>CM022301.1:395750804-396480861 GCA_011799875.1 Thinopyrum elongatum | reverse complement strand
TTTATTCTCTTTTCTCTACTGTTAAATGTTTAGGCCTCAAATGGTTTTTGTAAAAAGTGTGACCTATTTCATAAATACCAGTGCATTATCCCCTAACACCTAAAATTAGTTTGGACAAAACATAATTCCATATTTATTTCAGATTTAACAAATGGTTATTAAATATTATCTTTATCCACTGTTTGAGGTTGTTCGAGTCACCTATACAATTCCAATGATGTTGGTTTCAATTTTAGAATAGCCTCTGGAATATTTGTTATTTATCTGACATTTTAGTTTCTATGTTGGACAACTTTTATATTCCACTTTCATTTAAATTTGAACTTGGCTTAGGAGTTGAAATGCAATATGATGCTAATGATGATTATGCACTATTAATCATGATGACATGGCCTCATCAAAAGGGTGATCTCTGTAGCTTAATACAGGGGGTGTTACAACATTCTAGCTCAAAAGTCTTACCAAAGTTAGGAAGTTGCAGCAATGGTGCGTGCATAAGCTTGTCCTTCAAAGTGCCAAAGGACTCCTCTTGTGCCTTCCCCCAATGGAACGCCACACCCTTCTTCGTCAACTCATGCAGTGGTGCAGCAATGGTGCTAAAATCCTTGACGAAGCGGCGGTAGAAACCTGCAAGACCAAGAAAACTCCTCACCTGTGTGATAGCTTGGGGTAGCGGCCAGCTCTGGATGGCGTCAATCTTCGTCTCATCCACCTCAATTCCCTGTGGAGTAACAACGTAACCAAGAAAAGAGACTCGATCCGTGCAAAAAATGCACTTCTCAAGGTTACCAAACAAACATGCATCCCTTAAAGCATTAAAAACAACACGTAAATGGTCCATATGTTCATCCAAAGACTTGCTGTAAATCAAGATATCATCAAAGTAAACCACCACAAATCTACCTATAAAAGCTCTTAAAACCTCATTCATTAAGCGCATGAAAGTGCTAGGTGCATTTGTCAAGCCAAAAGGCATTACCAGCCACTCATACAACCCAAATTTAGTTTTGAAAGCTGTTTTCCATTCATCTCCAAGTTTCATTCTAATTTGGTGGTAGCCACTACGCAAGTCAATCTTTGTGAAAATTGTAGAACCACACAGCTCATCAAGCATGTCGTCTAACCTAGGAATAGGATGACGATACCGAATAGTGATATTATTGATGGCTCTACAATCAGCACACAGACGCCAAGTACCATCTTTCTTAGGAACCAAAAGTATAGGAACAACACAAGGACTAAGGCTTTCACGTACATACCCGCGGTCCAAAAGGTCTTGGACTTGTCGCTGAATTTCCTTGGTCTCCTCGGGGTTGGTTTGATAGGCAGCACGATTTGGCAAAGTTGCACCCGGAATCAAATCAATTTGATGCTCTATCCCTCTCATAGGTGGCAGCCCCGGGGGTATCTCAGCTGGGAAAATGTCCTCAAACTCCTGCAAAAGGTTAGTGATAGCAGGAGACAACGAACTAGCAATATCATCAAGCGAAAACAACGCTCGTTTGCATATCAAAGCATAGCAAATATCATCATCGGAAATTTCAGCAAGGTCACATTTTGTTGCAAGCATAACACCACCCTTCAATTTAATTCCCTCGGCCTTAGAAATAGGTGCAGGCTTATCCTTTTTAGGTGGAAAAACAGAATTAGCAACTTGCTGATTTTCAGATTTAGCACCACTCAAACTAGCAGCTCTCTCTCTATCAGCTTGTACAATTTCAGCAGGGGACAAAGGTACCAAAGTAATTTTCTGCCCTTTATGCACAAAAGTGTATTTATTACTTCTTCCATGGTATGTAGCATCATTATCATGTTCCCAAGGCCGACCCAACAAAAGTGAACAAGATTGCATAGGTACGACATCACAATCAACAGAATCAGCATAGGCACCAATGGAAAAAGGAACTCTGCATGTTTGTGTTACCTTAGCTTGTCCAGAGTCATTTAACCACTGAATATGGTATGGATATGGATGTGGTCGTGTGGTCAAACCAAGCTTCTTGACCAGATCAGAACTCACCAAATTGTTGCAACTTCCTCCATCAATGATAACACGTGCTCGTCGGTTCTTGATAACGAAGAAAATCTGAAACAAGTTGTGGCGTTGTAGCTTCTCAAGTTGCTGAATTTGTGTGTTGAGTACATGCTGAACAATAATGTTCATGTAGCCTGAAGTATCGGCGCCCCCAAGGACATGACCCTCATCATCGTCGTCGGCGGCGGCATCATCATCATTAGCATCATCCTCCACATCGAAGGTGCTGATATAACCTCCATCTTCGGTTGCCACATATGCCCGCTGACTTGGGCAATCCTTCTGCATATGGCCACGTCCTTGGCAGCAGTGGCACTGAATGCTGGAAGTGTGTCCCGTCGAGGCGACGGACGAAGCACTATTGGCGGGAACCTGCAAAGAATTTTTACCTGAATATGTAGGATGTGCAATAGGTGGTGTAGGTGTTGTAGTAACACGACTGGCTGAGGCAGAAGCTTGCTGGCCCGCTGTTAGGGGCACCCAAAAAGAGGATGGCTTAGGCAGCCCCGAAGGAGCCGTCATGCGTGGCGTGTAGGAGGCGTGGACGTTGCTCCTGTTCCGCTGCTCACGTCCCTGCAATTCCTTCTCTGCAAGCATAGCAAACTGGAACAACTGGTTGACAGTATGAAATTCTTTATAATCAACAATGTCCTGAATCTCACGCCTCAAACCCGAATAAAAACGACAAATGGAATCCTCAAGCCCCTCCACTATACCACAACGCATCAAACCCTTTTGAAGCTCAGCATAGTAATCTTGTACAGATTTTTCTCCTGTTCTAAACGCTGCAGTTTGTTATGCAAATCTCTATGATACGAAGGAGGAACAAAACGATCACGCATAGCTACCTTAAGTCGTTCCCATGTATTAGGTAAAGCACCCTGTCCAGCTAGCCCATTCCACCAAATAATAGCAAAGTCCTTAAACTCACTAGTAGCTAGTCGAACTCTATGTTGCTCAGGAACAAGGTGGGAATTAAACTTCTGTTCTAACGTCATCTCCCAATCAAGGTAGCCCTCGGCATCATAACGACCCAAAAAATTTGGTACTGTTAACTTAATCTTAGCATAAGGATCATCAGGAGCATGATTATTATTACCTTGATGACGATGTTGATTAACTATACTACCCATACCTTGAGTGTTACGATGAAGACGTTGGCGCAATCTTGCTTGTCGTGTAGCTGCTTGATCTATGTTCCCATTAGCATCATATACCATGTCTTCTGGCATTTGTCCACTGGTGTTGCTGCCGGACACGTCGTCGTTGTTGGTTGTTAAACGGGTTTCCAACTCGGTAACCCTGTCAGTTAACGTGGATATCGGTTTGTCCAACCGTTCGATGATGTTGCCGAGGTTGAGTTCAATGAGCGCATCAGTAACAGCCTTCTTGATTGCCTCATTCATCCCGTCGTGAACCTTCTCTACAGTAGCTTGTAGTTGCTCTTGGCTGACACATTCCTTGAAATCCTTGGGAGTGCTATCGCCGTTTTCGCCGGTACCTGCCATTGTAAACACAAAAACAGGAACACACAGTGAAGGTTATCCCTACCAACTACTATGCAGTTGCAGTGGTGCCTCTCAACACAGCAAATGGAAGCGTCTTACCAAGCTCTTACAAGGTTCTTACTAGCAAAGCAAAGGATACCTGGAAGGCGTAATCCGGCAATTGCGAGGGTCAAAAACCTATGCCTGTTTAGAAGGTTGTATGTGGAGCTTGGAAGGCACTATATGTGAGTGGAACCCAATTCAAAAACAGATAGTAATGCTGAATAAATGTCCAAAAAGCTTGTCCTAGTTGCTGGCCTACTCGTGTTCTAAACCAAGTGTGATATGGAAGACAAGGTAGAAACAAGTATGAAGGTAAAAACAACAACGGACATGAACAAAGGCAAGGACAGTAGCTCGGCACAACACTCAAAGCTTGAAAATTTGTGCTCCTTCACTTTCTTTTGATATGTCTCTCACAACCAGGAGCACAAAATTAGGAAACGAGGAAGGTTCAGCACAATCTGATAGATGATGCGGCCTGTACAATATCAGAACCATGCTGCAAAATTCTTGCTGAAACTGTATCGCTCAACAATCAATTTTCTGAGCAGAAATTCGCCAATCTAAATTAGCCAACCCGGCAAATCTGGGCACCAACAGATGTGATTTTTCTTTCCTTTTCTCTTTTTTTTCCTTTCCGTAATGTACTTTTTTTGCTTGATTCAGAGTCCGTAAGCGAAACTTATGGCTGTTTCAAGGGAAGTGCTCCGAGGTATGTTTTTGGTGGCGGCCAAATTAAAATCGATGGTGAGACAACGGGGTATGGTGGCAGCAGATTGTGGACTGGACTTATGTCAGTGTGTGGTGATCACAGGACGTGTAGTGATGAAAATAGAACAGGGTAGGAGGCGACTTGTAGCACAAGATGAAGGAACAAGAGGAAAAACACTACTCAGACTAAAACACGAATTAAACCAGCAACAAAAACAATACTAGGACACAAACTCAACACTACAGACTCTGAAAAGGAATTATGCAAAAGGCTAAACGTGGTTCTGGGACGGGAAAGAACTATAGCTAATTTGTTTTTGGCTTTTTTTTGTGGACAATAGGATAAAGGCGAAATCAAACAAACCAGGGTAAGGGCGAACCTGATGGTAACACCTGAGTCTCTGATTACCACTTGATATGAACAAGGGTGTCCCGTTCTTCCGAAAGCTTCTGATAACTCTCGATTTGGTGGAAACTTGACACAACTCGATCCGGCTTCCGAACAACACGTTCTGAACCCCGCAATCGCAGCACCACGTCTCCTCTGGTTATCAACCGGCGTTGCACGGTCGACCTCGCCAAGAAGGCTAATCCTTGCCTGCGAATCAAAGAACACAAGCAAGAACAAGAAAGAATGCAACCAAATTGCAGATGTATGATTAATCTCACGAAGTTGGGGTCTCACAAACCGATGAACGGCGAAACTGTTCTTGACAGAATAATCTCAGCAAAACCCAAACCCTAATGGTGGGGTGACGGCTGTATATGAAGACTCTAGGGTCGTGCAGGGACCCTTGGACGCACCCCTAATGGGCTCCAACATGATACACGGCCCAAAGGCCAAAATATGATGGCGCAGCACCAGGACAGATTCTGGATGTCTTTTGTTTCGATGATTCCCGTTGATTCAGGAGGAATTTGACCATGGAACCAGCGCCATTGGAAAGGTTGTCTTCTCAGGTATCCGTGCATATATAAAACGTCCAAAACCGAGCCCGTATGCGACCTGGACAACCGTTTTAGTGCAGACTGCTCCTGGACTCCGAAACAGATTCGAAGTCAACTTTGTTTGGGCCTCCACCTTGACTTGGATGCCCTTACTGGTCCTCTCCACCTCCAAGCCCCTCTCCAAGTATCTCCTGGTTCTCTCCATGGTTCCTAATCATAATATAATCATTAGGTAGCAATCTATTCTCAGGAACATATAAAGAAGTGCTTAGGAACGAGCTCACCTCTAAATTCAATTGTCGCGCTCGAGCTCTAGTGATCGGTCCTTGTATATCCAGCGGAATTTTGTGTGTATCCGAAGGAGTGATGTCCTCATCAGAAGGTCAGAAAATAACGATACCCGCCGTGTGCCTCAACACTCATCGGATCGCATACATCGATATGTATTATTTCCAATAAGTCATTAGCTCGCTCCATTGTTCCGGAGAACGGAGTTTTAGTCACCTTGCCCATGAGGCATGGTTCGCAAGTATCAAATGATTCATAATCAAGTGATTCCAAAAGTCCATCTGCATGGAGTTTCTTCATGCGCTTTACACCAATATGACCTAAACGGCAGTGCCACAAGTATGTTGCACTATCATTATCAACTTTGCATCTTTTGGCATCAATATTATGAATATGTATATCACTAAGATCGAGATTCAACAAGAATAGACCATTCATCAAGGGTGCATGACCATAAAAGATATTGCTCATATAAATAGAACAACCATTATTCTCCGTTTTAAATGAATAACTATCTCGCAATAAACAAGATCCAGATATAATGTTCATGCTCAACGATGGCATCAAATAACAATTATTGAGGTCTAAAACTAATCCCGAAGGTAGATGTAGAGGTAGCGTGCCAACGGCGATCACATCGACCTTGGAACCATTCCCGACGCGCATCGTCACCTCGTCCTTAGCCAATCTTCGTTTATTCCGCAGCTCCTGTTTCGAGTTACAAATATGAGCAACCGAACCAGTATCAAATACCCAGGCGCTGCTACGAGCATTAGTAAGGTACACATCAATAACATGTATATCAAATATACCTTTGTTCACTTTGCCATCCTTCTTATCCGCCAAGTATTTGGGGCAGTTCCGCTTCAAGTGACCATTCCCTTTGTAGTAGAAGCACTCAGTTTCAGGCTTGGGTCCAGCTTTGGGCTTCTTCCCGGGAGTGGCAACTTGCTTGCCATTATTTTTTAAGTTCCCTTTCTTTCCCTTGCCCTTTTTCTTGAAACTAGTGGTCTTGTTAACCATCAACACTTGATGCTCCTTCTTGATTTCTACCTCCGCGGCCTTAAGCATTGCGAAGAGCTCAGAAATCGTTTTATTCATCCCTTGCATATTATAGTTCATCATGAACCCTTTGTAGCTTGGTGGCAGTGATTGAAGAAATCTGTCAATAACACTATCAACTGGAAGATCAACTCCTAGCTGAGTCAAGTGGTTATGACACCCAAACATTTTGAGTATGTGTTCACTGACAGAATTGTTCTCCTCCATCTTGCAGCTATAGAACTTGTTGGAGACTTCATATCTCTCAACCCGGGTATTTGCTTGAAATATTAACTTCAACTCTTGGAACATCTCATATGCTCCATGACATTCAAAACGTCTTTGAAGTCCCGGTTCGAAGCCGTATAACATGGCACACTGAACTATCGAGTAGTCATCAGATCGGGCTTGCCAGACGTTCATAACATCTGCATCAGCTCCTGCAGTAGGTCTGTCACCAAGCGGTGCATCAAGGACATAATTCTTCTGTGCAGCAATGAGGATAATCCTCAAGTTACGGACCCAGTCCGTGTAGTTGCTACCATCATCTTTCAAATTATCTTTCTCTAGGAACACATTAAAATTCAGGGGAACGGTAGCTCGGGCCATTGATCTACAACATAGATATGCAAAACTATAAGACTAAGTGCATGATAAATTAAGTTCAATTAATCAAATTACTAAAGAACTCCCACTTAAATAAATATCCCTCAAGTTATCTAAGTGATACGTGATCCAAATCAACTAACCCATGTCCGATCATCACGTGAGATGGGGTAGTCATCAATGGTGAACATCTCTATGTTGATCATATCTACTATATGACTCATGTTCGACCTTTCGGTCTCCAGTGTTCCGAGACCATGTTTGTACATGTTAGGCTCGTCAAGTTTAACCCAAGTATTCTGCATGAGCAAAACTGTCTTACACCCGTTGTATGTGAACATAGAGTCTATCACACCCGATCATCACGAGGTGCTTCGAAACGACGAACTTTGGCAACGGTGCATACTCGGGGAGAACACTTTTATCTTGAAATTTAGTGAAGGGATCATCTTATAATGCTATCGTCGTTCTAAGCAAAATAAGATGCATAAAGGATAAACATCGCATGCAATCAAAATATGTGCATGATATGGCCATCATCATCTTGTGCTTTTGATCTCCATCTCCAAAGCATCGTCATGATCTCCATCGTCACCGGCTCGACACCTTGATCTCCATCGTTGCGTCGGGGTCGTCTCGCCAACTATTGCTTCTACAACTATTGCTAACGCATAGCGATAAAGTAAAGCAATTACATGGCGCTTGCATTTTATACAATAAAGAGACAACCCTAAGGCTCCTGCCGGTTGTCGATATTACAAAACATGATCATCTCATATATCAACATATATCACATCACGTCTTGACCATATCACATCACAATATGCCCTGCAAAAACAAGTTAGACGTCCTCTACTTTGTTGTTGCAAGTTATACGTGGCTGCTACGGGCTTCTAGCAAGAACCATTCTTACCAACGCAAAAAACCACAACGGTGATTCATCAAGTTTGTTGTTTTAACCTTCTTCAAGGACCGGCCGTAGTCAAATTCGATTCAACTAAACTAGGAGAAACAGACACCCGCCAGCCACCTTTATGCAAAACTAGTTGCATGTCAGTCGGTGGAACCGGTCTCATGTGCGTGGACATGTAAGGTTGGTCTGGGCCACTTCATCCCACAATACCGTCGAATCAAAATAAGACGTTGGTGGTAAGCAGTATGACTATCACCGCCCACAACTCTTTGTGTTCTACTCGTGCATATCATCTACGCATAGACCTGTCTCGGATGCCATTGTTGGGAAACGTTGCATGGAAAACAAAAAAAATTCTACGCACACGCAAGATCTATCAAGGAGATGCATAGCAACGAGAGGGGAGAGTGTGTCTACATACCCTCGTAGACCGTAAGCGGAAGCGTTTGTTAACGCGGTTGATGTAGTCGAACTTCTTCACGCTCCAACCGATCGAGTACCGAACGTACGGCACCTCCGCGTTCAGCACACGTTCAGCTCGGTGACGTCCTCGCCTTCTTGATCCAGCAAGACGGTGAAGTAGTGGATGAGTTCCGGCAACACAATGGCGTGGTGACGGTGATGGTGAAGCTATCTCAGCAGGGCTTCGCCTAAGCACTACGGAAATATGACCGAGGGTGTAAACGGTGGAGGGGGGTGCCGCACACGGCTAAGAGATTGTCGTGGTTATGTGTGGCGCCCCCCTCCCACATATATATAGGTGGGGGGAGAGGGGAGAGGCCAAGGGGCGCCCCAAGTAGGGCCGAATCCTACTTGGGTTCCTGCCCTTGGCCACGCCCCCCCCCCCCCCCTTCCATATTTGCCGGAGGGGGAAGGAAAGGGGGGAGAGGAAAGGAAGGGGGAGGCCGACTCCCCCCTTCCCTTCTCTCCCCAAGGGCTGCGGCCTAGGAGGGGTGCGCCAGCCCCTTGTGGGCTGGTGTGTTCCCCCCCTTTGGCCCATAGGCCCATTAACCTCCCGGGGGTGTCCGGAACCCCTTTCGGTGACCCGATTTTTACCCGGTACATCCCGAAACTCTTCCGGTGTCCAAATATCATCGTCCTATATATCAATCTTTACCTCCGGATCATTCCAGAGGTCCTCGTCATGTCCGTGATCTCATCCGGGACTCCGAACAACATTCGGTCACCAAATCATATAACTCATATAACACTATATCGTCAACGAACGTTAAGCGTGTGGACCCTATGGGTTCGAGAACTATGTAGACATGACCGAGACACCTCTCCGGTGAATAACCAATAGCGGAACCTGGATGTCCATATTGGCTCCTACATATTCTATGAAGATCTTTATCGGTCGAACCTTATGACAACATACGTAATTCCCTTTGTCCATCGGTATGTTACTTGCCCGAGATTCGATCGTCGGTATCTTCATACCTAGTTCAATCTCGTTACCGGCAAGTCTATTTACTCGTTCATGAAGGAAATATGCCCTAGAGGCAATAATAAAGTTGTTATTTTATATTTCCTTATTCATGATAAAGGTTTATTATTCATGCTAGAATTGTATTGATTGGAAACCATAATACATGTGTGAATACATAAACAAACATCGTGTCCCTAGTATGCCTCTACTAGACTAGCTCGTTGATCAAAGATGGTTAAGGTTACCTAAACATGGACATGAGTTGTCATTTGATAACGGGATCACATCATTAGGAGAATGATGTGATGGAAAGACCCATCCGTTAGCTTAGCATAATGATCGTTCAGTTTTATTGCTATTGCTTTCTTCATGTCAACTACATATTCCGTCGACTATGAGATTATGCAACTCCCGGATACCGAAGGAATGCCTTGTGTGCTATAAAATGTCACAACGTAACTGGGTGATTACAAAGATGATCTACAGGTATCTCTGAAGGTGTTTGTTGAGTTGGCATAGATCGAGATTAGGATTTGTCACTCTGAGTTTCGGAGAGGTGTCTCTGGGCCCTCCCGGTAATACACATCATAAGCTTGCAAGCAAACGACTAAGGAGTTGGTCATGAGGTGATGTATTACGGAACGAGTAAAGAGACTTGCCGGTAACGAGATTGAACTGGGTATGAAGATACCGACGATCGAATCTCGGGCAAGTAACATACCGATGGACAAAAGGAATTACGTATGTTGTCATAATGGTTCGACCGATAAAGATCTTCATAGAATATGTAGGAGCCAATATGAGCATCTAGGTTCCGCTATTGGTTATTGACCGAAGAGGTGTCTCGGTCATGTCTACATAGTTCTCGAACCCGTAGGGTCCGCACGCTTAACGTTCGTTGACGATATAGTATTATATGAGTTATGTGATTTGGTGACCGAATGTTGTTCGGAGTCCCGGATGAGATCACGGACATGACGAGGAGTCTCTAAATGGTCGATAGGTAAAGATTGATATATAGTACAATGGTATTCGGACACCGGAAGTGTTTCGGGGGGTACTGGGTACTTATCGGGTCACCGGAAGGGGTTCCGGGCACCCCGGCAAAAGATATGGGCCTTATGGGCCAAGAGGGGAAACGCACCAGCCACAAGGGGCTGGTGCGCCCCCCATATGGGCCGAACCAGGAGGAGAAGGAAAGAGGGGAAGGGAAAGGAAAGGGGGATTCGGCCTCCCCCTTCCTTCTCTCCCCCCTCCTCTTTCCTTCCCCCTCCGGCATATATGGCAGGGGGGCGCGTGATACATCTCCAACATATCTATAATTTTTTATTGTTCCATGCTATTATATTATCCATCTTGGATGTTTTATATGCATTTATATGCTATTTTATATTATTTTTGGGACTAACCTATTAACCTAGAGCCCAGTGCCAGTTTCTGTTTTTTCCTTGTTTTTGAGTTTTGCAGAAAAGGAATATCAAACGGAGTCCAAACGAGCTGAAAATTGATGGTGATTTTTTATGGACCAGAAGAAGCCCCCGAAGCACAATTGTTGGGCCAAAAGGTCCCGAGTCAACGACAAGGGTGGAGGGCGCGCCCCCCTGCCTTGTCGCTGACTCTTGGACCCCCCCTGACGTGAAACCGACGCCAAAAATTCCTATAAATCCAGAAACCCCCAAAAAGAAACCTAGATCGGGAGTTCCGCTGCCGCAAGCCTCTGTAGCCACGAAAAACCAATCAGGAGCCCATTCCGGCACCCTGCTGGAGGGGGAAATCATCACCGGTGGCCATCTTCATCATCCCGGCGGTCTCCATGACGAGGAGGGAGTAGTTCACCCTCGGGGCTGAGGGTATGTACCAGTAGCTATGTGTTTGATCTCTCTCTCTCGTGTTCTTGATTTGGCACGATCTTGATGTACCGCGAGCTTTGTTATTATAGTTGGATCATATGGTGTTTCTTCCCTCTCTATCTCTTGTTGTGATGAATTGAGTCTTGCTCTTTGAGGTTTCGTTATGTTGGATTGAGTATTGGATTTGAGAACACTTGATGTATGTCTTGCGATGGGATATCTGTGGTGACAATGGGATGTTCTATTGATTCACTTGATGTATGTTTTGGCACTCAACTCGTGGATTCCCGAGGTGACATTGGGGTAATCTATGCATAGGGGTTGATGCACGTTTTCGTCCTACGTTCTCCGATAGGAACTTTGGAGTGATTCTTTGTTGCACGTTGAGGGATTGTTATGTGATCTAATTATGTTATCATTGTTGAGAGAACTTGCACTAGTGAAAGTATGAACCCTAGGCCTTGTTTCTAAGCATTGCAATACCGTTTTTGCTCACTTTTATTAGTTGCTACCTTGCTGTTTTTATATTTTCAGATTACAAAAACCTATATCTACCATCCATATTACACTTGTATCACCATCTCTTCGCCGAACTAGTGCACCTATACAATTTACCATTGTATTGGGTGTGTTGGGTACACAAGAGACTCTTTGTTATTTGGTTGCAGGGTTGTTTGAGAGAGACCATATTCATCCTACGCCTCCTACGGATTGATAAACCTTAGGTCATCCACTTGAGGGGAATTTGCTACTGTCCTACAAAACTCTGCGCTTGGAGGCCCAACACGAGTCTACAAGAAGAAGGTTGCGTAGTAGACATCAAGCTCTTTTCTGGCGCCGTTGCCGGGGAGGCTAGGTAAGCGGCACTCACATCCCGTCAACGAAGCTCTTTTCTGGCACCGTTGCCTGGGAGGTGAGTGCTTGAAGGTATATCTTTAGATCTTGCAATTGAATCTTTTAGTTTCTTATTTTATCACTAGTTTAGTCTATAAAAGAAAACTACAAAAAAATAGAATTAAGGTTGCCTCATATTATTCATCTTTATAATGTCTTTCTTGAAAATGATGGAAAGGAAAATTGTGCTCAATTGATAGAAGAAGAATGCAATAAAATGTTTGGCATAAAATCTTTGAATGATGAGCATGATTGCAATGTTGTTAGTGTGATTCTTTGAATATCCATGATGCTAATGATATGCAAAGCCATAAGCTTGGGGATGATATGTTTGATGAAGATGATATTTTTAATCCCCCAAGTTTTGATGACAATACTTATTATGATGATAGCATGCCTCCTATTTATGATGATTATATTGATAAAAGTGGATTTGGAGAGGTCATGACTTTATTTAGTGATGAATCCACTATTTCAGAAGAGGTTCCAATTGATTATGAGAACAAAGTTGCTATCTATGATGATTATTGTGATGACATGTATGCTATAAAGAATAATGATAAACATGAAACTTGT
Source organism: Thinopyrum elongatum (assembly GCA_011799875.1). Taxonomy (NCBI): domain Eukaryota; kingdom Viridiplantae; phylum Streptophyta; class Magnoliopsida; order Poales; family Poaceae; genus Thinopyrum; species Thinopyrum elongatum. Next base: position 396,468,020 of record CM022301.1, on the reverse strand, counting down.
CATCATGATTTTAATTTTCAATTGGATTATGCCTCACGTGATAGTTATTTTGTTGAGTTTGCTCCCACTACTATTCATGAGAATAAATTTTCTTATGTGGAGAGTAATAAAATTTCTATGCTTGTGGATCATGAAAAGAATGATTTATGTGATAGTTATATTGTTGAATTCATTCATGATGCTACTGAAAATTATTATGAGGGAGGAATATATGCTTGTAGGAATTGCAATAATATCAAGTTTCCTCTCTATGTGTTGAAAATCATGAAGTTATGTTTGTTTTGCCTTCCTATGCTAGTTGATTCTTGTTCCCATAAATTGTTTGCTCACAAAATCCCTATGCATAGGAAGAGGGTTAGACTTAAATGTGCTAGTCATATGCTTCACGATGCTCCCATTATGTTTCAATTCTTATCTTTCATGTGAGCATCATTGAAATCATCATGCCTAGCTTAAAAGGCATTAAAGAAAAACGCTTGTTGGGAGACAACCCAATATTTATACCTACTGTTTTTGTGTGTTCACATGATTAAGCTACTGTAGTAATCATGTTTTATAGCTTTTGTTTGAATAAAGTGCCAAGTAAAGCCTTTGGGATAGTGTGGTTGATAGTTGATTTGATTCTGTGCAAAGCAGAAACTTTTGCGTCCAGTACAGAAATTACTATCTTTTACTGGAAAGCAGAAACTTTTGCGTCCAGTACAGAAATAACTACGTTGTCCTAATTTTTTAGAATTTTTGGAGTAACATAAGTATGAGCTCAATTCATATCTTTACAGACTGTTCTGTTTTTGACAGATTCTGTTTTCGACGCATAGTTTGCTTGTTTCCTAGTTTCTATGGCTTATATTGCTCAATATAAATTGTAGAAATGATAGGGTAAAGTAGGCATCATGTGGGAAAAAGTTTGAATCTTTTCTTGACAGTACCAAAGTGAATGATTTGTTTTATCATACTAACCCATCTCACGAGGTTCCGTTAAGTTTTGTGTGATTGAAGTTTTCAAGTTTTGGGTGAGATATCGATATGAGGAGAATAAGGAGTGACAAGACCCTAAGCTTGAGGATGCCCAATGCATCCCAAGGTAATATTCAAGGAAGATCCAAGCAACTAAGCTTGGGGATGCCCCGGAAGGCATCCCCTCTTTCGTCTCCAACATTATCGGTAACCTCACTTGGAGCTATATTTTTATTCGTCACATGATATGTGTTTTGCTTGGAGCGTCATTTTATTTTATTAGTATTTTCTTGATGTTATTTAGATTAATGTTTTTCATCTTTTATTTCAATAAAAGTGTCAAGTTTAGCCTTTACCATGCTTATTTTGCAAGTCTATATGTTGCTGTTTTGAAAACAGAAAGTTTTCTATCGTTGTCTGAATTCTTATGGGAAGTCAGAACATGGTAAAATCTTGAAATTTTTACACAATGAGTAAAAACAAATTTTCCACAGTGTTCTAATTTTTCAGAAGTTTTGGAGTTAGGGAAGTATGAGTACAATTGCACTATTTACAGACTGTCCTGTTTAGACAGATTGCTGTTATGTTTGCATTGTTTGCATATGTTTGCCTGTTTAATGATTCTATTTGAGGATAGGAGTATTAAATATGCAGAGGAATTTAGTATGCAATGTCAAATAATAATTTTAGTGATTTGCTACAGTAGAGAATGATAAGGTTTTGTATTTGATTTATACTAACTTTTCTCACAAGTTCTTGTTGAGTTTTGTGTGCATGAAGTTTTTAAGATTTAGGGAAACCGTGATATAAAAGGAATTAAGGAGACACAAAAGCTCAAGCTCGGGGATGCCCAAGGCATCCCTAGTTAATATTTCAAGAAGTCTCAAGCATCTAAGCTTGGGGATGCTCCGGTTGGCATCCCACCTTTCTTCATCAACAATGATCGGTTAGTATCGGTTGAGCCTAAGTTTTTGCTTCTTCACACGATGTGTGCTATTTTTAGAATGTCATTTTATTTTGTTTTGCTTGAATAAAGTACTTAAGATCTGAAATTCTTTTATGAGAGAGAGTCTTCACATAGCAACATAATTATTTGACCACTCATCGATCTTCACTTATATCTTTTGGAGTAGTTTGTCGTTTGCTCTAGTGCTTCACTCATATCTTTTTAGAGCACGGCGGTGGTTTTATTTTATAGAAATTGTTGAACTCTCATGCTTCACTTATATTATTTTGAGAGTATCTCTAAACAGCATGGTAATTTGCTTAGGTTATGAATTTAGTCCTAATATGATGGGCATCCAAGAGGGATATAATAAAAACTTTCATATAAAGTGCATTGAGTACTATGAGAAGTTTGATTCCTTATGATTGTTTTGAGATATGAGGATGGTAATATTAGAGTCATGCTAGTGAGTAATTGTGGATTGTAGAAATACTTGTGTTGAGGTTTGTGATTCCCGTAGCATGCACGTATGGTGAACCGTTATGTAATGAAGTTGGAGCATGATTTATTTATTGATTGTCTTCCTTATGAGTGGCGGTCGGGGACGAGCGATGGTCTTTTCCTACCAATCTATCCCCCTAGGAGCATGCGCGTAGTACTTTGTTTTGACAGCTAATAGATTTTTGCAATAAGTATGTGAGTTATTTATGACTAATGTTGAGTCCATGGATTATACGCACTCTCACCCTTCCACCATTGCTAGCCTCTCTATTACCGTGCAACTTTCGCCGGTACCATACACCCACCATATACCTTCCTCAAAACATCCACCATACCTACTTATTATGGCATTTCCATAGCCATTCCGAGATATATTTCCATGCAACTTTCCACCGTTCCGTTTATTATGACACGCTCCATCATTGTCATATTACTTTGCATGATCATGTAGTTGACACAGTATTTGTGGCAAAGCCACCGTTCATAATTTTTTCATACATGTCACTCTTGAGTCATTGCACATCCCGGTACACCACCGGAGGCATTCATATAGAGTCATATTTTGTTCTAGTATCGAGTTGTAATTCTTGAGTTGTAAGTAAATAAAAGTGTGATGATCTTCATTATTAGAGCATTGCCCCATGTGAGGAAAAATAAAAAGGCCAAAGAAGCCAATCAAAAAAAAAGAGAAGAAAAAAAGGAAAAGAAAAAAAAGAGAGAAAAGAGAGAAGGGGCAATGTTACTATCCTTTTTTCCACACTTGTGCTTCAAAGTAGCACAATGATCTTCATGATAGAGAGTCTCCTATGTTGTCACTTTCATATACTAGTGGGAATTTTTCATTATAGAACTTGGCTTGTATATTCCAACGATGGGCTTCCTCAAATTGCCCTAGGTCTTCATGAGCAAGCAAGTTGGATGCACACCCACTTAGTTTCTTTTTTGAGCTTTCATAAACTTATAGCTCTAGTACATCCGTTGCATGGCAATCCCTACTCACTCATATTGATATCTATTGATGGGCATCTCCATAGCCCGTTGATACGCCTAGTTGATGTGAGATTATCTCCTTCTTTTTGTCTTCTCCACAACCACCATATTCTATTCCACCTATAGTGCTATGTCCATGGCTCACGCTCATGTATTGCGTGGAAGTTGAAAAGGTTTGAGAACATCAAAAGTATAAAACAATTGCTTGGCTTGTCATCGGGGTTGTGCATGATTTGAATATTTTGTGTGATGAAGATGGAGCATAGCCAGACTATATGATTTTGTAGGGATAACTTTCTTTGGCCATGTTATTTTGAGAAGACATGGTTGCTTTATTAGTATGCTTGAAGTATTATCATTTTTATGTCAATATTAAACTTTTGTTTTGAATCTTATGGATCTGAATATTCTTGCCACAATAGAGAATATTACATTGATAAATATGCTAGGTAGCATTCCACATCAAAACTTCTGTTTTTATCATTTACCTACTCGAGGACGAGCAGGAATTAAGCTTGGGGATGCTTGATACGTCTCCAACGTATCTATAATTTTTTATTGTTCCATGCTATTATATTATCCATCTTGGATGTTTTATATACATTTATACGCTATTTTATATTATTTTTGGGACTAACCTATTAACCTAGAGCCCAGTGCCAGTGCCAGTTTTTGTTTTTTCCTTGTTTTTGAGTTTTGCAGAAAAGGAATATCAAACGGAGTCCAAACGAGCTGAAAATTTATGGTGATTTTTTATGGACCAGAAGAAGCCCCCGAAGCACAAGAGTTGGGCCAGAAGAGTCCCGAGTCAACGACAAGGGTGGAGGGCACACCCAGCTCCCTAGGGTGCGCCCCCCTGCTTTGTCGCTGACTCGTGGACCCCCCTGACGTGAAACCGACGCCAAAAATTCCTATAAATCCAGAAACCGCCAGAAAGAAACCTAGATCGGGAGTTCCACCACCGCAAACCTCTGTAGCCACGAAAAACCAATCGGGAGCCCATTCCGGCACCCTGCCGGAGGGGGAAATCATCACCGGTGGCCATCTTCATCATCCCGGCGGTCTCCATGACAAGGAGGGAGTAGTTCACCCTCGGGGCTGAGGGTATGTACCAGTAGCTATGTGTTTGGTCTCTCTCACATGTTCTTGATTTGGCACGATCTTGATGTACCACGAGCTTTGTTATTATAGTTGGATCATATGGTGTTTCTTCCCTCTCTATCTCTTGTTGTGATGAATTGAGTCTTGCTCTTTGAGGTTTCGTTATGTTGGATTGAGTATTGGATTTGAGAACACTTGATGTATGTCTTGCGATGGGATATCTGTGGTGACAATGGGATGTTCTATTGATTCACTTGATGTATGTTTTGGCACTCAACTCGCGGATTCCCGAGGTGACATTGGGGTAACCTATGCATAGGGGTTGATGCATGTTTTTGTCCTACGTTCTCCGATAGGAACTTTGGAGTGATTCTTTGTTGCACGTTGAGGGATTGTTATGTGATCTAATTATGTTATCATTGTTGAGAGAACTTGCACTAGTGAAAGTATGAACCCTAGGCCTTGTTTCTAAGCATTGCAATACCGTTTTTGCTCACTTTTATTAGTTGCTACCTTGCTGTTTTTATATTTTCAGATTACAAAAACCTATATCTACCATCCATATTTGATGCGGCTTGAAGCTACGTCGGTATTTCCCCAAAGAGGAAGGGATGATGCAGCACAGCGGCGGTAGGTATTTCCCTCAGTGATGAAACCAAGGTTATCGAACCAGTAGGAGAACCAAGAAACACTACGTAAATAGCACCTACACACAAATAACAAATACTAGCAACCCGACGTGTAAAAGGGGTTGTCAATCCCTTTCGGGCAACGGCGCCAGAAATTGGCAAACGGACGTGAGAGAGTAGTAATTATTGATAGATCGAACGCCAAATAAAATAAAGTGCAGCAAGGTATTTTTGTATTTTTGGTTTAATAGATCTGAAAATAAAAGTTGCAAATAAAGAAAAGAGCGAATAGCAAAATAGATCTTGAAAGCAAATATATTGGAAAAGAGACCCGGGGGCCGTAGGTTTCACTAGTGGCTTCTCTCGAGAAAAATAGCAAACGGTGGGTGAACAAATTACTGTTGGGCAATTGATAGAACTTCAAATAATCATGATGATATCCAGGTAATGATCATTATATAGGCATCACGTCCAAGATTAGTAGACCGACTCCTGCCTGCATCTACTACTATTACTCCACACATCGACCGCTATCCAGCATGCATCTAGTGTATTAAGTTCATGGAGAAATGGAGTAATGCAATAAGAACGATGACATGATGTAGACAAGATCTATTTATGTAGAAATAGACCCCATCGTTTTATCCTTAGTAGCAACAATACATACGTGTCGGTTCCCCTTCTGTCACTGGGATCAAGCACCGTAAGATCGAACCCACTACAAAGCACCTCTTCCCATTGCAAGATAAATAGATCAAGTTGGCCAAACAAAACCCAAATATCGGAGAAGAAATACGAGGCTATAAGCAATCATGCATATAAGAGATCAAAGAAGACTCAAATAACTTTCATGGATAAAAAGATAGATAGATCTGATCATAAACTCAAAGTTCATCGGATCCCAACAAACACACCGCAAAAAGAGTTACATCATATGGATCTCCAAGAGACCATTGTATTGAGAATCAAACGAGAGAGAGAAAGCCATCTAGCTACTAACTACGGACCCGTAGATCTACAAAGAACTACTCACGCATCATCGGAGAGGCACCAATGGAAGTGATGAACCCCTCCATGATGGTGTCTAGATTGGATCTGGTGGTTCTAGACTCTGCGGCGGCTGGAATTGATTTTCGTCGACTCCCCTAGGGTTTTTGGAATATTGGGGTATTTATTGAGCAAAGAGTCGGTTCGGGGGGCACCCGAGGTGGGCACAACCCACCAGGGCGCGCCTGGGCCCCCAGGCGCACCCTGGTGGGTTGTGCTCCCCTCGGAGCACCCCCCCCCCCCCCCCCAGGCGCTTCTCCGGCCCACTGGATGTCTTCTGGTCCAAAAAAAATCCACAAAAAGTTTCGTTGCGTTTGGACTCCGTTTGGTATTGATTTCCTGCGATGTAAAAAACATGCAAAAAACAGCAACTGGCACTTGGCACTATGTCAATAGGTTAGTACCAAAAAATGATATAAAAAGACTATAAAATGATTGTAAAACATCCAAGAATGATAATATAACAGCATGGAACAATCAAAAATTATAGATACATTGGAGACATATCAATATTACACTTGTATCACCATCTCTTCGCCGAACTAGTGCACCAATACAATTTACCATTGTATTGGGTGTGTTGGGGACACAAGAGACTCTTTGTTATTTGGTTGCAGGGTTGTTTGAGAGAGACCATCTTCATCCTACGCCTCCCACGGATTGATAAATCTTAGGTCATCCACTTGAGGGAAATTTGCTACTGTCCTACAAAACTCTGCGCTTGGAGGCCCAACACGAGTCTACAAGAAGAAGGTTGCGTAGTAGACATCAGCGCGCGGCTAGGGAGGAGCCCAAGTAGGATTCGGTCCTACTTGGGGCGCCTCCTGGCCTCTCCCCTCCCCCTCCCACCTATATATATGTGGGGGCGCCCTAGCACACCCAGACAATTATTTAGCCGTGTGCGGCGCCCCCCTCCACCGTTTACACCCCCGGTCATATTTTCATAGTGCTTAGGCGAAGCCCTGCGGAGATCACTTCACCATCACCGTCACCACGCCATCGTGCTGACGGAACTCATCTACTACCTCGACGTCTTGCTGGATCAAGAAGGCGAGGGACATCACCAAGCTGACCGTGTGCAGAACGCGGAGGTGCCGTACGTTCGGTACTTGATCGGTTGGAGTGCGAAGAAGTTCGACTACATCAACCGCGTTGTTAAACACTTCCGCTTACGGTCTACGAGGGTACGTAGACACACTCTCCCCCTCGTTGCTATGCATCTCCATGGATAGATCATTGCGTGTGCGTAGATTTTTTTTTTCCATGCAACGATTCCCAACAGTGGCATCATGAGCCAGGTCTATGCGTAGATGATATGCACGAGTAGAACACAAAGAGTTGTGGGCGGTGATAGTCATACTGCTTACCAGCAACGTCTTATTTTGATTCGGCGGTATTGTGGGATGAAGCTGCCCGGACCAACCTTACATGTCCACGTACATGAGACCGGTTCCACCGACAGACATGCAACTAGTTTTGCATAAAGGTGGCTGGCGGGTGTCTGTTTCTCCTATTTTAGTTGAATCGAATTTGACTGCGGCCGGTCCTTGAAGAAGGTTAAAACAGCAAACTTGACGAATCACCGTTGTGGTTTTTGCCGTAGGTAAGAACGGTTCTTGCTAGAAGCCCATAGCAGCCTCGTAAAACTTGCAACAATAAAGTAGAGGACGTCTAACTTGTTTTTGCAGGGCATGTTGTGATGTGATATGGTCAAGACATGATGTGATATACGTTGTTGTATGAGATGATCATGTTTTGTAAGTTATCGGCAACTGGCAGGAGCCTTATGGTTGTCGCTTTATTGTATGAAATGCAAACACCATGTAATTGCTTGACTTTATCACTATGCGTTAGCGATAGTTGTTGAAGCAATAGTTGGCAAGACGACCACGACGCAACGATGGAGATCAAGGTGTCGAGCTGGTGACAATGGAGATCATGAAGATGCTTTGGAGATGGAGATCAAAAGCACAAGATGATGGCCATATCATGTCACATATTTTGATTGCACGTGATGTTTATCCTTTATGCATCTTATTTTGCGTAGAACGGCGGTAGCATTATAAGATGATCCCTTCACTTAATTTCGAGATAAAAGTGTTCTCCCTGAGTATGCGCCGTTGCTACAGTTCGTCGTGTTGAGACACCACGTGATGATCGGGTGTGATAGACTCTACATTCACATACAACGGGTGCAAGACAGTTTTGCACATGCGGAATACTTGGGTTAAACTTGATGAGCCTAGCATGTACAGACATGGCCTCAGAACACTGGAGACCGAAAGGTCGAACGTGAATCATATAGTAGATATGATCAACATAGAGATGTTCACCATTGATGACTACCCCATCTCCCGTGATGATCGGACATGGGTTAGTTGATTTGGATCACGTATCACTTAGATGACTTGAGGGATGTCTATTTAAGTGGGAGTTCTTAAGTAATTTGATTAATTGAACTTAATTTATCATGAACTTAGTCCTGATAGTATTTGCATATCTATGTTGTATATCAATGGCCCGTGCTACCGTTCCCCTGGATTTTAATGCGTTCCTAGAGAAAGCTAAGTTGAAAGATGATGGTAGCAACTACACGGATTGGGTCCGTAACTTGAGGATTATTCTCATTGCTGCACAGAAGAATTATGTCCTTGATGCACCGCTAGGTGACAAGCCCCCTCCCGCTAATGTAGACGCTTTGAATGTCTGGCAGACGCGGTCTGATGACTACTCTATAGTTCAGCGTGCCATGCTTTACGGCTTAGAACCGGGACTTCAAAAATGTTTTGAACGTCATGGAGCATATGAGATGTTCCAAGAGTTGAAGTTAATATTTCAAGCAAATGCCCGGATTGAGAGATATGAAGTCTCCAACAAGTTCTATAGCTGCAAGATGGAGGAGAACAGTTCTGTCAGTGAACACATACTCAAAATGTCTGGGTATTATAATCAATTGACTCAGCTGGGAGTTGATCTTCCAGTTGATTGTGTCATTGACAGAGTTCTTCAATCACTGCCACCAAACTACAAAGGCTTCATGATCAACTATAATATGCAAGGGATGAACAAAACAATTCCCGAGCTCTTTGCAATGCTTAAGGCTGCGAAGGTAGAAATTAAGAAGGAGCATCAACTGTTGATGGTTAACAAGACCACTAGTTTCAAGAAAAAGGGCAAGGGAAAGAAAGGGAACTTCAAGAAGAATGGCAAGCAAGTTACCACTCCCGGGAAGAAGCCCAAAGCTGGACCCAAGCCTGAAACTGAGTGCTTCTACTGCAAAGGGACTGGACACTAGAAGCGGAATTGCCCCAAGTATTTGGCGGATAAGAAGGATGGCAAAGTGAACAAAGGTATATTTGATATACATGTTATTGATGTGTACCTTACTAATGCTCGTAGTAGCGCCTGGGTATTTGATACTGGTTCGGTTGCTCATATTTGTAACTCAAAACAGGAGCTACCGATTAAACGAAGATTGGCTAAGGACGAGGTGACGATGCGCGTCGGGAATGGTTCCAAGGTCGATGTGATCGCCGTCGGCACGCTACCTCTACATCTACCTTCGGGATTAGTTTTAGACCTGAATAATTGTTATTTGGTGCCAGCGTTATGAAGGAAATATGCCCTAGAGGCAATAATAAAGTTGTTATTTTATATTTCCTTATTCATGATAAAGGTGTATTATTCATGCTAGAATTGTATTGATCGGTAACCATAATACATGTGTGAATACATAGACAAAACACCGTGTCCCTAGTAAGCCTCTACTGGACTAGCCCGTTGATCAAAGATGGTTAAGGTTTCCTGACCATGGACATGAGTTGTCATTTGATAACGGGATCACATCATTAGGAGAATGATGTGATGGACATGACCCATCCGTTAGCTTAGCATAATGATCGTTCAGTTTTATTGCTATTGCTTTCTTCATGTCAAATACATATTCCTTCGACTATGAGATTATGCAACTCCCGGATACCGGAGGAGTGCCTTGTGTGCTATCAAACGTCACAATGTAACTGGGTGATTATAAAGATGCTCTACAGGTATCTCCGAAGGTATTTGTTGAGTTGGCATAGATCAAGATTAGGATTTGTCACTCTGAGTTTCGGAGAGGTATCTCTGGGCCCTCTCAGTAATACACATCATAAGCTTGCAAGCAAACGACTAGGGAGTTGGTCATGAGGTGATGTATTACAGAATGAGTAAAGAGACTTGCCGGTAGTGAGATTGAACTAGGTATGAAGATACCGACGATCGAATCTCGGGCAAGTAACATACCGATGGACAAAGGGAATTACGTATGTTGTCATAATGGTTCGACCGATAAAGATCTTCGTAGAATATGTAGGACCTAATATGGGCATCTAGGTTCCGCTATTGGTTATCGACCGGAGAGGTGTCTCGGTCATGTCTACATAGTTCTCGAACCCGTAGGGTCCGCACGCTTAACGTTCGTTGACGATATAGTATTAGATGAGTTATGCGATTTGGTGACCGAATATTGTTCGGAGTCCCGGATGAGATCACGGACATGAGGAGGAGTCTCGAAATGGTCGAGAGGTAAATATTGATATATAGGACGATGGTATTCGGACACCGGAAGTGTTTTGGGGGTACCGGGTACTTATCGGGTCACCGGAAGGGGTTCCGGGCACCCCCGGCAAAAGATATGAGCCTTATGGGCCAAGAGGGGAAACACACCAGCCACAAGGGGCTGGTGCGCCCCCCATATGGGCCGGCCAAGGTGGAGAAGGAAAGGGGAAGAAGGAAAGGAAAGAAAGGGAATATGATTCCCCCTTCCTTCCTCCTCCCCCCTCTTTCCTTCCCCCTTCGATATATATGGAAAGGGGGGGGGCGCGGCTTGGGAGGAGCCCAAGTAGGATTCGGTCCTACTTGGGGCGCCTCCTGGCCTCTCCCCTCCCCCTCCCACCTATATATATGTGGGAGGGGCGCGCCTAGCACAGACCAGACAATTGTTTTGCCATGTGTGGCACCCCCCTCCACCGTTTACACCCCCGGTCATATTTTCGTAGTGCTTAGGCGAAGCCCTACGGAGATCACTTCACCATCACCGTCACCACACCGTCGTGCTGACGGAACTCATCTACTACCTCGACGTCTTGCTGGACAAGAAGGCGAGGGACATCACCGAGCTGAACATGTGCAGAATGCGGAGGTGCCGTGCGTTCGGTACTTGATCGGTTGAAGCGCGAAGAAGTTCGACTACATCAACCGCGTTGTGAAATGCTTCCGCTTACGGTCTACGAGGGTACTGTAACACCCCCTGTATTAAGCTACAGAGATCACCCTTTTGATGAGGCCATGTCATCATGATTAATAGTGCATAATCATCATTAGCATCATGTTGCATTTCAACTCCTAAGTCAAATTCAAATTTAAATGAAAGTGGGATATAAAAGTTGTCCAACATAGAAATTAAAATGTCAGATAAATAACAAATATTCCAGAGGCTATTCTAAAATTGAAACCAACATCATTGGAATTGGATAAGTGACTCGAACAACCTCGAACAGTGGATGAAGATAATATTTAATAACCATTTATTAAATCTGAAATAAATATGGAATTATGTTTTGTCCAAACTAATTTTAGGTGTTAAGCGAATAATGCAATGGTATTTATGAAATAGGTCACACTTTTTACAAAACCATTTGAGGCCTAAACATTTAACAGTAGAGAAAAAGAAAAAGAAAAGAAAAAAAAAGAGAGCAAAAACCCCCCCCCCCCCCCGACTGGGCCTCGGCCCAGCAAGCCCCACGGGAGGCCAGCGCACCTACTTAGCCGGCCAACCCCCCCCCGGCCAAACCCTAACCCTACCCCGATCCCCCCCCCCCTCGATCTCTCCTCCCCCCCCCCCCCCATCTGGATCGGGCGCAGGCCCGATCCCGTTCGCCTCGTCGTCGACGCCGCTTGCCGACGCCGCCCCGTCGCCGTCCCCCTCGTCAGCCCCCACCTCCCGATCCAGATCGGGATCGGGATCGCGGAAAGACCCGTCCCTCGGTCGCGGCGACGACCGCGCCGCCTCGCCGTCGTCGTTGGACGCCGCCGCCCGGATCCCGTCTCCCTCGCCGGCCGGCTCCCTCGACGCCGCTCGCCCCGACGCGCCCGACCGCGCTGCCTCGCCCTCGCCGCCCGACGCCACCGCCCGGAGCTCTCCCTCGCCGGTCTGCTCGTCTACGTCGCGCCTTGTCCCCGCCGGCCTGCCTCCCCATCGCCGTCGTCCCCGTCGACCACCCCGACCCCCGCGCCCGTCTACGGATCCGGTGAGGCCCGGGCCTCTCCCCCCCTCTTGCTCGCGCACGCGCCCGCGCGCACCGCAGCCTCGCCGCGCTCTGCCGCACGCGCGCCGCCCACTGCCTCGCTCGCGCGCCCGCGTCGCTCCTCGCCGCCAACCGCCCGCTCCGCCCCCCCCCCCCCCCGCTTCGCCTCCGCGCGACCGCCGCCGCTGCCGTCTCCAGCCACGCGCTGCCGCCCGCGGCCGCTCCAGCCACCGCGCCGCCGCCCGCCTCCGGCCCCGCCGTGGCCTCGCCGGCGCCGCGCCCGCCGACCGCCCGTGCGTCCCCTTTGGGCACCGGACATGTCCGGTCCGAAAGGGGCACGCCCCGGACATGTCCGGCCCCTGGGCCAATGCCCAGTGGGGCCCGAACCCCTGTGACGCTGACGAATGGGGCCCACGGCCCAGAAACAGTTTTAAGAAAATAGAAATAAAAATAAATAATTAAAATAATTAATTAATTAATTAATTAATTAGTTAATTAATCCTGATTAGGTTAATCTAATTAACTGATTAGTGTTAATTAAACAGTAATTAGTAATTAACTTAATTAACTGCTGACGTCAGCATGATGTCATGCTGACGTCATCAATTACTGTTTCGGATAATGTTGAATTAAATAATTAATTAAAATTTCAGAAATTAATAAAAACTTTAGAAAATCATATCTTTTAAACCGTAACTCCGATGAAAATACTTTGTACATGAAACTTGCTCAGAACGACGATACGAACCCGAATACATCCTCCGTATTCCCGTCAGACGCCCGCAGCTATGAGAACGTCGAACAATTAGACAGATTCCGATAAATGAATAGTGTCCAACTTTAATTAAATAAATCCGAATAAATTCCTAAATTAACTAAATCGCTTAGTTAGGCTGTATATCACCCCGGCATATCATTTAGACATGTCATGCATCCCTGTTGCATTATTGCCGTGTGTTTACTGTTTCTTCCCCCTCTTCTCTTCGGTAGACTACGAGACCGACGCAGCTGCTGGTGCCCCGACCGACTACGTTGTTGACGACCCCTACTTGCCAGAGCAACCAGGCAAGCCCCCCCCCCCCTTGATCACCAGATATCTCCTATTCTCCTCTATACTGCTTGCATTAGAGTAGTGTAGCATGATACTGCTTTCGGTTAATCCTATTCTGCTGCATAGCCTGTCATTGTTGCTACTGTTGTTGATACCTTACCTGCAATCCTAAATGCCTAGTGTAGGATGCTAGTTTATCATCATTGGCCCTGCATTCTTGTCAGTCTGCCTTGCTATACTATCGGGCCGTGATCACTCGGGAGGTGATCACGGGTGTATACTATACATATATACATACTATACAAATGGTGACTAAAGTCGGGTCGGCTCGAAGAGTACCCGCGAGTGATTCACGGATTGGGGGCTGAAAGGACCTTTGTCCCCACGGCCCTTTGTGTGGATCTTTGTGGCGGAGCGACAGGGCAGGTTGAGACCACCTAGGAGACAGGTGGGCCAGGCCCTGGTCGGCGTTCGCGTTTACTTCATAATAACACGCTTAACGAGATTGGATATTTGATCTGAGTCTGGCCACTGGCCTATACGCACTAACCAACTACGCGGGAGTAGTTATGGGTATCCCGGCGTCGTGGTATCAGCTGAAGCCTTCTTGACGTCAGCGACTGAGCGGCGCGCGCCGTGTTGGACCGCGCTAACGTAACCGCCGTGATCGTGTGGGTTGCTAGGTCTGCTCACGGCCGCGTACGCAACGTGCAGGAGCGCACTGGGCGATGGGCCCAGACCCCAGAGTGCCTAGGATTAGTCCGGCGTGCTGACCTCTCTGTTGAGCCTAGGTGGGGCTGCGACGTGTGGATCTTCCGAGGCCGGGCATGACCCAGGAAAGTGTGTCCGGCCAAAGGGGATCGAGCGTGTTGGGGAATATGTGGTGCACCCCTGCAGGGAAGTTTATCTATTCGAATAGCCGTGTCCCTCGGTAAAAGGACGACCCAGAGTTGTATTCCGACCTCATGACAACTAGAAATGGATACTTAATAAAACACACCCTTACAAGTGACAGATATAACCCGGTGGTCGCTCTCTCGCATGGTGGCGACGAGAGGATCGACGGGTAGGATTATGCTATACGTTGTTGCTTGGTTAACTTCCAACTACTCTCTTCTATTGCTTCAAGATGGAGGCTGCCAGAAGCGTAGTCTTCGACAGGACTAGCTATCCCCCTCTTATTCTGGCATTCTGCAGTTCAGTCCACCGATATTGCCTCTTTACACATATACCATGCATATGTAGTATAGATCCTTGCTTGCGAGTACTTTGGATGAGTACTCACGGTTGCTTTCCCCCTCCTTTCCTCCTTTCCCTTCTTGCTGGTTGTCGCAACCAGTTGTTGGAGCCCAGGAGCCAGACGCCACCTTCGACGACTACTACCACCAGGACGGAGCCTACTACTACGTCCAGGACGCCGACGACCAGGAGTAGTTAGGAGGATCCCAGGCAGGAGGCCCTGCGCCTGTTCGATCTGTTGTATCCCTGTTTGTGCTAGCCATCTTATGGCACCTTGTTTAACCTATGTCTGTACTCAGATATTGTTGCTTCCGCTGACTCGTCTATGATCGAGCATTTGTATTCGAGCCCTCGTGGCCCCTGGCTTGTATTATGATGCTTGTATGACTTATTTATGTTTTAGAGTTGTGTTGTGATATCTTCCCGTGAGTCCCTGATCTTGATCGTACACGTTTGCGTGCATGATTAGTGTACGATCGAGCCAGGGGCGCCACAAGTTGGTATCAGAGCCGACTGCCTGAAGGAATCCCCCTTTCCAATTCCTTGGCCGAAGTTGAGTCTAGACAAAGAAAACCGTTTTACTAACTTGGCTGTGTGGCTTACGGGCCCACATTGCCAACTGGGTGGTATTAGGATCTTTTATTCCTCGTCTATACTCTGGGACTCTGATCTCTCTTCTACTCGGGTTAAATGAAGTTTACTAACGCCGACACTTAGGATCTCGTAAATTCTGTCTACCCGGAGAGCTGGATATCTGTGCGATTTCCCTGTCGTTGATCTGATTAGTCTGATAATCATTTTCCTTTCCATTGTTTTGTTTAACCTTTCTCTCCGAGTTGTATTATACTCCGAGTTGTCATTCGATAAGACCGTATTCTGCATCTGAGTGCACACGGAGAGTAGGATCCTGCAAGTTGATCGATCTTCGGTGTTCTCTAAACTCGACTTGAGGTTGGGTTATCACCAGATCCGTGTCCGTGAAGAGGATATTCCGAAGACTGCATTCGTTACTCGTTATGGCTCTTACGAGTACACAGTCATGTCGTTTGGTTTAACAAACGCTCCAGCTACATTCTCCCGCCTGATGAATTTTATATTCATGGAATACCTTGACAAGTTCGTCGTGGTTTACTTGGATGATATCCTAGTATACTCCAAGAACAAAGAGGAACATGCTGAACATCTTCGACTTGTTCTGGAGAAACTTCGAGAGCATCAACTATATGCTAAGTTTTCCAAGTGTGAATTCTGGCTTCCCGAAGTAACATACCTTGGGCATGTCATCTCCAAGGATGGTATTGCCGTCAACCCCGAGCGAGTTCAGGCTATTCTTGATTGGGCTCCTCCAAAGAACGTCAGGCAAGTTCGAAGTTTTCTCGGACTCGCCAGCTATTGCCGTCGATTTGTCGAGAACTTCTCCAAGATCGCCAAGCCCCTGACTAACCTGCTTCATAAAGGCGTCAAGTTCGATTGGACGGAAAAGTGTCAGGAAAGTTTCCAGACGCTCAAAGACAAGCTGACTTCTGCCCCTGTGCTTGCCCCTCCTGATTCCCAGAAGGATTTTGTCATCTATTGTGATGCATCCCGTCAAGGATTAGGCGGTGTCCTAATGCAAGACCGCAGAGTAATTGCTTATGCTTCGCGTCAATTGCGTCCGCACGAAGAGAATTACCCAGTACATGACCTCGAGCTTGCTGCCGTCATCCATGCACTAAAACAGTGGCGACATTACCTTCTCGGTAATCGTTGCGAGATCTACACCGATCATCAAAGTCTGAAGTATCTGTTCACTCAGCCAGACCTGAACCTCCGTCAACAGAGATGGATGGAGACCGTAGCGGATTTTAACTTGGGTATTTCTTATACCCCTGGCAAGGCTAATGTAATGGCCGATGCCTTGAGCCGCAAGTCTTATTGCAGTCACCTCCAGTTTCACGAAGTTCAACCTTCGCTTATTAAAGAATTCAGAAAGCTGAATCTCCACATTGTTCCTCCTGGAGCACTCGCTCCCCCTCCTGAAGGTTCCTACAAAATGAACCTCCACGTTGTTTCCCAGGGTTCTCTTAATACCCTGGTTGCTAAACCAGATCTCGTGGACAGCATCAAGACGCTGCAGGGTTATGACTCTCAAGCCCACAAGATTAAGCGCTATCTCGCTGAAGGAAGGCCTTCGTTCTTCACTATTGATGATACTGGCACCTTGTTCTTTAAAAGTCGTCTAGTGGTCCCCTCTAAAGGTAACCTGGGTATGACTCAGGAGGTCATGCAAGAAGCTCACGACACTCCGTTGTCTATTCATCCCGGCAGTACCAAGATGTACCAAGACATCCGTCAAAGATTCTGGTGGTCAAACATGAAGCAAGACATTGCTCGCTATGTTGCTGAATGTGATGTTTGCCGACGCGTCAAAGCAGAACATCAAAGGCCCGCCGGAACTCTGCAACCAATTGCTGTTCCTGAATGGAAATGGGACCATGTTGAAATGGACTTTATCACTGGGTTTCCCAAATCACAGAAAGGTAATGATGCTATTCTTGTCGTCATTGACCGACTTTCCAAAGTTGCACATTTTCTAGCCGTCAAAGAGACGATCACTGCTAGTCAGCTCGCAACTCTCTACATGTCCAGAATTGTTTCACTTCACGGTATTCCACTGGTTATCAGTTCAGACCATGGCAGCTTATTCACTTCAAGATTCTGGGCAAGTTTCCAAGAAGCTATGGGAACTCATCTGTCCTTCAGCACCGCTTTTCACCCTCAGTCTCAAGGACAAGTTGAACGAGTCAACCAAGTTCTCGAAGACATGCTTCGAGCTTGTGTCATATCCTTCGGAAGGAAATGGGAAGAATCTCTCCCATATGCCGAATTCTCTTACAATAACAGCTATCAAGCCAGTCTGAAGATGGCCCCCTTCGAAGTATTGTACGGACGAAAGTGCCGAACCCCTCTGAATTGGTCAGAAACTGGGGAACGTCCACTCTTCGGTCCGGATATTATCCAACTTGCCGAAGATCAAGTTCGCGTTGTCCGCGAGCATTTGAAGACTGCACAGTCACGTCAAAAGAGTCAGTATGACCGCAAACACAAAGATATGGTCTATCAACCTGGCGAAAAGGCTTATCTTCGAGTCACACCGATGAAAGGTACACACCGATTCGGGATCAAGGGCAAGCTAGCTCCTCGCTATATTGGTCCTTTCACTGTTCTTGAAAGGCGTGGTAGAGTGGCATATCAGTTGGAACTTCCACCGAACCTTTCTCAGGTTCACGATGTGTTCCACGTATCACAACTCCGCCGCTGCTTCAAAGACCCTATCCGCGGAGTAGATCACGAATTGCTTGAACTGCAACAAGACCTCTCTTATAAAGAGCATCCGGTCCGCGTTCTCGATCAAGCCGAGCGTCGCACACGCCAGAAGGTTATCAAGTTCCTCAAGGTTCAGTGGTCAAACCATTCTGAGGATGAAGCCACTTGGGAACGCGAGGATCGTCTTCGCGATGAATACCCCGCTTTGTTTCTTTCTACCTCCTAAATCTCGGGACGAGATTTCTTGTAGTGGAGGAGATTTGTAACACCCCCTGTATTAAGCTACAGAGATCACCCTTTTGATGAGGCCATGTCATCATGATTAATAGTGCATAATCATCGTTAGCATCATATTGCATTTCAACTCCTAAGTCAAATTCAAATTTAAATGAAAGTGGAATATAAAAGTTGTCCAACATAGAAACTAAAATGTCAGATAAATAACAAATATTCCAGAGGCTATTCTAAAATTGAAACCAACATCATTGGAATTGGATAAGTGACTCGAACAACCTCAAACAGTGGATGAAGATAATAATTAATAACCATTTATTAAATCTGAAATAAATATGGAATTATGTTTTGTCCAAACTAATTTTAGGTGTTAAGGAATAATGCACTGGTATTTATGAAATAGGTCACACTTTTTACAAAAACCATTTGGGGCCTAAACATTTAACAGTAGAGAAAAGAGAATAAAGAAAAGGGAAAAGAAACAGAAAAACAAAAGAAAAGAAAAGGCCCCCCTGGCCAACTGGGCCAGGCGGCCCAGCTGGCCGACCCACCTGGCCCAACTGGCCGGCCCAGCCCCATCCCCTGCCTTATCCCCATGGGGGGGGAAACCCTAACCAGCCACCCCCCCACTTCCCCCCTCTCCCGATATATCCCCCCCTCTCCCCCGATTGGATCGGGATCGAGAGGTGGAGGTCGCCGCGACGCCCCGACCCTGCCGCCCGACGCCGCCCCGTTGCCATTGCCGTTGGACGCCGTCGCCGGAGCGCTCCCCCGCCGGCCTGCTTCTCCTCTCCGCCGTCGTCCCCGTCTTCCTCCTCGCGCTCCACTGCCCCGTCCCTACGCTCCCTCGGTGAGGCCCCCGGTCCTCCTCTCTCGCTCGCCTGCCGCGCTCCCGCCGCGCCCACCGTTGCTCCGCTCCGGCCGTGACCACGCCTCGCGCGCTCCGGCCCCGCGCTCACCGCGGTCGGGCCGTGCCCTGGCCATGCGCCGCGCCGTCCGGCCGTGCCCGTCGCCCAGCGGTCACCGCGCCCAGCGCCTCGCCCCGCTGAGGCCTCTCTGCCTCGCCGGCCCCTACTCACTACCCCGCGCGCTGCCTGCGCCTCACCCTCGCCTACCTCTGCCGCCAGTCCCACCTCGCCCCTCTACGCCGCCTCCGGCCACCGGTCCTCCCCCCCCCCGCGGCTCCAGCCGCGCCGTGGCCGCCGGCCGCGCACCCTCGCGGCCATCTCCCGCGACCGGCGATGGCGCCCTGGCGCGCCCCATCGCCCGTGCCCGTTCGAGCGGGTTCGCCCGCCCGTTACCCGTACCCAGCGCCCGTTAAGTCCCCCTGGCCCATTGACATGTGGGGCCCAGCCCCAGAACGTTTTAATAAAAAGGAAATAAAAATAAAAATAAAAATAATAAAAATAATTAATTAATTAGTTAATTAATCCTGATTAGGTTAATTTAATTAACTAATTAGTGTTAATTAAACAGTAATATAATTAGTTAACCCTAATTAATTTAACAGTCTATGACAGGTGGGACCCACCCTGTCAGGGCGCCTGCTGACATCAGCATGATGTCATGCTGACATCATCGCAGCACTGTTTCGGATAATGTTGAATTAAATAATTAATTAAAATTTCAGAAATTAATAAAAACTTTAGAAAATCATATCTTTTAAACCGTAACTCCGATGAAAATATTTTATACATGAAACTTGCTCAGAACGACGATACGAACCCGGATACGCCCTCGGTATCTCCGTCAGACGCCCGCAGCTATGAGAACGTTGAACAATTAGACCGTTTTCGATAAATGAATAGTGTCCAACCCTAATTAAATAAATCCGAATAAATTCCTAAATTAACTAAATCGCTTAGTTAGGCTGTATATCACCCCGGCATATCATTTAGACATGTCATGCATCCCTGTTGCATTATTGCCGTGTGTTTACTGTTTCTTCCCCCTCTTCTCTTCGGTAGACTACGAGACCGACGCAGCTGCTGGTGCCCCGACCGACTACGTTGTTGACGACCCCTACTTGCCAGAGCAACCAGGCAAGCCCCCCCCTTGATCACCAGATATCGCCTATTCTTCTCTATACTGCTTGCATTAGAGTAGTGTAGCCTGTTACTGCTTTCGGTTAATCCTATTCTGCTGCATAGCCTGTCATTGTTGCTACTGTTGTTGATACCTTACCTGCAATCCTAAATGCCTAGTGTAGGATGCTAGTTTGTCATCAGTGGCCCTACATTCTCGTCTGTCTGCTATGCTACATTATTGGGCCGTGCTCGCCACGGGTGGCGATTGCGGATATGAATACTACTTATTACATGTGACATCAGATGGATACTAAAGTCGGGTCGGCTCATGGAGCACCCGCAGGTGATTCACGAACGGGGGCTGAAAGGATTGGCCTTCTCGACGGCCCCCTAAGTGACTCTTTGTTGTGGAGCGGCAGGGCAGGTTGTGACCACCTAGGAGAGAGGTGGGCCTGGCCCTGGTCGTCGTCCGCGGTGATCTCATAATAACACGTTTAACGAGATTGGATATTTGATCTGAGTCTGGCCACTGGCCTATACGCACTAACCAACTACGCGGGAGTAGTTATGGGTATCCCGGCGTCGTGGTATCAGCTGAAGCCTTCTTGACGTCAGCGACTGAGCGGCGCGCGCCGTGTTGGACCGCGATAACGTAACCGCCGTGATCGTGTGGGTTGCTAGGTCTGCTCGCGGCCGCGTACGCAACGTGCAGGAGCGCACTGGGCGATGGGCCCAGACCCCAGAGTGCCTAGGATTAGTCCGGCGTGCTGACCTCTCTGTTGAGCCTAGGTGGGCCTGCGACGTGTGGATCTTCCGAGGCCGGGCATGACCCAGGAAAGTGTGTCCGGCCAAAGGGGATCGAGCGTGTTGGGGAATATGTGGTGCACCCCTGCAGGGAAGTTTATCTATTCGAATAGCCGTGTCCCTCGGTAAAAGGACGACCCGGAGTTGTATTCCGACCTCATGACAACTAGAAATGGATACTTAATAAAACACACCCTTACAAGTGACAGATATAACCCGGTGGTCGCTCTCTCGCATGGTGGCGACGAGAGGATCGACGGGTAGGATTATGCTATACGTTGTTGCTTGGTTAACTTCCAACTACTCTCTTCTATTGCTTCAAGATGGAGGCTGCCAGAAGCGTAGTCTTCGACAGGACTAGCTATCCCCCTCTTATTCTGGCATTCTGCAGTTCAGTCCACCGATATTGCCTCTTTACACATATACCATGCATATGTAGTATAGATCCTTGCTTGCGAGTACTTTGGATGAGTACTCACGGTTGCTTTCCCCCTCCTTTTCCCCCCATTTTCCCTTCTTGCTGGTTGTCGCAACCAGATGCTGGAGCCCAGGAGCCAGACGCCACCTACGACGACTACTACCACCAGGACGGAGCCTACTACTACGTCCAGGACGCCGACGACCAGGAGTAGTTAGGAGGATCCCAGGCAGGAGGCCCTGCGCCTATTCGATCTGTTGTATCCCTGTTTGTGCTAGCCATCTTATGGCACCTTGTTTAACTTATGTCTGTACTCAGATATTGTTGCTTCCGCTGACTCGTCTATGATCGAGCATTTGTATTCGAGCCCTCGTGGCCCCTGGCTTGTATTATGATGCTTGTATGACTTATTTATGTTTTAGAGTTGTGTTGTGATATCTTCCCGTGAGTCCCTGATCTTGATCGTACACGTTTGCGTGCATGATTAGTGTACGATCGAGCCGGGGGCGCCACAGGTACGTAGACACACTCTCCCCCTCGTTGCTATGAATCTCCACGGATAGATCATTGCGTGTGCGTAGAATTTTTTTTGTTTTCCATGCAATGATTCCCAAAAGTGGCATCATGAGCCAGGTCTATGCGTAGATGATATGCACGAGTAGAACACAAAGAGTTGTGGGCGGTGATAGTCATACTGCTTACCACCAACACCTTATTTTGGTTCGGCGGTATTGTGGGATGAAGCGGCCCGGACCAACCTTACATGTCCACACACATGAGACCGGTTCCACTGACTGACATGCAACTAGTTTTGCATAAAGGTGGCTAGCGGGTGTCTGTTTCTCCTACTTTAGTTGAATCAAATTTGACTGCGGCCGGTCCTTGAAGAAGGTTAAAACAGCAAACTTGACGAATCACCGTTGTGGTTTTTGCCGTAGGTAAGAACGGTTCTTGCTAGAAGCCCATAGCAGCCTCGTAAAACTTGCAACAATAAAGTAGAGGACGTCTAACTTGTTTTTGCAGGGCATGTTGTGATGTGATATGGTCAAGACATGATGTGATATACGTTGTTGTATGAGATGATCATGTTTTGTAAGTTATCGGCAACTGGCAGGAACCTTATGGTTGTCGCTTTATTGTATGAAATGCAAACACCATGTAATTGCTTGACTTTATCACTATGCGTTAGCGATAGTTGTTGAAGCAATAGTTGGCAAGACGACCACGACGCAACGATGGAGATCAAGGTGTCGAGCCGGTGACAATGGAGATCATGAAGATGCTTTGGAGATGGAGATCAAAAGCACAAGATGATGGCCATATCATGTCACATATTTTGATTGCACGTGATGTTTATCCTTTATGCATCTTATTTTGCGTAGAACGGCGGTAGCATTATAAGATGATCCCTTCACTTAATTTCGAGATAAAAGTGTTCTCCCTGAGTATGCGCCGTTGCTACAGTTCGTCGTGTTGAGACACCACGTGATGATCGGGTGTGATAGACTCTACGTTCACATACAACGGGTGCAAGACAGTTTTGCACATGCGGAATACTTGGGTTAAACTTGATGAGCCTAGCATGTACAGACATGGCCTCAGAACACTGGAGACCGAAAGGTCGAACGTGAATCATATAGTAGATATGATCAACATAGAGATGTTCACCATTGATGACTACCCCATCTCCCGTGATGATCGGACATGGGTTAGTTGATTTGGATCACGTATCACTTAGATGACTTGAGGGATGTCTATTTAAGTGGGAGTTCTTAAGTAATTTGATTAATTGAACTTAATTTATCATGAACTTAGTCCTGATAGTATTTGCATATCTATGTTGTATATCAATGGCCCGTGCTACCGTTCCCCTGGATTTTAATGCGTTCCTAGAGAAAGCTAAGTTGAAAGATGATGGTAGCAACTACACGGATTGGGTCCGTAACTTGAGGATTATCCTCATTGCTGCACAGAAGAATTATGTCCTTGATGCACCGCTAGGTGACAAGCCCCCTCCCGCTAATGTAGACGCTTTGAATGTCTGGCAGACGCGGTCTGATGACTACTCTATAGTTCAGCGTGCCATGCTTTACGGCTTAGAACCGGGACTTCAAAAATGTTTTGAACGTCATGGAGCATATGAGATGTTCCAAGAGTTGAAGTTAATATTTCAAGAAAATGCCCGGATTGAGAGATATGAAGTCTCCAACAAGTTCTATAGCTGCAAGATGGAGGAGAACAGTTCTGTCAGTGAACACATACTCAAAATGTCTGGGTATTATAATCACTTGACTCAGCTGGGAGTTGATCTTCCAGTTGATTGTGTCATTGACAGAGTTCTTCAATCACTGCCACCAAGCTACAAAGGCTTCGTGATGAACTATAATATGCAAGGGATGAACAAAACAATTCCCGAGCTCTTCGCAATGCTTAAGGCTGCGGAGGTAGAAATCAAAAAGGAGCATCAAGTGTTGATGGTTAACAAGACCACTAGTTTCAAGAAAAAGGGCAAGGGAAAGAAAGGGAACTTCAAGAAAAATGCCAAGCAAGTTGCCACTCCCGGGAAGAAACCCAAAGCTGGACCCAAGCCTGAAATTGAGTGCTTCTACTGCAAAGGGACTGGTCACTAGAAGCGGAATTGCCCCAAGTATTTGGCGGATAAGAAGGATGGCAAAGTGAACAAAGGTATATTTGATATACATGTTATTGATGTGTACCTTACTAATGCTCGTAGTAGCGCCTGGGTATTTGATACTGGTTTGGTTGCTCATATTTGTAACTCGAAACAGGAGCTACGGATTAAACGAAGATTGGCTAAGGACGAGGTGACGATGCGCGTCGGGAATGGTTCCAAGTTCGATGTGATGGCCGTCGGCACGCTACCTCTACATCTAACTTCGGGATTAGTTTTAGACCTGAATAATTGTTATTTGGTGCTAGCGTTGAGCATGAACATTATATCTGGATCTTGTTTAGTGCGAGACGGTTATTCATTTAAATCAGAGAATAATGGTTGTTCTATGTATATGAGTAATATCTTTTATGGTCATGCACCCTTGAAGAGTGGTCTATTTTTGTTGAATCTCAATTGTAGTGATACACATATTCATAATATTGATGCCAAAAGATGCAAAGTTGATAATGATAGTGCAACATATTTGTGGCACTGCCGTTTAGGTCATATTGGTGTAAAGCGCATGAAGAAACTCCATGCAAATGGGCTTTTGGAATCACTTGATTATGAATCATTTGATACTTGTGAACCATGTCTCATGGGCAAGATGACTAAAACTCCGTTCTCCAGAACAATGGAGCGAGCCAATGACTTATTGGAAATAATACATACCAATGTATGCGGTCCGATGAGTGTTGAGGCACGCGGCGGGTATCGTTTTTTTCTGACCTTCACAGATGATTTGAGCAGATATGGGTATATCTACTTAATGAAACACAAGTATGAAACATTTGAAAAGTTCAAAGAATTTCAGAGTGAAGTGGAGAATCATCGTAACAAGAAAATAAAGTTTCTGCGATCTGATCGTGGAGGCAAATATTTGAGTTACGAGTTTGGCCTTCATTTAAAACAATGTGGAATTGTTTCACAACTCACGCCACCTGGAACACCACAGCGTAATGGTGTGTCCGAACATCATAACCGTACTTTATTAGATATGGTGCGATCTATGATGTCTCTTACCGATTTACCACTATCATTTTGGGGTTATGCATTAGAGACAGCTGCATTCACGTTAAATAGGGCACTGTCTAAATCCGTTGAGATGACACCGTATGAACTATGGTTTGGCAAGAAACCTAAGCTGTCGTTTCTTAAAGTTTGGGGTTGCGACACGTATGTCAAAAGGCTTCAGCCTGATAAGCTCGAACCCAAATCGGAGAAGTGCGTCTTCATAGGATACCCTAAGGAAACAATTGGGTACACCTTCTACCACAGATCCGAAGGCAAGATCTTTGTTGCCAAGAATGGAACCTTTCTAGAGAAGAAGT
Organism: Thinopyrum elongatum; assembly: GCA_011799875.1. Taxonomy (NCBI): domain Eukaryota; kingdom Viridiplantae; phylum Streptophyta; class Magnoliopsida; order Poales; family Poaceae; genus Thinopyrum; species Thinopyrum elongatum. Next base: position 396,442,481 of record CM022301.1, on the reverse strand, counting down.
TTCTCTCGAAAGAAGTGAGTGGGAGGAAAGTAGAACTTGATGAGGTAATTGTACCTTCTCTCGAATTGGAAAGTAGTTCATCAGAGAAAATCATTCCCGTGATGCCTACACCAACTAGAGAGGAAGCTAATGATGATGATCATGAAACTTCGGATCAAGTTACTACAGAACTTCGTAGGTCAACCAGAACATGATCCACACCAGAGTGGTACGGGAATCATGTACTGGAAGTCATGTTACTAGACCAAGGCGAACCTACGAACTATGAAGAAGCTATGATGAGCCCAGATTCCGACAGATGGCTTGAGGCCATGAAATCTGAGATAGGATCCATGTATGAGAACAAAGTGTGGACTTTGGTGGATTTGCCCGATGATCGGCAAGCCATAGAAAATAAATGGATCTTCAAGAAGAAGACTGACGCTGACGGTAATGTTACTGTCTATAAAGCTCGACTTGTCGCAAAAGGTTTTTGACAAGTTCAAGGGGTTGACTACGATGAGACTTTCTCACCCGTAGCGATGCTTAAGTCCGTCCGAATCATGTTAGCAATTGCCGCATTTTATGATTATGAAATCTGGCAAATGGATGTCAAAACTGCATTCCTTAATGGATTTCTTAAGGAAGAATTGTATATGATACAACCAGAAGGTTTTGTCGATCCTAAAGGTGCTAACAAAGTGTGCAAGCTCCAGCGATCCATCTATGGACTGGTGCAAGCATCTCGGAGTTGGAATATACGCTTTGATGAAGTGATCAAAGCATATGGATTTATACAGACTTTCGGTGAAGCCTGTATTTACAAGAAAGTGAGTGGGAGCTCTGTGGCATTTTTGATATTATATGTGGATAACATATTATTGATTGGAAATGATATACAATTTCTGGATAGCATAAAAGGATACTTGAATAAGAATTTTTCAATGAAAGACCTCGGTGAAGCTGCTTATATATTGGGCATCAAGATCTATAGGGATAGATCGAGACGCTTAATAGGACTTTCACAAAGCACATACCTTGATAAAGTTTTGAAGAAGTTCAAAATGGATCAGTCAAAGAAAGGGTTCTTGCCTGTGTTGCAAGGTGTGAAGTTGAGTAATACTCAATGCTCGACCACTGCAGAAGATAGAGAGAAAATGAAAGTCATTCCCTATGCTTAAGCCATAGGTTCTATCATGTATGCTATGCTGTGTACCAGACCTGATGTGTGTCTTGCCATAAGTCTGGCAGGGAGGTACCAAAGTAATCCAGGAGTGGATCACTGGACAGCGGTCAAGAACATCCTGAAGTACGTGAAAAGGACCAAGGATATGTTTCTTGTTTATGGAGGTAATAAAGAGCTCGTCGTAAATGGTTATGTCGATGCTAGCTTTGACACTAATCCGGATGACTCCAAGTCACAAACCGGATACGTATTTATATTGAATGGTGGAGCTGTCAGTTGGTGCAGTTCCAAGCAGAGCGTCGTGGCGGGATCTACGTGTGAAGCGAAGTACATAGCTGCTTCGGAAGCAGCAAATGAAGGAGTCTGGATGAAGGAGTTCATATCCGATCTAGGTGTAATACCTAGTGCATCGGATCCAATGAAAATCTTTTGTGACAACACTGGAGCAATAGCCTTGGCGAAGGAATCCAGGTTTCACAAGAGAACCAAACACATCAAGAGACGCTTCAACTCCATTCATGAACAAGTCAAGGATGGAGACATAGAAATTTGCAAGATACATACGGATCTGAATGTAGCAGACCCGTTGACTAAGCCTCTTCCACGAGCAAAACATGATCAGCACCAAGACTCCATGGGTGTTAGAATCATTACAATGTAATCTAGATTATTGACTCTAGTGCAAGTGGGAGACTGAAGGAAATATGCCCTAGAGGCAATAATAAAGTTGTTATTTTATATTTCCTTATTCATGATAAAGGTTTATTATTCATGCTAGAATTGTATTGATCGGTAACCATAATACATGTGTGAATACATAGACAAAACACCGTGTCCCTAGTAAGCCTCTACTAGACTAGCTCGTTGATCAAAGATGGTTAAGGTTTTCTGACCATGGACATGAGTTGTCATTTGATAACGGGATCACATCATTAGGAGAATGATGTGATGGACAAGACCCATCCGTTAGCTTAGCATAATGATCGTTCAGTTTTATTGCTATTGCTTTCTTCATGTCAAATACACATTCCTTCGACTATGAGATTATGCAACTCCCGGATACCGAAGGAATGCCTTGTGTGCTATCAAACGTCACAACGTAACTGGGTGATTATAAAGATGCTCTACAGGTATCTCCGAAGGTGTTTGTTGAGTTGGTATAGATCGAGATTAGGATTTGTCACTCTGAGTTTCGGAGAGGTATCTCTGGGCCCTCTCGGTAATACACATCATAAGCTTGCAAGCGAACGACTAAGGAGTTGGTCACGAGGTGATGTATTACAGAATGAGTAAAGAGACTTGCCGGTAACGAGATTGAACTAGGTATGAAGATACCGACGGTCGAATCTCGGGCAAGTAACATACCGATGGACAAAAGGAATTTCGTATGTTGTCATAACGGTTCGACCGATAAAGATCTTCGTAGAATATGTAGGAGCCAATATGAGCATCCAGGTTCCGCTATTGGTTATTGACCGAAGAGATGTCTCGGTCATGTCTACATAGTTCTCGAACCCGTAGGGTCCGCACGCTTAACGTTCGTTGACGATATAGTATTATATGAGTCATGTGATTTGGTGACCGAATGTTGTTCGGAGTCTCGGATGAGATCACGAACATGAAGAGGAGTCTCGAAATGGCCGAGAGGTAAAGATTGATATATAGGACTATGGTATTCGGACACCGGAAGTGTTTCGGGGGGTACCGGGTACTTATTGGGTCACCGGAAGGGGTTTCGGGCACCCCCGGCAAAAGATATGGGCCTTATGGGCCAAGAGGGGAAACGCACCAGCCACAAGGGGCTGGTGCGCCCCCCATATGGGCCGAACCAGGAGGAGAAGGAAAGAGGGGAAGGGAAAGGAAAGGGGGGATTCGGCCTCCCCCTTCCTTCTCTCCCCCTCCTCTTTCCTTCCCCCTCCGGCATATATGGCAGGGGGGGAGCGGCTAGGGAGGAGCCCAAGTAGGATTCGGTCCTACTTGGGGCGCCTCTGGGCCTCTCCCCTCCCCCTCCCACCTATATATATGTGGGGGGGGCGCCCTAGCACACCCAGACAATTGTTTAGCCGTGTGCGGCGCCCCCCTCCACTGTTTACACCCCCGGTCATATTTTCGTAGTGCTTAGGCAAAGCCCTGCGGAGATCACTTCACCATCACCGTCACCACGCCATCGTGCTGACGGAACTCATCTACTACCTCGACGTCTTGCTGGATCAAGAATGCGAGGGACGTCACCGAGCTGAACGTGTGCAGAACGCGGAGGTGCCGTACGTTCGGTACTTGATCGGTTGGAGCGCGAAGAAGTTCGACTACATCAACCACGTTGTTAAACGCTTCCGCTTACGGTCTACGAGGGTACGTAGACACACTCTCCCCCTCATTGCTATGCATCTCCATGGATAGATCATTGCGTGTGCGTATAATTTTTTTTGTTTTCCATGCAACGATTCCCAACAGTTCTGTAATACATCATCTCATAACTAACTCCTTAGTCACTTTGCTTGCAAGGCTTCTTATGATATGTATTACCGAGAGGGCCCAGAGTTACCTCTCCGATACTCGGAGTGACAAATCCTAATCTCGATCTATGCCAACTCAACAAACACCTTCGGAGATACCTGTAGAGCATCTTTATGATCACCCAGTTACGTTGTGACGTTTGATAGCACACAAGGTATTCCTCCGATATCTGGGAGTTGCATAATCTCATAGTCGAAGGAATATGTATTTGTCATCAAGAAAGCAATAGCAATAAACTGAACGATCAATATGCTAAGCTAACGGATGGGTCTTGTCCATCACATCATTCTCCTAATGATGTGATCCCGTTATCAAATGACAACACATGTCTATGGTTAGGAAACCTTAACCATCTTTGATCAACGAGCTAGTCTAGTAGAGGCTTACTAGGGACACGGTATTTGTTTATGTATTCACACATGTATTTAAGTTTCCAATCAATACAATTATAGCATGAATAATAAACCTTTATCATCATGAATAAGGAAATATAAAATAACAACTTTATTATTGCCTCTAGGGCATATTTCTTTCAACCACGACATTCTTCGCACGGCTACCTTGACCACGGCTCCACCACCTACGCTCTCAACTACCTCGACAAACGGCACAAAGGGCTACCGCCTTGCTTGAGCAACCTCGTCGGTTGCATCGACCGTTACGACTGTGGGAGGGTGTTCGTCGGCCTACCTTCGGATTCTTCTCCAGTCTCACCGTCTGCGTTGCTACCGTTGTGACTGCGGAGGGATGTTGAGTATCATTGTTATTTAGGAAACGTTGGATAGCGTACGATTTATTCTACCTTGACTTGTACTCCAAGATGGCCATGTATTCCTATATATATGTCCACGAGGCTCAAGCAATACAACAACTATTCCACCAAATCCCTCTCTCCCTTCTAACATATTCCCCTAGAACCAGAAGCATCATGTGTTCGCTGCCATGAAGTGCTTGCAACAAATGATGTGTTGCAACGAGGTTCTGCAACAGGACCTATGTAGCAAAAAGAGTCTGCAAAAGAAAAAATGTTCAGAAAAAAAATTCCCAACAAGACCTTTGTTGCAAAAAGTGTCGCAACAGGACCTCTGTTGCAAAAGTTTTTGCAAATGTTGCAGAAATTTCTGCAACACAATCGTTGTTGCAATTGTCAAGACGAGGTAGATCGAACGGCTGTCTAGGCGGCGAATCTTTAAAAACGATCCGCCGGCCGACGCTTAGCGTGCCCCTACCTTGATCTCACATATACTTTTGCAGAAATCTCCTGATATATGTGAGAAACCAACATGCAGTCCGTTATATTGTAATTGAAAGTTTCTTGAAAGTTTTATCTGTCCAGAATAATGAGTCGGTGATGTTATTGGGCCTCACTGCGACATTGATGATTTTGGCCAAGTTGCATAGATACCGCTCATGCTTATAAAACAAGTTTGTTAATAGGTTACAAGTCCCACCTAACTTCTTTATACCTAATTTCACCAATTTATATATGCTCGTGAGTATGAGAATTAACAAGTAGCCTGAGAATCAACTAATGGAGGGTGAGTTGTGGGTAGGAAAGAAACAAATCATCTAGTTGGCATAATAAATAAATAAAATTGTGGATTGGGAAAAATATCCCCAGTGGCATAAACAAAAGGGATTGCGGGTTGCAAAATGAAAAATCCCAGTTGGCATCAATAAAGGGAATTGTGGACTGCGAAACAAAAAATCTCGGTTGACATAAATAAAGAGAATTGTGGTTTGCGAAACGGAAAATCCCGGTTGGCAGCGGGATTGTAGTATGAGAAACGAAAAAAATCCGATGGTATAAATAAAAGGAATTTTGGTCCACGAAAAAGTAAACAAATGTCTTTTCATTGGCATAAATAAAAAGAAACTGTGTTCTGGTATAAATAAAAGGGATTGTGGTCTGCGAAACAAAAAAATGAATAAAAATCTCCCGGTTGGCATAAACAAAAGGGCCGTGCTGTGGAACGAAGAAAATAAGTAAACAACACTGGTTGGACAATTTCAGCATTTTATAGTAATATTATTTTCATTTAAAGGCTGAATTATGTCACCTCGTTTGCAATGCATGAGCATACTCTTATCTAAAGTTTTGGGGTCGTTTCTCATCAAAAAGTAAAAATCTAAAGTTTTGGGGTCCTTTGGGACCTTAAAAAAAAGAAGGAAAAAAAGACGCGAGGCCGCGGTCCATTTCTCAGCTTATCCGAGAGCGGGACGGCTGTCAGTTGCCCAACGGCCGGCATCAACGCCGATGCCCTCTCCCTCCCTTCTCGCCGGTGCTGCCATGGCTTCAACCCTCGCCGCCCTTCCCCCCAGGCTCCCAGCGTCGCCACCTCCAATCCAGACCCCTCATCGCCACTTCAACCCACGGATACCAAACCTGCAGGCGCTCTCGTCCGAAAGCCCCTCCGCCTCCGCCGCGGCGTCGCTCCTCGCCGCCGCCGCGCGCGCCGGCGACCTCCGCCTCGGCCGCGCCCTCCACCGCCGCCTCCTCGGCACCGAAGTCCTCGACACCGACGCCTTGGTCGCCAACTCGCTCCTCACCATGTACTCCAAGTGCGGCCACGTGAGCGCCGCGCGCAGGGTGTTCGACGGAATGCGCGGCCTGCGGGACCTCGTGTCCTGGACGGCGATGGCCTTCTGCCTCGCGCGGAACGGCGCGGAGCAGGAGGCCCTGCTCCTCCTCGGCCAGATGCTCGAGTCGGGGCTCCGGCCCAACGCGTTCACGCTCTGCGCCGCGTCTCGTGCCTGCTTTCCTGGGGAGCTCTTTCACCTGTCTGGCGGCACGGTCCTTGGGTTTGTTCTCAAGACAGGGTTCTGGGGCACCGATGTGTCAGTGGGCTGCGCCTTGATTGATATGTTCGCCAGGAACGGGGACCTGGTGGCAGCACGGAAGGTGTTTAATGGGTTGGTTGAGAGGACAGTGGTCGTCTGGACGCTGATGATTACACGGTATGTGCAAGGCGGGTGTCCAGGCAAGGCGGTTGAGTTATTTCTTGGCATGCTAGAAGATGGTTTTGAGCCCGACGGATACACCATGAGCAGCATGATTTCGGCATGCGCAGAGCAGGGATCAGCCGGATTCGGGCAGCAACTGCATTCTCTAGTACTACGGCTGGGGCTGGTTTCTGATACTTGTGTCAGCTGTGGACTTGTGGGCATGTACGCAAAATTGCAAATGGAACAGTCCATGGAATGTGCAAGGAAAGTCTTCAAACGAATGCCCACACATAACGTCATGTCATGGACAGCACTGATATCAGGATATGTGCAATGTGGAGCACAGGAAAACAATGCAATAGAACTCCTCTGCGAAATGTTAAATGAGAGCATCGAACCAAACCACATCACATATTCTAGTCTTCTTAAGGCCTGTGCAAACCTTTCTGATCAAGATTCAGGCAGACAGATTCATGCCCGTGTCATTAAAACCAGCATAGGGAATGTAAACGTTGTTGGGAATGCTCTGGTCAGCATGTATGCTGAATCTGGTTGCATGGAGGAGGCTAGAAAGGCGTTCGACCAGCTTTATGAAAGCAACATACTTTCCACCAGTTCTGATATTGGTGGAACTGAGAGCAGCAATGCCTCTTGGAGTTCTCAGATTGAGAGCATGGACGTCGGAGTCAGCACCTTCACATTTGCTAGTCTGCTTAGTGCTGCTACCACTGTAGGGTTGCCAACCAAGGGTCAGCAACTGCATGCGCTTTCAATCAAAGCAGGCTTTGAGTCTGATAAAGGTATAAGCAACTCCCTTGTTTCCATGTATTCTAGGTGTGGATATTTGGATGATGCTTGTCGAGCATTTGATGAAACGGACGACCATAATGTGATTTCATGGACTTCAGTAATCAGTGGCTTAGCCAAGCATGGGCACGCGGAACGAGCGTTGTCATTGTTTCATGACATGATCTTATCCGGTGTCAAACCAAATGATGTCACATACATTGCTGTGTTATCTGCCTGTAGCCATGTTGGTCTGGTGAAAGAAGGAAAGGAATACTTCAGATTAATGCAGAAGGATCACGGACTCGTACCGAGGATGGAACATTATGCTTGCATGGTGGATCTTCTTGCACGATCAGATCTTGTTCAAGAAGCCCTGGAGTTCATTAATGAAATGCCCTGTAAAGCGGATGCATTGATTTGGAAGACTCTCCTCGGTGCTTGTAGGACTTACGATAATATTGAGATTGGTAAAATTGCAGCCAATCATGTCATAGATCTCGAGCCGCGAGATCCAGCTCCATATGTCCTTCTCTCAAACTTGTTTGCCCATGGCGGTTTATGGGACGAAGTTGCAAGAATAAGGAGTCTGATGAGACACAAGAATTTGAGTAAAGAAACTGGCTTGAGTTGGATGCATGTTGGAAACACCATTCACGAGTTCAGAGCTGGTGACACCGGCCATCCGCAAGCACAGGAGATCTATGCAAAGTTGGCTGCGTTGATCAGAGAAATTAAAGACATTGGCTACGTACCAGACACGAGCATCGTGCTCCATGACATGTCGGATGAGCTCAAGGAGGAGTGTCTGCTCCAGCACAGTGAGAAGATTACTGTGGCATTTGGTTTGATTACTACATCGCCAACAAAACCAATAAGGATCTTTAAGAATCTCCGTGTGTGCGCAGATTGCCATTCTGCAATCAAGTATATCTCTAAATCCACTGGAAGGGAGGTAATATTGAGAGATAGCAACAGGTTCCATAGGATGAAAGATGGGAAATGCTCATGCGGAGAGTACTGGTGAGCTGTGAATGGCGATTGATGAGCAGGTTTGGTTTTTTGCTTAAGAAACTCTAGAGGTTTCTTGCTCAGCATGGCCTTTTTGCGGGTAAATACTAACTGATGTTCATTTTTTTAGCTTTTCTAAACCATTGATTTTGCAAAGGATTAGATGATGTTTCTGTATAGTTATCGTAAAGTTATAGAGTATGTACAGTTATATGAACAATAGAGACTTGACTAGCAGCATGTTTCTTATCTTTTTGGGCATACTTGGATTACTTCCAGAAGTCCTTAACTGCTAGCTGGTTAGAAGAATAAATACATCCATTTAATTCCCAGTAGGGGGAATGAACTTAGTTGTTTTCCACCCAGGAAGGAACAAAATGATCCATTTAGTCCACATCCAGGAACAATGTTTACATGGAAAATGCTGCACCTCATGGACTCTCCTTGGGTTACCATGTGCTGCTCATAAGGTTGAGGGTGATCAAAATGGCAAATACATACACATGGCGAGGACAAAAATCATCCTAGATCCGGAAGCATCAACCGTATGAACCCATGGTCACATCTGACAACATAATACAAAAGCTTTCTGTTAAAACAGACAAGCTGACTGAATACATACTTTAGTATCACAAGAGTATATGGATCATACTGTACAAGCTAATTCTTCATATCACAACTGTCAGACAGTTTGCAGTATGCTGTGAGAGAGTCAAATAGCTGCACTATTTAATCAAATGCCCAGACTGAAGTGCGTGAGAAAAGTAAACCAGAACTTGTCTCATTCCATCCTTCGCAGTTCTGGTGGAAGCCGCACACCATGTAACACTGAAGTCTTGGATCTCCATCAATTCGTCCCTGCTGTATTTTACCCTTTCATCTATTTAAATCAAAAGACAAACTTAGCTCACTGAGCTTATACTCCTGACTGGAAGAGAATAAAGCAGAGTGAAGTCACAGCATCCTTACCTGCGAAGAAGGTACTAGAAGGATGCCTGCTAGAGTCAGTGAGACAAGCCCTTAACAGCTTTTGTTTTTGCCCATGGAAGTTTCCAAGACTTGTGAACTTGTGAAGCACCACCACGATTTGGTTGAAGTTCCTGCATTAGTTCATGTCTCACCTCTATCACCAGGTGATGCCTACGAAATGTTGAGACGGCATCTCCTGTTAAGATCCAGCAGCCACTTAAATCCAACATATGTAGCTGGGCAGGGGGCACGGGACATGCAATGCGGGGTCAGACAAGAAATCACTTTTTAAGTACAAATATCTTACTGCTCGAGAGGATGCCAGCCAAGGGAGGTATAGCTTCATCTGACAGTGGTGCATCCTCCAGATTTAGACTTACAAAGATACTAGTTGAATGCATGTGCGTTGCTACGGGAAAATATAGCACTGAATACAAGTGTTTGTCGAAAGCACGACAAACATCAATGTTTTTCACACCTCCTTACTCATGGCTATTTCCTGGTTGCCTCGCTACAATTATTGTAGCTCTGGATGTTGTGCTCTTCAACTCTAATGAATCTCTGATGTGTTCCTATCTTGTCGGGAACAAAAGGTTACACATTTGGAGTCTTACCCTTAATACTGATGATAAATAAGAACTAAAAAATGATATTGTTGTTACCCTTGTTACCCGCATCAACCTTTTGAATATATTTCGTAGTGGGGGAAGCCCTGTCAGCACCACGTCTATCCGCTACGCTTTAGAAAATGCAATAGAAAATGCAATATTAACATCCATACTCCAGATTTGGCAGTGTTCAAAGTAATGAAGTTTTGATGGAAGGATTCAAAAAGTAGCATGCCACATCACCATGTACTCATGCCTTGCCACCGGATATAAAGAGAAAAATTAATCTACAAATCAAACGGTCCATGCTGGAAAGGGCGATCAGTTCTGGCGTTTCTTCCAGGTTTCAATCTATCCAACTTTCATTGTTCCCTTCCTAGCAGTGGCAGCATGTCCCTAGGTTTGCCATTGTTAAGATGTCGCTCTGCTGTTATCTGGCACTAACCTATATAGCAGCCATCTTCAGTCCTTGGCAGTTGCAAATTTAGTAGTTCAGTTTAGTTCTTTTTTTTTGCGAGGAAGTTCAGTTTAGTTCTTGCATAACCTGCTGCAAATTTACTTTGTTTTAGGGAGCTTCAACATCAGCTGATGGGCCTTCTGACTGTTCAATCTAGGCAGGAAATACCCACTGCTACTTCTTGAAGAAAGGGCCAGATTGATGTTTGGAACATCTTGAAGACATGAGAATACATAATGGAGTGTGTGCTGCTCAAATTATGTAATGGTCGACCAGGTTACCTGTAATGGAGTATGTGTTATGTGGAGCATATGGGTATGTGAGCATTGTACTGTTTAAATTATGTAATGGTCGACCAGGTTACCTGTAATAGAGCGAGCCACTCTCCAACCAACCCTGGCGGTCTTTACCTTATGTTTTGTATAGAAGCAGCAGTTTTGCCTAGGAACATTTATTTACACAATCGCATTAATATCGGTAGGTAAATCACAAACTAACGTACTGGAATATTTATATCCCATTGCAACACACAGACATTGTCCTATTATAAATTAGAAAAACAATAGTGTTCCTTTTCTTGCCAGGCGGAGTGTTTCGTCCAACATTCCATATTTTTCCTCATGATCATTCCTTGAAAACCACTTTAGTTGTCTCTATGTTTCCAAATAAACTATATTTTCTTTGGCAAGTAGATAAGTGATTACAAAATAAAATTATGGCAGAATTTGGCAAATATTTATTTACACAATCATATAATACGGAATTATGGACTGATGTACTATAATATTTATACCCTGTAGCAACGCACGGGCAAATACCTAGTGTTCAGCGAACCAACATGTGGTTGGATGATTAGAGGGATTGTGGTATCCCCAGCCTACCAAGGTTCAAATCCTGATGCTCGCATTTATTCCTAGATTTATTACAGGATTTCCGGCGATGCGCATTCAGTGGGAGGAGACGTTCCCGTCGACGACGAGGTGCCTACGGTGACTTCGTAAATTTCAAGATGATATGCCGGCTCAGTCTTTCGGAGGTGCTCATAGGGGTAGGGTGTGTGTGTGTTCATAGATGCGAGTGTATGTGCGTGTATACGCTTGTGTCTGTACTGATGTTAAAAAAAATACCTAGTGTTCATACAATCCTCGTGAACCACACTCGTCGCACAGGCCGGGACATATAACAAACCAACAAATCATCACCATTATATCTAAGACAACAATATAAAAATATAATATAAAAAATGGAACATCCAACAGATGGTGGATTTTGGCAATAATGATCAGGATTAAGGCCAGACTAAATTTACGTGGAGATCGATGTTGGAATCAGCAACCACCGTGCACTTTCGCAGTTCTCTGATCATGCTCTCATACTCAACAGAACATCTATTCATACACATAACAGATTCAAAGGAGTCGGAACCGGAAAACACTGGCAAACAACTGAGGATACACAAGTGGCAATCGTCTCAAGGACAAAACTGCTGCTTCTAGGCAAAATTCATCTCTGTTCCTATGGTGCACAATTGGTTCAGTTTCTAGTGGCATCAAAATCTCTTGTTTGGATTGAGAACACGGCAAAATTTCAGAGGACTATCATTGTCGGGTCTGAATTAATGCCGCTTCCTCTTGCCACCTTTCTGGTGTTTTCTCCGCCCCGCGCTCTGTCTACGCGGCTCACTGGAACCACCGTCGTCTTCCTTCTCACCATCGAGCAGCGTGTTCATCCCGAGGTCGAATCCGTCGGTCAGGCCTTGTAACCTGTACACAGAAACATGCGAGTTCATAAGTTGTTTAGGAAAAGCAAAAGATCTTAAAAGGGCAAGCTCAGCTAAATGTGGCCAAAGCTATCTTCATGTACTCATGTGGCTGGTGGATTCACTTTATAAGGGGGACGCCTGTACCACAAGAGAAAATCCCTAAACTCTGTAGAACGATGGAACAACATACCCATGAAGCTGCTTTTTCATCTGCTTCTCCATGTACTTTTCACGTTTGGTTACGGGAGCTCGGGTGAACAGCTCCTCTTCCGCCTTCTCTTGCTTCTCTCTCTGCCGCATGTAGGCCATAAATTCTTTGCTTTCGTCACCCGCTGTTTCCTTCCACTGCAAGATTGCGCAGAAAACTTAGTTACCTCGATGTAGCTTAGTGTAGCCAACTATACAAAAAGACACAATATACAAACCTCTTCAGGTCTATCAGCAGCATCATCAATCATCTCCTTGAAGTAAGGATTCTCTGTTGCCATACGCAATAATCTCTTCTCTTTCCTTGCAGCGTCTTTACTATGACTATCATCCATGGCAGCTGGCCCAATTCTCGGAGGAACGTAGATACCATCTTTGCCCTGAAGTCAAACAGCTACACACATCAGACACAACAAATCTGTGTAAATTGAACTCTAGTTAGGAAATCATCATTACTGATATAAAACAGAGTGACCTATATTCACGTCATTAACAGGAATAGTGCAGTTAGAATAAGGCAGCATTTAAGCAACGGGTAGCAGTATCCACGAAAGCAACAATATAAGCTATGATACAGTTCACTTAAAACCAGGCACATAAACCAAGTTACAGTGTAATCTCGAATTCATCAGAAGTTGTCAGGTAGCAACTTAATTTCTGCAAGACACTGCACTGGAAATATCAATTTCATATCCAACTGACAACTATATTATGTACAGAAAACAGCTCGGTAAGGATGGATAGATTTGATGTCATAAAAATATATATAAGATTTATTGATATGTTTGGGCTAATGAAGCTGCTAAATTCAATGCACAAATTTTGATGGTAACTGATTGGTGTGTGTGTGTGTCAGCGTGAACAGAGTGATGAACAATCAAACATTATCACCTTAACACATACTCCATTATAAGGGAAAACATCAGTTAGTGAGAATTTCACCTGTCCTTCAGAAACAATTTTGGGATCCATCATATCCGGGTTTGGCCGGTACCCCAACAGGTCGTCCTCGCCTTGTTGCCTGCCCTTGACATTGACCTCAGCGTCTGGCACCTTATCCTGGGCAGCCGCACCATCTGCAGCATTGGTGAGCTTCTGGATCTGGTACTCCATCTTTTTGTCTATTGGGCGAATCTAGCACACAGAAAACATAACACCATCTACTATTAGACAGCTGCATAAATGGAGACTGGCAGCTTAACAATCAACACTTAAGGGCACACACACCTTCTCAAGAAACAGCCTGATCTCGACAAGGCTGCGCACGACGGGGTGTCCATCGACGGACAGTCCCTTGGCCTTGCGTAGCAGGTAGTAAACGAGGTCCTGGCAGTAGCTCAGCAGCAGGTGGTGCTTGGCCTCCAGGTACCCAATGCCATCGCCTGTCGGCAGCTGGTTTTTCCTAACCTACACCACACAGAAAATTGAACAGAATTGTCAGTTTTTGCCACCCACCCAAAAGCTAACATTAGGAATGGATGGAAGACATGTCAAAGTTGACTTGATTGATTTGCTTGTCAGATAAATAGTACAGAGAACAGATCAGTGATTATGTGGCTCTAAGGGCTCCAAGAGATGCAGTCATAAACAGTGATGAGGTGAATGTGGTTCCTGAAGTCTGGGCTATTAGAGATAAAATCAAGTAGTTTCCAGAAACTTTTAGAAGTGGCTCATGGGTAAATTTTGAAACAAATCTCTTAACTTGGCAACTATAGCAGAAACAGTAAAGATTAATCACCGCTACTTCTTGAAATGCAAGCTGGGGCAACAAAACGCTAATAAATATCGTCTCAGTTGGAATAGGTGGTAGCTTCCTTGCACCTCTGTTTGTGAATACAGCTCTCCAGACTGGTCCTTTTCTAGGTTTTCTAAACTAAAGATTGTTTACAGCCAGATTTTGATCTCATCTGACCTGAAAATGTTACTAATTTTCAGACCGGAAGCAGCAGAATCTGCCAAAGGCCAACAACTGAGATTGAAAGTGTGCACTTGGGGGGCATGTTTCTGTGTTTCTTTTGCCGGCACCTGTCAATACCTGGTGCGCCGGCACTTCCTATAGATTCTCAAGAATTCAAAATGTGATTGAGTGGCTATCTGTTTGACTAAACATGACATTCATGCAATATCTAGGATAAGAGATCAGTGCAAGCATATGGCTGCTGACCAGTGCATGTATTGTTCCCTATCCTTTATATTTGTCCTGGTACCTAGCTGAAAGACCTTAGGGAGCCACTTGGTCGCAGAAAGAATGTTTGGTCGTGAGTCAATTGACAAGTAGGCTAAAAATGGTCTCACATTAACTGGTGATGGCCACCATGCCCTCTGTTCTGTATTTCTGTTGCTCCCTTCTATTCTCCGGTTTTCTCAATCAACAGGGCTTGATTGATTGGAGGTGTTGATTGAGATGTTTTTTAGGCTTAATTGGATTGATATTGCGCTTCAGCTTGGAGATGATGGGAACTATGGCAAGTTAGAGACTAACTACTCGTGTTGTTTAATCAGTACTCCCTCCGATCCAAAATAAGTGTCGCGGTTTTGAATTAAGGTATTATGGATCAGATAGAGTAGTTTTTTTTCCAGCCCCGTTGCTCCTTCTTCCTGCCTACTAGCAGGCTTCCATGTTTGCAGGCTGATGTTTGGAAGCGAGATTAACTAAATGTCCACGTTTAGGTTCTTCCTAAACAAGACCACACAAAATTCAACAGAATTTTCTTCGTTTTCGCCATGGCCCCCCAAAAGCTTAACCAGAATCACATCCCCTCGTCGTCCCCAATTCCGGCGGCTAAACTCGGGCGTAATCATCACAATCATAGCGTGAGACGGGGAGCCCGCGAGGGGGGAAAGCGGGGGTACCTTGCGGGTGAGCGACTCGACCTTGGACCTGACGAGGTCGAGCCCGTCCTTCATTTCCTTGAGAGCGGCGAGCAGCTTGGGCGCGTCATCCCTGTTAATGAACAAAACCAAACCCGTGTGAACCCTCCTTGGTATTTTCCGGGCGAGCGATTCTGCGGGACGACGACGGGACGCGCGGGAAGCGAGGGGGGATTACCGCACGAGGGCCTGCGCTTTCCTCTCGTCGTCCGCTCCGGCGACGGCGGCCGTCATCGCCGTTTCTCTGCCTGCCCGAGACGGGGAAAGTCCGGGGGGTCACCGGTAAGGGGCGGACGCGCGAGCAAACGAGCCGCCGGGCGCCGGGGCGGTGGAGCTGCGGAGGAGGGCGCCGGATGGCAGGGGGGGAGTGGGGACGGCCGGAGGAGGGCGCCGCCGGGTTTGGTTGTGCACAGGAAAAACCCTAGGGGCGTGTTTGTTTCCCTGGCTCGCATCGAGCGTGCAAAAACCAGCCCGTTTGGTGTCCTGTGTGGCCTCCTCAGCCTGGCCCAGCCGATGCAAAAGAGGGCCTCTTAGCCAGGACTATATCTAGCATCTCTCTGAAGGTTTGTCTCAAAAAAAAAAAATTCTCTCTGAAGGTTTTCTTCCCTCACACAGAAACTTGACTGGCCCGATTATTATTTTTGGAAGCCACTAACTTCCGAACGTTCTGATTTTAGTGATACAAAATTCACCGAAAGGACCCAGGAACACGAGTGCGAAATTTGTGTGCTCGAGCACCATGCTGCCCTTTTTTCAAAAAGAAGTTACCCAAAACCACATTTAAAAGTTTCGAAAAAAATCGAAAATAGTTCTGTGGAAACTTGTATTTTTTTTAGAGACACTGGAAACTTGTATGTATTCACTACTGATCGATGAAAATTTGTTTTGAAAAAATGTAATTTGTAAGTTGTACGAAAAAACAAAATTGTGGCCCAAAAACAAAAAAATCCGGCCCATTTGAAATACATATATTTCTTTTTTTGTACATCACGTGCGAAAGTAAAATTTAATGGATTTTTGCACTATACATGTGTGCGTTTATAAAAAGTTTCAAAACAATTTGCTCTGTAAAAAGCGTTTTTTTTTAAACGGGCACCATAATGCCCATGCACAACCAGCATTCGTCGGGAACACAGGTGTCATCGCTTGTTGCCGACCACCGTGGTCGCTGAAGCAAATAATTACGCTGTTGGAGATGCTCCCACACAACTTTCCCTTCACTCGATTTCCAAAAAAACTTTCCCCTTCACTCTCGCCGGCCCAACACATGCCGCAGCGGCGCTATGGTCTCGGCCCTTCCATTTCCGGCCACCGCTCCGCTGCCGGAAAGCGAGACACGCCGACCGCCTCCAGCCGCTGAACGCCGTCCCAGACCTCCTCGTCACACGGAATCAACCACCATCAGCCGAGCACCTTCCACCATTTCCTTCAGCCGCCGGATTTGACCTGACTCTCACCGGTTTCGGCCAAGGTAATTTACCCCCACCACCAGCCACCCCATCTACGCTATGCTTGCTTTTTTGAGTTCCATGTGGATTCACTCTCGTGTTGGCATAGTCTCCAGCAAATCGCCCGACGACTTGCGGCTTCTAATGGCGGATCCGGTGTCCGCTGCTGTCGCTGTAGGGTGGGCCATGAAGGCCGCTGGGTGGGTCGCCTCGCCCATCATCTCTGAGCTTTACAAGAAGGCCTCCTCCGTCCTCAACTTGGATGCTTCGGGGAAGCTCAAGGAACTGGAGCCAAAGATTTTGCTGCTACAGCGCATGATGGAAATGGTTGAGGAAAGCCCTTACAGGCCTCGTCTGCAGCAGCTGTTCAACGATCTTAAGTCTGCTTTCTACGAAGCAGAGGACATCTTGGATGATGTTGAGTATTACCGTCTCGAGAAACAGATACAAGATGACTATCTCAAGTTAGAGGTGGTCGCGCCTCGACGCAACAAGAATCATGTGAAGAAGATCTTGACGTCTGCCATGAAAAAGTGCAATCTCCTGAAAGATCAGGTCCTTTACCGCCTCTATGTGTTTGTATTTTCTCTCGGGCATAAAAAGGTTTTTTGTTAAATTACTGCATGAAAATATGTTAGAATTGTAAATGGAGAGTATATTTGGGGCTCTACCCTTGATTTTCTGGTTTATTTGGGGCTCACTGGCTTTACAACTTAGCAATCATATCCTTTCCTGGCAAAAGGGACGAAGTGACGAACCAAAACTGAGTAAACTAACTTCAGTTTTTTAATTTACGTCTCTCGGATCCGTAGAAATATTTTCTCATTCATCGATTTCCTCGCTTGGTATTTTGTTTTGCAGGACTCTGGCATGTCAAAAATCGAGTTGAAGCAGAGCCTAGAAAAAATAGAAAAGGTCATAAATGATGCATGTGGATTTTTTGAACAGATGAACTTGCCAAACAAAAGCAATGCTAATTTGAGCAAACCTGCCAACTCACGAGGTGCGGTCACTACGGCGAGGCCTCCATCTCTGGTAATCGGACGAGATAAAGATTGTGATAGCATAGTTGCAATGCTTCATGATAAGGACGAAGATGCTCAACCACACACCAATAGTATTCAATGTTATTCCGTAATCGGCATTCATGGCATCGGTGGTTCTGGGAAATCAACCCTTTCACAACTTGTTTGTGCCCGTGAGCAAAAGGATGGTCATTTCAACCTTGTTATGCTTCATTTCAACATGTGCCTGAACTGAGAGCACGGGGTCCTTGCCCGCTACCAGGACCCCGTGCCCTCAGTTCAATGATCTTGACGCCTTACAAACTAATTTGGAGAAGGTACTACATGGAAAACGGTTCCTCTTGGTACTAGATGATGTTTGGTACAATAATAGAGATGTGAGGCAGTATGAGAAGCTGCAACAGATACTTTCACCGCTGAACGCTGGAGAGGCAGGAAGCAAGATCCTGGTGACTAGTCGAACTAAAGACGCGTTGATAGCTCTAGGTGCTGCAGAGCAGAGATGTATTCCCATGTCAGTCCTAGGTGAAGATGTCTTCCTGAAATTGTTCAAGCAGTATGCATTTCACAACGTGTGCGTTGCTGCTGATGACCGAATAAGACTCGAAGACATTGCGACTCACATTGCCAAAAAGCTGAAGGGATCACCTCTGGCGGCCAAAATTGTTGGAGGACAGCTACGTATGAGGCCAAACATTGATTACTGGAGAAGTTCCCGAGATGGGAACCATTTGGATGACACCATGGGAGCTCTGTGGTGGAGCTACCAACATCTTGATGAACAGGTCAGACGATGCTTTGCTTACTGCAGTATTTTTCCTCGAAGACGTCTCTTGAGACAACATGAGTTAGTTAAGCTTTGGGCTGCAGAAGGGTTTGCCAGAAGTAGCAACCAAGGGAAGGATTCAGAAGATGTTTGCCAGGGATACTTTGATGAACTAGTGTCAGCCTCATTTCTGCAACCTAAAGTAGAGATCCACACTGGTAGAAAGGACACTTATATAGTTCATGATTTGTTGCTTGATTTAGCGGATAAGGTCGCTGGAAGTGATTGTTTCAAAATCGAGAACAGATGGAAACGGACAGGAGACAGCTTGATAATGGAAGGATATGAAAAAGAAGTTCCCCTAGACGCCTGCCATGTTTATGTTCAGACCTATGATTTAGAATTGATTATTGAGAAGATATGTAAATTGGACAACCTGCGCACTCTCATCATTGATGGCGTAGATGTCAGAAAACCAGTTGAGGAGAAAGTCGTCAAGAGTCTTTTTGTGAGGCTAAAGAAGTTGCGGGTGCTTATCATGCCTGTCTATAATGATCAAGGTACATTTTCAGTCCCAGAATCTATTGGTCAGCTAAGGCATCTACGGTATCTTGGTTTTGAGACTGGAGGCGACAAGATGCTGGTTTTACCAAGCACTTTGAGCAAGCTTTACCACATGCAGGTTCTAGATTTTTTTGATATTCAAAACTTGGTGTTCAGCTTTCGTGACGACATGTTTAGCCTCATCAACTTGCGACATATAACCGGAATGCCGTTTCTGAAAATTCCAAGAGTTGGCAGGATGACATTACTTCGAACGCTGCAAAAAATTGAAGTAGGAAAGGAACAAGGGTGCGAGTTAAAGCAACTCGGCGGCCTAAACCAGCTTCGTGGCAAACTGAGTATCGCGGGCCTCGAAAACGTTGAGACCCAGCAGGAAGCTCTTGAAGCCAACCTGGGCGATAAAGAAGAGCTCAGAACATTGGAACTGTGGTGGGGTTATGATGCGAGAGGAGAGTTAAAAAAACAGGAGGCTGAGACAGAGGTACTGGAGGGTCTCTGCCCACCCAAGCATCTCGAATCACTGACCATGTACTCTTACCATGGCTTGAGATACCCGAGTTGGATGATGGGTGAGCACGACGGCGGCCCAAAGTATGTGAACGAACTCAGCCTCTACCATTGCAGCACAGAACTTGGCCAAGAGCTTGGTGGGTTTTGGCCTCACCTCCGTTCGCTCTATATGTACCGTTGCGGCTCGTCCACCATGCCAGATCACATGGAGCACCTGACGTCGCTCAAGTACCTGGCCCTCGACACGTGCCCGAACATTCGGTCGCTTCCGACGCTGCCGCGGTCTCTTGAGACCTTCAGTCTCATTTTCTGCAATGAGATGCTGATGAGTTCGTGCAGAACAGTTGGAGACCCCAACTGGGAAAAGTTTCAGCACGTTCCTGATGTATGTGTCAGAGACTTAGAGGTAATAAATCACCGTATCTTCCTTGTCAAGAGTTGTCATGATCGTTTCTCAATCTGTTTGCTAAACTGTCAAACACCAGACCATGGAATGGAGATGGACACGAAGAGCCCATGTAGATGGCGGCGGCTCTTCATCATCATCAGCGCCCAAGACTCCCTCAAGCGTGGAAGCCGTGTGATCCTTAAACCTGCCTGCCAATAATATACCTCGTCTATTGTAGTATGTTGCTGAGTTTGCGAGTCAAGTGGCAGAATTTGATGATCCATGCAAATGATGCAGCACACTGGTTTATTTCTTCCCCTCCATATGGACCCTACATGGTCCTTGATAACATGCGACTATGTCCTGTAATAATGCTGTGAAACCATGAACACTGAACCCTTTGCGTGTTTCCCTTGGTTTGTAATATTGCAGATCCAAATTTATTTGTCTCCGATTGGTTTGTGGTGTGTTTATTCCAAGTGTTTGATTACAAGGCACACTAGTGCCGCAGCAGATCAGCAATATATAGCCAAGCAAACCACTTTATATGTACATTATGACTGATTGCCATCCTAGGTTTTGTATATTCTGACTGCCATCCTAGGTTTGGTATATTCTGATTGCCATCCAAGGCTCAAGGGGCTGAATGGACCAAACCAACGCACACATCTGAAGATGTCTGCACAAATTTACTCACCATTCAGACCAGTTTTATAACTCTAAAGGAAACCATACGGCGAGATCAGCAACATATAATCCAGCAGATCACCTTGTATGTACATTATTATACTTAGATCTAGATTGAATCCAACAGTGGAGCACACAATTGTCTGACATCATCATCATAGTACTCTACTTCCATCACATCCTTCAGTGAGAATCACCAGAATGACACCAAACAGATATATTGCTCGTGTGCGCCACATAGATCATCGAAAACACATGCACTTCGCAATCAGGCCAAAGCATCAGTACGTGTTGTCAGCGGGGCCATGGTAGTTTCTCCTCCTCAGCTGGGATTCCGGTGCGGGCTGCTGGAGGAAGATCTTGGTAGGATCATGTGGATCGACGTACCTGTAAACATCAGACAACCTGTGAGTTCACAGCACAACAGGGGAATGGCTGGAAGGAGGAGATTGGGAAACGTCAGATTGGTGCACTCACGCATGGCGCATCATGTCGTCAACAGGAGTTTGCGCTGCCTGCATGGGGTCCACACGGGGCACAGTAGCGGGCTGGGCTTCAAACTGATTGTAGCGCCGCACTGATGTGATCAGGTTAAGGAAGAGTGGCACAAAGGTACCACATCCACCTTCCTTGAACAAGATCTTGAAGGTGTGGGTCGAGTACAGAGCCCTGTTCTGGCTTTCTGGAACAACCTGCATTGAAACCGCCCAAGGTTATTAATATCTTCGTGTTTTTTTTAGGAATGTAGGATGCACAAGTATTCTCCAGTTCGATCATAAAATGTTCAGTGACAACTCACAGGCTCAACAAATCCAGAAATATTGTTGCAGTGAAATATCGGTTGGTTGAACTTCTCACCGTGCACGTACAGCTGCAAACAAGTTTGGCATGTCAGAGAATTTACATTTTTTGCTCTAAACTCATGATGTAATGAAATTATCAAGGAAGCAACATCAATTGTTCCTTTCACAGATTCGACAGGATTAGACAACTTTCAGGATGCAGTTACTCACCAGGGGCATATCAAAGGCAAAGAAGTTGCCAACGGGCTTGGCGGCGACAAACACCATCCTTATGTTAGAAAGGTATATGGTGCCCTTTGTTTTTGCGTGACCGCCGGGCGCCCTGAGAACAGGCGAAGCAACCATATGAGACTGATGATAGTATCCAGTTAGTTATTATTGTGCAAAGCAGTGTTTAATTCAATATAAGATAAAAACCTAAGCTGAACATAATGAGAAAGCCTTCTAAATGACTCAAACAAGGAAAGCATTCCTCATCTAACTCATGCGCAACGAGATAAATGGGTGCCGCATCTGTAGCTCATGGCCTTTCTTAAATCCCAAACCATACAGCATGCAGCATTACTTTTCTTCTTGTCACCTGGAAGCTCCAACCAAGCGTTCCAAATTATCTAGTAGTGGATAGATACAAGCTATATAGGTCAACCACGCATCACCAACACATCAAGCCTTCCGAGATTGTATGTTTGCAACCCCTGAAGAAGACGAGGATGAACAGGAGCACAGCTAAATTAGTTGCAAGGCGACATGTCAGCCACTGAAGGGCAAAATTCCCCTCTCAAACCAAGGGCTCAGCTCAATTCGGGCCGCCCGCGCCAACCCGGAATCTCAGATGAGCCAATTCCGAATCCGAAGAGATGCTAAATCCCCCACCGTTTCTTCGCGTCCAACCCTAACCTGACCCCAAATCAAAAATCCCCATCCAGACAGCGCGATCGCTGGCGATGCTAGATCGGAAAAAAAGAAAAAGCAATCTGTCCAAGCGAGGCGAAAGCAACCGGGGTGAGGGGAGGAAGGGGAGGGGTTACGCACGAGGGGATCTTGTCGACGTGGAACTCGACGCCGTCGCGGGCGAGGACGAACATCTCGCCGTGGAAGGGCACCGGCATCCCGTTCCCGAACAGCTGCGGGTTCTCCGCCATCTCTCCGGCCGGCCGCTGCTCGAGCCTTGGTTCCTTGCTCCGCCGCGTCGCCGGATGGATCAGGGGAGCGACGAATGGGTTGGGGCTGGCTGGGACGCGGTTCCGAATTCCGATTCCAAGGAGGAGGGGGTCTGGGTGCTTGGTGGCGAGGCTTCTCGAAGCGGTCGACTCGGGCTCGGGTTGTTTGGTTTCGTTGCGACTCTTGGGGTTGGGGTCCGACGCGTTTATGCGCGAGGGGATCGGTCGCGTGGACCGCTCGATCTCTCTGGGTCTGGGGAGGCGCAGAGCGTTCCAGACCCGGGCCGAAGCGTGTCCCTCCCGCAGACCCGTGCGCGGTACTATAACCGTGGTTTTGTTTACCTTAGCCAAAATGTTTGCTAAGATTCTTTTTCATGAGATTATGTTGGTTAGGGCACGAACCCTCAAACCATCCCCATTCGTCCGGATCGTGCGGTTCGAATGTGTTTTGATCATGTATTTATTCGTTGACCAGTTCGGATGTCCTCCTCCTCGCAAATTGGAAGCAAACCGGAGGTCTTTGTGGGTGACCGGGTTGCTGTCACGCATGCCTACGATAAAATGACCCCATCCAAAACCCTCTCCATCGCCACGTCCTTTCCCGCCCGAAGCAGACAACGCCGCATTCATGCCGGCCCAGAGCGGACGCGACGTCGCACTGGAGCGGGCATTGAAGAGGCGCGCCGGCCAAGATCACCACCCTCACTGTTTCCCGGTTCCCAAACTGTTTGTCCTCCAATAAACATGAGCAGCGCCCGATGAATGTACTCCGATACCACCCGTCCGTCCATCTGTCGCCCACCATTAACCACCTCGTCGCCTTCGAGATTTAAACACGAGGCCCAGGAACAGGCGCATCCAACCTCCTCCGCTCCCTATCTCCTCTCGGAACCACACGCTCCATGGCTTCCTTGAGCTCCAGCACTCTGAATGGAGGAGGCGGCCAACGACGAGCAGACGCCATCGTCCTCGCCGGCCCATGCCAGCATCACCATGGGGGAGGCACGGCTCTCTACACCGACATGATGCTAGAAGGGCAGCGGGGGCGCGTTTCGACAGGCGCACAAACCTCCACCTCTTTGACGAGCACCGACACGCAGAGGAGCAACTCATTGCCGGCATGAGCATCGTGGCGGATGTGGACGTGGACGAGTAGAAGGCATTGCTCCTATCCTGCGTGCCACCCGCGACATCCGCCGCGAGCTCTGGTGCCAGCGCATCCTGCAGATGGAAAAAGAAACCGCTTTCGCGGAGATCGACGAGGCGGCGACAGAATTTGACTAGGGGCACAAATGATGTCGCTAGCTCCGCGCCGGCCGCGCCCCGACGCGACGACGAGGAAGCTGGCAGCGAGGAAGAGTAGAGCATAGGAGGCGGGGTTTCGCTTTCTGTGGCTCCTGGCCGGCCGATAATCATTTAGACTAAGTTAGAATATGGTTTAATTCAAATATGTCAAAAATTATCTGATTTTATGTAAAAATTACACAAATTTGAATGAAAATTTTCAGATTTATTGAAATTTGCATCAATTTTGTTTTATTTTTGTTAAATTCCATTTGAAATGTAACCAGACATGTTGGATGGCCGGATGCGGTGTCCGATTTGAGGGTCAGTGTTGGAGATGCCCCAAGTTTCTAGACGATTCATGTGATTACTCAAAACCAGCCTAAATGAAAATCAAGATGCAAAATGTGAAGCTAAACATGAAGATTTAAAATAAACTTAATGTAAGTTTTGGTTTTATAAGATATCTTTGTTGTGTAATAAAATCATATCATCTGCAAAAAGGGAAATTTGTTTATGTATGTAAAAAGATTGGCAACAAATGATACACAATTTCTGTCAATGTGGTGTTGCCTATTCAAAAGATCTTAAGTGCTGCAAGAGAAAACAAAACAAAACAAAAAAAATCTCCAAAAACTACATGAGGCAGAAAATGCACTAGAGAAGTAACAGCACATTATTGCATATGTTCTTTTCCTATCTCTAGCTGGATGAATCTTGCGAGCCTACACCGACAACAACAACAACAAAAACGTAACAGAAGGAACAATTTACAGGCTTCTTGCACAAGCATTAAGCACCAGGGAAGCATTTCCAACTCTCCACGGGCGTGCCTACCCACGTTACGACCAGCTTCCATTGCAGAATGAATCTCAAAGCTGTGACGTCCCCCCTACGGGATCTCATCCTGGTGGTACAGGTACAGGCCGAAACCAAACCGTGCACAGGCCTTGCTGAATGCTGCCTCCTCCGCAGCCGCGACAGCGTCGTCGTTGCGTCCCTCGTACACCTTTGCCGTGCCTGTGGCGTCTCTGAAAGCCTATACCATGCAGTTACAAGTGTTGAGTTGAATTGCAAGAAAATGAGGACAAGAAGAAGGTTGGTTCAATGAGTGCATAAAGGTTGTTATGATGATCAACTAAATAAAATTGGTACAGAGGGTTCGACTCTCCATGAGTCCATGTATTACTTCACCAATTTCCACTCTATGTTAACTCAAAAAGTTGACATTCGAAAGCTATTAATCGAGAACATATGCTGGACAGATAGATGCTAGTTCTGCCAAAAAGAAAGAAGAGAACATATACCTCTCCATCCGTTCCTTTCAGAATCACTCGATAGACCACGGTCACAGTTCCACTGTTGGAATAAATAACATCACGAACTTCACCACACCAACCTGAAAACATAGTAATCATTGATCACTTCTCTTTACTCCACCCGGTAATTTCTGTATTTGACGTTTCACATTTGTTTTCCTCCTATTTTACTATGTGGGTATCTTCAAGCATTGATGTACGATCACTGTAGTTCAATTATCCAATCTAACGAGACTCAAAACTTTTAGTAGCTGAAACATGGCACCTTCACCAAACACAATGTCAAAAGAGCATAAGGAGCCATCATTCTGATTCTCTGTAACAAACTAATAGGTAAGGCATGGTACAAGCTGGTCATGTGTTCTTGATAAGATGGTATTTCTCAATATGAAGTTTGTGAGGAGACAAAAGTACATGCACCCAAATACAGACTTGGAATCAAAGTTCAATTGAAACAAATAGAGAGGAATCTACAAGAAAAGTAAATTTTAATCACGAGTGGACGTTTGTAAATTTAACGAGAAATCACCTGGTGCATAAAAGCTCAGCATTCTGTTGGCATGGTACCTGCACAATCAGAGATTAAAAAAAATATTCTGTAAGGGGAAAGGTATCAAACTTTGTAAAAAGTAGTCATAGTAGAAATCCAAGTTATGTCAGTACAAATTATTAACAATAACTGATACTGTATGCCAGTGTATGTCAGGCTTACTTCCACTGTATCCATTAAAATAAAGGTTCACTGAATCCAAGTAATTCATCACCAGCTTAACACAGGATATGCAACTACAGCCTTTCTTATCAAAAGACTAGGAGCAGTAAGTTAATTATTCCACCTTTCATCCAAGAAATCGAACCCATGGCGAAAGAAAATGCTCTGAAGCAATCATGTTAATGAGTAGACAGAACTAGCCTTAAGGTTAGGGGATCTAGATAGCAACAATCTTTTATCAAATGGGAAAAGGTAGCTTGTTGGAATGTCTAGCTTAAGAGGTCTTCAGATAGGCTAGACACGTCACTCTTCTGACAAGAGATAGATGACAAAAGTAACTCATACTTGAGTTGCACTCTACTCTCCAACTTAGTTAACCTCGGAATAGTTTCTCCACTGGCTAAGATAGCTGATATCAAGGTGATTTAATTGATTTGGCATAACTGAAAGCATACAGACACCACTGTATCATTTTCTCGTTACAAAAAAAAGGAGACCGAAATGATGTAATTCAGCTCACAGCTGCGCTCCAATTTAACAGTCACGGAATGATTACTAACTGTATAATGTTCCAGCTAAAAAGACTGTATATGCAAACTTCATTGTTTTATCCGACAAATATATGATATTTTGAAGATTCAAAGCCAGAGGCCCACGACCCATTTTAAAAGCAACATAGGCACGGTGGTGTTAAAATAAGATGATATGACAGCAAGCACATAACTGCAGCTGTTATCCTTTTGCAAAGTCCAAAGTACCAGAACTATTCCGGTTTTTAGATTAACAGAAGTGCCCAACCTGTCCTTGTCAAAGATGCATAACTTGATCAACAACACCAAATAATTGACCACTGACTTTAAATACCTTATCTACCAAACCCTGAAAGTGGAACAGAAGAAAAGTGGCTCAAGTAACCTTCCAATCTATCGGATGTTTCGGATCTACCAACAAAGCAAGCAACAGCCTAAGTTGCAGAACATTAATAAACTATCTAATCACAAGTATGGTCAATCTAGTGCATAAGCTAGAACCTAGACTTATTTTATTGGCCAAGAGAAAGTTATCGACTCATACAGGTGAAATCATGCAAACCAGGTCAGGTCTTCTTCACAGACATCCCATCTTCATTGCTCGTCTGTCAAATCTAACAGCTCCTATTTGGATACTTGTTCTTTTCGAGGACAAGAGTGAACCTACTCACTATGCAAGAACAACTAGACAAGGAGTGAACTGTATTATTGTGCGAGGTGGAACTTGGATGAGCTAGCAAGGTATTAATCCTCCAGTAGAAAAGCTATGCCACCACCAAATGCGTTTGTGCGGACCATTTCAATTTGTCCGATCCCAGCACCCGAATTCAGAGGGTAAACAATTAGAAAAGGAAGAGGCAGTAGCTGCGGCCTTGAACTCGGAAACTGCAGCAACTAATCCTATCAAAACTCCAGCGCGCACTAAATTCCCAGGAATCTCTGGAGTCTCCAACATCTAGCGACTGGCCATGAAGGTTGACGGCGAACAGCAGTAGTAGCACGCGGCGGAGCAGATGGAACCGAGCGGAGAGAGGAGACGGTGGGTGGGCGTTGGGGAGTAAATGAGTTGGTTGGCTGACCATGGGACGGTGTTGGTGTCGGGGTCGATGATCTTGTCGGGGACGCGCTTGTTGAGGTCCCTGAGGATCTCGACGAGCGGGCGGGTCATCCCGGTGGGCTTGTCGAGCGGCACGACGTAGTTGGTGGTGGGCACCCCCTTCCCGACGCCCCCGTCCAGCCTCGCCACCACGCGCGCGCCACGCCCAAGCCGCCGCTGGCCCGGCGCGCACCGCCAGCCTACGCCCGCGCGCGCGGCCCCGAGCGGCGCGGCGTAGGGGCGGAGCCCCGTGGCCGCCGCGGCCTCCATGGTTGGCCGCCGCCGCGCCGGGGTTGACTCTGCGGAGGATAGGAATGCGCGGTGCGTGCGTGGTCGATCGTGCGAGCGTGTGTGAGGGACAGGGGGGAGAGGTCAGAGGGAGGTCTGGGTTCTGGAAGAGGAGGAGGAGGCGGGGAGTAGAAAAGGACCGGGGGTTCCTGTTCCGGTTCCGGGGATGGGAAATGGCCAGCCGTGCGGAAGCGGAAGCGGAAGGTTGGTTGCGGCGAGAACAGGAACAGCCGGGGGGGGGGGGGGCTTCAGGCTTGGCTACCTACCCGTGCGCCTAGTGGGTGTGCGTGGGCGCGCCTGCCAACTTTTTTTTTTTTTGAAACGGGCGCGCCTGCCAACTACTACTACCGCTTCCGGTAAGCATGAGAAGGCCGAGCGCGGCGTGGGGTTGGTGAGCTGCGTACGGTGGTCACGGCGGGCGGAGGGCGTGGACCACGGCGCGCAGGTGGGGCGTACGGGGACGATAATGGCCGAATGCTGCGAGGGACGGATCCGCGTCCCATATGGACGAACACGCGACTGTTCCAGCCGCAGCCAGCGACCAGCCGGGTTCATGGAAGACGGTGGCCCAGATGAGACCACGCCACCCCAGACCCACCAACACGTACCCACTCTTCCTCTTGCCCAAGGCCACGTCTACTGTCATAAGTAGTACAGTACTACATCACCATCTCAAAATGCAGAATATAAGAGCGTTTAGATCATTAAGTGATCTAAACGCTTATATTTGTTTACAGAGGTAGTAGTAGTTGGTACAATGAGCTTAATGGAGCACACGATTTGTCATGTGCTGTTACCTGCATTTTGAGATGGTGATGTAGTACCGTACTACTTATGAAGTGATCTAAACGCTCTTATATTTGTTTACAGAAAGGGTAATAACTAAATATAAGACGTTTTTGCAGTTCTATGACAGGAGGATCATCGTGTCTTCCAGTAAAAAAAGGAAAGTTTCCAACAAACACAGGGGATGTCATAACTAGCCCTGCAAATGGGAAAACAAACCATACTAGTAGAATGCCCGTGCGTTGCTACGGGCTTCTGAAATATTTTGCTAGAGTTATATAAATATAATACATATTAAATTTCACATGTATAGAAAAGATAGCTAGTAACAATCGGATAATAATTGAAGTCCAATTCACTTGCAATGTAAGTTGATTAAAAGGTAATTTGACAATGTATAATAATTTATCGCTTCATTCACGTGATATTTGTTCAAGTATAATAAAAGACTTCTTCCCTAACTCATAACCATCCTGCAGAAGCAATATACCTAGTTAGTATGAATTTTTTTTGTGTAAGGTCTAAAAATGTGCAACAAAGAATACTAACCGTGCAAATCGGACGAACCCAATTTTTTACCGTTTCACAAGAGCATGAAATAAAAAACAAAATAGCCAGACATATCCCTGCAATTTCTTAAATTAATATTATCTTTAATATAGGGAAAACAAAAATAAATGCTTGTATCTTGAATGTTATGATAATGAAATATATAAATTTATCTATTCGTGCTCATTAGAATACCAACCGGAAATATACGTTGCCATCTAGATATATCTGAATTTTAGTCGGGTTGCGTAATTTTGAGTGTGTCGTTGAATTCTCTCGCAAATCTTTGTAATTTCACTAAATACCTCAGAGTTTTAATCTCTGGCGACTATGATATGTATCGGCCGACGAATGCATATAAAAGATAAATCTACAAGTGGTAGCGTTTAAAAACCATAAATCATGACTACAATGGACAAGAGACCTTACTTACCAAGTTGCAGGATGAGATGTTGTTGTCTACCCAGGCCAGCAATCAAACAGTGTTGCCAACATTTGAATATGCTTCACGCAGAAATTTCTCCTCCTACAGCCGCCCGTCCGCTCCTATCCGCGCTGCCTCCCTTCCAACAACGGTGTCGCCACATCCTCCTCTACCCTCCATGGCGTCGACTGACCCCTCGTCTCCCCGTCATCTCTCCTCCCTGCCACTGGTCGAACCCACCACCTGATGTCCCCATAACCTACCTTCTCCCAATGGTGTCACCTACAACCTCCTCTCCTCGCCACGTCATCGCCGGCCTCCTTCTATGCCGACAATCTCTCGCGCCGCCACATCGGCACCGAGTCCGCGCGCCTACTGGTCTGGCATCCTGGACAGCCGGATCTGACTGGTCGATGCAGAAGGGCTCGCCGACGACGACACCCTAGTCGCCTAAATCGGGCATAAAGGTGTGACGCAACGAGGAGGGATGTGGCCTTGTCGTCTATATGAGGCACAGCGGTGTGACGCGGCAAGGAGAGAGGAACGGCGCCCTTGTTGTCTAAATCATGTTGTGTTTGTCTCCGGCCACAAATCTTCATCTTGTCTTCCTCATCTCATCTCTACCCATCACTCCACTTGGCTCTACTCCATGTCTCTCCGCCATAGCATGTAGTTTTTCATCACATCCTAAATATCCCCATTTCGTTGTGCATGTCCTACATCCTCCCTGACATGTATCTTCATCGCACTAACTTTATTTGCTCCGTTGGCACCGTAGATGTCACTTGGCAAAAATTAGCAACGCCTTGATGCATCAATAAAATTAAAATATACAATACAATGAGATCAGGGTTATACGATACAATGAGATTTATGGCACTACATTGGGTATTACACCAAAATTCACCGGCGATGAGCGGCTACAGTGGCGGACCGTGACGAGCAACCAGGGGGGGGGGGGGCAATTTCAAAATAAAAGCAAAATTTGCACAAAAAACAGATGCGGCTAATAGTCTCACAAAATAAACTGGAACAGAATATACATCTTACATACATATATCTATATAGCTTGTTCACACATATACATATGTGGTATTGTAGACAATTACTATTTAGTGCGTGCTCCATTTTTGCGGTAGTCCACCAAACCCTCTACCAGTATCCGCGACAACCCCGTTGCTCGGTAAGTGAAGGATACATCACAAATACTCTGAAAAACGATGAAAATAAACATAGTTGCCAAATGAAGATATTATTATTTAAATGCAACAGCCGGAGAGTTGGCTTACGTTCAAGCTGAACGAGCCATGATCCCACAGGTTTTAATGCATCCCTTTGTGTAAATAACAATGGAATTGATATAGTACTTTAATATAGCATTTGCGAGGATTGATGCTCCGTGTTCAGCTACATTTCTTTATTCCTGTATACACACTGGATGGATTTAATTCAGATGAAGATAAAGAAAAAACAGTGCACCCTTCCTATGCACATGGCATATCCATTAGAGAATTAGTGGCAGTGGCTAACCTAAACAGTTTGGAATTACATTACACAAAAAGAGAAAAGGGAAATCTGTAGACATCATATCATATAGCCAGAATGACAAACATTGGCTCCTAACTGAACTGAACTAAAATGGCAGCCAAAACTGAACTTGAACTAAACTAAATGACAACTTGAGCTAATTTAACTGGTCCGAAAAGATCATTTTATAGCTGTATCAGAGATAACCATGGAAAAAATTGATAGAACATAAAAAAAGAAAAACAACATTTAGCTTCTTGTATGCGTACAAGTGACAGGAATATACAAACAGAATTACCTTTGGGTGCTCAAAACAACTTCACCGGAGATCCTGGAGATCCTTCATCACAGACCACACCAATGTCCATATCCTCGGTAGGGAAGGTCTCTGACCGCTGTTTTAAGAGAAAAATTGCAGCGAAGGAGAAAGAAGAGAATCAGTCAAGTAGTTAATGAGGAGTAGAATCACCTTTGATGTGATTGTTGACGCTCCGTTAGTTTTGTACATGCTGTCAATTTTTAGTTCATCTTCATCCTACAACATCCACGCATTATACAAAACAAGGAAAAGCAAAAAACAAATGAAAACGTGCAAGTTGACATTAGAAAAATAAATCACTGCCGATTTGTAAGCGGCAAACCCGCTCAAACGTAGTCATCATCAG
Organism: Thinopyrum elongatum; assembly: GCA_011799875.1. Lineage (NCBI taxonomy): Eukaryota > Viridiplantae > Streptophyta > Magnoliopsida > Poales > Poaceae > Thinopyrum > Thinopyrum elongatum. The sequence continues at coordinate 396,410,651 of CM022301.1, read as the reverse complement.
ACCACCACATATATCCATCCATGATACATAAAGGTGGGGGGTAAATTACCTGAGATGAGAACTAATTAATTGTCGGGCGGCTGAAGCTGCCAGACATGCCACAGCTAAATACATGGATTCTGTCAGGGACATGGGCGCATGAAAAAGACAAAATAATGAGCCAAAATAAGTAGAGCAGATCGCGAACAAAAAGCAAATGATTGAAGGGTTCATATAGAGAGGGGAAAGAGGTGGGTGAGAATACCCGCAGGCACCACAACAGCTATAGACACCAAGACGCCCCTCCCTCCCTCCCTCCCTCTCTCTCTCTCTCCCTCTCCCTCCCTCCCTCCCTCTCTCTCTCAGAAAAGATGCATTCAGTATAGAACATAGGTCACTGGAATATAAGCAAAATAAAATAAATCATAATATCAAAATGCAGGAACAAACTTGACTTTGTTAGAGAGAGAGAATTGACCTTGTTCTTCACCAAAATCTTCTTCAAGATTCTTCTTCTTCTCTTCTTTCTTTAGATCTACACACATCGTGTTTAGAAAAATCAAGTAAATCAAAATTAAATTCAGCTAGCTAACAAGGTCTGCATCCATCAGAGAAAAAAAGTTAACTCTGCTCACCTGTAGTGGGTTAATAAACGTTGAATGTTGCTGGCCATAAAATTGTTGTAGACCAACACCACGAACACCAGCAGGGAACATTGCTATGAGAGGACCAACAGTTTGAGCTGTTGAAATAGGATGCTATTGTGAATACCGTGCCTGCAACAAACAATAATATTAATGTCAGAAAATCTAATTGCTGCACAAAAGCAGCACAAATAAATAAACAATATGGAAACCCTATTTAGGTAACATATACAATTTTTCCTGGTCTCCTGGGTATTCAAGTACATCCTTGCATCAGGCACGCCCTTTTGTGAATGTCTCAATATTTGCCCTCCATTTAGACAATGGGTAGCATAACTACACCAGCATGCTCATAGAATACGTCGCAAATGTCGAATTCAGTTATTTACACGAGGAATGGCCGTCCTGCTGGCATGTCTCGCCAAGAATTATCTAAGAGCTAGTTATTCCTATCAAGCATGCACATACTATGCAAAAAAAAAAAAAAAACAACCCAAACGATTGTAAAACAAAGGGAAATCATCTAAGACTGTTGACATAAAAAGATAACTTAGTCCATTCCAATAACCCCGTAGAACATTTTATCTTTTCTTACTGAACTTTGGATTTGCAAAATAGCACATTCTTGAGAAGCAACAACTTTAGCTTGCCTAAAAATTTACCTTACTGGTTTAGATGGTAGCTGTGCATTTCTTAAAAGCTAAAACTACAGAACGGGTAAAGAGAAATCCGTGTTTTAGTATTTGAGAGATTACTTTCATATGCATGTTTCAGGAAAGTACAGTGTAGGAAGACATAATATTTTTTTCACCAAGCAAGACACACAAGCTAAAATTACAGAAGGAGTTAAGAGAAATCTGTGCATTAGTATTTAAAAAATTCCTTTCATATGCCCGATTCAGAAAAATACAGTGTGGGATGCCATCTGCAGGGGAATGTCGGTTGATTCCTTTGTCAACACAAAGATACTGGAGTAAGCAAGAGCAAGGAAGTTAAAAGAAAACTCATATATTACTTCCTCCTAGAAGTATTCTGTATAAAATTGACTCGTACAAAATATTGTAGATGCTTTGCCTTAGATGGGGTTGCGTAGCTAGATAGCACTGGTCCTCCATGGATCCGGGGTGAGACCCAGCCGTGGAGTAAAACAAGGAGAAGGCCGGGGTGAGCTCATCCATGGATCCGGTAGCGACCACCGTGGCCACCTCGCTGGTGTCGTCGGTGGTGGGCGGGGAAGCTACGTCGGTTGTGGCCATGGCCAGATCCGACGACGGGAGGTCGAGGAGGAAGAAGAATGGCGACGGTGGAGGTCCCCCTCCGTCGATTTAGCGACATGGACGGATCCATCCTGGAGGAGATCGTTGGAGGTTGAGAAACGGCAACGTGGATGTGAAGGCTGGCCGGTGGCAATAGAGGGGAGTGCGTCGGTGGCGGCCATGGCTGAATCACGAAGGAGGGGAGGCGACTGTGATGTCTTGAGGAGGAGGACGGCGAGGATTGGGGTGCGGCGACGGCTGGAGACGGGAGACGCGATAGGGCTAGCGAGGGATTGAGGGAGGGAGTGCGTGTGGATTTTTCTCTGGTTTTTGTTTCCTAATTAATGTGCTTGAGTGATTTATAAGGTAAGTTTAATTAATTTAGATTTGATCTTTAAAGATTGATCGTGATTGATTCTTTCACATAAAGACATTACTAAATAATTTGCGCCAGTATGAGAAGTTTTGATTCATTCAGATTTTTTTCGTTGTACGAGAGGATCACGCGAAACTAAACCGATGGGGTGGGGGCAGCGGAGACGAAAAAAAACCAGCGAAATAAAACGGTTGAAAGTGATGGGACGAAAATAAACCGTGGATACTATTCTACCAACTCAGACGTTAGGAATAACTCAGACATTAGGAATAGAAATCATATCAAGTGTCTCTAACCCATCGTTGCATCGAATCCTACAACACTATAACCCTCCGGCAAAAGTAAAGGGGCTCAACCCGGCAGCCAGACTCTTCTGAAAATAATCTACTCTTTCAAAAATCTGGCAGCCAGCACCGAATCACTGGATCGGAAACGCCTGCCTGTTTCCCTTGCGTTCATCCGAGTATTTATAATGCCGCGGTAGCTGTACCCTGCAGCTGCAGGCCACAAGCGAGTTAGCCAGGATCAGACAGAGTCACAACTGTCAAGAAAAAGGACGCTTTAAAAGTTAATTTACCGGCTTGAGCTTCTGTTGGAAGAGCATCTCTACTTCTCTCCGCAGGGCGTCAACCTCCCCGGCGTACTCCTTCTGCTCCTCTGATGGCAGCTCCTCCAGCTGCACCCCCAGTCTGTACAGCACACTATCTAGGCCGCATGACTCGAAGTCTGTAGCGTCCGTCGAGGGAAGCTTCAGTAGACTCCTAATGGCCAACAAAACCTGCGTAAGAAGCACATGTCAGTCAAAACCTGTAGCAGTGCAGGTTTTACTGATGGCATTCGGGAATTTCGTCAAGTGCACCAGCCGTTAATTCCATTCCTTGACAGGAGTAGAATACTTGCATTTCTACAACATTCTTGTGAAGTGCTTGCTGAGAGCATAAATAGCATTGAACAATAAAATCCATGCGTAATAAACTAATAATACTGTCAAGTGCTAAAAATGCATATTCATGCACCAAATGGCAAGACAAGAGCACAAGGAACAACTGACATTAAGAGTGCAGACTATGAACTGGTAACCAATGCTAATCATAATGGCCTACAAAACTGAAGGAGACACTGATCTTACCTTTTCTTGAAGGTCAAGGTCAAACTTTGATAACATATCAGTGACTGACTTCAGAAAAACACGTTCACTTAAGAAAGGGAGCCCTGAGCTTCCAGAATTAAGCTGAAAGTCTGCTAGGTCAGTTATTAAAAACACTGCCTTCTTCTGAAGCCGAACATCAACACTGTTGCTTCCTAGTATGTGCTGCAAAAGTGGAAAATTTTCGTCACAGCTGAACCAGTTATGTGCTTGTATTCCCAAGATAGGATGTTCACTACCTGCAACATTGCGTTCCCATTTTCCGAAGTGAATGCCTGCTGACCATTTACGTTATTTCTGATCAAAGCCGATATAGCATACATTGCCTTCGCAGCTTCTTTTGCCGAAGTGGAATAACCCATCTTCACTAATCTTGCCAAAGTTCCATAACCAAGAATCTGACCAAGAAAGAAACAGTCAGCACATGTTACATGGTTAGAACAGAAAATGATTATAACAAATACTTCAACCCGAGGCACTCCTGTGCTCAATGGGGAAACATACAAGGAAATCAGCTCTTAATAAAATGGCATGCACAGCTGACAATCAGTTTGAGAAAAAGAATAGAAGAAACTACCACGAGGGTATAGCAATGGTGAAATGAGAGACATATAAACATCATTTTCAAGCATATTTAATGAAGTTAAAAAGACAAATTTACAGTAGCATTAGTTGTTTTATTTGAACAACACAGAAACCACGCACTTCGCTCACTAGAAAATAAAATTTACTACCAAAAATAATGATTAATGAAGCGTTATACTCTGCAGAAACAAGATATATCATCATTGAAATCAAAATGCTCCTTTGTGTGCGATTAATGGCATTACCTGGCTTTGGACAAGGGCATTATTCTGACTGGCTGTACCCAGGATCCATGCAGAGGTGATTCGTATTTCTTCAGTTGCATTGTTAAGATCTTGAATAACAGGAACAAGGCCCCCAATTTTGTCAAGGTCTGGTCACAAATGCATGAGCAAGATACAGTTTCAGAAAATCTTCCAAAAGGTCACACACACAACTATAAGCCTTTGTTGCATACTTGCATCCAATTTTGATTTTGGCTCTCCTTTTTTTCTTTTGCAAAAGCTGGTAAACTACATATACACTTGATACACAGAGCACCCTAGTAAATCCTAGTATCCTACAAAGTCTAAAACAGTGGTTATGGCAAAACTGTAGATTATTTCATTGGCATAAACTCTAAATGTTAAAAGTTAGATGTTTCAGTTATACTACATAGTTATAGGCAGATAACTCTGGTTGATTTGCACAGCAGTGAGATACTCCCATATCGATGTACGACTAAAAGAAAATATAAATTTACCATTTGCATTATCAATGGGCTCAACAAGAATTAAAAGCTCTTGCAATGCACGCTGGCGATCCTCCAGTGAAATGGAAGCATTATTCAAGTCAGCAATTGCAATCTTCATTAAGTCAGCATCTGATGGCATCTTTAACTTTTCCATCAAGTCCTGTAAGAAAATCGATAAGATTCAGCATAGCGTGCAATCATGCTTATGGTTTGTGTTTCATCTATATATAGAAGAGGAGACCACATACCAGCTGTCTGCCTAATCATAAACTCAGTTCCCAAAAGAATGCATGCCTCATCTAGTTAGCGTAGTTTTCTTAGGAAAATTAACATAGGGACTACATAACAATGATTTGTCTTTTGTTTGACATATAACAATTACAATGGAAGGCATAATGCAACCTTGGAAAGTTTAAACATTAATACGTCAGTGGTGGGTGGTCCATGGTCATTAAGGATATTAAGGCAAATACACAATATGACAATAAATAATAAGTTTGTTAAATTGACATCAGAGCATAATCCAAATCACAACAAGCACACATCTGAAGCTATAAACAAACCACTTCAACAACTAGGTATAGTGTACAATGCAGCTGACCAATCCAGAAAAGCACTACTAGGTTCTGATGTGAATAGAAGCAGACATGGCAAGTTTATACATATGACACAAGAAAATCCAAAACATGAATCCTGAAGCAGCATTTATCACCTTAATCTCATGCCGCCGCTTCAGCAGCTCATCCTCAGATAACTTCTGCACATCCTCTGCCTCTTCTTTCAGCCTTCCTGGATCTGAATTTCCTGTGTCACCAAAACCAACCACCAATACCAGATAGAACTCAGTAAAATACAGCAGTGTCTCCAAAACCAACCAGACTTACAAGTTTACAGTGCAACTGCAGCCTCAAGCTGCAAGTTCCTACATCTTAAACCAACTTCAGCTTATCCCATAATAAATGAAGGATAGATTACCAATTTTCATGGCTCTAGCTACTGTATTCTGTATTTGTTTACAACATCGAAAGTCTGACTAAAAATTAGTAACACTTCGGGAAAATTCGTTGCAATCCAATTACTAAGCGACAACCAGCAAGCAACACTACAGTCGAGAAGTTCCACTACTCATACTCCAACATTTTATAAAAGCGGATCGAAATAATTGATCGTAGAATCTGACTATCTGAGGGGGTTTGGGGCTTCCCGTACCGATGGCCCACTGCAGCATGCTGTCGAGGGAGCCGAAGCCGCCCGCGAAGTCGTCCTCCACCACAGACCCCCCGCCAGCGGCCTCCCGCTCCGCGGCCAGCTCCCCCTCGTCCTTCCCCGTCGCCCACTGCGTCGCCGCCCCGCGCGACCTGTTCTCCCCGTCCCCCTCCGCCGCCACCGCCACCGCCGCGGAGGCCGTCGCCGCCGGAAGGAGGAGAGCCGCCGACAGGAGAGCAACTGCGAGGAGGAGGTTGTGGTGGCGGTGACTGGATCGCCCCGAGCGCGGCCTCGCCTTCGCCATGGCCACGGAGCAGGAGAAGTGGGGAGGGAAGAGGGTACTTCGTTTTTGCTGTTCGGATTGGAATTCTTGAGATGTCAGAGGCGCTCTCTGCATTTTGTATGGTTCGGTAATTTTGTAGTTTCTAGTGAGTTCGTGAGGAACACGTTATTCGCGCTGGACTCCGATCACAGCGGGTCGAGGGACGGGTTTGTGAGGACTATAGTTGTTTAGGGGAGATTCTGGATAAACGCGACTGCGCGGAGCCCCCTGGTTCGGTGTTCGGAACACTCATTGGCTCGGTGACATCACGCCGGAGAAGATACGCGCTGACCGTTCGTTCGGAAGTGGACGGCGCGATGACACATCGCGTGCGGCCTCGCTTTATTCAATATATTTCTTTTTGCAGGGAAAGAGATTATATATTGGGAAACGCTTTGTATCAATAATATAAGACGTTATTACAACTAATATGTGAGTATATTAGATGTAATAACATCTTACATTATAGGACGGATGGAGTATGTAGCTAGCACTAGTTACATCATAGTAGTTCATAGCGTGAGCAATTCCCGCGATAAAATTCTTAAACCAAGCAATAGTTTGTTCTTGCTCTTTACCTAGCTTTGTCAGGCCGTGGCTCACCATATTGGCGCCACGGCTGACCTTTAAAATTCTTACATCTTTTTTCATGGTTTTCCCATTGGGCGATACTCGAAGCGTAATGGGGTGAGTTTGGCGTCTTGACATTTACTAGCTCGAGGGCTTCCACGCAATCCGTCTCTACCTCAATCTGTCGGGGGAGGGGGGCATACAACGCCAGACTGAGGCCCTCCTCCATGGCCGCCAGCTCTGCCTCAACTGCATTTGCAATATCTTGGAGACGATGTGTTATCTTATAAATACTAGTAGAATGCTCGTGCATTGCTACGGGCCTTTGAGGCCTCCTTTGGTTTGAAGAAATTTTGTATGAATTCTATAGGATAGGATTTCTATAGAAAAAAAATTAAGTCCTTTGGTTTGTAGGAATAGAATCATATTCCTATGGAGAAAATTCTTCATATCCTTCACATTTCATATGAAAATAAAATTAACCTAGACTCAATGGAAAAAAAAATCCTATGATATGAATGAAAGGGCATCTCTATTCCTATTGCTATTCATAGGATTTGAGATACATAACATCTCATTTCCTACAAGTTTTATATTCCTATTATTATTCCAATCCTTTGAACCAAAGGGGGCCTTAGCCTTTTTTTCTGATTGCATATCCAAATATTGTTGTATAAAGCTCAGAAATTTTTTGGCCCCTTCCAACGACATTGCCTCGGGACCCTTATCTATGGATTCTTTTTAAAAATTAACATAATCCCTCTCCATCTCTTTGATACTCTACAAAAATAAACATACATATAAATAAACCTTTTGTATTATCATATGCAACATATGTACAAGGAAGACCAATTATTTGTATGTATCTCATTGTTTAAAACTCGATGAGTTTTGAGTCCTATCCATCATAGTTATGTCAGTGACTTTGTCAATGGACATTTTCAAAGCATCATCCGAAGCCACCAGTTTTATCTTAGACCTACAAAAGTCAACATATAAATATATATTAAAAAATATACATGTATGCTGAATGCTGCTAGCTAAGTGCTCATGCTTTGCCACGGCATAACCGAAAAATATGCGCACTCGTAATTCAGAAAATATATGTCAAACAAGACGTCTGTAATATCTATTCATATAGCTACAAATATCAATTCTCTCTCCTACTTATTTCCTTGAGAGTCCACATGCCTCCTTAACCACCCACTCTTGAAAAAGACAAAGCAGCATGTAGCATTGTCGTCTCTTCAAAGGTATGTCATCTCACCATATCATTGCTTGGCATCTTTTCTAGACTTTAGCAAATCTTTGAAAATGTCCTCACATACTCCAAGAGATGATGGCGTATTATATATCTGATTGGAAAATGAGATGGTTATCATTACCTCAGAGATATGACGGCGAATTGAATTTCTTATTTACGATTAATGAAAGATGCATGTTTGTAGGATCGAAAGTAGGTCTAGAGGGGGGGGGGGTGATTAGACTACTTGACCAAATAAAAATCTAACATTTTCCCATTTTTAGTTGTGGGCAGATTTTAGCAAATTAGCACAAGTCAAGCAATCAACCTACACATGCAATTCTAAGAGTGTAGCAGCGGAAAGTAAAACATTGCATATGAAGGTAAAGGGAAGGGTTTGGAGAGTGCAAACGCAATGATGACACGGAGATTTTTGGCGTGGTTCCGATAGGTGGTGCTATCGTACATCCACGTTGATGGAGACTTCAACCCACGAAGGGTAACGGTTGCGCGAGTCCACGGAGGGCTCCACCCACGAAGGGTCCACGAAGAAGCAACCTTGTCTATCCCACCATGGCCATCGCCCACGAAGGACTTGCCTCACTCGGGTAGATCTTCACGAAGTAGGCGATCTCCTTGCCCTTACAAACTTCTTGGTTCAACTCCACAATCTTGTCGGAGGCTCCCAAGCGACACCTAACCAATCTAGGAGACACCACTCTCCAAAAGGTAATAGATGTTGTGTTGATGATGAACTCCTTGCTCTTGTGCTTCAAATGATAGTCTCCCCAACACTCAACTCTCGCTCACAGATTTGGATATGGTGGAAGAATGATTTGAGTGGAAAGCAACTTGGGGAAGGCTAGAAATCAAGATTCTTGTGGTTAGTTTGGAATATCTTGATCTCAACACATAAGTAGGTAGTTCTCTCTCAGAAAATGTAGGCTGAAAGTGTAGGCACGTTCTGATGGCTCTCTCACATATGGAGAAGGGGGTGGAGGGGTATATATAGCTGATACGTCTCCGTCGTATCTATGATTTTTGATTATTTCATGCCAATATTCTACAACTTTTATATACTTTTGGCAACTTTTTATAATATTTTTGGGACTAACATATTGATCCAGTGCCCAGTGCCAGTTCTTGTTTGTTGCATATTTTTTTTTTCACAGAGAATCCATATCAGACGGAGTCCAAACGCGATAAAAACTTATGGAGATTTTTTTGGAATATATGTGATTTTTGGGAAAAAGAATCAACGCGAGACGATGCCTGAGGCGGCGACAAGGCAGGCGGCGCGCCCCAGGGGGTAGGGCGCGCTCTGGGCCCTTGTGGCCACCCCGTAAGGCGGTTGGTGCCCTTCTTCGGCCGCAAGAAAGCTAATATCCGGATAAAAATCGTGTTAAAATTTCAGCCCAATCGGAGTTACGGATCTCCGGGAATTTAAGAAACGGTGAAAGGCCAGAATCTGCGACGCAGAAACAGAAGGAAACAGAGAGAGAGATCCAATCTCGGAGGGGCTCCCGCCCCTCCGCCGCCATGGAGGCCATGGACCAGAGGGGAAACCCTTCTCCCATCTAGGGGGAAGGTCAAGGAAGAAGAAGAAGGAGGGGGCTCTCTCCCCCTCTCTCCCGGTGGCGCCAGAACGCCGCCGGGGCCATCATCGTGATGGCGATCTACACCAACAACTTCGCCGCCGTCATCACCAACTCTCTCCCCCTCTATGCAGCGGTGTAACACCTCTTATCCCCGCTGTAATCTCTACTTAAACATGGTGCTCAACGCTATATATTATTTCCCAATGATGTATGGCTATCCTATGATGTTTGAGTAGATCCGTTTTGTCCTATGGGTTGATTGATGATCGTGATTGGTTTGAGTTGCATGTTTTATTATTGGTGCTGTCCTATGGTGCTCTCCGTGTCGCGCAAGCATGAGGGATCCCCGCTGTAGGGTTTGCAATATGCTCATGATTTGCTTATGGTGGGTGGCGTGAGTGATAGAAACACAGACCCGAGTAAGTAGGTTGTTTGCGTGTGGGAGTAAAGAGGACTTGATACCTTATAATGCTATGGTTGGGTTTTACCTTAATGATCTTTAGTAGTTACGGATGTTTGCTAGAGTTCCAATCATAAGTGCATATGATCCAAGTAGAGAAAGTATGTTAGCTTATGCCTCTCCCTCATATAAAATTGCAATAATGATTACCGGTCTAGTTATCGATTGCCTAGGGACAAATAACTTTCTTGTGACAAAAAGCTCTCTACTAAAATTAACTTAGTTGTTTCTTTATCTAAACAGCCCCTAGTTTTTATTTACGTGTTCTTTGTTATCTGCAAACCTATCCTATCACACCTACAAAATACTTCTAGTTTCATACTTGTTCTAGGTAAAGCAAACATAAAGTGTGCGTAGAGTTGTATCGGTGGTTGATAGAACTTGAGGGAATATTTGTTCTACCTTTAGCTCCTCGTTGGGTTCGACATTCTTATTTATCGAGAAAGGCTACAACTGATCCCCTATACTTGTGGGTTATCAAGACCTTTTTCTGGCGCCGTTGCTGGGGAGCAATAGCGTGGGGTGAATATTCTCGTGTGTGCTTGTTTGCTTTATCACTAAGTAATTTTTATTTTGTGCTCTTGTTTTCTATATTTAGTTATGGGTAGGAAACGTAAAATACCAAAAAAATTAGTTGTACCTACTAAACCAATGGTTGAAGAACCAACCAAAATCTATCATACTCCTGAAGCTTTTTACTTGGATCATCTTCGATCCCTTTGTGCTCGTGCTGAAAACCCAACTAGCTTAGTTGAGGAAAAATCATTAGATGAGCATACTTATTTTGTGCGACACCGCTTATCTCAAAAAGGGAAACATTTACTGCATCAAATTAATACTATGCAATGCTATGCTTGGAATTTATGTGAATTATATGATTTTACTTGTTGTCCTGAAGACCCTAAGAAACACCTTCCCTACCAATGTGAGTTTAGTGATAATGGAATCTTATCTTCTTATGCCAAGGGTGTTTATAATTACTATGATGTTGAACAAATTGAAGAATTTGTTGCTTTTAAGGGTGCTTATGAAATTGCTTCTTTGATTGAAAAGTATGATGCTACTCTTTACAAATCTGAAAATTTTGCCATACTTAAATATTGCTATGAGAATTATGCTTCTAATGCTTACGTTAAACCATATATTGAGGACTCCTCCGCTGTCCAAGAGGAGACTAATATTTTGCAGGAAACTATGGAAGAAGAAATTGATGACACTGTGAGCTCATTAGATGAAAAAGATGACGAGGAGAGCGAAGAACAAAAGGAGGAAGAGCGGATTGATCACCCGTGCCCACCTTCTAATGAGAGTAACTCTTCAACTCATACATTGTTTAATTTCCCTTCGTGCTTACCGAAGGATGAATGCTATGATGATTGCTATGATCCCTTGGATTCGTTTGAAATATCCCTTTTTGATGAACTTGATGCTTGCTATGCTTGTGGCCATGATGTCAATATGAATTATGCTTATGGAGATGAACTTGCTATAGTTCCTTATGTCAAGAATGAAATTGTTGCTATTGCACCCACACATGATAGTCCTATTATCTTTTTGAATTCTCCCGACTACACTATATCGGAGAAGTTTGCGCTTATTAAGAATTATATTGATGGGTTGCGTTCTACTATTGCACATGATGATTTTGATAGATATAATATGCATGTGCTTGCTGCTCCTACTTGCAATTATTATGAGAGAGGAACTACATCTCCGCCTCTCTATGTTTCCAATATGATAAAATTGCAAGAAATTATTTATACTATGCATTGGCCTTTACTTGATGTGCATGAATTGTTCTTTTATGACATGCCGATGTATAGGAAGAGAGTTAGACTTCGTCGTTACTTGATATATGTTACTTTGTGCTCACTACTAAATCACAAATCATTGTTAATTAAAATTGGCTTTGATATACCTTGTGATCCGGGTGGATCCATTACTTGAGCACTATATGCCTAGCTTAATGGCTTTAAAGAAAGCACTGCCAGGGAGACAACACGGAAGTTTTAGAGAGTCATTTTATTTCTGTTGAGTGCTTTTATAAAGTTTAAAAACAAAAAAATAAAGTGGGGAACCTAAAACTTTTCAAAAAGAAAAGTGAAAGTAAGAAGGACGAGCACCGTTGAAGTGGGGGAGCTCCTTGAACTCTGTTCATGCCCATGGAAACTTTGCAAATCTTGAATTACAGAAACTTCTCAACAAAAATAATTATCCCCTTGTATAATCCATTGTATTATAAAAATAATGTGCCAAGATTTGCCTTTAGGATGATTAGATTGCTTGTTTGGTATGTGCAGTGGAAAAACAGAAACTTTGGCTGTAGCGCGTGAATTTAATTTTTTTACTGGAATGTCAAAAGCTTCTGAAACTTTTTGCAAAGTACTTCTATACAAATTTTTTATTTTTTCATAATTTTTCAGAATTTTAAGAGTTACATAAGTATGGTGAACGTTCAGATTACTACAGACTGTCCTGTTTTTGACAGATTCTATTTTTGATGCATTGTTTTGCTTGTTTTGATGAAATTATCGATTTTATCGGTGGTCTAAGCCATGGAGAAGTTATAATACAGTAGCTACAATGCAAAAACAAAATATGAATGGGTTTGCAATAGTACTTAAAGTGGTGATTTGTTTTATTATACTAACGGATCTCACGAGGGTTTTGTTAAGTTTTGTGTGATTGAAGTTTTCAAGTTTTGGGTGAGATCACGATGGATGAAGGAATAAGGAGTGGCAAGAGCCTAAGCTTGGGGATGCCCGAGGCATCCCAAGGTAATATTCAAGGACTACCAAGCAACTAAGCTTGTGGATGCCCCGGAAGGCATCCCCTCTTTCTTCCAACGATCATCGGTAATTTTACGTGGAGCTATATTTTTATTCGTCACATGATATGCGTAAATCTTGGAGCGTCTTTTGTGTTTATTTTTCCTTTTTATTTATTCACCATGCTGGTATGATATAGTCCTTGGTTGATTTACAGAATGCTCTTTGCACTTCACTTATATCTTTTGAGTTTGGCTTTATAGAATGCTTCATGTGCTTCACTTATATCATTTGAAGTTTGGATTGCCTGTTTCTCTACACATAAAAAACTGCCATTTGTAGAATGCTCTTTTGCTTCACTTATATTTGTTAGAGCGTGGGCATATCTTTTGTAGAAAGAATTAAACTCTCTTGCTTCACTTATATCTATTTAGAGAGTCATCAGGAATTGGTCATTCACATGGTTAGTCATAAAATCCTACATAAAACTTGTAGATCACTGAATATGATATGTTTGATTCCTTGCAATAGTTTTGCGATATAAAGATGGTGATATTAGAGTCATGCTAGTGAGTAATCATGGACTGGTAGAAATACTTGTGTTAAGGTTTGTGATTCCCGAAGCATGCACGTATGGTGAACCGTTATGTGATGAAGTCGGAGCATAATTTATTTTTTGATTGTCTTCCTTATGAGTGGCGGTCGGGGACAAGTGATGGTCTTTTCCTACCAATCTACCCCCCTAGGAGCATGCGTGTAGTACTTTGTTTCGATAGCTAATAGATTTTTGCAATAAGTATGTGAGTTCTATATGACTAATGTTGAGTACATGGATTATACGCACTCTCACCCTTCCACCATTGCTGGCCTCTTCGGTACCGTGCATTGCCCTTTCTCACCTCGAGAGTCGATGCAAACTTCGCCGGTGCATCCAAACCCCGTGATATGATACGCTCTATCACGCATAAGCCCCCTTATATCTTCCTCAAAACAGCCCCCATACCTACCTATCATGGCATTTCCATAGCCATTCCAAGATATATTGCCATGCAACTTCCATCATCATCATATACATGACTTGAGCATTCATTGTCATATTGCTTTGCATGATCGTAAGATAGCTAGCATGATATTTTCATGGCTTGTCCGTTTTTTGATATCTTTGCTATGCTAGATCATTGCACATCCTGGTACACTCCCAGAGGCATTCATATAGAGTCATACTTTGTTCTAGATATCGAGTTGTAATATTGAGTTGTAAGTAAATAAAGTGTGATGATCATCATTATTAGAGTATTGTCCTAGTGAGGAAAGGATGATGGAGACTATGATTCCCCCACAAGTCGGGATGAGACTCCGGACGAGAAAAAAAAGAGGCAAAAAAAGAGAGAGAGCCCAAAAAAATGAGAGAAAAAGAGAGAAGGGGCAATGCTACTATCCTTTTACCACACTTGTGCTTCAGAGTAGCACCATGTTCTTCATATAGAGAGTCTCTTGAGTTATCACTTTCATATACTAGTGGGAATTTTCATTATAGAACTTGTCTTGTATATTCCGATGATGGGCTTCCTCAAATGCCCGAGGTCTTCATGAGCAAGCAAGTTGGATGCACACCCACTTAGTTTTCAGTTTGAGCTTTCATACACTTATAGCTCTTAGTGCATCCGTTGCATGGCAATCCCTACTCCTCACATTGACATCAATTGATGGGCATCTCCCTAGCCCATTGATTAGCTGCGTCGATGTGAGACTTTCTTCCTTTTTGTCTTCTCCACACAACCTCCACCATATTCTATTCCACCTATAGTGCTATATCCATGGCTCACGCTCATGTATTGCGTGAAAGTTGAAAAAGCTTGAGAACATAAAAAGTATGAAACAATTGCTTGGCTTGTCATCGGGGTTGTGCATGATGAAATACTTTGTGTGATGAAGATGAAGCATAGCCAGACTATATGATTTTGTAGGGATACCTTTCTTTGGCCATGTTATTTTGAGAAGACATGATTGCTTTATTAGTATGCTTGAAGTATTATTCTCTTAATGCCAAATGATAGACTATTGCTTTGAATCACTCGTGTCTTAATATTCATGCCATGATTAGATTATATGATCAAGATTATGCTAGGTAGCATTCCACATCAAAAATTATCTTTTTTATCATTTACATTCTCGGGGACGAGTAGGAATTAAGCTTGGGGATGTTGATACGTCTCCGTCATATCTATAATTTTTGATTGTTTCATGCCAATATTCTACAACTTTCATATACTTTTGGCAACTTTTTATACTATTTTTGGGACTAACATATTGATCCAGTGCCCAGTGCCAGTTCTTGTTTGTTGCATGTTTTTTGTTTCGCATAATATCCATACCAAACGAAGTCCAAACGCGATAAAAACTTATGAAGATTTTTTTTGGAATATTTGTGATTTTTGGGAATTGGAATCAACGCGAGACGATGCCCGAGGGGCCTACAAGCCCTGGAGGCGCGCCCCCTACCCTGGGCGCGGCCAGGGGGCTTGTGGCCACCTCGTAAGGTGGTTGGTGCCCTTCTTTCGCTGTAAGAAAGATAATATCCGGTTAAAAATTGTGTTAAAATTTCATCCCAATCGGAGTTACGGATCTCTGGGAATATAAGAAACGGTGAAAGGCCAGAATCTGGGAACGCAGAAATAGAAGGAAACAGAGAGAGAGAGATCCAATCACGGAGGGGCTCTTGCCCCTCCGCCACCATGGAGGCCAAGGACTAGAGGGGAAACCCTCCTCCCATCTAGGGGGAGGTCAAGGAAGAAGAAGAAGGAGGGAGGCTCTCTCTCCCTCTCTCCCGGTGGCGCCGGAACGCCGCCGGGGCCATCATCGTGACGACGATCTACACCAACAACTTCGCCGCCGTCATCACCAACTCTCTCCCCCTCTATGCAGCAGTGTAACAACCCTTCTCCCCGCTGTAATATCTACTTAAACATGGTGCTCAATGCTATATATTATTTCACAATGATGTATGGCTATCCTATGATGTTTGAGTAGATCCATTTTGTCCTATGGGTTGATTGTTGATCATGATTGGTTTGAGTTGTATGTTTTATTATTGGTGCTGTCCTATGGTGCTCTCCGTTTCGCGCAAGTGTGAGGGATCCCCGCTGTAGGGTTTGCAATAAGTTCATGATTCGCTTATGGTGGGTGGCGTGAGTGACAGAAGCACAGACCCGAGTAAGTAGGTTGTTTGCGTATGGGAGTAAAGAGGACTTGATACTTAATGCTATGGTTGGGTTTTACCTTAATGATCTTTAGTAGTTGCGGATGCTTGCTAGAGTTCCAATCATAAGTGCATATGATCCAAGTGGAGAAAGTATGTTAGCTTATGCCTCTCCCTCATATAAAATTGCGATAATGATTACCGGTCTAGTTATCGATTGCCTAGGGACAAATAACTTTCTTGTGACAAAAAGCTCTCCACTAAAACTAACTTAGTTGTTTCTTTATCTAAACAGCCCCTAGTTTTTATTTACGTGCTCTTTATTATCTTGCAAACCTATCCTACAACACCTACAAAATACTTCTAGTTTCATATTTGTTCTAGGTAAAGTGAACGTTAAGTGTGCGTAGAGTTGTATCGGTGGTCGATAGAACTTGAGGGAATATTTGTTCTACCTTTAGCTCCTCGTTGGGTTCGACACTCTTACTTATCAAAAGAGGCTACAACTAATCCACTATACTTGTGGGTTATCAAGACCTTTTTCTAGCGCCGTTGACGGGGAGCAATAGCGTGGGGTGAATATTCTCATGTGTGCTTGTTTGCTTTATCACTAAGTAGATTTTATATGCTGTTCTAAGTTGTTCTCTATCTTTAGTTATGGATATGGAACACGAAATAGCAAAAAAATTAGGTGTACTTGCTACTCATGGAGATGGGGAACCTCCTAAAACCCTCGATGCTCGTTATGTGGAAAATATTAAACACTACTTTGATAATCCTGAGAAAACCCCATTCAACTTGATAATGGGAGACACGTTGGATCAACGTGAATACTTTAGGGATTATCGCTTGACTCAAAAAGGGAAACTCTAATGGGATCAAATTCATATGTTGCATTGGTATGCTCATGATCTATGCTTGAGATATGATTGTACTTGTTGCTCTAGGATGAAGGCTCCACACCTGCCCTTTTCATGTAAATTTAATGATAATAAAACCTTGGCTTCTTATGCTAATGCTATATATGATTACTATGATGTGGAACGAATAGAAGAATTCGTTGCTTTTAAGGGTGCTTATGAAATTGAATCTTTGTTTGAAAAGTGTGAAAATTATGATGATGCTATTTACAGACCTGAAAATTATGCTATACTTAAATATTGCTATGAGAATTATGAATATAATGCCGATATTGATGAGTTTATTGAGAAAGTCTCCGCTGTCCAAGAAGAGACTAATATTTTGCAGGAAACTATGGAAGAAGAAATTGATGATACTGTGAGCTCATTAGATGAAAAAGATGACGAGGAGAGCGAAGAACAAAAGGAGGAAGAGCGGATTGATCACCCGTGCCCACCTTCTAATGAGAGTAACTCTTTGACTCATACATTGTTTAATTTCCCTTCGTGCTTACCGAAGGATGAATGCTATGATCCCTTGGATTCGTTTGAAATATCCCTTTTTGATGAACTTGATGCTTGCTATGCTTGTGGCCATGATGCCAATATGAATGTTGCCTATGGAGATGAACTTGCTATAGTTCCTTATGTTAAGAATGAAATTGTTGCTAATGCACCCATGCATGATAGTCCTATTATCTTTTTGAATTCTCCCAACTACACTATATCGGAGAAGTTTGCGCTTATTAAGGATTATAGTGATGGGTTGCATTTTACTACTACACATGATGATTTTGATAGATATAATATGCATGTGCTTGCTGCTCCTACTTGCAATTATTATGAGAGAGGAACTACATCTCCACCTCTCTATGTTTCCAATGCGATAAAATTGCAAGAAACTATTTATGCTATGTATTGGCCTTTACTTGATGTACATGAATTGTTCTTTTATGACATACCGATGCATATGAAGAGAGTTAGACTTCGTTGTTGCATGATATATGTTACTTTGTGCTCACTACTAAATCACAAATCATTGTTAATTAAAATTGGCTTTGATATACCTTGGGATCCGGGTGGATCCATTACTTGAGCACTATATGCCTAGCTTAATGGCTTTAAAGAAAGCGCTGCCAGGGAGACAACCCAGAAGTTTTAGAGAGTCATTTATTTTTGTTGAGTGCTTTTTAAAAAGTTTAAAAAACAAAAATATAAAGTGGGGAACCTAAAGCTTTTCAAAAAGAAAAGTGAAAGTAAGAAGGACGAGCACCGTTGAAGTGGGGGAGCTCCTTGAACTTTGTTCATGCCCATGGAAACTTTGCAAATCTTGAATTACAGAAAATTTTCAACAAAAATAATTATCCCCTTGTACAAATCCATTGTATTATAAAAATAATGTGCGAAGATTTGCCTTTAGGATGATTAGATTGCTTGTTGGTATGTGCGGTGCAAAAACAGAAACTTTGGCTGTAATGCGTGATTTTACATTTTTTTACTGGAATGTCAAAAGCTTATGAAACTTTTTGCACAGTATTGAAATACAAATTGTTTATTTTTTTCTAATTTTGCAGAATTTTTAGAGTTAAAGAAATATGGTGAATGTTCAGATTACTACAGACTGTCCTGTTTTTGACAGATTCTGTTTTTGATGCATTGTTTTGCTCGTTTTGATGAAACTATCGATTGTATCGGTGGTATAAGCCATGGAAAAGTTATATTACAGTAGCTACAATGCAAAAACAAAATATGAATTGGTTGGCAACAGTACTTAAAGTTGTAATTTGCTTTATTATACTAACGGATCTCACGAGGGTTTTGTTAAGTTTTGTGTGATTGAAGTTTTCAAGTTTTGGGTGAGATCACGATGGATGAAGGAATAAGGAGTGGCAAGAGCCTAAGCTTGGGGATGCCCGAGGCACCCCAAGATAATATTCAAGGACTCCCAAGCAACTAAGCTTGGGGATGCCCCGGAAGGCATCCCCTCTTTCTTCTAACGACCATCGGTAATTTTACTTGGAGCTATATTTTTATTCGTCACATGATATGAGTAAATCTTGGAGCGTCGTGTGCTTTTTATTTTTCCTTTTTTGTTTATTCACCATGCTGGTATGAGATAGTCCTTGGTTGATTTATAGAATGCTTCATGCACTTCACTTATATCTTTTGAGTGTGGCTTTATAGAATGCTTCATGTGCTTCACTTATATCATTTGAAGTTTGGATTGCCTGTTTCTCTACACATAGAAAAGCGCCATTTGTAGAATGCTCTTTTGCTTCACTTATATTTGTTAGAGCATGGGCATATCTTTTGTAGAAAGAATTAAACTCTCATGCTTCACTTATATCTATTTAGAGAGTTACCAGGAATTGGTCATTCACATGGTTAGTCATAAAATCCTACATAAAACTTGTAGATCACTGAATATGATATGTTTGATTCCTTGCAATAGTTTTGCGATATAAAGATGGTGATATTAGAGTCATGCTAGTGAGTAATTGTGGATTGGTAGAAATACTTGTGTTAAGGTTTGTGATTCCCGAAGCATGCATGTATGGTGAACCGTTATGTGATGAAGCCGGAGCATGATTTATTTTTGATTGTCTTCCTTATGAGTGGCGATTGGGGACGAGCGTTGGTCTTTTCCTACCAATCTATCCCCCTAGGAGCATGCGTATTAGTACTTTGTTTTGATGGCTAATAAACTTTTGCAATAAGTATGTGAGTTCTTTATGACTAATGTTGAGTCCATGGATTATACGCACTCTCACCCTTCCATCATTGCTAGCCTCTTCGGTACCGTGCATTGCCCTTTCTCACCTCGAGAGTCGGTTCAAACTTCACCGGTGCATCCAAACCCCGTGATATGATACGCCCTATCACACATAAGCCTCCTTATACCTTCCTCAAAACAGCCACCATACCTACCTATCATGGCTTTTCCATAGCCATTCCGAGATATATTGCCATGCAACTTCCATCATCATCATATACATGACTTGAGCATTCATTGTCATATTGCTTTGCATGATCGTAAGATGGCTAGCATGATATTTTCATGGCTTGTCCATTTTTTGATATCTTTGCTATGTAGATCATTGCACATCCTGGTACACTGCCAGAGGCATTCATATAGAGTCATACTTTGTTCTAGATATTGAGTTGTAAGTAAATAAAGTGTGATGATCATCATTATTAGAGCATTGTCCTAGTGAGGAAAGGATGATGGAGACTATGATTCCCCCACAAGTCGGGATGAGACTCCGGAAGAGAAAAGATAAAAAAATAAAAAAAGAGGCAAAAAAAGAGAGAGAGCCCAAAAAAATGAGAGAAAAAGAGAGAAGGGGCAATGCTACTATCCTTTTACCACACTTGTGCTTCAGAGTAGCACCATGTTCTTCATATAGAGAGTCTCTTGAGTTATCACTTTCATATACTAGTGGGAATTTTCATTATAGAACTTGGCTTGTATATTCCGATGATGGGCTTCCTCAAATGCCCGAGGTCTTCATGAGCAAGCAAGTTGGATGCACACCCACTTAGTTTTCAGTTTGAGCTTTCATACACTTATAGCTCTTAGTGCATCCGTTGCATGGCAATCCCTACTCCTCGCATTGACATCAATTGATGGGCATCTCCCTAGCCCGTTGATTAGCCGCGTCGATGTGAGACTTTCTTCCTTTTTGTCTTCTCCACACAACCTCCACCATATTCTATTCCACCTATAGTGCTATATCTATGGCTCACGCTCATGTAATGCGTGAAAGTTGAAAAAGCTTGAGAACATAAAAAGTATGAAACAATTGCTTGGCTTGTCATCGGGGTTGTGCATGATGAAATACTTTGTGTGATGAAGATGGAGCATAGCCAGACTATATGATTTTGTAGGGATAACTTTCTTTGGCCATGTTATTTTGAGAAGACATGATTGCTTTATTAGTATGCTTGAAGTATTATTCTCTTAGTGTCAAATGATAGACTATTGCTTTGAATCACTCGTGTCTTAATATTCATGCCATGATTAGATTATATGATCAAGATTATGCTAGGTAGCATTCCACATCAAAAATTATCTTTTTTATCATTTACCTACTCGAGGACGAGTAGGAATTAAGCTTGGGGATGCTAATACGTCTCCGTCGTATCTATAATTTTTGATTGTTTCATGCCAATATTCTACAACTTTCATATACTTTTGGCAACTTTTTATACTATTTTTGGGACTAACATATTGATCCAGTGCCCAGTGCCAGTTCCTGTTTGTTGCATGTTTTTTGTTTCACAGAATATCCATACCAAACGAAGTCCAAACAAGCTAAAAACTTACGGAGATTTTTTTTAATATTTGTGATTTTTGGGAATTGGAATCAACACGAGACGATGCCCGAGGGGCCCACAAGCCCTGGAGGCACGCCCCCTACGCTGGGCGCGGCCAGGGGGCTTGTGGCCACCCCATAAGGCGGTTGGTTCCCTTCTTTCACCGCAAGAAAGATAATATCCGGATAAAAATTGTGTTAAAATTTCAGCCCAATCGGAGTTACGGATCTTCGGGAATATAAGAAACGGTGAAAGGCCAGAATCTGGGAATGCAGAAATAGAAGGAATTAGAGAGAGATCCAATCTTGGAGGGGCTCCCGCCCCTCCGCCGCCATGGAGGCCAAGGACCAGAGGGGAAACCCTCCTCCCATCTAGGGGGAAGGTCAAGGAAGAAGAAGAAGGAGGGGGGCTCTCTCCCCCTCTCTCCCGGTGGCACCGGAACGCCGCTAGGGCCATCATCGTGACGGCGATCTACACCAACAACTTCGCCGCCGTCATCACCAACTCTCTCCCCCTCTATGCAGCGGTGTAACACCCCTTCTCCCCGCTGTAATCTCTACTTAAACATGGTGCTCAACACTATATATTATTTCCCAATGATGTATGGCTATCCTATGATGTTTGAGTAGATCCGTTTTGTCCTATGGGTTGATTGATGATCATGATTGGTTTGAGTTGTATGTTTTATTATTGGTCCTGTCCTATGGTGCTCTCTGTGTCGCGCAAGCGTGAGGGATCCCCGCTGTAGGGTTTGCAATATGTTCATGATTCTCTTATGGTGGGTGGCGTGAGTGACAGAAGCACAGACCCGAGTAAGTAGGTTGTTTGCGTATGGGAGTAAAGAGGACTTGATACTTAATGCTATGGTTGGGTTTTACCTTAATGATCTTTAGTAGTTGCGGATGCTTGCTAGAGTTCCAATCATAAGTGTCGGGCCCATTGCTGAGAATAATTCCCAGAATAGCCCTAAGTCACACCAGCCCCAAGATCAACACAACTGTTGGACTTCCTTGATACAGATAACCAGTACAAGATAATATTACACAGGGTTGAGTCTGAGGGCTCAACAAAGTTTATTACAAACTTGCCAATAGATGGCAGTGGCGGAATATGACAGTGGTGTGGTGGTGGTACAATACTAGTATAATAACATAGAGCCAAGCGTCAGTGTGAGGCTTGACTATTTTATTTGTGTAGCGGAAGCTCAGCGGATGATACAAGTGGTAGACTCCTATCTCACAGGTTGACTGACTGGGACTCCTCTAAGTGTCGGGCTCGCTAGCGCAATCCTCCTCCACAAGTTCGTCCTTCTCCAAGTCTGGCCAAGTAAATAGCCAGGGACAAGCAAGTGAGTACGTTGGAATGTACTCGCAAACATTATGAACAAAAGATATAATGGATGCATATGCTCGTGCTAACTAAAAGTGAAATCATGACAAATAAATGATATGAACGTGAACATAGCATGTTAGTCATAATCAAACTTATTAGAAATTAAACCAATGAATGCCACGGGTAGTCTAGCCAGCCCAAGTGACACTCAACAAAATAAAAGAAATGCCAGTCGGGTGTCAAGTCACGCCACGGTCGGACTTGAAGAGAAATGCCAGTCGGGTGTCAAGTGACGCCACGGTCGGACTTGAAGAGCAATTCCAATCGGGTGTCCACAAGGGTAGTGGCGGAACCGCCTGTTAACTCGAGGGACGCCACGAGAGGTCTTGAAAATTAAATTGAGTGCCCGGGGTGTAACACCCCTATGTAATTGCCACTGTGATCCGCTGATGATAATGCCAAGTCATGACCATTTGCAGTGCCAAGTCACTTGGATTAATGAAACAATTCAAATTCAATTCCGAAAATCAACTCAAATTCAAAAGTGCAAAATAAATTTGCTCAAACAACTTTGGTAAAATGTTCATTAAATAGCAAATATTCCAGAAGCACTCGCAAAATTGTAACTAATGCTACTTGGATTAGTTAAATGACTCCAACAACATGAAATAGCATTAAAACAGAATTATTTAATCTAATTAAATTCATTTCAAATTTAAATGAAATCCAAATTCACCCAAACCAGTTTTGGTGACAAGGAATATTGCATTGTAATATTTGGGCTTAGTCTCATATTATACAAAAGTGCAAAAGTGTCCTAACTAATACAAAACAGAAAAGAAATAAAAGAAACACACAAAACAGAAACAGAAAAAAATAAGACGAGGCACTGTGCACCGGGCCTTAATGCACAGTGCCCCGACCGCAGCCCACCTGGCCCAACTCCTTCTCCCTCCTCCCCGTGTCGGCCGCGCCATGGCCGCGCGCGCGCGCCAGCCGGGCGGCGACACGGCGACGGCGCCGACGCCACCGACACGCTGGGGGGATAAGGCCGAAGCCGTCCACCCCCCTGGACCTCCGTTCACTCTCCCCCCTCTCTCCCTCACTCACTCCGCCCCACCTTCCCCGAACGCCGCTGTCGCCGCGTCTTGCTGCTCGCCGTGGCCACTGGCCTCCCCGCTTCGCCTGAGAGTGCCTGGAAGGAGCGCCGTGGTCGACCGCGTCCCCTGGAGCAACTGGAGGGAGCTGAGGAGCACCACAACACTGGAATCGCCCCGTCTCCTTCCGCTTCGGTCGCCGGTGATCCCCATCGACCACGGCTTCCCCCTGCAGCTACTAAGCATTCGAGGGCCTCCGTGCGCCGCACTGTAAGCCCCAGCTACTCCTCTGACCCTTCGCGTAGTCCTAGGTCACGCTGCGCCGTCGTTTCCCCTAGTGCCCGAACCAGCCTTCGGAAACCTTGTCGCCGGCAAGGCTCCGGCGACCAATTGGTCACGCACACACGTCCGACGATTTCGCGCGCGCGCGCTGAGGCTACCTAGCCCTTTTAATGATCGCTAACGACGTGCTTCGCCGAAACCCGCTGAGTGCCAAACTCTGGCCACCGCCGCGAGCTCGCTTCCGGCGAGCTCGGGCCTCCCCGCGACCAGCTGACCGCGCCACTCGACGCGCGCCGTTCCCAGCTCTCGGTAGGACCAAACGGCACCTCGAATGGCTGCCTGTGCGTGAATTCCGGCCGTCTCCTGAGCCGCGCCGCCGCGAAACCGTGCTCGCCGGCGTTTAAACGCCGGCCGGCCAATGTGGCTGGATGGGGCCACCGCCTGGGTCGCTGGCAAGTGGGCCCAGTTGCCCCGGTTGGCCAGTTGACCCAGTCCACTATGCTGACTGGGCAACCCAGCCACTAACATGCGGGCCCCATCATAATTTAATTAATTAAAAATGTTTTTATAATTAAAAGATAATTAGTTTAGTTAATAAGTCACGGACAGGTGGGGCCAGCTGCTAATTAACCCTCTGATTAGTTTTAAATAAATCTATTTAGTCACAGAGACTGACATGTGGGTCCCACTGGACCCACATGTCAGGTTTGACCTGGTCAGACGACTAGTTGACCTGCTGATGTCAGCATTACCTCATGCTGATGTCATAATTCAATTCTGTTAATAAAAATAATTCCAGAAAATCATTTAAACTTCGAAAATTAATAACTTTTAAACCGTAGCTCGGATCGAAAAATTTAAAACATGAAAGTTGCTCCGAACGACGAGACGAGTCTGATCGTGCCCTCTATTTCCATGTCGGAACCTCCTACGTAGGAGAACTCGTAACTCCGAGCCCAATTTCGGTAGATGAATAGTGCACACACACCGGGTAATAAATCCCACGATAATCCTAAAAATAACTAAAATGACCTAGATGCATCTTTAGGCAACCCTGCACTGCATCATAGCATAGCATGCCCCATGTTGCATCTGTTTGCATTATGTTTACCTATTTCCTCCCCCTCTTCTCTCTCGATTAGACCCCGACGTTGATGTAGCTCCTGAGGCAGACGCCGCTCCGGAGAACGACTACGTCCCCGACGACCAGCCACTTGCCCCAGAGCTTGCAGGCAAGCACCCCCTTTTTGAGCATTCTGATATCGCCCACTCTCTTCTCTCTTATGCTTGCATTAGAAGTTACTGCTGTTACTGTACCCTATATCTCCTGCATAGCCTGTTTACTTTTAACCTGTTTTTGATACTTACCTGTTATCCTAAACTGCTTAGAATAGGTTGGGTAGAGACCATTAGAGACCCCACTTATCCCAACTGCCCCGCTGGATGATCTGAAGACCCGTGCAACGGGATTGAAGACCAGGCCCCGACACCGCACGTCACACCCCCCTTAGTTGCCGACACTACTGGGTTACTATCGAGTGCCGAGGGTGATACCTCGTCAGCACTTCTGATGATAACCTTGTAGGTTAGTTAATCGGTCGTCGTAAGCGAGGGTGATTCCTCCTACACCACCCCCGATAACGACGACGTCGCGCAACTCCTCAAGTGTGGACCTCGAGGGTGATTCCTCCTCCGTTCACCTTGACGGTAACATCAGAGGGAATTCCATCGAGAGTGATTCCTCAGGGTTCCTCTTGGTGTCAGACACACTGATACTTTGGTTACTATGACTGAACACTGAACCATGATACTAAAGACGGGTCGGCCCTGAGGGGTACCCGCGCGAGCTTATTAGCGAGTGATGTGGAATCGGGTGGACCTGGATGGTGCCCGAGGGTTGAACACGAGGCGTGGCCGGGCATTCCTTGCCCTTGCCGCAAGTCCTCGAGACGGGGCGACGGGGTCACATCTTTCATGAGTCTTTGCTCGTTACCGCACTTCCAACACACTAACGGTTTGGATATTTGATCCGAGGGGCCTCTGGCCTGATTGCACTAACCATCACGTGGGCATAGTATGGGCGTTCTGCGTCGTATACTTCAGCCGAAGCTTAATGGACGTCAGCGACTGAGCGGCGCACGCCGAGTTGGACTGGTTACGCAACTGCCCTTGTATTAAGGGGTTGCTAGGTCTGCTCTCGGCCGCCCTCGCAACGTGCAGGAGTTCCCGGGGCGATGGCCCAAGACCCCTGGGGGCATAGGTTTAGTCCGACGTGCTGACCTCTCTGTTAAGTTTTTGGTCGGGTTGCGGCGTATCGTTTGGCCGAGGCCAGGCATGACCCAGAAAAGTGTGTCCGGCCGGAGTTTTTCGAGCGTGGTGGGTAAGTTGGTGCACCCCTGCAGGGAAGAACTAATCTATCGATAGCCTGTCCTACGGTAACAGACACTCGGAGTTGTATCCTGATCGGTACAACTAGAACTTGAGATGACATGGATAGTATGGCTCTGGGATTGCTTTCTCGCAGGGAGTTGAGGAAGAATCTCTGGCCGAGGTTGATGATACTACTACTACTTTACATTATGTTAATTTGTACTCTTCTAATTGCTGCAAGACCGATGAAGATGCTAGTCTTCGATAGGACTAGGCTTTCCCCCTCTACTCTGGCATTTCTGCAGCCCAGTCCACATATACAGCCCCCTTTGAAAATGTTGCATATGTAGTGTAGATCCTTGCTTGCTGAGTACTTCGGATGAGTACTCACGTTTGCTTTATTTTCTTTTTCTCCCCATATCCATTTGACGTCGCCAGATGACGGAGCCCCTGAGATAGCTGCCCCCGTCGATGACTACGGCTACTACTACTACCCTTCCGGCGAGTACTACTACGAAGAGCCGACAGACGACCAGGAGTAGGATTCGGAGGGTCCTAGGTAGGAGGCCTACGCCTTTCGATCGTAGAGTTTTATTTTGCCCCGCCTTCATAAAGGCTTATCTCTGTTTCTGTAATATATCTGTACCCAGATATCTGATGCTTCCGCTGACATTTGTATGCCATCGAGCTATGTATTCGAGCCCTCGAGGCCCTGGCTTGTAATATTAAGCTTGTATGAATTTATTTATGTTTTAGAGTTGTGTTGTGATATCTTCAAGTGAGTCCTTAGGCTTGATCGTGTGCATTTGCGTGTATGGTTAGTGCACGATTAAGCCGGGGTCGTCACACGGGGTAGTCTGGCCAGCCCCTGAGACACTCAGGAAATATAAAAAAAATAAGAGAAACGGGTTAGTCTTCAATAATATGCATAACCATAATAATATTTAACATGCATAAAATATTCATGGTAACATCAGGGTGTCAATAATTATCTTGCAAAATATTTCAGGCATATTAAAATTATTTCCTCCAGAGACCGACACCGGGACCGACACTTGACCCACCCAGCTAACGCCCTTGATCGTGGACAACGGCTATCCGAATAGGTTTAAACTCTGCAGAGGGTGTACTCTTTACCCACAAGTAAAGGATTTCTTTAGTCAGTACCGTGACACTGACTAATTCCCATTATGTTCTTTGCATTGAAAACACACCTGACCAGCACACACCAGATTAACTTTCCGGATGCCAAGAATCACCCAAAGCATCGTTCAAGAAAAACTCTAAGACGGAGAGACCAACGTCCTGCATGGGATCACTATTCATACGCGCGGATTACAAGGGGTGCCCCCCTCTCAGTCACAACCGGAAACACCCATGCCCCCTGACCCGATGATAGGATTTAGTCCGCGGCCGCGGAAACCCTCATCGTGGCCCTCTGTACGATGTGTGCATGGAAAGGGGTTATCAACTTACTGAACCATACCCTACCTGTGGCAAGGACCTGTGGCAGGACGAATCAAGTATGGGGGTTACCGGAACAAGACTCGATCTACGGTCGACTCAGGAGGTTCAAGTTTTCCTGCAGTGGTTAGCTCAACAAAGTATTCTTTCAATAGTAGCATCCCAACAGGGCTACAACCCTTGCATGCTCCAACATGCCCACACTGAGCATTCTCGTCACAACGAGTTTTTAGTCTCACGGTCACTTTTCTCGTGACTGATTTCTTCCTGCAGATTAGTCCGGACCGGCACAGGCATATGTGACATAAGAAAAATATCCTTGCTTACTCTTACTTCATGCCTAAATGAAGGTAAAATATTTCATGGGGTCATGCATGCATAACTATCAATATGCCAACTTTATAGGAACTCAACATAGTCATGATGCAAATATTAACTATGCAATCCACCATATCAAGTGTTCAAGATGCTTGCCTTGTCCAAAGTAGTCAGGTGAAAACCCTTCGAAATTCTCGGCAAGGTTTCCCTCTTCTTTTTCTGAAAATATTCAAATTCGACCCAAATTAAAAATTTGTCAACAGTGCAAAAAGTTGTCTCAAAACATTTTCAAATAAATACTAAAAAAACTAGAGAGAAAAATAAGAATTTCAAAAAAAAGTTCAACTCAATCAGAGTTGTGGTTTAAAAGTTATTAAACTTTCAAAACCAGGGGCTTTTCTGTAAAACAGCAGTCCCTGCATAGTTTAACAGAAAACGCTTCGGCTGAAATACGTTTTCCAACGGAGAAGGCGTAAAAAGCAAAATACATCTTCGTTTTAAACAGAGAAAAAAGAAAAGGACCGCGCGGGGTGGGGGCCCACCCGTCAGGTTCAAATTTGAACCTGATCGCGCGCGAGGCAGAGAAGTGACGGCGGTCACCGGCGGCGATCGCCGGGGTTCCTGCAGCTGGCGATGGTCGAAACATGACCAGGGCGGAGTGCCATGTCGGAGGGAAGTGGTGGTGGTCGCTGGAGAGCACCTGAACGCCGGCGAGGTCGACGTCGGCGGACGGTGGCTCGGTGGTTTTGGAACTCGCCGGAGAGGGCTCGGGCAGTGAAATTGGAGCGTGGGATTGATGGTTTGGTGGATAATATGGCTACTGGCAAGATCTGAGTGGTGGTGGTGGCATAATGACGTCGAACCAAACGGGGACAGAGGCGGCGGAGTGGTGGTCGGAGGGGAAGAAGAAGACCTCCCCGAGGTCAGGTGAGTGCGTGGGAGGGCGATTAGGAGGTGGTGGAGGCGATGGGTGAGGAGATTGGAGCTCGGGAGGGCCTTTTATAGGCGATCTGAGGCGGTCCGGCGAGATTCGGATCACGCCGGAGTTACGGTGGTCGGCGAGGTAGGTTTGGGAGGTGGTCAGGGACGGTGAGGGGTTAATGAGGGCGGCGGAGTCTTCTGGAGACGCCAGCGCGATCGAGGTCGAGCGCTTCGGCCTCATTCACGGGACGAGTCCCGTACGGGTGTGGTGGCGAGGACAACTCCGGCGACTGCCAGGAGGGGTCCAGAGGTTCGGGGCGGTGCAGCGATGGCGCAGAGAGGGGCGACGCATGGAGCTGGTAGGTGGAGAGGTGTTGACGGCAGTGATGGTGGCCAGTGGTCGGGGCAGCTCTGTTCGGCCCGCCGTGGATGAGCTCGGTGGTTGTTACACCGGCCTACCGATAGCTCACCGACGAGGAGAGGCTGGGGAGTGGACCAGGGGTCGGCGTATTGATGAGCTATGGCGACGCCGTGCAGGCGAAGGAAGATGAGGAGCGCACGGCACCGTTTCCCCTCTGCTGCCTGACGAAGTTCAGTTAACTGAATTTTATTCAGTGATGAACAGTAGGCAAGCTAGGTGTTTGATGAAATGACAGAGGGGTCTAGATATTTTTGGAATTTCTGAGAATTTTTGTGGAGATGTGTTGATGCATATGAGAGGGCCTGGCAAAGTTTGGGAATTTTTGGAGCATTTAAAAATATGTTTGGATCCGAAATATTGAATCTGGTCCAAATTTGAATTGAGTGGAATTTGAAAATTTTGAACTGTGGCACCCCATGTTTTTGGAGAAATGGGTTGTGGGTACTATATATTTGCTGAGATAATTTTGGTGGAGGTAGAAACCTTGTGGAAATTGTGGTTCCTTTGTAAACCAAAGGAATGATGGATAATATGAATTCCAACATTGGAATTTATTTAGATTGTGAAAAATATTTTTGTGGAGTAGGAGAGAGTTGGATTCTATCCTAGATGATGTGAGTGACTTGTGGGATAAAGTTGGAGTGGAAGAAAATTGTTGGATGGATTTTAGAAGGGTTAGAGAGAAGTGAAAGGAGCCATTCCTTTTGAAAAAAATATTTAAGTCACTCCCAAAAACTTTTTTTTTGAATGAAACTATTTAAAAACCTCCAAATAAATTTTAAACCTTTGAAAACAGAACCTCTAAAGAGAATTTGAAACCCATTAAAGTTGAGAATAATTTTCAAAATAAAAGGGCTATGAAGAGAAAAATAGCAAGAATAATTCAAAAATACTTTATTTTAAGGGAAAGGTTTTGGAAGTCCAAAAATAAATATTTTTGGGGTGTTACAACACCTACCCCCCTTAAGAAAAATCTCGTCCCCGAGATTTTCAGCTGTCCCTCAAACAGGTACGGATATTCAGTCCTCAGGTGATCCTCTCTTTCCCATGTTGCTTCTTCCTCGGTGTGATTACTCCACTGAACTTTGTAAAATTTTATCACATTTTGCCGGGTTCTCCGTTCAGACTCCTCCAAAATCTTTATAGGACGTTCCCTATAGGTCAGATCTGGTTGGATATCCAGGTCCTGATGCTGGACTTGCTTTTCTGGGTTACTGACACATCTCCTTAGCTGTGACACGTGAAACACATCATGAACATCTGATAACTCTGCCGGTAGCTCTAGTTGATAAGCAACCTTGCCTCTTCTTGCGATCACTCTAAATGGTCCAATAAACCTCGGTGCCAATTTTCCTTTGACTTTAAATCTCTGTAGTCCTCTTGTTGGAGATACTCTGAGATACACATATTCATCGGGCTCAAAACTGATTTGGCGGTGCTTTTGATCATAGTAACTCTTTTGACGGCTCTGAGCCGCTTTCAGTTTGTCCTGAATAAGCTTCACTTTTGTTTCTGCTTCTTTAAGAACTTCGGGACCGAAAATTCGACTGTCTCCGATTTCAGACCAATTGAGTGGGGTACGACACCTTCGTCCGTACAGGGCTTCAAAAGGTGACATTTTCAAACTAGCTTGATAACTGTTGTTATATGAGAACTCCGCATATGGTAAAATATCTTCCCAGCTAATTCCGTAAGTGAGCACGCATGCTCTCAGCATGTCCTCTAATATTTGATTTACCCGCTCAATTTGTCCTCCAGTCTGTGGGTGGTCGATAGAACTCCCTCATATAAAATTGCAATAATGATTACCGGTCTAGTTATCGATTGCCTAGGGACAAACAACTTTCTTGTAACAAAAAGCTCTCTACTAAAAATAACTTAGTTGTTTCTTTATCTAAACAGCCCCTAGTTTTTATTTACGTGCTCTTTATTATCTTGCAAACCTATCCTACAACACCTACAAAGTACTTCTAGTTTCATATTTGTTCTAGGTAAAGCGAACATTAAGCGTGCGTAGAGTTGTATCGGTGGTCGATAGAACTCGAGGGAATATTTGTTCTACCTTTAGCTCCTCATTGGGTTCGACACTCTTACTTATCGAAAGAGGCTACAACTGATCCCCTATACTTGTGGGTTATCAGTCGCCGTTAAGCTATCGGGTTCCGGGTTGGATCCGATAACCCGTTAACAGCCCCGACCAATGGGGATTTTCCACGTGTAAAATTCTCATTCGCCGGAGGAAACACGTGTCGGCTCCTCGGTGGGCCAGATGTCGTCCATCCAATGGAGGAGACGTGCCTATGATATGTTGACATGTGGCAGGGCCCAACAGAGGCCCATATAGGTTAAAAAGGCCGGCCCAGTCAAAGGCATGTAGTATTTACTCAGGTACTAGTGGGCCAGCCCACAAACGGCCTGCTTAAACATGACACATTTATGGCCCAAAGCTAGATCTGGCTCGTTAATTGTTCGCCGAGTATTTGGGTCCAATTACGGCCCAGTGATATTTCGGCCTGTTAGAGGCCCGATGTAGACATGGGCCCATTTCAGCCCGGTGTGTCTTTCGGCCTGGGAATGGCCCGTGCTGCCCATGGGCTATATATTGTCCGACGAGACATCCGGCCCACTAATGGCCCGTGATCAAGGTGGCAACAGTTCAGTCCAACGTGACTTTGGGCCTGTTAAAGGCCTGTCGTATAATTCGACCCGTTGATGCCTCTACTAAGGTTTCGGCCTCTTAAAGGCCCATGATATCAGTGGGCCAACTAAGGCCCATGATATGTTTCAGCTTGGTAATGGCCCGTCATATAACAGGGCCAATAATGGCCTGGTCTACATTTCAGCCTGCTAAAGGCCCATGGACGACTATTGAAAATTGAGGCCCAACATGCATTTCGGCCTGCTAAAGGCCCATGGTATCTTCTGGGCCGTAACAGGCCAGAAGAATATTCAGCCTGTTAATGGCCCGAAGCTACATGGGCCCAACTAAGCGCTGGGTCCACTAAAGGCCCAACTAAACTTTGGGCCGAATGTAGGCCCGTGTAAGTTGCGGGCCTGGCGCAAAGTGTGAAGGTCCCAATGGCCTTTCAGGGCCAAGAAAGTTGTAGGCCGGCCCAATTGTGGCCTGCTAAAATGTAGGCCCGTTAGAGGCGAATGTTTCGGCCCGGTCGCCTACATCAGATTTTTACCTTTTTTTCAGATAGCGAATGATGGCATATGCGGTAACTAGTAGGAATTAAGAACAAACCTACTCTATACAATAAAAAAATTACAACATAGTAACTTAGAATAAACCTACACTATACAATAAAGGATTTATGGTATATTAGATCCACTGGGCATCGAAGTTCGCCACCAGTGATCATAAAGCGCAATGAAGAAGCAGATTACAAAAACTGGGCGCCATTGCAGCGTAACAAAATAATACTGAACCAAGACCACTTCCAGGACAGTTCAAGAAAGGTTAGCCTTGCGCGGGAGCTGCTGCGCAAGCTGCTGAGCAAGGCTGTGAGACTAGCCTAGCATTAGTGTTCTCATTAGTGTTCTCCGAGATCTTCCTTAGATATAGGACTTCAAGTTGAAGTTGAGTTGCAGAATGCCTTTCTGCTTGAACTTGGGACTGAAGAAGTCGAACTGATTTAGACAGCGAATTCTGTGAGCTTGTCTGACTGCTAGTCTCAAGTAACTTGAACACTGCATCAAGACATGACTTTGGGGTTGTCTCGCTATCTTCAAGATGTTTTGCCTTCTTTGCTGCAATATCTGTTGGGTTTGTCTCACAGCCTTCAGCAGACTTGTGCATGCCAGCAGGCATATCACCCTGAAACAAGCAGAGAGATGACAAGTTTTGCATGTGTATAAACAAAGATGGTAACTGCGCTGTCAATTCCATCCAATTTCAAATTAGAAAATAAAGAGTCAGTTCAAAATATCAATAGCATAATTTGGCATTGTTCATAATGTGGGAGCTTTAGGGATGTAAACGGATCGGATCGGATAATGCTTCTACCATATCCTTTACCATATTTTTTGGTCAGATTCGGAGCGGAGCGGATTTTGACCGGATGCGGATACGAATGCGGATTATATCGGACTACGGATTCGGAGCGGACTCGGACCGGAAACGGACAAAAAATATCAGGTGATACGTGCAAAGAAACATGAACTTATATCTACTATATGCAAACTATATAAAAACACGTTTTTATCCAACCACATTGCACTAGAGAGTGGCGAAGCTTTTAAAGTCATAACTCACACCACACGAATATGACAACAATAAACAGTACTGGTAATATGATGATAGCATTACACACGTCCAAGATGAAGGTCGTACTTAAGAAATACTTAATTCAAAGTTCTATTAAATTTTTTATTTATTATAAAAGGCAAATAATTGATCAAGTAGAAGCCAATAACACATCCTTGACTTCTCTTCAACATGGTGTTTCTTCCTGTCCACTTGCAACATCCTGTGAGAATGATAAAAGATATTTAGATGCTACACTTGACAATCAAAGAAATAATTGATAGTTAGTTGTGGTGAACTAAGTAGTTTGAACACCCACACTATATGTGCAAAGAGGATAGAAGCTAGGTAATAACTATATACTAATATACATTAGCAAATTGCT
This sequence comes from Thinopyrum elongatum, assembly GCA_011799875.1. Lineage (NCBI taxonomy): Eukaryota > Viridiplantae > Streptophyta > Magnoliopsida > Poales > Poaceae > Thinopyrum > Thinopyrum elongatum. Next base: position 396,376,510 of record CM022301.1, on the reverse strand, counting down.
GGTATAACTGCATACCTAGATTACTTGCTCCTGATGTAGTTGGTCAGCAACTTATTCAATATCCATTCCTTGATTGTCCTATGTACCATCAGCATGCAAATTTACAAAAAAAAATGTTGTCAATTTACAAAAATAAAATAGCAGTAATGTTCAAGAGGTAATCAGACATACTTCCTATTTCTCTATGCATCTTAATATGGTTTAAGAAGACTGATGTCCCATTCTTGCTATTTCTCTTTGCTTTATATGTGCAGTATGTGCATTTGGCCCATGCTTCCTTAATTTTCTGTCCATTTATCACCACCGTCTTGAATGTTTTATCAAAATGGTCCCAACATTCAGATTTGGTCTTCTTTGGTTTCTTCCCTGTAGGCTCATCTACTATTGCATCCAGATTCTCACCCTCCAGATCAATCACTTCATTTGCAACTTTATTGTCACTGCCCAAATTCAGTGGCTCTTCATTTTGACTTCCATCAGGGAGTGGTACAAACATACTTTGGACTGCATTTGCACTTGTTCTTGCAGATGTAGATCTTTTCCATGATATCTTTCTTAAACGATCTGTAGAAAGATGAACAATATATAAGTAACCAAGCACTTCTTACCGATCAACATGATCAATAGCTTACAAGCTGCAGCAAGCAAGGCATTAGATATTCAGTGTTCTCTAGTCTATTAAATATTTAAGATGAAGCCTACTTGACTACTACAACTTAGTCTTCTCAAGCTTATTTCACGGCCACACACATGTTTAAATATTAATAGCCAAGTTAGGTAGTACACCATACAGATTGGTGATTGCTAAGTGTCAGTTAACAACTACTGTCAAAGTTTCTGAAAAATCCAGTTTCGTCCATCATAGCTGTACATAGCCGTTAACGTTCAATTTTGTCAGTTAGGATTTTCTTCAGTTAGTGAAATATAAGTTAAGCTGCAACCAGAAGTCCAGAACCAATGATGATCACTCTAGTCCCTATTGAGTGCCTTTTAGCCTTTATACATGCGTGCAAGTGGGTTAGCCCTGGCCGGCGCATATGCACGCAGACAGTCGTCCCGATGCAAATCTTCTTCGCGCACTTGACTTGCCCATAGCAGTGTACGATGTCGATCACGGCTGCGAGCAGCGCCGCCCCCGCACGGCCGCACGTACTCTACTGCCACCACTACTCGAAGCCCAGGGCGAGGAGACGTACATCAAGCTGCATGACCTCATACTCGTAGGTGAATACCATCGTCCATCGATGCCCTACACTTACATTACTCACTCTACATCCAGTAAATCATGGAACATTCAAGCAAAGTGCTCACCTCCGTTAGCTGGATATCGTCACTGGCATCTTTGCCCATAGTGTCGAATAGCCGACTTGCCGAAGAGATGCAGCTGGCCCCTGACGCTGGCGGCGATGAAGAAGACGACATGCGACAACCACGGCTAATGACTGTGATTGTGATCGTATACTAGGATACTATTAGGGTTAGGGTTGTATTGTATTTATATCGTGGATGACTAATTGTGTATTTGGGCTTGCCAATTGGGCTAAATTTATCGGATAATCCTATTTGATAACCTCGGATAATCCGTAAAAACACCGGATAACCCACATCCGCCGGATATTACTGATACCATATCCGCCGGATATCCGGTTTATCATAATCCGTATCCGTATCCATATCCGCCGGATTTGTGCAAGTGCATACCATATCCTTAAAAACGGATGCGGATGCGGATTCGGAGCGGAAATTATCCGTACCATTTACATCCCTAGGGAGCTTCACCACACTACTGGATTACCATGTCAACAAAACAAGCATAGATGAAGGGCAAAGACAATCATTGTATCTATTTTGGTTAATGTGCATGGCATGTTGTTCATATCATCAGCCACATCAGTAAGATAAAATAGGAGATGACAAGGTGCAAACGTGGGCTGCTTCACCACACACTGGATTATAGATCCACAAAAACAAGCATACATATAGGGAGTATTGAGTAATGTGCATGGTATGAATAAGGAATTTGGTTTTACAACTAAAACTTGGAACTTACAGTTGTTGCGAACATTCATTTTGATAGAAACAACAAACTAAACAGCAGTTGACGATAGGGAGTATGAGCAAATTAAACAGCAGTTGAGGATAAAGGCTTTAGAAGGACTGACTTACATTAACAGTTAACACTGGCTCTATAATGCCCTTCTCCATGTCAAGGGAAGGATAACTCAAGAATTTCAGCACAGAAACTTTTTCATAAGCATTGCCTGTACTCTGCATTTTGTAGAGAGTAATTATAGATATGACAATACTGGAAGGGATAGAGGATAATGAAGATAAGATGCAGATTGATGCTACATAATCAACTACCAATCCCTGTAAGTACAAGCGTTACAGGACAAAATGTACTGACAAGAGCAATGGGCTACACTTCTGCACTGGCATTGTCTGTGTATTCAACTTTTTGGTAAGATTAAATATAGATCTGATATTTTTTAGTAAATGGTGGGCGAGGGAGATAAGATGCAGAATGCTACACAATGAACCAATCCCTCCTTCCCATAATATAAGAGTGTTTTGTACACTGGTGTACTGTACAAAACGCTCTTATATTATGGGACGGAGGGAGTAGCTATTAATGTAACTGCAGTGATAGACGACATTCAGTCCTTACAAGAGGACTGCAGAGCTAAACCTCTTCAAAAGCATTGGGTTGATTCTAAATTTATGTAAGAGTCGATACGGATCTTATAATGTCCACCAAATGGAGGATAGCGAGGCTAACATGTGCAGTGATGCTACATAATCAACTAGCTATGAAAGTAAGTATGGTCATACAGGGCAAGAGGTACTCACAATAGCAATGCAGTGTGTAGTATAGTTGCGAGATTCTGTGGTCCCTTGAGAATGAATATTCTTCTGCAAACAGTTTTCGTACAAGTGAGACTGTAAGGCACATGCAGAAATGTAGTTCAAATTCTGCGGTTCCAGTATGTTGAAACAGGGTGGTCCACCCTAAAAGAATATTGACAACAAATATGACAAGGCAAGCATACAGGTAGTGAATCAATCATTACTTGTGAGCTTACTAGTGTAGGAGATATGCCCTAGAGGCAATAATAAATGTTATTATTTATCTCCATGCTCATTATTATGTTTATGTTCCATGCTATAACTGCTATGGTTCTCGAGTCTGCAATAACCACGAGGCTCGGAGGAAGACTCATATGCACGTGTGGAATAATAAACGGTAAAATGTATTCCTAGTCAAGCCTCTATGACTGGCTCAAGTGTTGCATGATGGTTCTGTTTTCCTGATCATGGGCATGTCTATGCCAGCAACTTTGAGGGCACAATGTTAGAAGAACATTTGTGTTGAATCGACCCGATTGATGTTATGCTATGAGATACATTCGTCACAAGTTAATGGTTAATAACACAGAGATGGTTAACGTTTGCATGATTCCTCAGACCATGAGAGTATCGAGTTTCTTCATGCTTGCTTCATGAACTTTGGGGTTTGTTAAACGTCATCCGTAAATGGGTGGCTATTACGGCGGCTTACGGGTTCATGGAAAAGTGTGTCAAGTAACTTGATAGCTCAAGATTGGGATTTGCTCCTCCGACGATGGAGAGATATCTCTGGGCCCTCTCGGTGTTACGGTATCCATCATCGTCTGGCCAGACATAGGGTGATTTGATCACAGGGATGCCGGAACACGGTAACGAGAAAAGAGAACAATACTGATAACGGGGTAACTGGCATAGTGGACAAGTTGTTGATCCACGGGGATGCCAACATGTCTAACCTCGGGTATTTGTAACATATCGTGAAGCAACAGGAATAGCACACGGCAACTGGAGGTTCACTCGAATATTCATTCGTGTGGGTATAGGGGTCAATATGGGTGTCCACGGCTCCGATGTTGATCATTGATCGGAAGGGGTTCCGTGTCATGTCTATACTTCACCGAACCTATAGGGTCACACGCTTAAGGGTCATCTATCTATTGAACGCTAGACAGGGAGTCTGAGAGAAAGTCACCGAAAATGTTTCGGAGACAACGGAAGAGTTCCGAGAGAGAGAACACCGAAAGAGTTTTGGTAAAACCGAAAAGTTGTTTCGGAATATATTATTTGGTCAAAAAGGGTTTCGACACCGCCTGGAAATTTTCAGAGGATGCCAGAATTGGTCTGGGAACTTCTGGGAATTTTCGGAGAGAAAAACCGGAAATGTTCCGAAACTGCCGTAACCGCTGTTAATGCTTTCCGCTGATGAAAACCACCGCACCGAAAATGTTTCAGATCATGCCCAGAATAATTTTAGAGGGTGCCGGAAATGTTCTGGGACCTTCTGGAATTTTTCAGAAAAAGTTTCGTGGAAAACATCTTGTCTCAGCTCGAGGGGACAAGATCCCACGAATCGGGGGTTGCATGTTTGGTGGCTTTTTGTCTAGGGAGCATGCATGTTTCATGGAGACATGTTGGTGGCTTGTTGGGGCCCCCCCCCATGGGGAGACAAGGTGTGGGCCGGCCCAAGGGCTGCCATGGTGGTGTCCCCTTGGTGCCCCCCTTGTGTTACCATTATGCCCTTTCATGTGTGACATGAAGCTTGGGTATTTTGGTATTTCAACATCCCACCCCACCCCTTGCCTTGGCCTATAAAAGGAGGAGAAGGGGCTGCCATTCTCCCCATCCCTTGATCTCATACACATGCCAAGATGTTATCTGGCTTCTCTCTCCCTCCCACGAAAAGAGTTTCGTAGAGCCGAAAGGCTGTCTGGGTTCCGGCAGGAACTAGTTCTGGACGGCGAAGCCCTGCCGGATAGCTGACACCGTATGTGTGCAACCCCGTAGAGAGGTCGTAGTTTCGATCTTAGTGCCCGAGGGGCTATTCGAGAGTGCCTCCCATAGGGCTGTCCTAGTGATGGTCCGAGTTCTGTGAGTCCTCCCGAAGGGCTGTCCGAGTGACTGCTCGAGTTTCGAAGGTCCTCCCGAAGGGCTGTCCGCGACACCATCCGGGGGACTGTTCAACCGCCTCCCGGAGGGCTGTCCGAAGGGAAGATGAGGGTATACATCCTCGCGGTTGGGAGGTTGTAAATCCTAGCTGCGGGGATCTGCACCAACGATCGTCATCGACTCTACTTCCGCTGCGCTACGAGTCGGTAACGAAACTGATCAAACCTTGTATGCAGTCTCCATAGTGGTCCTGGGCTGGTGCGTAGGTCGGAAAATTTTGTTTTCTGCTGCGTTACCCTACAGTGGCATCATGAGCCGTGCTATGCGTAGATGCAGGTTGCGATCTAGAATACATGGAGATGTATGGGTGTTGCACAATATAATTAGGTAGTAGATGAGTTCTATTACTGAAAATTATTTGTGCGGGTAGCAGATGAAATCTGTTACCCGATGTTCTTGTTGCTTCCCTCGAATTTGTGTAGTCCTGATCTTGACAGCATTGTGGAATCTGACAAAGTTCTGGCAATCCGCGATCCTTTCATGCTGCTCCTGAGTATGCTGATTGACAGATCAACGAAGTGCTAACAGTTCTTTGGGTTCCACTTTAGTCAATGAAAGATGGAAGTTTCGCAGATGAAAGGGCAATGCAGATATGATCTGCACGGGGGTCATGCGTATGACGAAGTTCAGTATGGGGCTCGAGATTTTATTATCTCGTGTTTCATACACCCCGCGAAGTTAATCTAGCGACTTGAATTATCATACTTGATGATGGACGTTGGTAGCTTCGGTTTGTTTCGAAACCTTAGAAGCCACGTAAAACAAGTTTTTGCATGAACCAATTAGAGGCGTCTAACTTGGTTTTGCAGGAGGGTTTGCATGTGCATATGATGTGGTATAGCAGTGCTCATAATAATTTGATTATGTATGAGATGACTATATGATGTAAATTGATTAACATGACCTGCGTGTCATGATTTGGCATGATGGCTGGAGCCATATGATTGCACTTTAAATGACCTGTGTGTCAACCTTGTTGTAATGCACTTATTTTATTAGCTATAGAGATAGCAATATTATCTGGTGCATCGACAAGGTGGTGGCAATCTTCGTGAAGGTGAACACCGACGCGAATGCCGGAGACGAAGAAATACAAGACTTCTCCGTCAGAAAGGGCTATACCATATCATGCTATTATGAATTGCCTGAGATGTTTATCCCTTATGATGCACCTTTCTTGATTGCGCGGTAGTCGCTTTTATTAGGGTGATCTCTCACAAAAATATCAAGTAGTTAGTGTTCTCCCAAGTGTAGCACCGTCTACAACACGTATCTTTTCGGGGTGCGCCATGTACACATGAGCACGAACGATTAGAGAGGTGTAAGGCGGGTGAAGGTCAGACCTCACTGCGTGATCACTTGGTTGTCTTGACGTTCAGGCAGGACAGTCCTGAGCTCGGAACACACGCATCGAAAGATGGACAAGAGTCACATAGAGATGTGATTGGCAAGTTGGCCTACCGATTGAAATTCACGTCATCAGTGATGAACCCGTCAATGACGTTGAATTGATATGCGGATCTTGAATCACTCACAATCAATTATGAGAGATATTGATTTGAGTGGGAGCGCACTGATGAATTAACTTGTTTAATTCTCAGTGCAATTAATTTTGAACACTGTCTAAGTGTTTTTTGCATAATAGTTGTAGAATAATGGCTCGCATTTCCACCTTCCCTATTAAAATTGAATAGCTGTTAAATATCTGGTTAAAACTTTACGGTTGGTAACATAATGTGAGGATTGTCCTCAAGAGTGCCGAGAAGGACTTTGTCCTATCGCATACTTTCGGTATTCTTTCGCTTATGCTATGGATCATGTGACTCTCGTCCTTCGATCCAAAAGCTAGAATTCCGTTTCAGTCAAGTGCAATACATTTGCTTCCATGAGACCCGAACTTCGAAAGTTTGGATAGTTATGTGATATTCATGGAATCTGAAAATCATTTTCAGAGACAGACAAAGGCTAAAAGATATGAGATATCCAAAGCAATGTTTGTTTGCAAACTATTAGTAAAGGAGTTTACTATGCATTAGACTGATAAGAGAGGGATCCAGAAGAACGCCTGTCATATGATGAAAGGTGAATAAAACAACAACTTAAAGAGAAAGGAAGTGTCCGAAGGGTGTTAGTGAAACTTTCACGCCTAGGAAGTCCAGGGCTAACGCCACTCTTAAGTTGGGTGCTTCTTCTGAGAGTAGGAGAAATACTGAAAGTTAAACTGTTAGAAGTATAATGGCAATAAGAAAGAAGACTGGAATATCCAGCTCATGTATGAATGTCATACAAGTTTTTGATGTATAGAAGGCTGGTCAAAGATATAGTTCTTGGGAATTATGATTAAATTGTTAATCATTGATTCTTGGGTATTGTGAGTTAATCACAAAGATACCCGCTTGATTGCTTTCTGTTGCAACTCGATGTAAGATCTACTATGGCCTGAAAGACTAGCCAAGAATGAGGTTTAGGTATACACAGGGAACATAGTAAATGTTACTGTACCTTCCATCGGTGTATTACCGTCTGTGTTTATTTTCATAATTCAATTGGAGTTTTACACACTCTAGCCCATTGCATAAGTTATCTTGCAAGAAGGTTGTTCATAAGAGAACTTTTAATGTTCGGTGTTATGAATAACATAAGGGCCATACTTTCATTATGAATGAGATGTATGTTATGAATATTGATAATAATACATTACCTCAGTATTAACTTTGATAATTCATTTTAGAGTTTTACACACTCTAGCCCATTGCACAATGTTTGTTGCAAAAGGGTTGTTCATAGAAGAACAATTGCTGTTCAGTATTATGAATAACATGAGGGCCATACTTCCATCATCGATGGGACGTATGTTATGAATATTGATGGTAATATGATACATCCATAACACTGACGCTAAATGTCATAAGACTAAAAGAATACCACACAAGTGTGGCACTGCATTTGGTCACATTGGAGAAACCCGCATGGAAAATTCCATTATGATGGATTTTGAAGTCGTTTGATTTTGAATCACCTGACACTTGCAACTTTCCTCCGAAAAGTGAAGTGACTGAAATACCGTTCACAGGCCATAAGGAACGAGCAGAGAACTTATTGGTGATCATACATTTTGATGTATGTAGTCCGATAGATGTTGTTGCAAGTAGTGGATTTATCTATCTTCAGAAATGACTCAAGTAGATATATGGATATTTACTTGATGAGACGTAAGTCTGGATCTTTTGAAATCATTTGAAAGGTTTTCAAAATGAAGTAGAAGTTATTGTAACAAGAAAATTATGTTTCTACAATTCGATTGCAGAAAGAAATATTTGAGTTACAAGTTTAGCGAATGTCTGATGAGTTGTGAAAGGGGTTTCATAACTTGCACCTCCCGGAACACCACTGCAAGTGGAAAGTCCGTGAAGATGTAATCGAACCATTTATGACATGGTAAGATCAAAGATGACATAAATAAATTTGCCATTATCCCTTTTAAAAGGTGATGCTTTAGAGACTGCGGCTTTTACACTGAAAAGAGCTCCATCAGGTCTGTTGAAATGACACCATGGTATGCCCAACCATGTTATATCTTTTCTTAACATTTGGAATATGGGGCTTGTGTAAAAGGTTACAAACCTATTCCAAATCAGACAAGTGCTACTTTGTAGGTTATCCCAAGTCATTGGGTATTCCTCCCTCACTATACCGAGGCAAATAGGTTTGCCACAAAGAACGGTATGCTTTTTGAAGAAAATGGTTCTTTCAAAAAGGTGAGTGGGAGAACAATGCAACTCGACGAGATAACCAGTATCTCTGTCATCAGATCAAAGGAAAGAGACCTTGGAAGAAATTCCGGAGTTTCCTACTGCGACTGATACGGAAGTCTCTACAATAAAATGTATGGACTTCGGTCGAACTTGGAGCTGAACCACGTAGGCAAAGCTCGTGCAAACCTATCAGGTGCGCAAATGAGATATTGTTGTTAGACAACAGTATACCTACGATACACAAGGAAGCGTTGATGGGCCCTGACTCCGGAATTGGCTAAATGCCAATACAATCCGAGATAGTTTCCATATAAGTGATTCAAGATTAAAACCTTGATACACCTTTCGGAAGACTTAGAGTCTGACGAATATTTATGGAACTATAACTGATACGAATAAAAATGTTTTATCCATAAAGCTCGACTTGTTGCAATATACAAGTTCAAGGAGTTGACTACGATGAGGTTGCTTCACCGTAGCGATGCTTAAAGTCGGTTCGGGTTGACTAGCAATTAATACATATTTCATATCATGAGATATAAAACAATGGATGACAAAAGGATTTCCATCTGATGGAAATGAAACCAAGGACTTGCATGTGTTACAGTCCAAGGTATTTTGTCAATCCAGAGGATGCTAGTAAGGGTGCAAACTTCAGAGTTCCAGCGATGGACAGAAGAGAGCAAAGAGGAGTTGGAATCTTCGTGTTTTGATGAAATGGTCAAAAAGGGTTTTGACTTCATCAATGGGTAACGAAGATGCTTGTAATTCAAGAAAGTAAGTGGGATCATAATAACATTTCTAAAAACCTTGTGTGCTTGACACATTGTTAATTGGAAATAAATTTCTTGACACGAATTAGGACTTCATTTGAAAATAGTTTTTCGATGAAGTGCTTGGGCTAAATAGCCTCAATATTAGGCATGATGATCTATGAAGATAGATTTACCTAATGGGGCTAAGCAATAAATACATATTGACAAGATGCTAAAACTTTTTAGCATTTAAAACGCCAAGGAGTGATTCTTGCCGAAGTCACATGGAAAGAGTTTTTGCAAGACTCTGTGTCTCAATAACACTGATGAGCAAAATACATGATGGAGATTCCACACACCTTCGTGTTTGGATTAATCATGTATTCCATGGTATGTAAAACAACCAGATATGTCCAATACTCCAAAGTTGTTACGAGTATAGATACCAAAGTGATCAAAGTACTGATCATGGGACAACAGTGAAAAAGGGTCATTGAGTACTATAGTAGCACTGATGACATGTTTTCTCGCAAGTGAAGATCATGAAGAGTTCGTTGTAAAAGGTTACATCGATACAGTCTTCATCATTTCTCCATGCGATTTTCGATTTAAATTGAGGGTTTTGTGTAACACACAATGTGGTGGCACAGTTAGTTGGAAAATGTTCCAAACAAGTTACTGTGGCAAATTCTATAACAGAGGCGAAGTATGTTGCCGCCTTTAAAGTGACAAAGAAGATGTTGAATCATATAGTTCATTCATGAACTTAGTATGGTTCCAAGATGGCTTTTGTCATTGGGACACTACTGCAGGTAGTTGCTCCATGACTCAGTCTGAGGAATCCAGGTTCGACCTGTGATTCACATACATACAAAACCAAGTCCACACAAAATATGAATTTTGTGAAAGCGTGAAAACGCGAGGATATGCAAAGATACACACGGAGCTGAAGTCGTCAGATCCGTTGGACATCAGGCTATACCACAAGCGAAGCATATTTACACCAGTGTGCCACAGGTGTAAAGTGCATTAGCATTAACTAGATTATTGACTCTAGTGCAAGTGGGAGTCTGTAGGAGATATGCCCTAGAGGCAATAATAAATGTTATTATTTATCTCCATGCTCATTATTATGTTTATGTTCCATGCTATAACTGCTATGGTTCTCGAGTCTGCAATAACCACGAGGCTCGGAGGAAGACTCATATGCACGTGTGGAATAATAAACGGTAAAATGTATTCCTAGTCAAGCCTCTATGACTGGCTCAAGTGTTGCATGATGGTTCTGTTTTCCTGATCATGGGCATGTCTATGCCAGCAACTTTGAGGGCACAATGTTAGAAGAACATTTGTGTTGAATCGACCCGATTGATGTTATGCTATGAGATACATTCGTCACAAGTTAATGGTTAATAACACAGAGATGGTTAACATTTGCATGATTCCTCAGACCATGAGAGTATCGAGTTTCTTCATGCTTGCTTCATGAACTTTGGGGTTTGTTAAACGTCATCCGTAAATGGGTGGCTATTACGGCGGCTTACGGGTTCATGGAAAAGTGTGTCAAGTAACTTGATAGCTCAAGATTGGGATTTGCTCCTCCGACGATGGAGAGATATCTCTGGGCCCTCTCGGTGTTACGGTATCCATCATCGTCTGGCCAGACATAGGGTGATTTGATCACAGGGATGCCGGAACACGGTAACGAGAAAAGAGAACAATACTGATAACGGGGTAACTGGCATAGTGGACAAGTTGTTGATCCACGGGGATGCCAACATGTCTAACCTCGGGTATTTGTAACATATCGTGAAGCAACAGGAATAGCACACGGCAACTGGAGGTTCACTCGAATATTCATTCGTGTGGGTATAGGGGTCAATATGGGTGTCCACGGCTCCGATGTTGATCATTGATCGGAAGGGGTTCCGTGTCATGTCTATACTTCACCGAACCTATAGGGTCACACGCTTAAGGGTCATCTATCTATTGAACGCTAGACAGGGAGTCTGAGAGAAAGTCACCGAAAATGTTTCGGAGACAACGGAAGAGTTCCGAGAGAGAGAACACCGAAAGAGTTTCGGTAAAACCGAAAAGTTGTTTCGGAATATATTATTTGGTCAAAAAGGGTTTCGACACCGCCTGGAAATTTTCAGAGGATGCCAGAATTGGTCTGGGAACTTCTGGGAATTTTCGGAGAGAAAAACCGGAAATGTTCCGAAACTGCCGTAACCGCTGTTAATGCTTTCCGCTGATGAAAACCACCGCACCGAAAATGTTTCAGATCATGCCCAGAATAATTTTAGAGGGTGCCGGAAATGTTCTGGGACCTTCTGGAATTTTTCAGAAAAAGTTTCGTGGAAAACATCTTGTCTCAGCTCGAGGGGACAAGATCCCACGAATCGGGGGTTGCATGTTTGGTGGCTTTTTGTCTAGGGAGCATGCATGTTTCATGGAGACATGTTGGTGGCTTGTTGGGGCCCCCCCCCCCATGGGGAGACAAGGTGTGGGCCGGCCCAAGGGCTGCCATGGTGGTGTCCCCTTGGTGCCCCCCTTGTGTTACCATTATGCCCTTTCATGTGTGACATGAAGCTTGGGTATTTTGGTATTTCAACATCCCACCCCACCCCTTGCCTTGGCCTATAAAAGGAGGAGAAGGGGCTGCCATTCTCCCCATCCCTTGCTCTCATACACATGCCAAGATGTTATCTGGCTTCTCTCTCCCTCCCACGAAAAGAGTTTCGTAGAGCCGAAAGGCTGTCTGGGTTCCGGCAGGAACTAGTTCTGGACGGCGAAGCCCTGCCGGATAGCTGACACCGTATGTGTGCAACCCCGTAGAGAGGTCGTAGTTTCGATCTTAGTGCCCGAGGGGCTATTCGAGAGTGCCTCCCGTAGGGCTGTCCTAGTGATGGTCCGAGTTCTGTGAGTCCTCCCGAAGGGCTGTCCGAGTGACTGCTCGAGTTTCGAAGGTCCTCCCGAAGGGCTGTCCGCGACACCATCCGGGGGACTGTTCAACCGCCTCCCGGAGGGCTGTCCGAAGGGAAGATGAGGGTATACATCCTCGCGGTTGGGAGGTTGTAAATCCTAGCTGCGGGGATCTGCACCAACGATCGTCATCGACTCTACTTCCGCTGCGCTACGAGTCGGTAACGAAACTGATCAAACCTTGTATGCAGTCTCCATAGTGGTCCTGGGCTGGTGCGTAGGTCGGAAAATTTTGTTTTCTGCTGCGTTACCCTACAACTAGGACAAGTATGCAGAATTGTAACTGCAGTAAGAGACCGTCCAAAATCTAAATCAAGAAGTTGGTCTAGCACTTATTATTTGCAACTAATCGACGTGAATAATTGGATATCATATTGAATGAGTAAGAAAGACAAGTAAAATTGTCAACAAACCTGGCCTGCAGTAGTAATCTGGGTCAATGTCACTTTGACCAACAATCCAACATGACTAGTGTCTGTTCCTAGGGCCAAAATTTTGAAACCCTATGAACTTTACAGGTACTAAAGATTACTGAAATATCTGAACCATTAAGTGTAGGTAGCACTCAGTACACAACAAACTCTAATGACAGTCCTGCCTAATGAGTAATGAATCAATTTGAAAATGGGTGATGAGGAGTGGTTGCTGAGTGTTGAGGACGTATCTCAGGATAAATCGGGTTGGCTTAGTGGGTGCTGCACGCCTGAGCCCTGAACGGACTTGGAAGGTAGGCACGGCGGCGCGCCCGGGCAGCGGTGACGCTGTTGGGCGAGCGGCTCCTGACCTCCTGTTAGTCCAGCGTCTCCTCCTAGAGTCATGCCGTCCGAGGACGGCAAGTCACCAGCGAGGCAGGCGGCTGGGGGCGAGTAGAGATCGGAAACGCAGCAGAACAGAGGGGAATCGGGGTCTGGGCCGACCCAAAATCCCAGGGTGGGCCGCGGCCCACCGTGAGCACCCTGTAGATCCACAACCCAGCGGCGTACATGCATTTTCAAAAATCAATTAGGAACATTTAGCTGACCAATTAAATGACTCTGTTTTAATAATATCAGATTCGTATTTGAACAACTAAGCTTGTTTAGCTTGATGGGTGGAGCAGTGCTATTATGACACGAAGCACGTAGGCTGATCGTATAGTGATCATAAAAGGGGGGAAACCCTAAGCATGATCAATTAAACCCTATTATGACTGTGCCATGGCAGATTTAAAGCTGCAAACCGCAGAAATGCTATTTAGCAACCATTGTTTGCTTCGAACTAAGAACTAAATTCTAAGAGCTTAAAAGAAAGTACAGTAACCAAGTTACGATCTATTTTTGGGTTTACATCAAAAAGTTGAGCAGATATGAAGTAGTACCACCTCTCTTGCGGCGCCGTGTAGGCATCGGGGGTGCGATGGCTATCGGTGGCGTTGAAGCAGATCTGCGATGGTAGACGGGTGCATCGGGGGATAAGTCCCGTTGCGGTGGACGAGAAGGTCGTGGGAGCGGCCTCGGCAAGGAGGACGACGGCGCTGATGAAGCGAGAGGACGCGATGCAAGGCTCCTGCTCCATCGCCGTGGATGAGAAACATCCATCTCTAGCAGTGGACGACGCGGTTTTGGTAGGCGCTCTGGCATGGTGGAGGACGGCGGCGATGGATGGGTGGAGGACGGCGGCGATGGATGTGGTGGTAGACGGAGGAGGCTGGTGTGGGGATGGTGTTCTAGCGCGGACGGTGTATGAATGGGAAAATGGAGGAGAGGTACGGGGAACCATGTTTTTGGGATGCGCCTGTCTGAAATATGGGAAAGTTACGAACTTAGCCCCCGTTTAAAATTTGGACGTCTCGTCGGTTGGGGATAGGACGGTAATCTCGCATCTCCCCAATATTTGCCCAGAGTGATTTCGGGCGAGGAGAGGGTGTTTTGGCGCCCACGGTGTATGAACGGGGCTAACAGGTAGGGCGGTTTGTATCACGTCTGAGTGAAGTTACAAACCTGCCCCTATTAAAATATTTGCCTACATCGATTTCGGCCGAGTCGAGTTTGTTTTGCCGCCCATCATGTATGAATGGGGAAATGGAGGGAGAGACAGAGGACTTTCGGACGAGCTTGAATCAAATGTGTTTTGCCACGCATGTTTGGCGCCCACCGTGTCTGAATGGGCTCAGAGGCGGTAGTGTCACGTCTAATTGAAGTTACTAACCTACCCCTATTGAGAGCAGTGGAAATCGGGCCGATGGATTGTCCGTGTAAGGGGTAGACAGTAATTTTTATCTCGCAAACACTGGCTTCAGGCAGCCGACGTGGGAGTGGATATTTTGCCGCTTCTTTCAAATTTTGGGACAATAAGCATTCACATTTACCCTGGAAACTAAATTCGAATCCATTTTGTATTCTTATACGAATCTTTATAAATCATTCTATGTTTTTTATATATCTTCAAAAGCACAACAAAGATGTATTCTACTATCATATATGAATTTGATTTACAAATGCCGATACTCGAATTCAGAAGGTAGAATCCAGTTTAAGGTGAATTCGAATATTTGAAACCACTTTATGTCCAACTCAAGTGTAACACACACGCAACATATAGTGTACTCCCATTTAGATATGTACACAAGCGATGTCTCGAGATTCAAAATACTAAGTCAATCAACCAATAATGTACAAAACTAACAGATAGAGTATATGGATCAATAATATCAACTAACATACATAAGCCAGGCCGTTGTACTTTTTTTGCTAGAAGAGCATCATTTTTTTAGCAAAGCTAGTACAACATCTTGGCCCTTTCAGATGCGTGCCACTTAAGGGCCATCTATACTACTATTATTGCTGAATGCACATTCAGCCTGATTGGCGTATTTGTAGGTCTGGCATAGCAATCAAACTGAAATGTCTCAGAGTCTTATCAATTAATACAGACTCGTGCTAAAAAAAATTACAAACCAAAAAACAATTATTACATGATCTCTAAAACAAATGGTTTGATCGATTACATGAACAAACAACACAAAGGTTATTCAACAATGGAAAAAACATTTCACCAATGATTTACCAAGTGGGAATTTAATTTCCTTTTTTCCTTCAGGGCCTTAACAATGCGGTCAGTCTTAGCTTGCTTCGTTTTGAAATCCACCAAATATTTAATGGTTGTCTTGAGTATTGCTTGTGATTGTGATGTTTGCTTCCTCAACATGTCAACTTCATCTCTAAGTGCAGAAGCAGAATCTCTTTCTACCAATAGTTTAGCCTCTAGAGCATCAGCAGTTGGCAATTCATGATGCACGATTGGGCCGGTGCCACTGTTGTGGGATGATACAACGTCCATGGGGCTAACCTGTTTTGCCATTAAAGTTCCGATTGGATTCCAAAAAGTTGAAGTTGGCAAAACATCTCAACTGGGAGTTAGAACAGCAAACCAGATAAACAAACAAGGAATTAAAGAGTTTCGATTGGATGCTAAAAAGTAGTTATTAACATCATTGTAACCGGTTGCAGTAGCAAAGCAGTTAAACAAACAAGTTTTGCAAAAGGTACCTGTTGTGGCATTGGAGTTTCTCTTGGATCCTGAAAAGTTGAGTAGCCAGTAAGGTGATTAGAGCAACCGGTTGCAGCAGCAAAGCAGTTAAACAAACAAGTTTTGCAAAAGGAACCTGTTGTGGCATTGGAGTTTCTCTTGGATTCTGAAAAGTTGAGTAGTCAGTAACTTGATTAGAGCAACAAGTTACAGCAGCAAACCTGTTACACAAATATATTTTTAAAAATGTACCTGCTGTGCAATTGGACTTCCAATTGGATCCTGAAAACTTGAAGTTGGTAAGATGATTACAGCAATAAGTTACAACAGCAAACTAGGTAAACAAGGAAGTTTTTGAAAACATACCTGTTGTGCCAACGGAGTTTCAGTTGGATCCATAAGAAACTAACATCAAACTAGTAAAACTAACCAGTTTTGGCAACGTATTTAATTACACATGAACTAGTAAAAGTAACAAGTTCTTGGCAACGTATTAAAGTAACAAGTCGGTACCATTTACCAGCAACACAGACATCTATAAATATCTTTGATGTAAGCAAAATGATTCCGACACATATATCTATAAGTTAAAAAGACATTATCCCTCATATAAACTTGACAGTTGTCTGTCTATGAACATGCAAACATTACTAGTGCTACAAGTGATAATAGCAAACCATTTAAACAAACAGGGTATCAGAACGTAAATTACACATGAATTTTGCTGCACCCTAGAAGTACATATGACCAGCTATCTACGTGCTTAAGTAGCTATTTAAGTTCAGGCAAACAGGTAATTCTTAACAGTAAGTATCAAACACATAGATAGGCGCATTCTATAATAGAATTAACAGGCTATGGCATTATGTAATCAATAGAAAACTAAATTAAGCCAAGCAACGTAATTGAACAATTTTGCAATTAGTGGCTAACTAAAATTCCGAGAAGCAGGTAACTGAACTTACGCTAGCTCTTTGTACAGGCATACTGCAACTTCTTTTTCGCTTACAAGGTTCTACGAAGGAGTCCATGGCATCAATTGCTTGGATACGCAGTCCCAATACTTCTTTCCTCCCACACTGCATTGGTAAGTCGAATGGTTAATCTGATAAGATGGTGCGTCCTTGATATGTTATATGAGGACGGGTTGTCAGACTAGTTGTAGCAACACACATCACACTGGCTTTTACTGTATATTTCATGCGATTACATTTGGCATATCGAGATCTAAGCAATCTACAATAGGATGAAAAGACTGGCATCCTTCACATTATTGGCGAACTCAGTTCATAAAAACAAGCAATTAAACCATTCTTTGGGTAAATCAAAAGCGCCACTGGAATATTTTTCACTACCCCAATCATACACGCAAAAAGGGGCGATGCCACCGTAGGGGCTGGTATGGGCGGCCGCCTCGGGTGGCTGGAAAGTGTGCACCTAGTTTGAGTCGTCCAGGTTGGCCCAGGCTAGTTTTGTTTGTCCCAGCGCACGAGCAGGCAATGTAAAAAATGAAGAAAAATGTTTCAATTTGGATGGGCCAATAACGTAAGTGCAAGGCAGGCCCTATAGCAGGCTCGCGGCCCAAACGAGCGCCTCCCATATCGATCAACAGCAGGAAAAATCCCGAATTCGTTTGCTCTAGCCTCCAGTCTGGTTTGCTCCTAACCTAGCCGCCGCTGGACAGACCGACACAGCACTTCCTCGCGCCCTCGTTGGACACCGGTCGCCGGGCTTCAAGCGAATGGAAGGACAAGAAGATGAAGATCCAACCCTGGGTGTAGCCTGCGTTGGACGCAGCGGCAGCAGCACGGGCATGTCATCGATCTTGCGCAAACAGACAGTCACAGCTTGCAAGAGCAGCATGCGCAATGAGCAGGTACATCACATCCCTGATTATATCTAATTCAACAGTTCAATTTCTGGCCAATAGTTAAACCTGACGGTGTTGTAAAACTGCTTGTATGTAGGGAATCTATAAGAAAATGAAACCAATTTCTGCTTATTTTATAACTCCCCCAATCAATACTGAACTGACTGAACCTGATATGTCTAATCAAGTTTCCGGTGCAAACATACAAGCTCATGTTGTTCTTGAGCCTGAAGTGTCTAATGAACAGACTGCTAATGAAGGATTCGGTGCAAACATTTTACATGCTCCTGGTGATGAACATATAGTGTCTAATGAGGGATCTAATGCAAGCATTTTGCAAGCTCCTGTTGAAGGATTTAGTGTCTAATGATGATCTACTATGTTGAGAGAGAGATAGAGATTTGCAGGAATTGATGACAAGCAAATTATAGTACATTTTCATGGCTTGAGGAAACGTCGAGGTCATCTACCAGAAAGTCCCCGTATCATGACAACCTAGCATAAATACTTTTCTAATCTGTTATTTGAAACTATTGGCATACTTGTGCAGGATAGATATATTGATATGCAGTTTGCGTACTGGTTATAGGTGCAATTACACTTGGATATTTTCGGCCAGAGAACGAATAATTCAAGCAGGTATAGTCCATGTTAGTAGTCCTTGTACACCATGCTACATTTTGTGTTTTTTGGTGCTTACATCATTTAGTGTTTTATAATCTGGAACTACTTTGGATCATTAGTTGGTTTTCAAAGTGCATGTAGCTTCACATTTCTCAAGTTATATTGATTTCCAGAGTGCAAGTGCCTTCGTATTTTTTAAGTTAAATTTTCGCCCCTGGTAACTTGAATTCGTGGATCCGCCACTGCACACAAATCATACACGCAGGCCAGTATGAATTAAATGAAATGCAGGGACTTACGCTAGCTCGTTGTACAGGCTCACTGCAGCTCTGCTTGCACTTGGGATGTTCCATGTTACCACTTGCTTGGATGTGCAGGCCTTGTGCTCCTTGCATCCCCCTCTGCATTTTTGACACGGCGAATGGTTGATCAAATGAGAGGAATCGACCTTCCTGTTGTACCGAAGGACAGGTACTTACAAGGTTATACCGGCGTGCAGGATGTGTATCAGATCCCGTACTGCCGTCATGCTTCGCTAAAAAATGGTTTTGCTTGTTTTAGATGATATCTCCAGAATAAATAAGAGTTAAAGTCAGAGTTGCATAGGCGTGTAAGCTAAGAGAGCAGTAAAAGGATATCCAAACATCGTCGGAACAGTGATATGTGGATACCTAGTTCGGGCCGGCGTTTGGGCATGCTCGCCTAGCTAGAGTGCGGGTCACTTCAGAGCCGTTGAGGGTGATGCGCTGGCGTTGGCTAGCCGCGTACGGATGCAGATCTCGAGTGGCAGCGAAGCACTACAATGCAGTGGACGAGGCCGTTGGTGAAGCACCAACGGCGTCGGGGGGGGGGGGTGGAGGTGCGACGATGTTCTCGGTGAAGTAGCCCTAGTGAGGTGGGAGACGGCGTCGGTGAAGCGCACCTGATGCGGTGGAAGTCGGTGTCTGTGAGGCACATCGGCTGCGGCGGCTGATGTTGTGGGTGGACCACCCGGTGCGGTGGACGATGGGGTAGATGAGGTAGCTCCGGTGCAATGGTGAAGCGTGACCATCGTCTTCGTCGTCGTCGTCCGGTACAGAGGTGGGGAAAGAGACGAGACAAAGGCGATTTGAATTTTGCTTGGGTTGGCGGCAAATTAGGGATTTGAGAGCTCTGGGCACGGAAGGGGACGGGGGAGAAGGGAGATTTTGCAGGGCTGGAATTGGGGCCACCAAATATTTCAATCCGAAACGTGGAAGCGCAAACTTTTTTTGTCGTCGTTCTTTTTTTTTTGGGGTGGGGAAGGGAGGGGGTGGGTGCTAGCGTCCGTACGACACACGCGACCACTGATAACCCACAAGTATAGGGGATCGCAACAGTTTTCGAGGGTAGAGTATTCAACCCAAATTTATAGATTCGACACAAGGGGAGCCAAAGAATATTTGCAAGTATTAGCAGCTGAGTTGTCAATTCAACCACACCTGGAGATTAATTATCTATAACAATATGATCAGTAGCAAAGTAATATGATAGATTTGATAGTAGTAGTAACAGTAATGCTAACGGTAACAGTGATAGCAATAATTTTGTAGCAAGTGTAACAGTAACAGCAGCAGTAGTAACTTAGCAAGAACAATATATGGAAAATTTGTAGGCATTGGATCGGTGAAATTCGTTGGATGATATTCATCATATAATAGTCATAACCTAGGGCGATACGGCACTAGCTCCAGTTCATAAATATAATGTAGGCATGTATTCCGTAAACAGTCATACATGCTTATGGAAAGAACTTGCATGACATCTTTTGTCCTACCCTCCCGTGGCAGCGGGGTCCATAAGGAAACTAAGGGATATTAAGGCCTCCTTTTAATAGAGAACCGGAACAAAGCAGTAGCACACAGTGAATACATGAACTCCTCAAATTACGGTCATCACCGGAAAGTATCCCGAATACTGTCACTCCGGGGTTTACGGATCATAACACGTAATAGGTGACTATAACTTGCAAGATCGGATCTAGAACATAGATATAATGGTGATAACATAAACGGTTCAAATCTGAAATCATGGCACCTGGGCCCAAAGTGACAAGCATTAAGCATGGCAAAGTCATAGTAACATCAATCTCAGAACATAATGGATACTAGGGATCAAGCCCTAACAAAACTAACTCAATTACATGATGAATCGCATCCAACTCCTCACTGACCAGCGAGCCTACGAAGGAATCACTCACTCTCGGTGGGGAGCATCATGGAATTGGCGATGGAGAAGGGTTGGTGATGACGAAGATCGAAGATCCCCCTCTCCGGAGCCCCAAACGGACTCCAGATCTGGCCTCCCGATGAAGAACAGGAGGTGGTGGCGGCTCCGTCTCGTGAAACGCGATAATTCTTTCTCCCTGATTTTTTCTCCGACAATAGGATTTTATAGCTTCGGAGATAGGGTCAGCGGGACCACCAGTTGGGGACAACCCACCTGGGAGCGCCAGGAAGGGGCGCGCTCTGGTGGGTTGTGCTCCCCCAGGGACCCCCCCCCCCTCCAGTGGTTCTTGGCTCCAGTATTTTTCTTTTATTTTATAAAAATTCTCCAAAAATCTCGTTGCATTCCGAGAACTTTTATTTCTGCACAAAAACAACACCATGGTAGTTCTGCTGAAAACAGCGTCAGTCCGGGTTAGTTTCATTCAAATAATGCAAATTAGAGTCCAAAACAAGAGTAAAAGTGTTAGGAAAAGTAGGCACGACGGAGACGTATCAACTCCCACAGGCTTAAAGCTTTGCTTGTCCTCAAGCAATTTAGTTAATAAACTGAAAGTGAAAAAGAAGAACTTTTACGAACTCTTTTGCTCTTGTTTACATAAATAAGCTTAAGTAGCACCTAGGTTTTCAGCAAAGATTATAACTAACCATGTCGACAATAACTCTTAGAAATTATATTAACCCATATCAATGGCATAAGCAACTAGCGAGCAATAATAAAGCATCTCAAATGACAACACTTTGTCAAAACAATCATGATATAATATGACAATAGTGGTATCTTGCTAGCCCTTTCTGAGATCGCAAAACATAAATGCAGAGCACCTCCAAAGTTCAAGTAGCGACTAAACATTGTAATTCATGGTAGAAAAGATCCAGTCATGATGCATCCAACATTAGCTATACACAATGCATGAGGATGACAATAGTGTTCTCAGATCTGGCGCTTATTTGAGAAGGTGATGACACAACATAAAATTAAATAGATAGTCCCTTCGCAGAGGGAAGCAGTGATTTGCAGTGGTGCCAGAGCTCAGATTTTTAAAACAGAGATAAATGAAATTTTGAGAAATGCACCCTTCCTGTTTACTTCGCGACCATTGGTTATCGATATCTTCCATGCTAAACACATTAGTGGTGGTTCCCAAGCGATAAAAGTAAAGGTTCACTCCCCCTCCACCAACGAACACACTCCACGGCTAGCCGAATCCACGGGTACCGTCCATACCAACATCAGTCCTGGGGGAGTTTTGTTTAATTATTTGCAATTTTTGAATTCGGGACTGGGAATCCCTATTACCGCCCCTCTCGTCCAAGGACGAGTGAATAAACACTCATCATGAGAATAACCTTCTTAGCATGGAAGATATTGACTACCTCCTGCCACTCTATGAACAATCCAGGCACACAAAAACTGATGTTTATTTGAAGTTTTTAGAGGTGGCACATGCAAATTTACTTAGAACGGCAGGGTAATACCGCATATAGGTAGATATATGGTGGACTCATCTGCAATAACTTGGGTTTTAGGATTTTGATGCACGAGCATTTTTCCCGCTTAGTATAGGTGAAGGCTAGCAAATAGGTTGAGAAGCGGCCAGCTAGAGAGCGAAAACGGTCATGATCATGCATTATGCATAAGTAACATTGGATACTAGCATGAGTAGGATATGAACACCATGAACATAAATATCATAGAGGCTATGTTGGTTTTGATTCAACTACATGCATGAACATATGCCAAGTCAAGCCACTCGAACATTCGGAGGAGGATACCATATCATCATACCACATCACAATCGTTTTAATGCATGTTGACATCCAAGATAAATCATTATTCACTCCTAGCTACTTAAGCATGGCATGAGAAACTATAATCTCTAATTGTCATTGCAAACATGTTTGATCATAATAGGCTGAATCATGGATACTAGGTTAAACATATTTACAAAAACAGAACAAGTTGAGTTCATACCCGTTTCTCTCTGCCACAACCAGTTCATCAAATATCGTCATTATTGCCTTTCACTTGCACGACCAAATGATATGAAAATAATAATAGTGCAAGAGTGCCATGGACTAAGCTGGAATCTGCAAACATTTTATTCAAAAGTAGAAGACAAGGCAATTTGAGCTCTTTGTTAGATCAACAATAATGCATATGAGAGCCACTCAACATTTTCATCGTGGTCTTCTCCTCGGTATGACTCAATAAAAGGAAAATAATTTCAGAGAAACACACTGAAATATTTTTGAAGTTTTTAGTTTTTCTTGAACAAAGCAAATTAAAGAGAAAAACAAAAATGAGAAAAACTATTTACATGGGAGAGCTCCCAACAAGCAAAAGAAGAACAAGGAAATCTTTTTGGGTTTTCTTTTAAATACTAAAACTAACTACACTAGAAAGAAAAACCGAAAAGAAGCAAACAACATTTTTTTTATTTTCTCAAAGTTTTTCAAACACACAAGAAGAAAGCGAGAAAATAAATCAAGCATGGATAATACAATGAAAAAGTGTGAACACCGACAACTGGAATGAAATGTGTGAACATGAAGGAAATGTCGGTGGGCATACGTACTCCCCCAAGCTTAGGCTTTTGGCCTAGCTTGGTAATCACCACTCGTAGTAACCCTTAGGTCCCGCATTGAAGTGCTGTGGAGCGGGCACCTAAGCGTCCCACTCCTGAGGCTCCTCCTCAGCCGCTGCCTGGTTCTTTCGGTAGGCAATAATGTCATCTGGCATGATCCAGTATCCACCCCTGGTAATAGAATCAAACAAAGCAGGTGCAGACAATGGAATAATATCACGGGTGTCCACACTGAAAACTAGGTTGTAAGGAACATTATTAACAGTGTCCTCGCCATCGATAAGCTGATGAGCTACCATCGCCTGGCGATCTAGCTAATACCTAGGCAAACAATAATCATGCTAGCGAATCTGAATGTTAAAGTGACTCGCTAAACGAGTCGCATAAATACCGCCATGAATTTTACCCTTAGGTCTGTTAAGGTGCAGGCGACGTGCAATGATAGCCCCAATGCTATAGCTATTATCGCCATAGAGTGCACGACGTAAGATGGCGAAGTCCGGAGCACAGAGTGCACCGACCTTCTCCCTAGCAATTAAGCACTTAGGGATAAATAGAGCAAAATAATGCACAGCAGGAAACTGCAAACTAGTAGCGGTGACACTCGACACGCCTCTCTCATCCCCCACTGACAGAGTACGATAAAAGCCCTCGAACTCTGCAGGCCTAGGCTCTCCTATTTCCCCGTCAGAAGGGATCAAGCATATGTCACAAAATTCAGTAAGTGGTATCTGACGGGTTTCAGCATATAAATTAAACTGCACCTCAGGAGGGTTATTCCTACTCAGAAAATGAAAACTTTGCACAAAGGAATTTGTAAGGAGATGGTATTGTTCACACTCAGCTGCGATGAAGTCGGTGAGACCAGCATTAGCAGCAAATTGTGCGAACTCTTGACGGATCCCGGCTCCATCCATGAAGGGGTTGTGCGGCCATTCGCATGGCCGCACCTCCGCCATTCTCCGGGTGCGGAGATCATTGTCCGATGACTCCCCAATGACTCCCTTAGAGTTCTTATTGGAAGCAAACTTCCTAAAGAAACTCATCTTATTCCTATAAATAAAATTCTGAAATTTTTAGTCCACAAAATTTTTGTCAACAAAACTTTGCAAGATTGATAGCAACTACTCATAGGGATGTATAGAGGCCATATTGAGCATTCAAACTACTTAGAACTCTAAGAATTCAACATGCAAGCTCATCTACATCAGCACCAAGAGTAGCTAATTATTCAAAATATAATCCACTAAAGCAAAAACGGACAAATGGAGGAGTCACATACCAAGTAGCAATCCCCCAAAACAGTTTCGGAAATGGAGCTTCGAGCAAAGAGATCGAAATCCAAGAACTCTAAGAATTCAACATGCAAGCTCATCTACATTAGCACCAAGAGTAGCTAATTATTCAAAATATAATCCACTAAAGCAAAAACGGACAAATGGAGGAGTCACATACCAAGTAGCAATCCCCCAAAACAGTTTCGGAAATGGAGCTTCAAGCAAAGAGATTGAAATCCGCGGGTTTGAGAGCAAGAACACGAGAGAGAGAGAGCAATGGTGATTTTTTTCTGGAGGAAGGTGATGACATGGGCTAAAGAGATGAGTGAGGGGGCCCATGTGGGGACCACAATCCACTAGGGCGCGCCTGGGGCTGCTGGCGCGCCCAGGTGGGTTGTGCCCACCTTGTGCACCCCCTCTGATGTTATTTTCACTGTAAATTCTTAAATATTCAGAAAAAAAATTGTATTAAATTTTCAAGGCATTCTGAGAACTTTTAATTTTGGGTCATTTTTTATTGCACGAGAAATTCAGAAAACAGGCAAAACATAGTATTTTATTTCATTTAACTAAGAAAAACAGAAAATAAAAGTTAGGAGCAGAAGGTTTTCTTACTAAAATCATCAACTTCATACCTCTAAAAAATGATCCATCAATAAGGTTGATCAAGTCTTATTAACAACCACTTTCAATTAGCATGAAATCGAAGAACTTTCGTAAAACACTAAGTTACCTCAACGGGGATATGCATGTCCCCAACAATAAGCATTTCATATTTCTTT
The DNA here is from genome assembly GCA_011799875.1 of Thinopyrum elongatum. Taxonomy (NCBI): domain Eukaryota; kingdom Viridiplantae; phylum Streptophyta; class Magnoliopsida; order Poales; family Poaceae; genus Thinopyrum; species Thinopyrum elongatum. Next base: position 396,351,111 of record CM022301.1, on the reverse strand, counting down.
TTGGCAGTAGGTAGAGGTAGTTGAAAACTTCCAATAGTGAGTGTCGGAGATTTTTCAATAACATTAATACCATTCACTTGGAATTGTTTCTTCGGAAAGTGCACCGTATGCTCATTACCATTGATATGAAAAGTGACCTTGCTTTTGTTCCAATCAATAACAGCCCCTGCAGTATTCAAGAAGGGTCTACCAAGGATAATCGACATGTTGTCGTCCTCGGGCATCTCAAGTATAACAAAGTCAGTTAAGATAGTAACATTTGCAACAACAACGGGCACATCCTCACAAATATCGATAGGTATGGCAGTTGATTTGTCAGCCATTTGCAAAGATATTTTAGTAGGTGTGAGTTTATTCAAGTCAAGTCTTTTATATGAGGAGAAAGGCATAACACTAACACCAGCTCCTAAATCACACAAGGCAGTTTTGAAAAAAAATTCTTTTGATGGAGCAAGGTATAGTTCGTATTCCCGGATCTCCAAGTTTTTTAGGTACTCCATCCTTAAAAGAATAATTAGCAAGCATGGTGGAGATTTCAGCTTCAGGTATTTTTCTTTTATTAGAGATGATGTCCTTCATATACTTTGCATAAGGGGCCATCTTTAATATATCAGTCAAGCGAGTGCGCAAGAAGACTAGCCTAAGCATTTCAGCAAAATGTTCGAATTGTTCATCATCTTTCTTCTTAGTTGATTAAAGTAGAAAGGACATGGGTTTTTGAACCCATGGTTCTCTTTCTCTTTCATGTTTTCTAGCAACAAAGTCTCTTTTATCATATCTTTTATTTTTAGATTGTGGGTTATCAAGATTAACAGCTGGTTCTATTTCAACATCATTATCTGGTTGTTTATCATTGTTTGGTTGATTGTCTTCATGAACATCATTATTATCTTTTTCATTATCACTAGGTGAATGTTCATTACCAGATTGAGTTTCAGCATCAGAAATAGAAACATCATTGTTATCAGGAGGTTTTTCTTTCTCAGGTTCACTAGAGGCATGCAAAATCCTATCATTTTTCTTTTTCTTCTTGTTTTTAAAAGGACAAGGTGCATCCGTATTAATTATTTGAGAGTCTTGTTCAATTCTTTTAGGGTGACCTTCAGGATAAAGTGGTTCTTGAGTCATTTTACCTCCTCTATTTGCTACTCTGACAGCAAAGTCATTTATATTATTATTCATTTCATCAAGCAATTCTTTTTGAGATTTAGCAACTTGTTCTAGTTGAGTTTGAACCATAGAAGCATGTTTTCCTACACCTCTTACATCATTGGAGATTCTAAATAGCAAGTCACTCAAGCAAGCAATCATATCAGAATTATATTTCAGTTGTTTCATAACATTTTCATTGAAGTGATCTTGCTTTCTAATGTAATTATCAAACTCATAAAGGCATTGACCAAAATAATTAACTCTGGGTCGAATATAGTAATAGCGAATCTTCTCATCATGAGCAAATAGGGTCGCTATATCATTCAATTTAGTAAGGTGTGCCACAACAGTTTCAGTTTCATAGCCATGGAAAGGATCAGATTCAACCAAAGTAATTAACTCTTGGTCGACAGATAATTCATAATCCTTATCATCAACACAGATAGGTGAAGTAGCAAACTTAGGATCACATTTCATTCTAGCATTCAAAGATTTCTCCTTCAGTTTGCATAATAATTTCTTAAGATCATCTCTATCATTGCAAGCAAGAAAATCTCTAGCTGTCTCCTCATCCATAACATAACCTTCAGGTATCTTAGGCAATTCATATCTAGGAGAGCTAGGTCTAATAGGTGTTTCAAGATTTTCAGTTTCAGGCATTTCATCAGTTTCAACAATTTCATCAGTTTTAGCATTCTCAATATATTTAGCTCTAGCAATTTGTTCATCAAGAAAATCACCTAGTGGCACACCATCATCAAGCAAGGTACTAGCATCATCATGAGTAGCATCCATAGAAGTAGCATCATCAATAACTTGCGACATATCAGGATTAATAGCATGTGGTGGTGTTGCAAGTCTACTCAAAACAGAAGGTGAATCAAGTGCAGAGTGCGATGGCAGTTCCTTACCTCCCCTTGTCCTAGAGGGAATGATCTTGGTTTTTGTATCCTTCAGATTCTTCATAGTGATAAATAGATAATAATCCCAAGTGACTCAACAAATGTAGCTATGCTCCCCGGCAACGGCGCCAGAAAAAGGTCTTGATAACCCACAAGTATAGGGGATCACAACAGTTTTTGAGGGTAGAGTATTCAACCCAAATTTATAGATTTGACACAAGTGGAGCCAAAGAATATTTGCAAGTATTAGCAATTGAGTTGTCAATTCAACCATACCTGGAGATTAATTATCTGCAGCAGTATGATCAGTAGCAAAGTAAGATGATAGATTTGATAGTAGTAGTAACATTAATGGTTACGGTAACAGTGATAGCAATAATTTTGTAGCAAGTGTAACAGTAACAACAGCAGTAGTAACTTAGCAAGAACAATATATGGAAAATTCGTAGGCATTGGATCGGTAAAATTCGTTGGGTGATATTCATCATATAACAGTCATAACCTAGGGCGATACGACACTAGCTCCAGTTCATAAATATAATGTAGGCATGTATTCCGTAAATAGTCATACGTGCTTATGGAAAGAACTTGCATGACATCTTTTGTCCTACCCTCCCGTGGCAGTGGGGTCCATATGGAAACTAAGGGATATTAAGGCCTCCTTTTAATAGAGAACTGGAACAAAGCATTAGCACATAGTGAATACATGAACTCCTCAAATTACGGTCATCACCGGAAAGTATCCCGAATATTGTCACTCCGGGGTTTACGGATCATAACACGTAATAGGTGACTATAACTTGCAAGATCAGATCTAGAACATAGATATAATGGTGATAACATAAACGGTTCAGATCTGAAATCATGGCACCCGGGCCCAAACTCGATTACATGATGAATCTCATCCAACTCCTCATCGACCAGCGAGCCTACGAAGGAATTACTCACTCCCGGTGGGGAGCATCATGGAATTGGCGATGGAGAAGGGTTGGTGAAGACGAAGATCGAAGATCCCCCTCTCCGGAGCCCCAAACGGACTCCAGGTCTGGCCTCCCGATGAAGAACAGGAGGTGGCAGCGGCTCCGTCTCGTGAAATGCGATAATTCTTTCTCCCTGATTTTTTCTCTAAAAATAGGATTTTATAGCGTCAGAGATAGGGTCAGCGGGGCCACCAGGTGGGGACAACCCACCTGGGCGCGCCAGGAGGGGGGTGCGCCCTGGTGGGTTGTGCTCCCCCAAGGACCCCCCCTCCAGTGGTTCTTGGCTCCAATATTTTTCTTTTATTGTATAAAAATTCTCCAAAAAGTTTCGTTCCATTCTGAGAACTTTTATTTCTGCACAAAAACAACACCATGGTAGTTCTGCTGAAAACAGCGTCAACCCGGGTTAGTTTCATTCAAATCATGCAAATTAGAGTCCAAAACAAGAGTAAAAGCGTTAGGAAAAGTAGAAACGATGGAGACGTATCACTTCTTCAAGCCAGAGTTCCAAGGGAGTCATCGGAGATGCCCCGGACCTTCACCTTCCGCGTAGGACAGAGGTTCGGCCATGCGAATGGCCACATAATGCCTTCATGAACGAAGTCGGCTTTCACCAAGAGTTTACGCAATTCATTGCAAATGCCAGATTGACCAATTTTCTCGCAGATGAGTGTGACCAATACCACCTCCTCACAAATTCCTTTATGCAAAGTTTCTATTTCATGCCTAGACTCGATATTCCCATGGTACGCGTTGATTTATATGTTGAACATTTTGAGATACCGCTTGCGGAATTTTGTGAAATATGTTTGATTCCCTCTGAGGGGGAATCGAGGGAGCCTCGACCAGAGGAATTCGAGGATTTCCTCTGTACTTTAACTGTGGGAGAAAATAGGGGTGTGTCGAGAGCCCAAGTTACTAGCTTGCATTTTCCTGTTGTGCACTACTTTGGTTTATTCATAGGGAAATGTTTGACTGCAAGGGAGGAAGGTGGTACGCTCAGTGCCCCTGACCTCGCCATTTTACGTCGTGCACTTTACAGTGATAACACTTATAGCCTTGGAGCTATCATTGCCCGTCGCCTGCACACTAATAGAACTAGCGGTAAGATCCATGGCGGTATTTATGCTACTCGCTTGACGAGACATTTCCATATTGATATACGCCACAACAATTATTTGCTGCCTAGGATTTACTTAGACCACCAGTCCATGATAGATCGCCATTTTATTAACAACCCCGAGCCTCCTCACCACATTCGTTATAACTTGGTATTCGGTGAGGATACTCGTGATATTATTTTGTTGCCTGCACCCTATTTGTTTGATTCTCATGCCAGGCACGGTTACGCCATCCTGCGGCCGGATATTATTGCTTACAGAAACGAGCTAGCTGTGGCGGAGAACGAGATCCAACCTTGGTACGCTCGAGTGCCGCAGCCTAGCCACTTTCCTACCGGACCCGATGGATACTACGGGTGGTGATTACCAAGCTAGGCCAAAAGCCTAAGCTTGGGGGAGTACGTCTTCTCACCGACATTACATTCATGTTCACACACTCATTCCAGTTGTTGGTGTTCATCCTTTTTCATTGTATATCCATGCTTAATTTTATTGTCGCTTTCTCATTGTCTGTTTGAAAAACTTTGAAAAATTCAAAATATTTCTCGCTTCTTTTTGGTTTTTCTTTCTTCTTTAACTAGTTCGTAGTAGTGAAAGAAACCCAAAAAGATTTCTCGTTTCTTCTTGTGCTTGTTGGGAGTTCGCCCGTGTAAATAGTTTTTATCGCCTTTTGTTTTTCTTCTTTAGTTTGATTTCTTTTGAAAAACTAAAAACTACTTCACTGCGTTTCTCTGAATTTCTTTTCTTTTCTTTTCGCTGAGTCGTATTAAGGAGAAGACCACGATGAAATTGTTGAGTGGCTCTCATATGCTTTGTTGTCAATCTAATGAAAGAGCCAATATTACCTTGTCTTCTCCTTTGAATAAAATGTTTGCATATTCCGGCTTAGTTCATGGCACTCTTGACCTTTTATTATTTTCACATCGTTCGGTCATGCAAGTGAAAGGCAATAATCACGATGATTTGATGAAGTGACTGTGGCAAAGAGAACTTGGTATGAACCCTTCTTGTTTTTGTTTTTGTAAATATGTTTAACTCGTATCCATGATTCAGCATATTATGAGTAAGCATGTTTGTGATGACAATTAGAGATTATAGTTTCTCATGACATGCTTAAGTAGCTAGGAGTGGATAATGATTGATCTTGAATGTCAACATGCACTAAAATGGTTATGATGTAGTATGTTAGTATGGTATCCTCCTAAATGATTCATGTGGCTTGACTTAGCACATATTCACACATGTAGTTGATTCAAAACCAACGCAGCCTTCATGATATTTATGTTCAAGGTGTTTATATCCTGACAATTGGATCTAGACGGATGGCTCTCCTCTCCTTCCCCTCCTCCCCTCCTCCGACGCCCCCCTCTCCTCCCTCCCCTTCGCGGCCTCACCGGAGTCAGGTGAACGCAGGTGCTCCCCCATCCTCCCGCTTGTCTCCTCCCTCTGTGCCCCTGCCCATGAGATCCAGGGACTCCCCTCTTCTCCCCTCCTCCCTGAATCTCACGAACAAATTTTGGGCCTTGGATGCTGTGGATTCCGCCTCGAAGGACGAGGAGCTCGGCCCTTGCCGCCCTTTTCGGCAGGCCCCGCCGGCGTCGGGGGCCAAGATTCATAGGTTTGCTCCTGGGGGTCGGGGCAGGGCGACCTGGTCGCCGTCCACCGAGGCGGATTGGAGGGTGGTGCGCCGTCGCGTGCACGGATCTGGCAGGCGGGTCGCAACCTCTCATTCCCTGCCGTGCTCCGCTGATCGTGGCTCTCCGTCGGTTTGCCGTGGGTCTGGTGGGCAGCCGTTGGTCAGCCCTTCCTCGCCGTCTTGTGGAGTTCGCTGCTCTCCTGGGAGTTTGGTCCCTGGCCCATCGTCGGTGGTGGCTGGCGGCGGGTGCCTGGTGGCGCCCTCGGGCGGTGCCCTAACCCTAGCTGCTTCGGTGGCTGGCGGTTTGGACCGTGGGCCGGTCCGTTTGGGGGCTGGCTCGGTTGGTGGGCCAGATGGTAGGCCTGGTTCCATTGCCTTTTCTGCGGTCGACTTCCCTCCTCTGGTCGTTCATGTTCCCTTAGCTCGGGGCCCTACCTTTCCTGGCCCGTTCAGTTCGGATGGCCCACTGGCCGCAGCCCGGTGTGATGACCCCGGCTTAATCGTGCACTAATCATTCACGCAAATGCGCACGATCAAGCATAAGGACTCACTTGAAGATATCACAACACAACTCTAAAACATAAAATAAAGTCATACAAGCTTAATATTACAAGCCAGGGCCTCGAGGGCTTGAATACATAGCTCGATGGCATACAAGCGTCAGCGGAAGCATTAGATATCTGGGTACAGATATATTACAGAGAGAGAAATAGGCCTTCACAGAGGCGGGGTAAAATAAAATACTACGATCGAAAGGCGTAGGCCTCCTGCCCTGGACCCTCCGATCCTACTCCTGGCCGTCAGTCGGCTCCTCGTAGTAGTAGTACTCGCCAGGCGGGTAGTAGTACTGGTCGTCGGCTGGGGCGTCTGGCTCAGGGGCTCCGTCGTCTGGTGGCATCAAATGGAAAATGGGGAAAAAGAAAATAAAGCAAACGTGAGTACTCATCCGAAGTACTCAGCAAGCAAGGATCTACACTACATATGCATCATTTTCAAAGGGGGCTGTATATGTGGACTGGGCTGCAGAAATGCCAGAATAGAGGGGGAAAGCCTAGTCCTATCGAAGACTAGCATCTTCAACATTCTTCGACAGTCTTGCAGCATCAGGGAAGAGCAGATGAACATAATGTAAAGTAGTAGTAGTAGTATCATCAACCTCGACCTGAGATCCTTCCTCGACTCCCTGCGAGAAAGCAATCCCAGAGCCGTACTATCCAGTTCTCATCACATGTTCTAGTTGTACCGATCGGGATACAACTCCGAGTGTCCGTTACCGTAGGACAGGCTATCGATAGAAGTTTCTTCCCTGCAGGGGTGCACCAACTTACCCACCACGCTCGCTTAACTCCGGCCGGACACACTTTTCTGGGTCATGCCCGGCCTCGGCCAAGCAACACGCCGCAACCCGACCAAATACTTAACAGAGAGGTCAGCACGCCGGACTAACCTATGCCCCCAGGGGTCTTGGGCCATCGCCCCGGGAACTCCTGCGCGTTGCGTGGGCGGCCGGAAGCAGACCTAGCAACCCCTTAATACAAGCGCGGTTGCGTAACCAGTCCAATCCAGCGCGCGCCGCTCAGTCGCTGACGTCCATTAAGCTTCGGCTGAAGTATACGACGCAGAACGCCCATACTATGCCCACGTGATGGTTAGTGCTATCGGGCCAGAGGCCCCTCGGATCAAATATCCAAACCGTAGTGGATTAGGAGCGCGCGGAAAGGAGCAGAGACTCACGATCGATGTGACCCCGTCGCCCCGTCTCGAGGACTTGCGGCAAGGGCTAAGAATGCCCGGCCACGCCTCGTAGTTATCTCGCGGGCACCATCCAGGTCAACCCGACTCCACATCACTTCGCACTAAGCTCGCGCGGGTACCCCTCAGGGCCGACCCGTCTTTAGTATCATGGTTTAGTGCAAGTCCACTCATCAACAGTAACTGTGTGTCTGACACCAGGGGAGCCCTGAGGAATCACCCTCGATGGAACCCCACCTGATGTTATCATCAAGGTGAACGAAGGAGGAATCACCCTCGAGGTCCACACTTGAGGAGTTGCGCGACGACGTCGTTATCGGGGGTGGTGTAGGAGGAATCACCCTCGCTTACCACGACCGAGTAACTAACCTACAAGGTTAACATCAGAAGTGCTAACGAGGTATCACCCTCGGCACTCGACGGTAACCCAGCAGTGTCGGCAACTAAGGGGTAGTGATGTGCGGTGCCAGGGTCTTGTCTTCAATCCCGATGATCGGGTCTTCTGATGTCCAGCAGGGCAGTCGGGATCAAGTGGGGGTCTCTGTCGTGTCTCTACCCAGCCTATACTAAGCAGTCTAGGATAACCAGTAAGGTAACAAAGCAGGGTACAATAATCAGGCTATGCAGCAGATATAGGAAAACAGTAGCAGTAGCAGTTCTAATGCAAGCATAAGAGAGAAGGGAATAGGCGATATAGGCATGCTCAAAATGGGGGTGCTTGCCTGTTTGCTCTGGGGCAAGGACAAGGTCTTCAGTGGTACCGTCGGGGACGTAGTCGTACTCCTGTGCGGCGTCTGCCTCGGGAGCTACGTCAACATCGGGGTCTACCGAGAGAGAAGAGGGGGAGGAAACAGGTAAACAATATGCAAACATATGCAATACGGTGCGTGTGATGCTATGATGCAGTGCAGGGTTGCCTAATTATGCATCTAAGTCATTTTAGTTATTTTTAGAATTAATCTAGGATTTAATATCCGACGTGTGTGCACTATTCATCTGCCGGATTCGGGTCCGGAGTTACGAGTTCTTCTACGTAGGAGGTTCCAATGAAGAAACAGACGGCACGATCAGACTCGTCTCGTCGTTCTGAGCAACTTTCATGTTTTAACTTTTTCGATCCGAGCTACGGTTTAAAAGTTATTAATTTTTAAAGTTTATTTGAATTTCTGGAATTATTTTATTTACAGAAAATGGGTTATGACGTCAGCATGATGCACTGCTGACGTCAGCAGGTCAACAGCCGGCTGACCAGGGTCAAACCTGACATGTGGGTCCAGTGGGACCCACATGTCAGCCTCTGTTAGAGTTAAACAGAGTTAACTTAAACTAATTAGCTAACTAAACTACTGGGCCCACCTGTCAGTGCCTCATTAAGTTAATTAACTATTTTTAAAACGTTTTAGTTAATTAGTGGGGGTAGGCCCCATCTGTCAGCGACTGTTGAGCCACGTCAGCAGCGCTGACCGTGGTCAACGCGGTCAAAAGGGCCCGCGGGGCCCAGCGGCAGCGTCACAGGGGTGGACCCCACGCCTGGCCACGTCAGCCACCGGCGGCTGAACGCCGGCGGGCTCATAAACACGGCGAAGGCATGGGAACTCGTCGGATTTCGCCTGTGGGCGTCCATTTGGCGCGCGCGAGGGCGCGTTCGAACGAGTCGAACGTGCCGCGTCTAGTGGTGGTGGTGGCGCGGCCGGACTCGGCCGGAAACTACGCCGGCGACGAGCAATGGCGGCGGTGCGTTCGGGTGGTTGTCGGGAACGGCGCTACGGCGCGCAGCAGCTCAAACGAACGGCCTAGGATGGCTCTACGCGGTGCGGGGAGCGTGTTGGACACGGCACCGAGCTCGTTGGGTCAGCGGGGGCCCGCCGGCGATGAGCGCCGTGGCGCTGTGCTCGGGCAAAAGCGGAACGACGGCTATGGCCAACGACAGGCGACGCAGGGAGGAGGGGAAGGAGGTGTGGAGCTCACCGGGTGGCTAAGAAAAGCCGGCGACAGGTTAGTAGCCGTAGATCGTCGCCAGAGCCGAAGAAGAAGCCGGAGCAGAAGCGGAAGGGGGCGGCGTTGTGCGGCGTCTGCGGCGCTCCCCGTCTCCACCAGCTGGCTCCAGGCGGCGTAGACGAGCGCGGCGAAGCGCTGCGGCGCGATGGTGACGCGAGACGACGATGGTGGCCGCGGTGGTGAGGCAGCGCGGCGACGGCGGCGCTCGGGAACGGATCTGAGAGGGAGAGAAAGGGCGAAGCGGACGAGGGAGAGAGGGGGAGAGTGACAGGGGGAGCCAGGGGGGACGAACGGGAGCTGCCCTTATCCTCCCGCATCCCTGTATCGTCGGTGGGGCGGCGGCGTGTCAGCGCGCGGGCGGCACGCGCGCTCCCGACCACGGGGAGGACGACAGCGCGAGGGAGAGAGACGAGGTGGGTCTGCTGTGCTGGGCCAGTGCACTGTGCACTTGGTCCAGTCCAGTCTTAGCCTTTTTCTATTTTCTTATTTTTATTTACTCTTTTCTTTTCTGTTGCAAAAAGGTTAGGCCACTTTAGCATTTTTGTAAAATATGTGAGTTGGTCCAAATATTGTGATGCAATATTCCCTCTCACCAAAAATTGGTTTGGACAAGGTGGGACTTTATTTGAGTTTGAATTAAATATAAATGGATTAAATGGTGCTGTTTTGGGACTGTTTCAAGTTGTTTGAATCACATATCTAACTCCAAATACTTTGATGATGGTTTTATAAATGTCCTTGAATTATTTGCCACCAAATGAACATTTCCCCTTCAGTGTTTGATCAATTTTATAATTCACTTTTGAATTTGAGTTGCTTTTCAGATTTGCATTTGAATTGGTTAATTATCCCATATGACTTGGCACTGCAAATGATCATGACTTGGCATATTCAACAGGGTATCACAGTGCTTATTACAAGGGGGTGTTACAAGTTCTCCTCCTCTAAAAGAAATTCTCGTCCCGAGAGTTTAGGAGGTAGAAGGAAAAAGTCCGGGATATTCTTCCCGAAGATGATCCTCGCGTTCCCAAGTGGCTTCGTCTTCAGTGTGATTCGACCATTGCACTTTTAGGAACTTGGTCGTCTTCTGACGAGTACGACGCTCAGCTTTGTCGAGGATGCGGATCGGATGCTCCTTATAGGAAAGATCATCTTGTAGCTCGAGCATCTCATGATCCACTGCACGGTGCGGGGATTCCTTGAAGCACTTACGGAGTTGCGACACGTGGAAGACATCATGGATATGGGAGAATTGCGGTGGCAACTCCAATTGATATGCCACCTGTCCACGTCTAGCCACGATGCGGAAAGGACCAATATAGCGAGGAGCTAGCTTGCCCTTGATTCCGAAACGACGGGTGCCCTTCATTGGAGTGACTCGAAGATAGGCTTGATCACCAGGTTGATAGATCACACCCCATCGCTTGCGATCATAATTACTCTTCTGACGGTCTTGAGCTGCTTTGAGATTCTCCCGGACAATTCGGACTTGTTCTTCGGCATGCTGAATAATGTCCGGTCCAACAACAGGTCGTTCCCCAGTTTCTGACCAATTCAGAGGGGTTCGATATTTACGTCCATAAAGAACCTCAAATGGGGCCATTTTTAAGCTGGCTTGATAACTGTTGTTATAAGAGAACTCGGCATACAGGAGAGATTCCTCCCATTTCTTACCGAAGGATATAACACAGGCTCGTAGCATGTCTTCAAGCACTTGATTAGCGCGCTCAACTTGGCCTTGAGATTGGGGATGATAAGCTGAACTCCAGGTAATATGAGTTCCCATTGCTTTCTGGAAACTTTCCCAGAAATGGCCAGTGAAAATGCTGCCACGGTCTGAACTGATTTCCTTGGGAATACCATGGAGTGAAACAATTCTGGAGATATATAGCTCTGCTAACTGACTAGCAGTAATAGTCTCCTTAACTGGCAGAAAGTGTGCAACCTTGGAGAGTTGGTCGACGACGACAATAATGGCATCGTGACCCTTCTGAGACTTGGGAAGACCAGTAATGAAGTCCATTTGCACTTTATCCCACTTCCATAGAGGAATAGGGAGCGGTTGCAGAATTCCAGCAGGTTTCTGATGTTCTGCCTTCACGCGGCGACAAACGTCACACTCGGCAACATAACGAGCAATATCTTGCTTCATTCTAGACCACAAGTACCTTTGTCGAAGATCTCGATACATTTTGGTACTACCCGGATGGATAGATAGCGGTGTATCATGGGCCTCCTTCATGACTTTGTCAGTCATCAGCTCGAAGCGAGGTACTACAATGCGGTCTCGGAAGTACAAGGTTCCATCTTCAGCAATCGAGAAATCCCTGTACTTTTGAAGGTAAAGTTCTTTCTTCATTAGATCAATTTCGGCATCTTTAGCTTGCGCAATCTTGACAGCTTTCTCAAGATCTGGTTGTATCACAAGGTTATTAAGAGAACCTTGAGGAATGATACAAAGATTCAGCTTGCGCAATTCTTCATATAGCTGGGGTTGAGATTGCTTTACCATGAGGTTGCTACAGTATGACTTGCGGCTCAAGGCATCAGCCATCACATTAGCTTTGCCGGGAGTGTATGAAATTCGACAGTCATAATCGGTGATTGTTTCCAACCAACGCTGCTGACGAAGATTAAGTTCCGGTTGAGTGAACAAGTACTTCAAGCTCTGATGATCGGTGTAAATCTCACACCGATTACCAAGGAGGTAATGACGCCACTGCTTCAAAGCATAAATGACAGCAGCAAGTTCGAGGTCATGCACTGGGTAATTCTCTTCATGTGGACGCAGTTGTCGCGAAGCATAAGCAATAACTCTTCGCTCTTGCATTAGGACACAACCTAGTCCTTGGCGAGAGGCGTCGCAGAAGATCACAAAATCTTTTCGAGAGTCTGGAGGAGCAAGGACTGGAGCAGAAGTCAGCTTGTCCTTGAGGGTCTGGAAGCCTTCCTGACATTTGTCTGTCCACTCAAACTTAACGCCTTTGTGAAGCAGATTAGTCAGGGGCTTGGCAATCTTGGAGAAATTTTCGATGAATCGGTGACAATAACTTGCAAGCCCGAGGAAACTTCTGACTTGCTTGACATTCTTCGGAGGGGTCCAGTCAAGAATAGCCTGAACTCGCTCCGGGTTAACTGCGATACCATCCTTGGAGATGACATGTCCAAGGTAGGTTACCTCAGAAAGCCAGAATTCGCACTTAGAGTACTTGGCATATAATTGGTGCTCTCGAAGTCTCTCCAGAACTAGTCGAAGGTGCTCAGCATGTTCTTCTTTGTTCTTCGAATAAACCAGAATATCATCCAGATATACCACGACGAATTTGTCGAGGTAATCCATGAATATGTAATTCATTAGGCGGGAGAATGTAGCTGGAGCGTTTGTTAAGCCAAACGACATGACTGTGTACTCGTAAGAGCCATAACGAGTAACAAATGCAGTCTTCGGAATATCCTCTTCGCGGACACGGATCTGGTGATAACCCAACCTCAAGTCGAGTTTAGAAAACACCGAAGATCCAGCGAGTTGATCATACAAATCGTTGATCCGGGGAAGTGATACCAACCTGTGACGACCCCGGCTTAATCGTGCACTAATCATTCACGCAAATGCGCACGATCAAGCCTAAGGACTCACTTGAAGATATCACAACACAACTCTAAAACATAAAATAAAGTCATACAAGCTTAATATTACAAGCCAGGGCCTCGAGGGCTTGAATACATAGCTCGATGGCATACAAGCGTCAGCGGAAGCATTAGATATCTGGGTACAGATATATTACAGAGAGAGAAATAGGCCTTCACAGAGGCGGGGTAAAATAAAATACTACGATCGAAAGGCGTAGGCCTCCTGCCCTGGACCCTCCGATCCTACTCCTGGTCGTCAGTCGGCTCCTCGTAGTAGTAGTACTCGCCAGGCGGGTAGTAGTACTGGTCGTCGGCTGGGGCGTCTGGCTCAGGGGCTCCGTCGTCTGGTGGCATCAAATGGAAAATGGGGAAAAAGAAAATAAAGCAAACGTGAGTACTCATCCGAAGTACTCAGCAAGCAAGGATCTACACTACATATGCATCATTTTCAAAGGGGGCTGTATATGTGGACTGGGCTGCAGAAATGCCAGAATAGAGGGGGAAAGCCTAGTCCTATCGAAGACTAGCATCTTCAACATTCTTCGACAGTCTTGCAGCATCAGGGAAGATCAGATGAACATAATGTAAAGTAGTAGTAGTAGTATCATCAACCTCGACCTGAGATCCTTCCTCGACTCCCTGCGAGAAAGCAATCCCAGAGCCGTACTATCCAGTTCTCATCACATGTTCTAGTTGTACCGATCGGGATACAACTCCGAGTGTCCGTTACCGTAGGACAGGCTATCGATAGAAGTTTCTTCCCTGCAGGGGTGCACCAACTTACCCACCACGCTCGCTTAACTCCGGCCGGACACACTTTTCTGGGTCATGCCCGGCCTCGGCCAAGCAACACGCCGCAACCCGACCAAATACTTAACAGAGAGGTCAGCACGCCGGACTAACCTATGCCCCCAGGGGTCTTGGGCCATCGCCCCGGGAACTCCTGCGCGTTGCGTGGGCGGCCGGAAGCAGACCTAGCAACCCCTTAATACAAGCGCGGTTGCGTAACCAGTCCAATCCAGCGCGCGCCGCTCAGTCGCTGACGTCCATTAAGCTTCGGCTGAAGTATACGACGCAGAACGCCCATACTATGCCCACGTGATGGTTAGTGCTATCGGGCCAGAGGCCCCTCGGATCAAATATCCAAACCGTAGTGGATTAGGAGCGCGCGGAAACGAGCAGAGACTCACGATCGATATGACCCCGTCGCCCCGTCTCGAGGACTTGCGGCAAGGGCTAAGAATGCCCGGCCACGCCTCGTAGTTATCTCGCGGGCACCATCCAGGTCAACCCGACTCCACATCACTTCGCGTTAAGCTCGCGCGGGTACCCCTCAGGGCCGACCCGTCTTTAGTATCGTGGTTCATAGTCAAGTCATAATATCCAAGGTAACTGTGTGTCGGACACCGAAGGGAACCATGAGGAATCACCCTCGATGGAATTCCCGCTCGATGTTATCATCAAGGTGAACGAAGGAGGAATCACCCTCGAGGTCCACACTTGAGAGGTTGCGCGACGATGTCGTTATCGGGGGTGGTGTAGGAGGAATCACCCTCGCTTACCACGACCGAGTAACTAACCTACAAGGTTAACATCAGAAGTGCTAACGAGGTATCACCCTCGGCACTCGACGGTAACCCAGCAGTGTCGGCAACTAAGGGGTAGTGACGTGCGGTGCCAGGGTCTAGTCTTCAATCCCGATGATCGGGTCTTCTGATATCCAGCAGGGCAGTCGGGATCAAGTGGAGGTCTCTGTCGTGTCTCTACCCAGCCTATACTAAGCAGTCTAGGATAACCAGTAAGGTAACAAAGCAGGGTACAATAATCAGGCTATGCAGCAGATATAGGAAAACAGTAGCAGTAGCAGTTCTAATGCAAGCATAAGAGAGAAGGGAATAGGCGATATAGGCATGCTCAAAATGGGGGTGCTTGCCTGTTTGCTCTGGGGCAAGGACAAGGTCTTCAGTGGTACCGTCGGGGACGTAGTCGTACTCCTGTGCGGCGTCTGCCTCGGGAGCTACGTCAACATCGGGGTCTACCGAGAGAGAAGAGGGGGAGGAAACAGGTAAACAATATGCAAACATATGCAATACGGTGCGTGTGATGCTATGATGCAGTGCAGGGTTGCCTAATTATGCATCTAAGTCATTTTAGTTATTTTTAGAATTAATCTAGGATTTAATATCCGACGTGTGTGCACTATTCATCTGCCGGATTCGGGTCCGTAGTTACGAGTTCTTCTACGTAGGAGGTTCCAATGAAGAAACAGACGGCACGATCAGACTCGTCTCGTCGTTCTGAGCAACTTTCATGTTTTAACTTTTTCGATCCGAGCTACGGTTTAAAAGTTATTAATTTTTAAAGTTTATTTGAATTTCTGGAATTATTTTATTTACAGAAAATGGGTTATGACGTCAGCATGATGCACTGCTGACGTCAGCAGGTCAACAGCCGGCTGACCAGGGTCAAACCTGACATGTGGGTCCAGTGGGACCCACATGTCAGCCTCTGTTAGAGTTAAACAGAGTTAACTTAAACTAATTAGCTAACTAAACTACTGGGCCCACCTGTCAGTGCCTCATTAAGTTAATTAACTATTTTTAAAACGTTTTAGTTAATTAGTGGGGGTGGGCCCCATCTGTCAGCGACTGTTGAGCCACGTCAGCAGCGCTGACCGTGGTCAACGCGGTCAAAAGGGCCCGCGGGGCCCAGCGGCAGCGTCACAGGGGTGGACCCCACGCCTGGCCACGTCAGCCACCGGCGGCTGAACGCCGGCGGGCTCATAAACACGGCGAAGGCATGGGAACTCGTCGGATTTCGCCTGTGGGCGTCCATTTGGCGCGCGCGAGGGCGCGTTCGAACGAGTCGAACGTGCCGCGTCTAGTGGTGGTGGTGGCGCGGCCGGACTCGGCCGGAAACTACGCCGGCGACGAGCAATGGCGGCGGTGCGTTCGGGTGGTTGTCGGGAACGGCGCTACGGCGCGCAGCAGCTCAAACGAACGGCCTAGGATGGCTCTACGCGGTGCGGGGAGCGTGTTGGACACGGCACCGAGCTCGTTGGGTCAGCGGGGGCCCGCCGGCGATGAGCGCCGTGGCGCTGTGCTCGGGCAAAAGCGGAACGACGGCTATGGCCAACGATAGGCGACGCAGGGAGGAGGGGAAGGAGGTGTGGAGCTCACCGGGTGGCTAAGAAAAGCCGGCGACAGGTTAGTAGCCGTAGATCGTCGCCAGAGCCGAAGAAGAAGCCGGAGCAGAAGCGGAAGGGGGCGGCGTTGTGCGGCGTCTGCGGCGCTCCCCGTCTCCACCAGCTGGCTCCAGGCGGCGTAGACGAGCGCGGCGAAGCGCTGCGGCGCGATGGTGACGCGAGACGACGATGGTGGCCGCGGTGGTGAGGCAGCGCGGCGACGGCGGCGCTCGGGAACGGATCTGAGAGGGAGAGAAAGGGCGAAGCGGACGAGGGAGAGAGGGGGAGAGTGACAGGGGGAGCCAGGGGGGACGAACGGGAGCTGCCCTTATCCTCCCGCATCCCTGTATCGTCGGTGGGGCGGCGGCGTGTCAGCGCGCGGGCGGCACGCGCGCTCCCGACCACGGGGAGGACGACAGCGCGAGGGAGAGAGACGAGGTGGGTCTGCTGTGCTGGGCCAGTGCACTGTGCACTTGGTCCAGTCCAGTCTTAGCCTTTTTCTATTTTCTTATTTTTATTTACTCTTTTCTTTTCTGTTGCAAAAAGGTTAGGCCACTTTAGCATTTTTGTAAAATATGTGAGTTGGTCCAAATATTGTGATGCAATATTCCTTCTCACCAAAAATTGGTTTGGACAAGGTGGGACTTTATTTGAGTTTGAATTAAATATAAATGGATTAAATGGTGCTGTTTTGGGACTGTTTCAAGTTGTTTGAATCACATATCTAACTCCAAATACTTTGATGATGGTTTTATAAATGTCCTTGAATTATTTGCCACCAAATGAACATTTCCCCTTCAGTGTTTGATCAATTTTATAATTCACTTTTGAATTTGAGTTGCTTTTCAGATTTGCATTTGAATTGGTTAATTATCCCATATGACTTGGCACTGCAAATGATCATGACTTGGCATATTCAACAGGGTATCACAGTGCTTATTACAAGGGGGTGTTACACCCGGCCTGCCAGCCCATGTCCCCTGGGATATATATGGATCCAGAAGGGAGCGCCCTTCCTCGATCTAGGGTTCCTTGCCTCCAGTTCTGACGTGAGCCGCTACCATCTGCGTATTCGTCGCCTTGTGAGATCTCGTCCACCCCCCCTCTCGATCTCGTTCGCAGCGGTGGTTGCCATGGACAAGTCCAGGGCTTCCTCCTCGGAGGCGCTGTTGGGAAGCAAGCACGGGAGGGAAGGCTCAGTTGAGGCCGGTCGATCTGTGGATCTGGCTTATGAAGCCGAGCTTCGGGAGAAGTTGGAGGCGGGCCGCGCGGTTCGGGAGCAGGTGGCGGCAGATCAGGAGGCCTGGGTGGCGGGTCCTGCTTGAATGCAGCAGGACGAGCGTGCTCGCGCGAAGGCGGCGGCGCAGGAGGCGAGGCTTGATCCCTCGGAGGTTGCGGCTTCAGGTTCGTCGGTGGTTGCGGTGGCTCCCCCCCCCCCCCCCCCCGCCCTGAGCCCCCTTGACGACCGGTGGACCAGGCTTCGGCAGGTGGCCGTGGGGCTGGCTCTGGCTTTGGTGCGGTGGAGCGCGGCAGCGGCGCTGGCGGCGGGCGGGTTGCCAGATCTGGGGCTGGATCTAGCAGTGGCTTCGCTTCCTTCCCCACCAAATTCCATCGCACCTCTCCCCAGAACCCCGGTTCTTCCTCGGGTGGGATCGGTGATGGGATCCTTCCCCCTCCCTCGCCGCCCCCCGGGCTTCGTCCCTGCTCGTGGACCTGGGCCGTCTTCTGGTGGTGGTGGTGGTTCGTCCGGAGGGATGGGTACGCTCACCTACTTCGCCTGCCACCATGCCGGACATTTCCAGTCCCGCTGTACCTCCCCCCCGTTCTGTCTGATCTGTCGCACGGAAGGGCACCTCACTGTAGACTGCAGGAACCAATCTCCTTTCCCTGCTTTCAAGAAGTTTGGTTTGGGGCTGCCGGGTTGCGAGTTCTTTGCGCTTGACGGTGAGCTCGGGATGCCTGTATTTGCTCCGGTGGCGTCCAATGCTGCAGTCATCTTGGTTATTTCCGATCCGGTGCCCTACCAAGTGATCTTTGATGAGCTTAAGGAATGGGGACTTGATTGTTGGGACTGGTAGATTCAATAGATTTCAGACAAGGATTTTGTCGTTACGTTCCCCACCAAGGAGAGTCTTAAGATGATGGCTTCTTGCTCGAGCTTCACCCTCTCTCTGAACCAAGTGATGGTTTCAGTCAAAGCTGTCGTGGACGGGGCCAAGGAGGTGTCATCCCTCCCTGACATTTGGGTGCTTCTCGAGGATGTGCCGTCCGGTCTGCGCAATGTTCGTTTCTTGATGGCGTTTGGTGAGATGATAGGCAAGCCAGTGGATGTGGATGAAGCTTCTCTCGACCCCCTCCCGGTCCGGTCCGCATGAAGATTTGGTGTCTGGATCCTGTTAATGTGCATGGCTCAATCACTTTCTTCCCCACCTCAGAGGCATTCCGTATTCGTGTTCGCACTGAAGGCTTTACTGCCCAGCAAGCTCCACCTCCTCCTCCCCCGGCCCCAAAGCCTTCTAACCCTGATCCGTCGGATGGTGGGGGCGAGACGGGTGCGGGGAGTAACGCCAACCCCTTTACCTCATCGGAGTGGGAGGCGATGGGCTCAGAGTCACGGGGCATGTTTGATTTTGGCCCCCTGCTGCTGGTACTGGTAAGGGTGCCAAGGATGGAGCCCTTAAGCAGATGCATGGTGGCACTACGTGTGAGGGCAGGACCACTCCTTTCTCTAGGGCTGGATCTATCATTCAAGACCATGTGGCTCGCCCTACCTCTCCTTCCTTGTCCTGTATTGTTGACGTGCCTCAAGACACAGCAGCCTCTCCTCCTAGCCCGATCAGCAAGAAGTCTAAGCAGAAAGTCTCAATCCTTAAGTTTTCAGCCAGGAGCAGAGCGACGAAGGGGAGCAAGAGCAAGGGTGGTGACCTTTGTCATAGGCTGGAGGACGACATGGGTGAGGTGGCGGCTGTGGGGCTGGGGGGACGGTGGCTCCTCCCCGGTGGCTCGGCCTGGGGTGGCCCCTGTCCGATCGCCAGTGTCCACGGCCCAGAAGGGGTTGCGCTGACACTCTGCTGCTTCTCCGGCCCAAGGGGCGGCCGTGCGCACAGAGGCGTCCAAGGCTCCTGCTCCGCAAGGTATTTCTCCGGATCCCCTTTCCCCAATTCGTTTGGTGCTGCCTCCTTTACCAGATACACATCTTTTGAATATTTTGTCGGACATTGGTGTTTTTGTGGACCACAACTTTGGCTCCCCATCCTCTCTGCTCTCGGTGATTCGTTTGAATGAAGAGGCCCAGGCGGCTTTAGCTAAGGCCAAGGATGCAGCCACCAAGTCGAGGGTGGCTGCGGAGGCATCTTCGGGCGCGGTGGGGGACGGAGGTAGTGGCCTCCCTACCTCGACCGCCAAGAAAAGTCGGGCATGTAAACTTAAGCTTAAATCTTGCGCGGTCTCGAGCAGGTCGAGTCTGAGGATTAAGAACCTATCTTCCAAATGAAGGCTCTTATATGGAATATCCGTGGTTTCGGTGCTAGGGGGCGCCGTGACCAAATTCGTGATCTTGTTCGCTCTGATAATATTGATCGCGTTGGTTTTGTTGAAACTTCTAAATCTGACTTCTCTCGTTCTAATCTCTCCGGGATTGCGGGGGCGGATCTCTTCTCGTGGCGCTTCCTTCCGACATCTGGTCACTCTGGTGGGATTCTTATTGGGGCTAGGGATGATCTGTTTGACTGTGTCGCCTTTGATCATGGTCTGTTTTGGGCTAGTATGGTGGTGTTCCACAAAGAGTGTAACGCTCTTTGGGAGTTTTTGTTGGTCTATGGTCTAGCGGCTCACTTGCTTTCTCAGCTTTTTCTGGACGAGCTTACCTCTAAAATCAAGTCTTGTAATCTTCCTTTGGTCATTGCTGGTGACTTTAACTTGCTTCGGCCACCGTCGGATAAGAACAGTAACATCTTCTCTTGGCCCCTGGCGAATGCGTTCAATGATTTCATTGCCGAATGTGCTCTCCGGGAGCTGCCTAGGACTGGGGCTCATTTTACGTGGTCTAACCATCAGGCGCTCCCTATCCGATCGTCCCTAGACCGTGTCTTCGCTACTGCCTCCTGGGACTCGATGTTTCCGCGTGCCTCTCTCTGTGCGCTACCCCATATTGGTTCTGACCACTCTCCTCATATTCTTGACTTGGGTGTTTCTTCCCTGGCTAAAATGTCTAGATTTCAATTCGATGCGTCATGGCTCTTGATTGACGGCTTCGGGGACATGCTCTCGGCGAAGATCTCCTCCCTACTTAGTTCCAGATCTCGATCTTTCGGGCCCATGGATGACTGGCACTTTTGCTCCTACCAACTTAGGAAATTTCTGAAGGGGTGGGGTCGTAATCATGCGGCCAAGGCCCTTCGCGCCAAGAAGGACCTGTCAGGGCAGGTGTCTGTTTTGGATGCGGAGGCTGATTCTGTCGGGTTGTCAACGGATGGTTGGCAATGTAGATATGATCTAGAGGCTAGTTTGATGCAGTTGCATCGTCAGGCGGAAATATACTGGAAACAACGAGGTAGCAATAATTGGACCTTGAAAGGTGACCTGCCGACGGCGTATTTTTTTGCTATCGCTAATGGGAGGCGACTGAGATGCATGATCACTAGTTTGATGGTTGATGAGACTCGGGTCTCGGACCCTAACATCATTCTTAACCATGTTCACGATTTTTTCACGGGCCTGCTTGCTGCTAGGCCGGACTCTGGTTTCCGTATCTCGCCTAACCTCTGGACCGGGTATGGCCAGGTCTCCGATGATGAAAATGAGTCCCTGATGATTCCACTATCGATGGAAGAGATTGAGGCTGTGATTAACTCGGCTAATGCCAACTCTGCCTCGGGCCCTGATGGGTTTTCTATTCCATTTTTCCGTCGCTTCTGGCCTGCTCTGCGCCCACTTGTATGTGCTATTATCCAAGGATTTTGCCTAGCGACGGTCGATATATCTCGTCTGAACTACGCTGTTGTCTCCCTTATACCTAAAGTTAAAGGTGCCGACCACATTTCCCAGTTCCAGCCGATTGCCCTGATTAATAATTTCACTAAGTTCCCTTCTAAAGGTCTTGCTACCAGATTAGGACCCGTGGCACATCGTATTATCAGTGCCAATCAAACTGCCTTCATAAAAGGCAGGTACATTTTGGATGGTATTTTGTGTCTTCACAAAATTGTGCACGACCTCCGTCGTAGGGGGACCCACGCGATCATTTTAAAACTTGACTTCGAGAAGGCGTATGACTCGGTTAGCTGGTCCTTTCTTCGTCAGGTTCTTTTGGCTAAGGGCTTCCATGCTGGATTTGTTCATAGGTTGATGCAGTTGGTTTCTGGGGGCCACACGGCCGTTGCAGTTAACGGCAATATTACCAATTTCTTCGCCAATGGTCGTGGCCTGCAGCAAGGTGATCCGGCCTCCCCCATCCTCTTCAATTTCATGGATGATGCCTTGTCATGTATGCTGTCCCGGGCAGCTTCGGCTGGGCACATCTCTCCGGTGGTTTCTCACCTTCTCCCCCACGGTGTAACCCACATTCAATACGTTGATGACACGATTATCTTGGTGGAACTTAATGATGAATGTATTGCCAACCTTAAATTCATTCTGCTCTGCTTTGAAGCCTTGTCAGGGCTGAAGATTAATTTTGCTAAAAGTGAGGTAATTGTTACCGGGGCTGATGAGGAGGAAGCTTCCAGGGTTGCTCATCTCCTTAATTGTTCGCTAAGCTCCTTCCCCTTCAAGTACCTGGGGTTGCCGATATCCCCCTTCCGTCTCCATTCCTAGGTTTTTAATCCTTTGGTGGCCAAGGTGGGCAACAGAGTTATGCCTTGGCTGGGAAAGTGAGTCTCATCAATGCTTGTCTTTCTTCCTTACCACTTTTCACCATGGGCTTTTTCTTGCTGACCTTGGGCACTCATACGGGCTTTGATAAACACAGAGGAGCCTTCTTCTGGAATTCTACGGATAACAAGAAGAAGTATAGGATGGTCAAATGGGGGGCTGGGTATCCTTAACGCGGTTGTAATGAACAAATGTCTTATTGTTAAATGGTGGTGGCGCATTATGACAGGAGGTCCTGGTACGCTCTGGTATGACTTGTTAAAAGCTAAATATTTCCCCAATATGAGCCCCATGTTTGCTCCTGCTTCGAATGGCTCCCAGTTCTGGAGGGATCTGGTTAAAGTTCAAGACGTGTTTCGCAATCATGTTAAGTTTGTTGTCAAGAATGGGCGTTCGACTCGGTTTTGGCTGGACTGGTGGGTTGGGGACGAAACTCTAGTTTTTTCCTTCCCGGTGCTATTCTCTTATTGCTCCAATCCTGAGGTCTCAATCTCTGAGCTCTCTCGTGTTGGTTGGGACCTGGGTCTTCAGAGGACTCTCTCTCTCCTGTAGAGTTGGTGGAATGGCACCGCCTCACTGCCATGTTCATTAGTCTCTCGGAGGATAAGGATTCCGTGACCTGGCCACATTCGTCGTCGGGCTCTTTTCTGGTCAGGTCCCTTTATTCTAGGCTTAGTGCTGGTTCCCCCACATCCAAATTTCAGCAGATCTGGGCAGCTAGGATCCCCCCAAAGATCAAGGTCTTTCTCTGGCAGGCCTTTAGAGGCAGGTTGCCGGCTGCTGATCAGATCCGCAAGCGCAATGGCCCGGGATCTGCCCTCCGTACCCTTTGTGCCGATGTGGAAAACACAAACCATATCTACTTTTCGTGTCCTCTGGCCAAGCTGGCCTAGGGTTGTGTCCGCTCTTGGATGGGTGTGAATTGGGACCCTCACTCCTTTGCTCACCTGCGGATTTTGGCTGGTTCTATTAATGGGCAAGCAAAGAGGATATTCTGGGTTGGTCTGGCGGCCATGTGTTAGTCCCTGTGGACCACCAGAAACAAATTCACCATTGAGGGTGTCTTTCCTAAGAAGCCGGCTGACGTGCTCTTTAAAATGATTATCTTCTTGCAGCAGTGGAAATTATTGACTAAATCGGCGGACGTGGAGGGCATGGTGGAGCTTATCAACAAAGTTAAGACGTCGGCCAACCAGCTTTCCAATCCTCACCCTAAGTGAAGCGGCGATCCTTTTGTTTTCTCTTTGCAGTAGGTTGTTGGCCTGCGTGCCACCTTTATCTGGTTTATTGGGCCTGCGTGCCTGGTTTCTTAGACGCTTATTGGGCATGATGCCTTGGCAGGTGTTAAACTCTCTGTGTTCTGGTGCTACTTGTTACTCTGCCTGATGGCTTTATCTATAAAGTCGGGCGCTAGCCTTTTCTCTAAAAAAGGTGTTTATATCCTACTCATGCTAGTATACAATGTTAATTATTCGCAATGCATGATTATGACCGTTGTCGCTCTCTAGTTGGTCTCTTCTCAATCTATTTGCTAGCCTTCGCCTGTACTAAGAAGGAATGTTGCTTGTGCATCCAAATCATTAAACCCAAGGTTGTTCCATATGAGTCCACTATATCTACCTATATATATGGTATTATTCTGTTGTTCCAAGTAAATTTGCATGTGCCACCTCTAATCATTGAAATAAGCATCTGTTTTGTGTGCCCGTACCTCTCATGGAGCGAGGGGCCGGTCAATATCTTCCATGCTAAGCGGGTAATTCTCATGATGGGTGTTTATTCACTTGTCATTGCACAAGAGAGCCTGGTAATTGGGATGCCCAATCCTGTAATCAAAATAAAGAAAATGTAATAAAAAGAAACTCCCCGAGAAAGTTGATTGTATGGAGGGCACCCGAGGATTCGGCTAGCCATGGCTTATGTTTGTATGGTTGAAGGGGAGTAAGCATTACCTTTCCACTTGGGAACCGCCGATAATGTGTTTAGCATGGAAGATATTGAAAATCCTTTGTCGTGACGTTGACAGGAAAAGCACGCCTCTCAAAATGTATTCATCTCTAGTTTAAGCTTCGAGCTCTGGCACCTTTGCAAATCGCTGCTTCCCTCCGTGAAGGGCCTATCTATTTTACTTTCATGTTATTTACTTTTATTGTTGAGTCATCACCATCTCATTTAAAGCACCAATCCTGAGAGCGCTATTGTCATTCTTATGCATTGAGTATAGTTAATGTTGGGTATACCATGACTGAATCTCTTCTACCCTGAATTACAATGTTTAGTCGCTGCTTGAACTTTAGAGGTGTTCTGCATTTATGTTTTGTTGTCACAGAAAGGGCTAGCGAGATACCATGTTATCATATTATATCATAATTGTTTTGAAAAATTGTTGGCATTAGAGATATGTTATTATTGCTCGCTAGTTGATTATGCCATTGATATGAGTGAATGTGATTTCTAAGTGTTATCATTTGCATGGTTAGTTCATGATCTTTGCTGAAAACTTGGGTGCTATTTAAGCTTATATACGGATAAAAGAACGAAAGAGTTCGTAAAAGTTTTTCTTTATCACTTTCGGTTTGTCAACTGGATTGCTTGAGGACAAGCAATGAGTTAAGCTCAGGGGAGTTGATACATCTCCATCGTAGCTACTTTTCCAAAAACTTTTGCCCTTGTTTTGGACTCTAATTTTCATGATTTGAATGAAACTAATCCGGACTGACATTGTTTTCAACAGAATTGCCATGGTGTTGTTTTTTGTGCAGAAATAAAAGCTCTCAGAATCGAAGGAAACTTTTTGGAGACCTTTTATGGAATAAAAGAAAAATACTGGAAAGAAGATCCACCGGAGGGGGCCGCCTGCTGCCCACAAGGCAACAGGGTGCACCCTGTTACCTTGTGGGGCTCACAAGGCTCCGTTGACCCAAATCTCAACTCCATAAATACCATCTTTCTGAGAAAAAAATAAGAGAAGAAGTTTCATTGCATTTTACGATACGGAGCCGCCGCCACCTCCTGTTCTTCATCGGGAGGGCTGATCTAAAGTCCGTTCGGGGCTCCGGAGAGGGGGATTTGTCGCCATCCTCATCACCAACCCTTCTTCATCAATAACTTCATGATGCTCACCACCGGGAGTGAGTAATTCCTTCATAGGCTTGCTAGACGGTGATGGAGTTGGATGAGATTTGTCATGTAATCAAGTCAATTTGTTAGGGCTTGATCCCTAGTATCCACTATGTTCTAAGATTGATCTTGCTATGACTTTGCTATGCTTAATGCTTGTCACTAGGGCATGAGTGCCATGATTTCAGACCTGAACCTATTATGTTTTCATGAATATAAGTGTGTTTTGGATCCTATTTTGCAAGTTGTATGCACCTATTACGTGGTATGATCCGCATACCCCAAGATGACAAAAATTGGGATTCTTTTCGGTGATGATCGTAGTATGAGGAGTTCATCTAATCAGTAAGTGCTAATGCATTGTTCCGGTTCTCTATTAAAAGGAGGCCTTAATATCCCTTAGATTTTCTTATGGACCCCGCTACCATGGGAGGGTAGGACAAAAGATGTTATGCAAGTTCTTATTATAAGCACGTATGACTATATATGGAATACATGCCTACATTACATTGATGAATTGGAGCTATTGTGTATTGCTCTAGGTTGTGGCTGTTATATGATGAATGTCATCCAACACAAATATCCATCATTGATCCAATGCCTATGCTTTTCTCATATTGATCTTTGCTAAGTTACTTTCGTTGATGCTGTTGTTACAATCACTACAAAACTGTTACCGTTACTGTTGCTAATGTTACTACTGCTATCAAACTATCATAGTGATGTGCTATTAAACACTTTGCTGCAGATATTCAATTCTCCAGGTGTGGTTGAATTGACAACTCAACTGCCAATACTCATAAATATATTCTTTGGCTCCCCTTGTGTTGAATCAATAAATTTGAGTGAAATACTACCTTGAAGAGTGTCGCGGTCCCCTATACTTGTGGGTTATCACTCACCAACGAGCATTTCACTAAATATGTGCAGGGCCTGGGATGCCAAGCCCCGCAGGATGTGCGCCCGCATCATCGAGCGAGGTCCAGGATGCAACGTCTCTTTTTCTAACACAGTACAGACGCAGACACTCATATATACGTGCATACACTCACCCCTATGAATACACACGCACTACCTACCCCTATGAGCATCTCCGAGAGACTAAGCCGGCATATCATCTTGAGATTGACGACCACAAGCGCCTCGTAGTCGATGGAAATGTCTCCTCCCAATAAACGCGCGTAATCGAAAATCCTGAAATAAATCCAGAAAAATGCGAGCACCAGGATTGAATCCTGATGTACCAGGATACCACTGTCCTAACCATCCAACCACGTCTCGGAGAAGCATTTCATCGAATAGCCTGACCGCCACATAGGTGTCCCCCGAGGCAGCGTATGTGGCGAGCAGGGAGTTGGGGACAGTGCAGCCCCTAGGGCAGGGTGGATGTAGGCCGTCTTGAGGAGGCGGGCACACACACGCACAACAATGAGGGGATTGGACACGCGGCGGAGGAGGGCGGACATGGATGGGAGGTGAGCTGCATTACAGGTGACATGGCTCCCCGGTCATGCAATCCTTTTTTTCAAAACATAGGCAAAAACATTTGCCTCGTCGATTAATTAACAAGAGAATTGCCGAGTTAATTTTTGAGAGATCAGAAACTAAAAGCACCTGTAGTACAGCTAATGCGCTAGATCAAGCCCCATCGGCCCTACTGACGAAACGTAGCAATGGATCCCTGGCTGGAACCTACCTTTTTCCAAAATTTCCTATGACTAGAATTACGGCTGAGTACGAACACTTTAGGTAGCTCGATCGAGAAACGAGCTGACCTTGAGCCAACACTGGCTCGCTCGATTTTACTCGATAGCTCGATATCATAATTTTGATATATACTAAAAGAAAATAGGGTAAATTATTACCATTTAGATAGTCAGAACAAAATTATTACCATATATTGTGTATGATTTTTCTCTATTTTACCTACTACCAAACATGGAAGCTTAATTAAGTATGAAGGAAATTTAGCCTCAATATAATATGTGGTCAGCCATGTGTTGAATATCATGTTATTTTGGCCAAAGTTTTAGAGTAGATGCACCTTCGTTTTCTTCTCTTCCTAGTCATCAATGATCTCTTGCTATTAAGCACTAGTCTTCAGTTGATAGAAAATAAGTTGAACTATATAATGATTTCTTATGTTGTTGTCATAGATTATTAAAGAAATTCGTTTTATTTAGCTCGAAACTAGATCGAGATCGACTCGAGATCGTTATAAGATGAGCATGAGCCACTTTGTACAGCTCGACCTTGAGCTTCGCTCGGTTTGAGCTTGCTCGTATTTCAGTATAAGTTGAACTAGCCCTAATCCAACTCGCTCAAACTCAACTCATTTGCAGCCCTAGATGTACCTCTAAAGCTTCTTCTCCATGTGTCTTTCTCTTCCCCATGTTTTCCCTCTGTTTTCTCACCTATCGCTCGTAATCGCACGTTTTGGCGCCGAACACATCGTCGCTACTGCCTACTGCACATGTCTCCGCTACGAGTACCGCGCTGCAAGGGCTCAGCTACCAGCACTCCCCAACTGCCGCAAAGTCGAAGGCCAGCCACTCAACACCGAAGCTGCAAGGGCTGCAACACCTGCAAAGAGCGCCGGTGTTGCAATGGGAGGCATGCGCCAATGTTGTAGTGGAGTTCGCTGGGGCTCCGTCGGTATGTGCCAGGCCCGGGTTGCAACATCGCCATTGTTGCAAGTTGTCAGTGTTGTGGAGGCGCCCGTGCCGCGAGCTCGCTACATTGCAACATCGCCAACATTTCTGAAACATCGTTGGTGTGTCGGAGGCTGGTGTACCGAAAAAGGCTTTCGCCCCGCTTTATATATAAAGCAACGACCAGACATACACATGCGGATACAGCACGCCATCGGCCCACACAACACACACACCCAAGGCAAGATACAAGGGTGCCGATGCACCGCAACACTACCCAATAGACCACCAAGCACACTACAGATGAGCCAAAAGGAACTACTTGGGGCCGACGAGGACCTCTCGAAACCTAGCCACCGAGAAGAAGTGAAGCGGGACAATGACGAAGCCAGGACTCCAAGGAGGTGCCTTCAAGAAGGGCACGACATTGAAAGTCGCCACAACCCGATCCCGAAGATCAAGTTTTCACCCAGAGCAACGTGGAGAGAAGAGAACACCACGACGGAGCCTTCATGAAGGAAACGACGCCCGTGGCCGCTGCCACCGTCAGCCGGAGAAGACCGGACAAGTTATGCACTTCAGTTTTAACCCTCCGCCAAACCACCATGCTACGCCAAACATCACCAACCATGCCACCCGGGTGACCATGGCAGCCCGACCGCACCCAAGATGCATGGTCCACCCACGAACACCGCGTCGCCCGCTGGCAGGGCCGCCGCCCTGCATCCAAGCAACTCCGTGAACACCCAAAGGCCTTGGCTTTGGCCTGACTGGTAGCACCGGCCAATGGAGCAGCCAGCAGCCGCCCTGCCTCGAACATTGCCAGAACCTCGCCAGAGGGCAGGCGGCCGAGGAAAGGGGAAGGAGGAGTGAACGCATCCGAACCGGTGCACCCCCGCACCAGCGACGGGTGGCCCGACTTCGGGGCCTCCCATCCCTCCTAATAACTCCCCACCAGACACACCCCTATGTCGCCTCGTCGTGGCGGCCGACGCAGCTCGATGCGAGGCCACCAACGACAGCCCGCCCAACCATCGACAAGGAGCGTGAAGCCACCCCTCACCCGCAGCCAAGAGCGCTCACCGGAAAGCCACCCCGCGCCGCCCGCCGTCGTCCAGGGGCCAAAACAGGGGAGGCCCGACTGGAGCTCGGCCAACACGCACCACCAGCTTGCACGCCCTGCTACTTCTTGAGCTTGCGTTGGTTTTTCCCTTGAAGAGGAAAGGTTGATGTAGCAAAGTAGAGATAAGTATTTTCCTCAGTTGAGAATAAAGGTATCAATCCAGTAGGAGGAACACACAAGTCTCCAATAATTGCACCTACACAAACAAATACTTACACCCAGAGCGATAAAGGTGTTGTCAATCCCTTCACGGTTACTTGCAAGGATGAGATCTGATAGTGATGAATATAAAAGATAAGTAAAAGTGTGAAATAAAATAAAAATAAATAAATTGCAGCAAGGTATTTTATGTTTTTGATTTTATAGATCTGAAAATAATATGATAAAAGATAGACCCAAGGGGCATAGTTTTCACTAGAGGCTTCTCTCTTGGAAGAAAGCATATTGTGGGTAAACAAATTATTGTTGAGCAATTGATAGAAAAGCGCATAGTTATGACGATATCTAAGGCAATGACCATGTATATCGGCATCACGTCCGTGACAAGTAGACAGAGTCCTGCCTGCATCTACTACTATTACTCCACACATCGATCGCTATTCATCATGCATCTAGTGTATTAAGTCAACAACAACAGAGTAACGCTTTAAGCAAGATGACATGGTGTAGAGGGATAGATCCAACAAACCCCGTCTTTTTATCCTTAATGGCAACAATACAAATACGTGCCTTGTCTCTTTCTGTCACTGGGAATAAGCACCGCAAGATTGAACCTATTACAAAGCACCTCTCCCATTGCAAGAAAAATCAATCTAGTTGGTCAAACCAAATCAATAGATCGGAGAGAAATACAAAGCTATATAAATCATGCATAAAAGAGTTCAGAGAAGACTCCAATAATATTCATAGATAATCTGATCATAAACCCACAATTCATCGGATCTGAACAAACGCACCACAAAAGAAGATTACATCGAATAGATCTCCAAGAACATCGAGAAGAACATTGTATTGAAGATCAAAGAGAGAGAAGAAGTCATCTAGCTATTAGCTATGGACCCGTAGGTCTGTGGTAAACTACTCACACA
Organism: Thinopyrum elongatum; assembly: GCA_011799875.1. Lineage (NCBI taxonomy): Eukaryota > Viridiplantae > Streptophyta > Magnoliopsida > Poales > Poaceae > Thinopyrum > Thinopyrum elongatum. Next base: position 396,320,903 of record CM022301.1, on the reverse strand, counting down.
TCATCGGAAGGGTAGTAAGGTTGATGTAGAAGCTCTTTGTGGTCAAATCCCCCTCCGGCAGAGTACCGAAAAAGGTCTCCAGATGGGATCTCACGAAGACAGAAACTTGTGGCGGCGGAAAAGTATTTTTGGTGTGCCCTCTGGTCTACGGGGAATATTTGGGTATTTATAGAAGAAAATTTAGGTTTGGAAGTGCCAGGGGGACCCACAAGCATGGGGCACCCCCCCCCCCCCCCCCCCGCGCGCCCTACGAGCTTGTGGCCATCTCGTGGCTCTTCTGACCTCCTCCCGAAGATTCCAGGGTGTCTTGTGGTCTAAGAAAAATCGTCAAAAAGTTTTGTTTCGTTTGGACTTGGTTTGATATTAATTTTCTATAAAGACAAAAACAAGAAAAAAAACAGCAACTGACACTGGGCACTAACTTAATAGGTTAGTCCAAAAAAGATATAAAATAGCATAATAATGCATATAAAATATCCAAGATTGATAATATAATAGCATAGAACAATAAAAAATTATAGATACGTTGGAGACGTATCACGCCCGCCCCGAGCCCGTCCACCGTGTCGCACGCTGCAGCAGAAGCTCCCGCGGCCGCCAACGAGGCAGATTTTGGCCGAGCCCAGACCAGGCCGCCACCGCAGCCACGAGCGCAAGCCGCCCCGTGAAGCCCACCGCGCCGCCGTAGGCCCTCGCTACCCGCCGCCGCGCCTCTACGCCCCTCACCAGCGCGAAGCACCACCGAACGCCGTCAACCCGCGCCAACTGCCTCTGAGCGGGATGAAGATGGAGCCCCACCGCCGGCAACGTGGTCCGGCGATGACGAGGGGGAAGGGAGGAGAGGAGGCTCGAAGCCGGCGGCTACGTGGGGATGGGAGGGGAGTATAATTTTTCAACGTTCCTCGTGTTTCCAAAACATGACGAGGGAAGCGGGGGAGAGATCGCAACATCCTCGGTGTTTCTGAAAGATGGGCGGTGTTGCGATTGTTTGGATTTGGGGCTGGGCCAGTCGATCGTGGCTGATGTAAAGACTAGGAGGACGGTGGATAACTGAAAGTTATCATCATCGACAAACGCGTAGCACCGTCATCCGCCCGACTCGCGTGACACGGCGAAACCATAACCCTCGCGCCACTCCTCCGTACGGTACGCGCTGGGCACTCGATCGTTGCTGATGTAAAGACTAGGAGGACGGCAGATAACTGACAGTTATCATCACCCGACAAATGCATAGCACCGTCATCCGCCCGACTGGCGTGATACGGCGAAACCATAGCCCTGGCGCCACTCCTCCTTACGGTATTCGCTTCTGCATGATGGGAAAGCAACCCAACCGATGCCGAGATCGGGCAGATGACCCACGTTTTCATCTACCGCCAGGAGCAGCGCCGGCCACGGATGCCCGATCGACCACCAGCCGTCGTGCGCACGCGCGAGGCGTTGCCGGAAAGCCGGTGGGCGGCTTTCCCGTTAGCAGCAGCGGCGCCTCCCATCTCGGTCCCGAGGAGCCACGTGGGCTGGCCGGCGGCAGGGCATATATAGGAGCGGCTTGGGGAGCTCCTCCTCAGGCCGCCGCGTGTTCCTTCGCTAGCTATCGCCATCTTCCTCCCAGTTCCCACTCCTCCAGCTCAAGTCAAGTGCAGCGGCACTGCGTCCGGCCCATTCAGAATTTCATATCTGCTGCTTCCTCAGGTCAGGTCAGTGACTGACCCCCCTTGGAAGCACTTTCGTGACCACCTCCTCCCTTCTTTTCTTTTACTTTCGTGAAGCATGGCAAGAGCATCTCCACCTCCTCCATGTTCCCTATTTTCCATGTTAATACTAGAATTTTGCAGTAGGAGTCTCTCCTGCTGTCTTTGCTAAAGAAAAATGCCCAGCTTCGGATTCTGGCGCACCGGGGTCGGGGAGGGTAGCTCTCTGCTACTCCCTCTGTCCCATAATATAAAAGCGTTGTCAAAAACGCTCTTATATTATGGGACGGAGGGAGTAATTCAGAAAAACAACATTGGACAAATTCCGTGTTACACACTTATGTCAGGTTGAGGATACAATCCTGGGATGGAAACAGAGACTATAGTACCATGGAAAACGTCAAGCTCACACAAGGCCTGCCAACATTGTTGAAGGCCTAATAGTAAACTTGTAAATATTTGTTGTTGTTGTTATGCTTCCATTATTCTCTAATATGGAATGGTAACTCTATGCTTCCTTCTTCTCAGTAGAAAAAGAAACAGAAAATGGCAAAGATGGTAGCTCCTCCGAATGGCAAGCGAAACCATGGGAAGCATTACTACACGATGGGCCAGACGATGTTTGAGATCGACACCAAGTACGTGCCGATCAAGCCCATCGGAAGAGGATCTTACGGGGTAGTTTGCTCGTTCATGAACAAGGATACAAACAAGAAGGTCGCGATAAAAAAGATAATCAATGTCTTTCACAGCCGTGAGAATGCACTGAGGACGCTGCGCGAGCTGAAGCTCCTCCGGCACTTGAGTCATGAGAATGTCATTGCTTTGATGGATGTAATGATGCCAATACAGAGGAGGAGCTTCAAGGATATCTACTTGGTGTCCGAACTCATGGACACGGATCTGCAACAGATCATCAACTCATCTCAAACGCTTTCCAATGACCACTGCCAATATTTCCTTTTTCAGGTATGCGACAGTCACCTCTGTTTTTCAGTCTTTCTTTTTGCTCGACACTTGTCCAGTAATATTTATTCTGCTCCCCATTCTGTCATAAGTTAGTTCATTCACATAGTCCATACCATGAGTTATTTGGATGTAATGCCTATGGTGCCTAGGTGCCTAATTATCTGTGCCTAATTATTTTACTGGACATATATTCCATTCCAGATGCCTAGGTGCTGTCATTGGCGTGGTCTTGTTTAGTCAAGTTATGATGTCTGATTTTTCCAGAAAAGGTTCTTGTAAGATAATATAATGTTTTTATAGTTCTATATATATATACCAATTTGTAGTTAGTCCACGGTACATGTAAAGTTGTCAAGTTCCAACTTGTTAGGTTACCAGAGAATGATCAGCTAATTTCTAGAAGAAGCAATGGTCAATTTCAATATCTGTAGTGGTACTATAGTAGCTTCTATAGCTGCTCCCGGATAGTGCTTGTGCGCTTAGGAATGATGTATCTTAAAAACAAAATGACTTTTAATACAAATCTTATTTGCTCATGGGTATTTGCATGAACATATATGGTGTAAGCCTCTGTAAATAATTTAAGGAAAGCTACGTATATACACCTAGACTTGAGCATTTTAACTGATACCTACCTGCTCAACTTGTCTTGCAGATTACTTTACTTTGTAATTACTATGATATCTTTAGTTTATTGCCGACCATTTTACGATTTCTCTAATTTTTTCCAATCAATCAATAGTCTAAGATGCCACCTTTTATTGACTGTAGCTGCTCCGAGGGCTGAAGTATCTTCATTCAGCGCGAATACTGCATAGAGACCTGAAACCAGGAAACCTTCTGGTTAATGGAAACTGTGACCTGAAGATCTGTGACTTTGGTCTTGCTCGCACAAATAACACTAAAGGCCAGCTTATGACTGAATATGTTGGCACCCGCTGGTATAGAGCTCCTGAGCTGCTGCTCGGCTGCGACAAGTATGGCAACTCCATAGATGTCTGGTCTGTTGGCTGCATCTTTGCTGAGCTACTTGGCCGCAAGTCCATCTTTCCAGGAACTGATTGCCTAAATCAGCTTAAGCTTATAGTCAATGTTCTTGGCACCATGAGCGGTGCTGGCCTTAAGTTCATTGAGAACAAGAAAACTCGCAAGTACATCAAATCCCTTCCATACACCGCCGGGATTCCCCTCACTAGAATGTACCCACAAGCACACCCTCTTGCCATTGATCTATTGCAGAAGATGTTGGTCTTCGATCCTTCCAAAAGGATCGGTGTCGCTGAGGCTCTGGAGCACCCCTATATGTCTACGCTATATGATCCCAGTGCAGAACATCCTGCTCCGGCGCCCATCGATCTCGATATAGATGAAAAACTCGGCGTAGAGATGATCCGAGAAATGTTGTGGCAGGAGATGCTCCAGTACCGTTGAGGCTGCCAGGATGGTGAATATGTGACAAGCAGGAATGAGCACACGCCCACATGTTCTTTTCTATATAAAGCTTACTGCGATTATCACACCTATCAAGTTATCACAATGAACTTGGTAACCTGTTATGTAAACAGGTGCACATATAAGACCGCCTATGGATTTTTCTGGTTGTGAGTCACTACTTGTGGTATATATGGACTGTTGTGTTGTAAAAGTGTGTGTAAATTGTAGTCCTCCTTTTTTTTTACCTGATTTCAAGGTGAAATCTTAGAGGTTGCTCTATATATGGAGGTCTCAACTTTCGAGTGGCCTTGGTTTTCGTTTGTTTGCTTCAGAACTAGACATTGCAGTGTGTATGGTGCTTTCTGTTCGGCTAAAAATGTATACACTCTGAAGCTCTCTGTAATTTGCAATTCAGTATCATCACTCCCTCCGTCGCCGTCACTTCCTCTTCTCGCGGCGCGGCGCTGCTGTCGTTCCCTTCCCGGGAACACCGCTGGGACGTCACCGGACTCGGGGACATCGAGTTCGAAGGGAACACGCTCTCCTTCGAGCGTGTCGAGCACACGGACAACCGTGCGATGGCCAACTTCGACGACCTCACCGAGATCGAAGCCAGCGACTTCCCGCATGAGCTTTGGCACGAAGACGGAGTGAAGTACTTCTTCACTCACCTCGGCTCGGTCTGTGCTCTTGATCAGTACTGCATCGGCGCCGGCGACTACGTCAGCGTGCGCGCGATGGTCATGGTCACCCGCGGCAAACGCCTTCCGCCCGGCATGGTGGTGCTGCTCCCGGGGCGTGACCTCATCACTATCTCCCTCACCCAGCTCGCCTACCACGCGCACGGGATCGGTCCCGACGATCCGTCGCCTTTCTCCTCAGGCGACGACAGCGACACGGACTCCTACGACATCCACGCTTCCGCTGTCCGCGAGGCGACGCTCCGCGAGTTCGCGGACCGGGCTAGAGGCAGAGGTCCGCCTCCCTCTCGACGCGGCTCCCTCTGGAACCGACGCGACGCGGCGGACGGCAAACCCTCGGCCATCTCCGAACCTGCCACGGTTGCGCTGCAACCGGGCGGAGCCCTGCCGGCTCTGCTCATCCCAACCCCGACCGCGGCCTGGTCTTCGCCTCTGCCGACCGCGGACGGGGCCACCTGCGCGGCCGCGGCGCTCGCGAGTGTCGAGACACCTTCCCTCGCCTCCGTCCCCCGGGCTGCATCCGTGGAACTGACCGGCTCCCTGGCGCTTCCAACGCCGCCAGTGCATGTCGTTGACGAGACCACGCCCGCATCCGCGACGCTCGTGGCCGCCGTCGCCCCGGCTACTCACGTTGCGGCTGCGACCTCTGCCCCGCCGACTCAGACGCGCTCGGCTGCCGTCTCCCTGACGGTCTCGTCCTCCGACGGAGACGCGCTCTCTCCGAGCCCTCTCGCTGACGGAGGACACGGCGAAAACACGTCCTCCTCTGCCGTGATCTCCAACCTCGACGTCCATGACGATGTTATCCGCAAGCGCGACGTCCACTCACGGCGCATAGTCTCCGCGGCAAAGCTGCGTCGCAGTGCACGCATTGCCGACCAGGAGATGCCCTTCTACTCCACCATGGCTCAGAAGGCATCGCGCCTAAAAGCCTCTCGTTTCAACCTTGCCAAGGCCTCCGACGAACTGGTTGCTGCTATCCAGGGCTCCTCCCTTTGCGTCTCTGATGGAGAGGCCTCGGATGCCGACAACGACAAGCTGGCCCAGATCGCGCTTGTCTGCGGAGCTGACGCCGACGAGGCTGATGTTATTCGCGCTGCCGGTGCTCTGCCTTCTCCATGAGCTATGACGAAAGACTAGCCAGGCGAGTGCGCCCTTGGGAAGGGTGCTTTTGGTCCCTCGCGCCTGCAGCCGCGCCCATCTCTCGCTCCCTCTGTACTCTCTCTAGGTTTAGTCTGTTTACGTGCATTGCTAGGTTAGTCTTGCGATGCACCGCTCGAACGTCCGTCCTCTGTATTTCCTTGCTGTTTCGCTCCCTGGCCTGTAGTGGAATGAAGTTTGCCTATGAATCAGTCTAATTTCTCTGTTCTTTCTTGGAACGTTCGTGGTCTCGGGGACACCGATAAGTGTAAGGATATTCTATCTGAGCTTGTCACAATTAAACCTTCTGTTGCTCTCCTTCAGGAAACCAAGCTAGATTCTTCCCCCGTCACTAAGATTAACTCCTTCTTACCGCGCTCTCTAGACCAAAACGCTTCTCTGCCGGCCGTCGGTTCTGCCGGAGGGATTTTCTCTGCGGTCAACTCTCACGCCCTTTCTCTCACTAACCACGCTCATGGCCTCATTTCCACATCCCTAAATTTATCCTGCCCAGTCTCCGGCACAAACCTAGTAATCACTAATATTTATGCGCCGTCTCAACGCTCTCTCAAGGCCGACTTCCTACTCGAAATCAGACAGATAGCTCCCAGCAGTTCCATCCCCTGGTTACTTGTCGGCGACTTCAACTTAATTCGGTTCGCTTGCGAGAAAAATAACAACAACTTCCACTCCTCCGAAGCTAATTTGTTCAACGCGGCTATCTCAGACCTGCAGCTCATCGAGCTCCCCCTTCTCGATAGGACGTTCACGTGGTCCAACAAGCGTTTAAACCCAACTCTTGAACGCCTTGATAGAGCCTTTTTCAACCTAGCCTGGGAAGACCGGTTCCCTAACACAACCCTATCCTCCCTAACTCGCTTCACCTCCGACCACGTCCCGCTTATCGTCAAAGTCTCTTCTCATATCCCTCGCTCCCGCCTCTTTCGCTTCGAATCCTTCTGGGCCCTGTACCCGGCTTGCAAACGGATCGTAACTGAGGCCTGGACCCAGCATCAACCTCCTTTCAACTCAGACTTAGCCCTAGCCACTGCCATCAAACGCACTAGGTCAGATCTCAAAACCTGGTCCAAAAAACTCAGACCTGTTCACCAACGAGAAACTGACTGCAAACTTGTCATCGACAGGATTGACCGCTTAGAAGAAAGGCGTTGCCTTTCGCGGGCCGAGGCTTCCCTTAGACTAGTTACCATCACCTCTCTTCAACGGGCTATCAGACAGAAAGTTCTCTTCTGGAAGCAAAGGGGGAAAGTCAAAGCCGTCATCGACGGCGACGAAAACTCTAAATATTTCCATGTCTCCGCTTCTCAGAGGTTCCGCAAAAACAAAATCGCCATCCTTGAGGACAATGGGGCTGACTTCTCTGCCCATGATGACAAGGCTGCCATCCTCCACAATTTCTTTCGCAATCTGCTAGGCACACATAAAAGTACCTCTTGGCTTTCCCCCCTATCTGACCTCTATCCCACTCAACTTCCACAACTCCGTCATTTAGACGAAAACTTCTCCTCTCAGGAAATTCAAGATGCCTTTTTTCCAGATGAACGAGAACGCTAGCCCGGGCCCTGACGGGGTGGGACCGGGGTTCTACCGAAAATTCTGGCATAACATCAAGCATACAATCCTCCCCTTCTTCGATGACTTCGCCAACTTGCGAGTGGACGTGGAGCGCTTCAACAGAGCCCACATGATCCTACTCCCCAAAAAAGAGTCTGCCAGAACTCCGGATAGTTTCAGACCCATTTCTCTTCAAAACTGCCCTCCCAAGGCGATAGCCAAACTTATTACCAACAGGATCAAACCCCTCATTCCGCTCTTGGTCCATGGTGACCAAACCGGTTTCATCTCGGGGAGGTGTATTGCCGAAAACTTCATCTATGCTGCCGACCTTCTCAGCGCTTGCCACACTAGGAAGGCGCCCACTATGGTTTTCAAACTTGATTTCCACAAAGCTTTCGACTCCATCAGTTGGGACTCTCTCCTTCTCATCTTGCACGCTAGGGGATTCCCACCCAAAACTGTTAGCTGGATCAGAACGTTGCTGGCCTCAAGCAAGACGGCTATCCTACTTAATGGGAAACCTGGCCCCTGGATCAACTGTAAAAACGGTCTTCGGTAAGGGGACCCCCTCTCCCCTTACCTCTTCATAATCATCGCAAACCTTCTCCAGCGCTTAATCCTTCGGGCTTTCTCTCCAAACAATCTCTGTCATCCAATCTACAAGGATCGCCCGCCCACGGTGCTTCAATACGCGGACGACACTTTAATCATAGCCCATGCCTCTACCCAAGCCGCGACCACCCTCAAGGATATTCTCGACCAGTTCGCCCTCGCTACCGGTCTTACCATCAACTTTCACAAAACTACGTTCGTTCCCCTCAACACGGATACCGTCACTACGCAGAACATTGCTCTCACCTTCGGTTCTGACCCTTCCTCCTTCCCTCAAATTTACCTGGGCCTACCGCTATCCCACACACGACTACCTTCCTCCGCCTTCGAACCTATCATCCAACGCTTCCTAAAGTACCTTTCCGGTTGGGCGGCAAAACTGCTCTCCCGCGGAGCCAGATTAACGCTTATATCCGCTACTCTCGACGCCCTTGCCACTCACTTCATGTCCGTCTTTAGGCTCCCCAAGAAGATCCTCAAAAGACTTGATGCCATTCATAGATCCTTTTTCTGGGCTGTCGACGAAACATGCTCCGGGGCCAAGTGCCTTATTGCATGGAAAAAAGTCTGCACCCCTAAAAAGGCTGGGGGGCTCGGCATCAAAAACCTGCACCTCCAAAACAATTGCATCCTTATGAAATTTGCCTTCAAGCTTCTCCAAAAACAAGACTTGCCTTGGGTAAACTGGTTCTTCCAACACTACTCCCTCGACTTCGAAAATAAACCTCACAACCCCTCCTACCTTTGGAAAATCGTAAACAAACAACTTCGCCCCCTCCGCAATATCTCTTTTGTCCTCACCAACAATGGCACTTCCACCTTCTTCTGGCTGGACGCTTGGCTTCTTCCGACACCGCTTGCAGACACCTACCCACACCTCTTCTCCCACTCCACCTCACCCTCGGTCCTGGTATCACATGTCATGCATGATGGTTTACTCGCTACTCTGCGGAACCGCCTAACAATTGTTGCTTCTGTAGAGCTTGCGTCTGTTTTGTCTCTATTGCAGGATGTAGCCACCAACGACGCGCCCGACGACAGGTTCCTCAACCACGGCTCCTCCTTCTCCTCAAGGTGCGCCTACTCGCTGCTATCCTCCGACCACGAGATCGATCTCAACGCAGGGTACATTTGGAGCTCCAAGGCACCTATCAAGGTCAAGATCTTCGGTTGGCTTCTCTGTCGTGACAGGTTGAGCACGATGGCGAACTTACACCGTAAGACCATCACCTCTGACTCGGTCTGCCCGCGGTGCGCACTCACCCATGAGGACGCAGCGCACGTTGCCATCCTTTGCCCTTGCGCGATACAGGTGTGGTCCCTCTTGGGGTTGCAGCAACCTCACTCCATCGACCTTCTTTGGGATACTTCGACACCGGTCGGCCTCGACATCAACATTTGGCCTACCGTCGCCCTAGCCATTCTTTGGAAACTTTGGGATTCCCGGAACGCCCGTGTTTTTCGCAATGAACGTCACACTCCCCTAGATACTTTTCGGAACATCATCTCAGATTTCACGTTTTGGGCCTTTAGGTTTAAGGACCCCGTCAGTAGAGAGGCGGCCGTGTCTTGGCGCCTTTTCCTTTCCTCTCGATGTAACCCGTGGTGGGTCTCTCGTGGTGTTAGTCGTTCTGCTTGCTAGCTAGGTCATGCCTTCTTCTGGGTGGTTTTTTCTTCTCTCATCTTCTGTAACCTTGATACCTGTACGGTTTTCGGCCCGGTTTTCCTCATAAACGGGGTAAACTTGTTTAGGTTTTTGATCCGGTTTCCCGTATAAACTGGATCAGCCAAAGCTTGTGGGGTGACTCTGGGCTTTGGCAGCTTTTTGAGCAATATATTCAAGTGGGGATCCTCTCCCCCCCGGTGATCGTTCAAAAAAAAATGTTGATGTGATGGTGGTCAAAGTTATTAGTCCTATTTCCCGAGAAAACAACTTTTGTAGAGAATTCCGATCTCTCAAGCTCCCACTGGAGTAACCAATATGTCGTCACAACTTGTCGGAATAAAGAACCGAGCAATAAGCAAGCAAAAGCAGATCATGTATTCTATTGAGCTAGAGCACGGTACCGTTTCACATACGTGTGAAACATTAGCTAACGAAAATCAAAGATGGAGATGATACACAATGGACACGTGAAAGCATTGTATGAGGACATGTTACCGACGAAAAGCACACTACTATCCCAGAAACATCTACCTTCCGACAGGCCCATGTTAGAGCAACTCTAGCAGATGCGTCAGATGTGGCAGATCGCCATAATAACTGCTAGTATGGCGATCGGCACACAAAAATTTTCCTCCTCCATAATACTAGAAAATATTTCATTTCAATAGGTTGAGAACATCAGCCGTGATCAGCATTTGCTGCAGCTAAGGTTCTTTTTGTCACTATTTAGATGTATGTTTTATTCGCAAAAACCATCTATCAGTTGTTGTAGCTCTTCCTATAACCATAGAGCAAATCATGAAAGATGCCAAATATGCTTGCCTGGATCCAGGCAAGACTTGAGAGTTTAAACTTACTTGTTTGCAGCATTTAAGAATTTTCAGCATGTCAACGTAAGATGAGAACTATGCATACCTTCAGTTTAGATCCCTGTGTGTTTTTGCAACATTTAAGAATTCAGTTTAGATCCCTGTGTGTTAAATTTATCAAGAGGTGTACCATCATCATGTGCTTGTACCGATTAAAGAAGTTCCCCATTGTTCTAATTTTTTTCATGACATAGATGAAGAATCATCTTCCACCTGCATCCGTGTTAGGATCAGGGGAACGTCCCCGTTTAGAGACCTGGTGAATACTCCTATTCATGTGAATGCAAATCAAGCATGTGAACAACAGTGAGAACCGAAACCAAAGAGTGATCAAATTTGGTTTGCCTAAACGTCCGATGAGAAGAGAGTGGAAATAGAAGCAATGCACAACCCACGACAGAAAAGAAGCTGCGTCTCTGATTTGTATTAACCATGAGCAAGTTCTTTGAGCTCGGCGCACGCACGGAAGGACCACCCCATTCTGCTCCGGCGCGCCGGTCTGACCAACGAGCATGTCGCTAAACATGCGCAGGGCCTGGGACGCCGATCCCGACACGATGTGCGTCCGCATCAATAAGCGAGGTCCAGGATACAGCATTTTTTCTTTACATAGTACAGACGCAGACGCTCATATATACGCACATACACTTACCCCTATGAACACACACGCGCACCCTATCCCTATGAGCATCTTCGAGAGACTGAGCCGACATATCATCTTGAGATTGATAAAGTCACCACAGGCGCCTCGTAGTCGATGGGAACGTCTCCTTCCACTAGACGCGCATCGACGAAAATCCTGAAATAAATCCAAAAAAATGCGAGCATATTAAATTCTGATGGGTCGGGATGCCACTGTCTTCCTAACCATCCAACCATGTCTCGGACAGGCGTTTCGTCAAACAGCCTGACCGTCACAAAGGTGTCCCCCGAGGCAGCGTATGTGGCGAGCAGGGAGTTGGGAGCAGGGTGGATGTAGGCCGTCTTGAGGAGGCGGGCAAGCACAGGCACAGCAGTGGTGGGCATTGGACGCGCGGTAGAGCAAATGCGCTAGATCCCTGGCTGGAACCTACCTTTTTACAAAATTTCCTTTACGGCCGAGCAAGGTGTCAGAGCCGATCAAAAGTAAGCGGAATTTCACATCCAACGAGCAACAAAATTCTACCGCTGCAAGAGAAGATAAACCAATGTGTTTTCTTCTGTTCTGTTCTGTTAGATTGAATTTAAGGAACCATCCATCCATGATCCATGTATTTAAGTTGCAGACTGACTGACTGGCTACTCCGGAACAGTTTGTCAAGGAGCATTACAGACAAACTCCCCATGATGTAGGAAGAAGCTAGGTAATGTTTAACGACGGTGCCATCCTTTTTCTAACTATATAATTACAAAGGCATTTTCTCCTCCTTCTGCAGCCTCCTCCTCTCCGCGTCTCGACATGACATGGTGCTCTCTGATTCACTACATAGCCTGTCAACCCAGTCAATAAATCGAATCGCATCCCAAGCTCGACAGTAAACAACAACAATTTTGTCTCAATACAACAAAGTCAGCTCATTCAACCATTACATTACTCAGAACACAAGTGGAAATAAATGGTTTTGCCAAATTAACATGCCATGTTTGAAAGAAACAGCATGCTGACGAAATGAGCCACAGGTATCAGGGATTGTCAAGTACATAAATGCAACAGGGACCCTCGAGGTTTCTCACTTTCAGCGTTGAGTTTAATAGAAACTACAACGTTAACGTACTATCTTTCCCAACAAGAACCAGAAGTGCTCGTTTGGCTGGCAGCACGAGTCCACCTGCATTCGAGGCCCCGACTCGGCAGGTGCTCACTTCTTTTTGAAATAAATTAATAAATGCCCTGGTGCTATTGTCCATGGGTCAAGTTTTTTGTGTTCGAGAAAAAATAAATCTTTCCTAAAATGGCCAGATATAACATGTCTTCCTACCTAATGGTTGCCAATAAGTAAATGAATAAATCAAACTGATGTTCAACCATCATTAACATACACATTTCATTGCAAAAGACAGCACCTACTTTTCTCAGCAGAAGCAGAAATATTTGGATCTGCCAAATTAGCATGTCAACTTTTAAGATGCATCCAATTGATTTAATGAGCTACGGGTATCAGGGATTGTCAAGTACATGCCAACAGGGAACCCTCGAGGTTTTCGCTTTTCAGTAGCAAGTTTAATGGAAAAACGTTAACATGTTATTTTCCTAATGAGAACCGAGCACAGCAGTTGCTCGGTTGGCTAGCAGCATGTTGTGTGTGTCACATGCTCACCCACACGCATTCAAGGACCCCCTCCACAGCTGCTCGCTTCTTTTATTAAATTAAATAAAAACATTTTCTTTCCTAAAATGGGCACACGGAACATTTCTCCCTACCCAATAGTTGCCGACATCAATATAAGTGTTCCACTGCAGAAGACAGTACCTATCTTGACAAATTAGGGCAATATTGCTTCACTATGTTTATAAAGAAGGCTCTCCATTCATGTACAAGAAAGCTAGAGTCAGGAGGTACCTGAAAAACAAAATTATATTGCATTGCATACAAAAGTGAGATGATTGCTCGATACACAGAAACAAAAACCAAAATATATTTGTAGCCAGGAAGTCCTTACCCAGAAAATTTTCACCTAACAATTTGGGACGCGGAAGGGAGACTTGGCCTTTTCTCTACTAGCTCATAATGGAGAACAAAGTTATCCTGCAGCAACACACATGCTCAACTATCATATGCAAAAGTGCTCAAGAGAGGCTGGATATTCAGCCAATGTAAGTACCTTACGGAATGTTTCCCAATTGCCTTGATCAAAGAAGGCATAAGACCCCTGTTCATATGTAGGAGTTTTGACAATAGGCTCCATGTTAGGAATTCTTGTGAACCATTGCCGCGCTTCTTTATGGTAAAACCATGCACGATTATATCTGACAAAAACAATACACATGCATTACATATCTAAGAATTAGTATATACCAAAAAATAAACTGGCTGAAGCTCTGCTCAGTTGTGATGTGCTGCACTAGGTCGTGGGCAAGGGTAAAGACAAGATATTACTGCTAAAAATGGATAGGTTACAAGGAAGTTTGAAGGATGCACAGCAATGCTAAACATAACTTGTGCAACTTAGCAAAAAAAAGTCATTAAAAATAAATAATAGAAAGTATCTGACAGGTTATAAGTCAATATTTGTTAGTGTTATACATTTGATCAGGACATAGCAGTATGTTCCCTTATCAAATGTTACCGCAATAAGATCACATTTTTTGGTAAAAGATTCAGAACATGAACAAGGCGCATGCATGACGATCCAATTATTACATCTAACAAGAAGATATTTAAATGAGATAACCAGTGAAACAATGTACTCACAGTTCATTGGCAGCACATATTTGAGCTTCATCCTTCGGCATGCTGAAAACCAAAGACAAAGGTCATAACCTTAAAATTTACCAAAACTAATAGCCGAACCTAATACATTCAAGTAGCGAAAGTACCTGTAGAATATGTAAAATAGTATGAGTGTCTGAAATTTCTGAAAATGCATAGGCTGCAAAGACAGAACTTGTTACAATGTATTTTATCATAAAATGAACCGGCTGCATCAAAGAAAGATTCTGGGCCTTTCTTGAAAATGGGTTTAAAACATCTCATTAGACAGAAATAGCCTACAGTTACTGGCAGCTACCTGTAGTGCTGGGGGTTGCTCAGCCACATAACAAGCTGGAGTAGGATATTGTGGATCTCCTTTTGCTGGCTCATTTGAAAATGGAGAGCCAAATGTCTTGTGCAGATTGTCTGGTGAGTTCAAATTCAAACCCAACGTTGTCAAATCTATTCCCAAAGCAAGAGATGACAAATCAGGATCATTCATCCTTATAACTCCCAGCAATCCTAACAAGCCATATGGATCAGGTGGTGTTCGGCCTCCCAGAATGGGCTTTAGATCATGATCCCCATATGGCTGTGTGGCTGAAGACATCTGCTGCAACCCGAAAGGACTCTGAGCCTGCGGCTGCTGGTATTGCTGGAGCAGTTGCTCGTATGATCCCAAATTAGAAGTTTGACTCGAAGAGTTTAGTGGTCTTAGTCCAATATTTTGGGGTCCGGCGCTCTGAATCTGACAAAACATAATGAAGATGATTCTATTTATTAATGGGTAAATATGAGCAGTAAACCTGAATATGACGCGCCAAAACAGAAACCTATCAGAACCATGATAATGCAACAGATGTTAAATGTTTGATGATTGTTTCAAAGGATTTCTGATATAACTTACTGAATTAGCACCCTGCTGATGTTGTTGACGATTTGGTTGGTAGCTACTTCCTAAATTAAACCCAACGGACCTTGCCATCTGTGTAAGTGTTCATAACGTGTCAAAATAAATGCTCGGAGAAACAAAGATTCAAAATTCAGAGACATGAACCCACAGGATATTGTTGTCCTTGAATTACAGGTACATTCTCGTGAAGTTGTTCCCTGTGATTTAACTCCATAGCATAATCTGAACTGCTACCTGATAATTCAAAATGTCAATATTCAGTATAACTTGGCAAAAGGGGGGGAAAGGAATGTATTAAGGTAGTGCAATGATCAGCCAAAAGATCTACTTCAGGAAAGAATTTTAAAGCCTCAAGAAACACTACCAAGGTCTTATTTTGTTCCGTGCGCATTTATTTTGTTCCATGCACGTTTATTTTGTTCAGTGCACAATTATGGAGCATTAAAGCATGAGCATGTCGCACGTGGAAAGAATAGGTCCAAAAATCTAAAGATTAAACCATGCAAAACATGTGGCGCCATTAAAGGGGATTGGCACCAGAATTGACCAAACAAATGACAAATTACATTATGTGGGAAGATGGTTCGTCAGCCTAAACTGTAATAATAGTACTAAGATATTAAAAAGAAAAAAAACACTGTAGTTACATTTGGGCCTAAAAGCATAAGTGCAACTATTTGTATTCATCCGTATGGGTGTCTTGATGCCGTGAAGCGGGCACAAGAAAACAAACAGTCTGAGATGCTTAACAAAATTCAGGACTGAATGTATGCGCGTGGATGGCCAAATTTGTTACTTCAGCAGTAATCTCTATTAAATGCTGGAGCTAATTTTCAGGGCGTTCTTTTGATACATACTGGTCCACACGGTTGGTCATGAGGCTCATAGTTAACTTACTGACATGACAAGTTTAAATGAATGATAACCATAGTAAGCACCAGAATTAAATTGGCTTAACCACCTCCCAGTGGCTTAGCTGCTATGCTTTCAAATCATACCTAATGGGAGTATGTATTCTTTGTGACATATGTAGGACAATGTTAATACGAGTATATAGCTCATGTTTTATATGAAGAGTAGGACCTATGGAAAACACGAAGGGTTAAGATGCCCTTCCATCTATAACCACAAGTCATGATATGAGAAGCTTACAATAAATTCTCTATAGTTTTCATAGGAAAGACAAATTGATTATCTTTCCCTAAAGTAACTAACTTAAGAGCTCTATATTCATCTCATTTATTAACATTTTCCTAGATGTGTCACAAATAATACATACTCCCATTTCTCGCCAAAAATTAGGTTTACTTGTTACTTATAGGCATCCGAATTGCGGCGCATGTAAGCATGTTGCAGTGAGACCTTTTTATCTAAATGTCATTTCGCGCATTTTTTCTTGGTTGCCACCAATATTCTAATGACAATTCATGGTAATTCCAGTTTGAGCATCACATAATAATAGACGGTGCATATATGCATCCTCGATTTGGCATATGTATATCTTATAAAGCAATACCAAATTAGTATTTGTGAGATATTTTTCTAATTCCCGCGAGGCCACGTCAGCTGCATGGTCTTGCCCCGCTGGCCCTCTCATGAAATTTCTGCATCCTTGTCTTCTCACCTCTATGATTGTATTCCCAAAAATGGTGTGCTATAAATTTTGCTACAACGAGCGCGGCACCTTTTAGTTAGGTCAGTGCAAAGTGGCAAGAGAAGTAGAGAACACAACAATACCCGTCAATATATAGAAACGGTAGTAAGCATTTGTTGACTCCAGGAGAAGATCATGGCATTCATACTACACGACTAAAAAAAGAATGGGCTTTATAACAGATAGAAGATTTTATGACAGGGCAATTTTTTTTGGTAACTAAGCTGTTCAAATACTGAGGTTCAATAAGTACAGTGTAGCGGGGCTGTATAATAACAGGCATGCAGCCGATATTAGAACTTCAAGATCACAAAGTAACACAATTAAATAATCATGCACCACGGAACCGAAAGTATAATGAGAACAATCTCACTGAATCAACAGACAGGTTCTAGAATTAATTCAACTGTAACAACCTTTAAATCCTGGCAAAGCCGGGAAATCTTCGTTCTGAATACTGAACTCCTGGTTTTGTTGAACAATGGAGTTAACACCAACTCCTTGCTTCCGTAGTGATCCTGCAATTTGGAGAGATTGGCAACGAATCCTCCAAAAATAGGGAGAAATATTTACGGTTTTCCAGCAATTTTACCATATTGTCCTTGCGGACCACCAGCTGAATTAGGTCGACCAGTCAATTGGGGGAAATCATTGATGTCGAATGGAGCGCTGTCACTGGCGTCATGTAGCATCCCGATAGAACCTAGAGAATTATTTCCTGGTTGCATTTGGTTCTGGGATAATGAACCTCCAGACGTTGGGTATGAACTTCCAATCATATTGATCAGTTGTGATGATCCTGGTGTTAGAGATAAATAAAAACAAACAACAAGCTGAATGAGAACATGCAGTTCTTCAAAAGAAAAGAACACACTGTATGCTTCTTTATCATTCACCCTCACGAGACTATCACGATTGTATATATAATATAAACAAGCTTTTATCATAGCCTAGCTAATTTCATGAATTTAAATTGGTATCACAAAATAGAACAACATTAAGCAATAGGTACAGTAACAATCCCTAAAAAAGCAAGAACAGATGTATTCCAACAACCAACATACGCCTGCAAAAGAAAGAATATCGATGACAGGAACTCCAACAACGTTGGACTAATGGACTTAACTATTTGAGGTCTTAAATTCTAATAGTTGGATCCTAATGTACAGAGGTAACAAAATGCCTGTTGCTCCAGATAGTGTCGCACTTTCAAAAATGAATTCTGCAATACACTATAGCATCACATGGTTAATAATTTATGAAGCATGAACACCAATGCTACCTACTGTGCTTTCCAAAAAAAAGGTCCAACGAAACCTATATCGTATTGGATGTCGATCACTTATTTCATATGCCCAACCTTTTTTTGGTACGATAAAGTCAAGGGGTGAGGACACAGTTCAAAGCAAAGGATATGATAAGTAAACTCTGAATAGAGCATTAACATGACAATGGTTAAACATGCTTAAAAATAATTTTTCGAGCTAAAACATAAATCTATGAAGAAGAAAAAATCAACCGATGGTTAAATAAACTACCTTGCGGATTAAGGCCATTCATCATCCTGTTGGATCCTTGCACATTTAGTCTTCCACTTCCAGCATTGCTACTAAAGTCGATGCGTGATGAGATACTCGGCACCGACAATCCACCAGAGCTTATACTTCTTCCAATGTTACTTCCGCCCACGATGTTTCCTGCGGAGCTTGTAATACGTGGACCCAAGTTTCCTAAAGCTGGAGACACTGACATGCCAGGAACAGAATTTCGATTACCACTGGTGTCCAAATTTGAGTATAAACCTTGAACGGTACCGCCCATATTCATGCCACTACTAAATGCTTGACCTCCACCAACATTCATTCCTCTACCACTGACACCTGAATGTGCATGAGGAATCTGCAAAAGAAACAGTAATACCAAAACAGTAAAAACCATCATCCTCCACATGAAACCACAGCAAGAATATGCTATAATTTAAGCCAACAAAATTGTTCCTTAGATTGCAAGCGCATTAACATGCATGTTCATGCTGTTTAAAGCATAAAAATAATAATATATTGCAAACCTCCATAAAGGTGGGCATTCGAACCTGAGACATGGCAACTGGAAGGTTGTTTGAAGCAAATCTCCCAGAAATGCTCCCTCCAGGTTGTTGAACCCCGGAGGATGGAAGGCCGCTCATCACAGCATTCCTTTGTGCAAGTGATCCAGGCATATTTGGAAGACTGAAATTTCCATGAATGTTGCGCAGACCTGAAAAGTGCAGAAAATGATAAGAGATAAAAAGGTGTACTCAATGGATGTTGCACTATGTCAATGAGCTAACCTAGCTAGTGTACCATATGCTCACCAGAGTGATGGAGACCTTGAACCGATCCAGATTGACCAGAAAAGGATGTTGCAAATGGTCGTCCGGTTGAGTCTGGTAGATTTGATGCGGAACTGTTAAGATTTGACTGCCAAGGAAGAAAGCATCAAGTTATCAAGACAAATAATAACAAAACATGGTAAACAGACGGAATTGAAAAGTATATATAGTTAATGCATGCTAGTACAGTTATAAGGATAAGCAGGTACATTCAGCAAGCCAGACATTGATGACAACAGAAGAGCGAGTCAGCACTCAGGATCAAATGAAGATTGTCCACCAAAAATGCCTGAACCGGTGATTCCTTCCAATCTGAAACAGGAATGGACACATCCGTTGGTAGCTTGTAAATTAAAGGACAAATTGCACATAATATTTTAACTTGGTAACCAAGTTGACATCTGAGCCATCCTTCCAACATAGGCCAACGAGTAAGTCAGAACAGCATAAAAATGTGCAGATTTCAGCAGTGAGGAAATGCAGCTATCCTAGGGGCCAGACATGACATGTACCATCTCCAAACTTGTGCCGATAATGCTTGAGTGTGAAACTAAAAGCAGACGGAATTTTCAACCAACTGATTGTTGAGCAGCAAACCAAAGCAAACACTTCAATAAATACCAAGTAATTCAGTATACAAAATTACTTTGGCATCAAACGATTGTTTAAGAAAAAATAGGATGATGCAGAGAAACAAAACCTCCATGGTTAGTAGAGCCACAAACCACGTGACTGAATGCTTGACGAGTGTATCGCAGAAGCTGATCACTGCAAACACAACGCCGATGCACTACGCTCCACAGTGTACGGCATGTCTCCCATGGCTCTTTTAACCATGAGGTATATTTTCTTGCGCGCTGTTTCGGGGTTTTATATTTCAGAAGAGAAAAAAAAATCTGCGGATGACAGAGTAGTTTTGAATGCTGAATTCAGCCGTAGTAGTTCAACTGTTGGCTCCATCCAGTTTGCTGCTGGACAGCCTGCTTGCTAGAAACAAAACCTTAGCAGCAAACTCATAGGCACTCCCATGTCCACATTCATCATCACCTGTTCTGCCGCTGGATATACACATCCAGGCGACAGTACCAGAGCAGGGATGCAGTAAAATGAAAAGGAAAAATAGAAACAAGCCAATTTTGCCCTAGCCATGTACAGGATCGTTCCTGGAGCAGTCCACGGAGGAGGATCTATGCTCCCACCAACGGAATCCGGCAAATATGACGGACCGCGGACACATATGCAGGCATGATCTGTGCTTTTCCCATCTATTCCGCGGGGCGAGTAGTTCTTACCTACAAAATTCCGAGCACTCTCTAGTCCATTTCACCAGTCGGGCAGTGCCAGATCGAAGAATTGTAGGTGAGGAGGGATGGGCCAAGAGGAGAGGAGCGCGCGGCGGGGGCGACGGGGCAGCACTGGGGAGCGGCGAGGGTGGGGGGCAAGGGGTGGAGGGGGAGTGGCGGGGCGGTGGGGCGGGAGGAGGCCGGAGGCGCGGCGGACGGCGGCGCTCGAGTCGCTCGCTGTCGAGGGCGGGGGTGTGGGGGGGGAAGAGAGACAGATCTAGGAAATGGGTTTTTGTTTTTTTTTTTAGAATAGTTTTTTTTTTTAACTGCCAAACCGGTAACGGTCCCGCGTACTGGCCCTCGAGGTCGCATGGGCGGATATTCCCGTAGGCGGCCATTATCTCAAGGACGGGCGACCCTTTTTTTCGTTGTCTTTTCCTTTTTTTTTTCTTCATTATAAAATGAATTCATGAAGATATTTTATTTTATTTTATTTTTATTTTCGAGTTTCCTTTTCTTCTTCCATTTTCATCTTCGTTTTTTCTTTTCTTTTCCTTTTCCTTTTTTATTTTTACTTCTCCTTTTTTCTTCGTTTCCTCTTTACTATTATTTTCATTTTGCAAACATTTTTCAAATTCATGAAAGTGTTCAGGATTTCAAACTAGAATCTACATTCAAACATCTTCATGAATTTTAGAAATTTTATTGAATTAAAAAATGTACATGAGTTCGAAAAAAATGTTCTCGGGTTTGAAATATGTTCACAAATTCAAAAAATGTTCCCGTGTTTGAAAAAACTATCGCAAATTCCAAAAATATTCCTGAAAAATGTTCATGAATTTCAAAAAAAATCTTGAAACTCAATAAAAATCAAGATTCCAAAAAATGTCCAGGAATTGTAAAAATGTTCGCTAATTTGTAAAAAAAGTTAACGATTTCAAAAAATGACGTGATTATTAAAAAAATGTTCGTGCTGTTGAGAAAAGTTCATGATTTCAAAAAATGTTCATGATTTCAAAAAAATGTTCACAGTTTCAAAAAATACTCATTAGTTTCCAAAAAATGTTCATAAATTTCAGAAAATGTTCCTGATTCCAAAAAAAAATCCAAGATTTTCAAAACATGTTTGTGACTTGTAAAAACGTTCGTGAATTCAAAAAATGTTGGTGATTTAAAAAATTGTGCATGATTTTAAAATATATTCATAAATTAGTAAAAACTGTTCATGATTTCAAAAAATGACGTGATTTTGTAAATAAACGTTTGTGGATTTGGAAAATGATCGTTATTTCAAAAATTGTTCACGGTTTTTAAAAATGGTCATAAATTCAAAAAATGTTCATGATTTCAAATAAATGCTCATAAATTTGAAAAATGTTCGCAAAATGAAAGAAAAGGAAACAAGGAAAGAAAAAAAGGAAACAAGGAAAGAAAAAAAGGAAAAAGGAAAATGAAAAAATGAAAAAAATGAAAATGAAAATGAAAAAAAGAAAAGGAAGCATGAAAATTTAAAAAAATGAGGGGAGGGGTGCGCGTTTGGTCGACAATTGTCGACCATGTGATAAATAGGGTTCCTGCTTATCTCACTCCTCGTCGAGATCGCCTCCTCCCACCTCTCAGCAGTATGTCTTTTTTAATTATTATTCTAAGAAAAATGCAGTCGGCCTTTTTTAGAGAGAGAATGTAGTCGATCAATCAATTAGAGAGACTAGCCATGTTGTCGCTGGTCGTACTCCTGCAAGCCGGCCACCTTCGGCGGTCTTGAAAGTTAGGGACCATGTTTCGTAGCAAGGGAGGGATCTTAGGGCAAGTCCAACGTGGATCATTAGTCACTCAAAAAAAATGTGGATCATCAAAAACGGGCATCATCACCAATGTGTTCGTGGATACATCGAAAACTTGTTCGTCGATCTAGATGGGGGCGAACCACATCTAATCGTAGACACCAAATGTCTGATTCAGTTCAAACGTTTGAAACGCAAACACGAAAGAAGTTTAACAAATTTTGATATATTTAAATTCTAAAGGACAGAATTTAACAAGTTTGAACTAATTTTAGCCTAAACTAAATTAACCAGGTACCAGACGGTGACCTCGTAGGCATGGCCTCCTTGACCACAGGAACCTGCGTCATCGTTTGCTCAGTTGCCCTAACCACCGTCCTTGTCGTCGTCGGAGCCGTCGAAGTCGTCTTCCTTACAGTGTCGGAAGGCCCACCAGCATTGCGACATTGTTATCCAGCCACCGCAGCATGCTCCCGGCGCAACTGCTCAGCTGCTTCTGCCTTGCGCCGCCGCCGCCTATCCTCTGCGTTGGAGTTGCCCTTAGGTGCAGAGACTAGTCACGACTACCGCTCACTCACATGGTTTGTCAGCTTAACTTGGATAACAAAATGACCAACAGTAGTTGATTTCAAATAATTCTACACCTATGTATCACCTACGGGCCTATTATGCAATCCTTCCACTAATTCTCTCGCACCCTTATTTTAACTGTGGGCCCTGCCCCCTGATTTCCTACTAACCAATCACCAGATGCCACGATAATTTCGTAAGGTGATTACGTAAAGAAATACATAATTGTAGCAAACCACGTTGATTTCCGACTAGAAACATCTACACAAGGAGGCTAATTACATAAAACCACTACATTGAAGACTAGATCTGCAGAAACCACGAGTCTATGAATTTGTGAAAAATAGCATCGGGTCTTCAAAAGTAATGACGTAGCAAATCTATACCTACTAATATAGAGGTAAGTGTTTTTTACCACCGTAATTTCGTCCGTCCACCTCCACCATCCAGTTTCGTATGTTTCTCTCTTCATCTATTTTCGTCCAACTCTTGTTTGGACCGTTTTGTCCTCCTACCAAATCCCATATAACACCCTCCTGCCATCGTACCGGTGTTGCGGCGCAAAGGGTTCAGCCACCGGAGCCAGATTTTGTTTCTGTTAGAAAATATGGTTTTGTCATTGAATTAAATAGTCCCACCTTGCTTGTTTACATTGAACTTCATCAATTTATATACTTTCACGAGTTGCAAAATTAGCAAGCAAGAATCAATAGAAGAGGGATGAAGCGTGGTCGCAAATAAGCTGTCTCGGGAATATAATGACACGAAAGGAGGGAGGATCCGATCACACGAGTATGCAAAATTACTGGAGGATAAAAACTAATGCAAGGCGCTGGCGAGACGCGTGCATGGAGGAGGAAAGGTCGATGGTGGCTTGCCGACAGGCACAGCAGAATCGCCGCCTAAAGCTTCGGCCGCGAGCCGCCCCCTGTGACGACGCGCGATAGGGAACGAGACTTGGGGTTCGCTAGTGTTAATGGGGAGAGGGGGTTAGGGCCTTGGTGGGCCGAATCGGCCAGCCTGCGGTGAGGAAAAGAAAAAGGCTAGGGAGGTAGCATCAAGCGGGACTTGTGGGCCTTAAATAAAGAAGACGTGTGCACCTTGCAGTAGGACCTTCATTCATATCTTACAGAAAAAATAACTAATGTGCCAAATTTCTCCATCATTAAATTCACGTCGTTTTTTCCTTCTGTTGCAGCGGACGGCATGAAATGTTCTCCTTGCACTTATGATCCTTACTAAATTTGCGTCAATTTTCTTTCTCATCATAACACACTGAACGTTATGTTTGTATATACAATCCTCACCAAATTAAAGTCATTTTTTCTTCCGTTGCAAAGCACAGGCATATGTGCTAGTAACACTAATTACTCATCTACACGTTTTGATGACTTTTCTGACAGGCGGGTGATGTGGCAAACACTTGATCACCATATGCTCGTTGATAAGCTCGTTGATAGTCTCCACATGAGTACTTTGACTAGTCTACCACCATATGCTCTCTTTCTCTCTCTCTCTCTCTCTAACCTGACATCACCTACGCCACGGTTGCTGCAGCTCACTCTCGCTGACGCCGGGCTCCCTTCTCGTCGATATTGGGCTCCTTGGCCCACCCCATGGCGGCGACGCCGGGCTCCACGAGGCAGAGTTATCCTCTAGCCGTCGCCGTCATCCAGAGGCACGTCGGGCTCCCTTCCTCTTCCCAATGGAGCCCGGTCGGTCAAGCTCGCCGCCGATCTAGAGGGGTTCGACCAGATCAAGTGTTGATGCACCAGGGCATCCCGCCACCGCATCTACCATCGAGGAGCAGTAGCATGGCGATGGGAACTATTGAATTCATGCTCCAGCCAACTCATCCAAAAGTCCGAACTGATGGAGAGAGGCAGGCAATATATTTCAACACCCCCCCTCCCCTCACGTCTAGACTTATTTTAGCTCTTAGACGTGGGATTTATATAGGCCGTAGAATCTTTATTTTAATACTGCGTTGGTGATTCATGAGAAAGAGAGGAGAAAGAGTAGACGAGTCAACTTGCATATGTGGCATTTTGTGTTGTCAAGTCAGCTCTTGCACTTGGACCCACCTGTCATAATTATCATCAGAACTCCCTAACCTGCAATTTAGTGTTTTATGCAACGAGATTAACTGTAGACCAGGTGTTATTTGTCACAAATTCGTAGACAAGTGGTTTATGCAAACCTAGCCTCCAACATGGTAATTTTATGCAATTAACTCACACAAGAAAGTGAACCTTCACTATCTCTCTCGTGCGAGCTAAAAATGAAACACGCTCTAACCCAGTAAGGAGCGTCTTCACTGAAACATGTTCATTCTCGGACGTCATAGCAAAACTGCAGAGCCATCCCGAGGAAGCTGTTGCCATCCATCAGCGACTTCTTTTCTTTTGCGGGGGATCAGCGACTTGTTATAGCAGCCCACGCTTGCACACATCACCATTCACAGTAGCTCCATCTCCATATTAGCTGCACCATTAGAGGCGTAAACAGTGTGCCCAGCTGCAGGTTCCACATAAACCCATTTCATGTCGGTCAACTTGTTCCGTCCGAGCCGCACATGGCCTTCCTTCAGGCAGAAGATAGTGTGATCCTTCCCCATGGCAACATAGTTCTCAGGATAGAACTGGGTTCCTCTTTGTTGTACAATGATGTTTCCTGGTTCCACTTTCTGCAAAAGTAAATCAATACCAAAGATAAGTGTATTAGCTATTTTCATGTCATTTAGGAAATTATTATTCATCTGATCTTGTTCAAGGCCATAGACAATAAGAAACATCAAAACCATAAGGAGCACCAATCATGTTAGGCCTCCTCAACAACCCAGGCCATCAAACACATCCTTGGACACTCAGGGCGTGTTTGGTTCACATCTTGCATACTTGTCCCAGTTGGGTCTGGTTGGGCAAATGCAGACTAAAAACCAACATCTGCATGTAGTTTGGTTGTTTGCATTAGGCTTTCTGCATGAGGGAATCAACTAGTCAGCACGCTGTTTGGTTGCCTGCGTTGCTGTTGTTAAACAAACAACACGTTGTTTGGTTGCAAACGGCTAAAGATGTGATCACCACTTCTTACTAGTGGTGATCTTACCACACACACTGAACATTGTTTTGTCCTAGTTAGGAAACAAATGGCAGTTTATCCTAGCTACTAGCAAATGATAGTACAAGTTATTAAGAGCCCACATGGCTGAATAAGGATAGTTCAATGATGCTAACTAGGTGCTTCCCGTTCCTCTGCTGCTTATGTGCTGCTTCCTCTTCCTCGCTTCCATTGCTCCCTCTTTCTTCTTCTTCCTCTTGTTCTTCTGCTTCAGATCCTTGTCTGACCTCTGTTATCCCACATTGCCTGAGCCCACTCCAACCTTTTGTTCTTCCACGCTCCATTGTCGAACGCCTCCACACCATGGTCGGAGCTGATCACCTCATCAGGAGTCACATCTTCCTCCTCTGGCACAAATTCATCAATTCCCCATTGCAGGATCCAGTTGTGAATGATGCAACATGCAAGAACAAGCTTCACCTGGGTAGGGTAAGGGTGGAATGGCTTCTGATCCAGGATCTTAAACCTGTTCTTCAGAGCTCCAAAGGCCCTCTCAACAGTCACTCTAAGGCTGGAGTGTCTGAGATTGAATAGTTCCTAAGGAGTCCTAGGATAGTTCCTACCAGCAAACTCGTTCAGATGGTACCTGGTTTTTCTGAAGGGTGGAAGAACACCTGGCCGACATGCATAGCCAGCATCTCCAAGGTAGAACTTGTCATCGGGGATGTTGATGCCATCATGACGACTCATGTTGTCACTGAGAATGTTAGCATCATGTGCTGATCCTTCCCATCCAGCCAACACATATGTGAACTTCAGATCGAAGTCAACAGCAGCTAGCACATTCTGACTTGTGTAGTGCTTCCTCCCTCTATATGATGAAGCTTGTGACCTCGGCACTCTGGCAGTGACATGAGTACCATCTATTGCTCCAATGCAATCCTGGAATGGCATTACAATATGTTGTTAGTCTACTACAAAACAATAACAACATATCAAGGCATGAACTACAACAACATATCAAGTGCTCACCTTGAAGTATGGATACCATCTTGGGCTAGTGCGAATCTTGGCAGGAGTTCGGCCAGTTGGTGACCCGATCATCTCTCCTCTGAGCTCCCCAACAGCATACAACACTTGCTTGAAGTACCTGGAGATGGTCTCCATTGATCTCCTGAAGGTGTTGTGTACAACCCTGAACCTCTGGTTATGACCAACAACATGAAGGAACATGGCGACTTGCTCTTCCACAGTGGTGTGGATGCTATCTTCTAGCAGCCCCCTGCTCCTAAACGTCTGCACAAGCCTGGCGAAAGGTGCTCTTTTCATTCGAAGCATCCACAAAGCCTATGTGTCGTTGCAGTTGTAGATGTAGTTCAGATTCGCTATCATCTCTTGATCCCGGATTAACATCGGACCATACCGGATGAGAGGTCTCTCATTCCGACGAACAGCTCTCTTATGGACCAACAGGATTCAGGCCTGAACCACAGCTATCAGCGATGCTGCCTGAACTAGAAGCTTCGTCTGTTCATTCACAACCTAAGCGACATCCATGATGCGGTCAGCGATGGCGCTATCGACCCTAAACGCTCCTATCGAACGACCTAACACATAACAGAGGAGGGGGAGGGGGTAGCTTACCAGCTTCGAGGTCGGGGGAGACATGGAAGAGACGAGGAGGGCTGGACGGAGACGAAGAAGAAAGGGAGAAGCAGCTGTCACCATCGGGGAGTGCGCCTGCCGCCTCTTGCCGCTGCAGGGGAGTGTTGCAGCCGCAGATCTCAGTCGCTGCCGCCGTCCCAGCCGCAGATCTGAGTCGCCGCCGCCGCCGGTGCCAACAACAGAGGAGGGTTTGTCCTACAGCTAGAGGTGAGCGAGGAAATGGGGTGGTGAGGGTATATTTGGCGCCACCACGCCTCAGCCGATTTTCCCCTCCCGCCATCTCCGCCCGCACCCCCCTGCACCGCGCCCTACGCCGCGTTGATACGTCCATTTTGCATCATGTTTTCCTACTATTATTTATGATGTTTTTATGCATAATAATGCTTTTTGGAGTAATTCTAATGCCTTTTCTCTCATAATATGCAAGGTATACACAAAGAGGGAGAATTCCGGCAGCTGGAAATCTGGACCTGAAAAAGCTATGTCAGGCTACCTATTCTGCACAACTCCAAATGAGCTGAAACTTCACAGAGATTTTTTATGGAATAAATGAGGAATATTGGAGCCAATAAGTACCAGAGGGGGCCCACCAGGTGGGCACAACCCACCTGGGCGCGCCAGGGAGCCCAGGTGCGCCCTGGTGGGTTGTGCTCCCCTCGGCCCACCTCCGGTGCTCATCTTCTGGTATATAAGTCATTTTGACTTAGAAAAAATCAAGAGAGGACTTTCGGGATGGAGCGCCGCTGTCTCGAGGCGGAACTTGGGCAGGAGCACTTTTGCCCTCCGGCGGAGCGATTCCGCCGGGGGAACTTCCCTCCCGGATGGGGAAATCATCGTCATCATCATCACCAACAACTCTACCATCTTGGGGAGGGCAATCTCCATCAACATCTTCAATAGCACCATCTCCTCTCAAACCCTAGTTCATCTCTTGTGTTCAATCTTTGTACCGGAACTATAGATTGGTGCTTGTGGGTGACTAGTAGTGTTGATTACATCTTGTAGTTGATTACTATATGGTTTATTTGGTGGAAGATTATATGTTCAGATCCAATATGCTAATTAATACCCCTTTGATCTTGAGCATGATTATCATTTATGAGTAGTTACTTTTGTTCTTGAGGTCACGGGAGAAATCATGTTGCAAGTAATCATGTGAACTTGATATGTGTTCGATATTTTGATAGTGTGTATGTTGTGATTCCCTTAGTGGTGTCATGTGAACGTCGACTACATGACACTTCACCATATTTGGGCCTAAGGGAATGCATTGTGGAGTAGTTATTAGATGATGGGTTGCGAGAGTGACAGGAGTTTAAACCCTAGTTTATGCGCTATTCCGTAAGGGATCGATTGGATCCAAAAGTTTAATGCTATGGTTAGAATTTATTCTTAATACTTTTCTCGTAGTTGCGGATGCTTGCGAGGGGGTTAATCATAAGTAGGAGGTTTGTTCAAGTAAGAACAACACCTAAGCACCGGTCCACCCACATATCAAATTATCAAAGTAGCGAACGTAAATCGAACCAACATGATGAAAGTGACTAGATGAAATTCCCGTGTACCCTCAAGAACGCTTTGCTTATTATAAGAGACCGTTTTGGCCTATCCTTTGCCTCAAAAGGATTGGGCTACCTTGCTGCACTTTTACTACTACTACTACCGTTACTTGCTCGTTACAGATTATCTTGCTATCAAACTACTCTGCTACTTACAATTACAGTACTTGCAGACATTACCTTGCTGAAAACCACTTGTCATTTCCTTCTGCTCCTCGTTGGGTTCGACACTCTTACTTATCGAGAAGGCTACAATTGATCCCATATACTTGTGGGTCATCACGCATCTTCGTTTTCCGCCCCACTCAGCCTGGCTCGCTGGAAACGGCCGATTCGAGCGTTCCTAGCGAGCCAGGCTAAGGGGTGCTTTAAGGTCCATGCAGATGCGAGCCAGGCTGGCCTGCAGGCAACCAAACGGCCTAATTTCATCCCGCCTGAGCCTGGTTGGGCTGTATGCAGCCTACCAAATGCGTCCTCACATGTCAGACGTGACATGTATGGCTTATACAGATGATGTGACATAACCTATTTATAGTAGTGTAATAAAATTAAAATAAAGAAAAATAAAAACAGGCTTGGACAAGGACCAAGCCTGTTAGCCCAAACACTCAAAATCGGGCCGCCACATGTGTAGTACTAAGAAGCCCATTACGTGGCCAGTTGCCTGCAGATGGAATTCTCGCAGATGACCAATCTACTGGTAGGCTGGTCATAGTGGGAGTGATGGGAAACATTGCATGGAAAACAAAAAAAATTCTACGCACACGCAATGATCTATCCATGGAGATGCATAGCAACGAGGGGGGAGAGTGTGTCTACTTACCCTCGTAGACCGTAAGCGGAAGGGTTTAACAACGCGGTTGATGTAGTCGAACTTTCTTCGCGATCCAACCGATCGAGTACCGAACGTACGGCACCTCCGCGTTCAGCACATGTTCAGCTCGGTGACGTCCTCCGCCTTCTTGATCCAGCAAGACGACGAGGTAGTGGATGAGTTATGGCAGCACGACGGCGTGGTGATGGTGATGGTGAAGTTATCTCCGCAGGGCTTCACCTAAGCACTACGAAAATATGATCGGGGGGTGTAAACTGTGGAGGGGGGCGCCGCACACGGCTAGGCAATTGTCTGTTGTGTGCTAGGCGCCCCCCTCCCACATATATGTAGGTGGGAGGGAGGGAGGAGCAGCCAAAGGGGGCGCCCAAGTAGGGGGAATCCTACTTGGGGTCTCTCCTAAGCCGCACCCCCCTTTCCTTATTTGGAGCGCGGGGAAAGGCAGGGGAGGGTGGCGCCCCCCACCCCCTTTCCTTTCTCCTATGAGAGGGAAAGGCAGGAGGGGCTAGCCCTCCCCCTTTTCCTTCCCTAGGGTTGGCCAACCAAGGGAGGAGGCGCACCAGCCCCCTTGTGGGCTGGTCTATCCCCTCCTTTGGCCCATAAGGCCCATAACTTGCCGGGGGGTGCCCGGAACCCCTTTCGGTGACCCGATTCCTTCCCGGTACGTCCCGAAACACTTTCGGTGTCCAAATACCATCGTCCTATATATCAATCTTTACCTCTCTACCATTTCAAGACTCCTCGTCATGTCCGTGATCTCATCCGGGACTCCGAACAACATTCGGTCACCAAAACATATAACTCATATAACACTATATCGTCAACGAACGTTAAGCGTGCGGACCGTACAGGTTCGAGAACTATGTAGACATGACCGAGACACCTCTCCGGTTAATAACCAATAGCGGAACCTGGATGCGCATATTGGCTCCTACATATTCTACGAAGATCTTTATCGGTCGAACCGTTATGACAACATATGTAATTCCCTTTGTCCATCGGTATGTTACTTGCCCGAGATTTGATCGTCGGTATCTCTATACCTAGTTCAATCTCATTACCGGCAAGTCTCTTTACTCATTCCGTAATACATCACCTTGTAACTAACTCCTTAGTCATTTGCTTGCGAGCTTATGATGTGTATTACCGAGAGGGCCCAGAGATACCTCTCTGAAACTTGGAGTGACAAATCCTAATCTTGATCTATGCCAACTCAACAAACACCTTCGGAGATACATGTAGAGCATATTTATGATCACCCAGTTATGTTGTGACGTTTGATAGCACACAAGGTATTCCTCCGGTATCCGGGAGTTGCATATTCTCATAGTCGAAGGAATATGTATTTGACATGAAGAAAGCAATAGCAATAAACTGAACAATCATTATGCTAAGCTAACGGGTGGGTCTTGTCCATCACATCATTCTCCTAATGATGTGATCCTGTTATCAAATGACAACACATGTCTATGGTTAGGAAACCTTAACCATCTTTGATCAACGAGCTAGTCTAGTATAGGCATACTAGGGACACGGTATTTGTTTATGTATTCACACATGTATTAAGGTTTCCGATCAATACAATTCTAGCATGAATAATAAACCTTTATCATGAATAAAGAAATATAAAATAACAACTTTATTATTGCCTCTAGGGCATATTTTCTTCAGTCTCTCACTTGCACTAGAGTCAATAATCTAGTTCACATCACCATGTAATTTAACACCCATAGTTCACATCGCCATGTGACCAACACCCAATGAGTTTACTAGAGTCAATAATCTAGTTCACATCGCCATGTGATTAACACCCAAAGAGTACTAAGGAGTGATCATGTTTTGCTTGTGAGAGAAGTTTAGTCAACGGGTCTGTCACATTAAGATCCGTATGTATTTTGCAAATTTCTATGTCTACAAAGCTCTACATGGAGCTACTCGAGCTAATTGCTCCCATTTTCAATATGTATCCAGATCGAGACTCAGAGTCATCCGGATCGGTGTCAAAGCTTTCATCGACATAACCCTTTACGACGAACTCTTTATCACCTCCATAACCGAGAAATATCTCCTTAGTCCTCTTAGGTAACTAAGGATAATTTTGACCGCTATCCAGTGATCTACTCCTGGATCACTATTGTACCCCCTTGCCAAACTCATGGCAAGGTACACAATAGGTTTGGTACACAGCATGGCATACTTTATAGAACCTATGGTTGAGGCATAGGGAATGACTTTCATTCTCTCTCTATCTTCTGCCGTGGTCGGGTTTTGAGTCTTACTCAACTTCACACCTTGCAACACAGGCAAGAACCCTTTCTTTGACTGATCCATTTTGAACTTCTTCAAAATCTTGTCAAGGTATGTGCTTTGTGAAAGTCCTTTTAAGCGTCTCGATCTATCCCTATAGATCTTGATGCCCAATATATAAGTAGCTTCACCGAGGTCTTTCATTGAAAAATTTTTATTCAAGTATCCTTTTTATGCTATCCAAAAAATCTATATAATTTCCAATCAATAATATGTCATCCACATATAATATCAGAAATGCTACAAAGCTCCCACTCACTTTCTTGTAAATACAGGTTTCATCGTAAGTCTGTATAAAACCATATGCTTTGATCACCTCATCAAAGCGTATATTCCAACTCCGAGATGCTTGCACCAGTCTATAGATGGATCGCTGGAGCTTGCACACTTTGTCAGCACCTTTAGGATCGACAAAACCTTCTGGTTGCATCATATACAACTCTTCTTTAAGAAATCCATTAAGGAATGCAGTTTTGACGTCCATTTGCCAGATTTCATAATCATAAAATGCGGCAATTGCTAACATGATTTGGACGGACTTAAGCATCGCTACGGGTGAGAAAGTCTCATCATAGTCACCCCCTTGAACTTGTCGAAAACCTTTTGCGACAAGTCGAGCTTTGTAGATAGTGACATTACTATTAGCGTCAGTCTTCTTCTTGAAGATCCATTTATTCTCAATGGTTTGTCGATCATCGGGCAAGTCCACCAAAGTCCACACTTTGTTCTCATACATGGATCCTATCTCAGATTTCATGGCCTCAAGCCATCTGTTGGAATCTGGGCTCATCATAGCTTCTTCATAGTTCGTAGGTTCGCCATGGTCTTATAACATGACTTCCAGGACAGGATTACCGTACCACTCTGGTGCGGAACGTGTTCTGGTCGACCTACGAAGTTCTGTAGTAACTTGATCTGAAGTTTCATGATCATCATCATTAGCTTCCTCTCTGGTTGGTGTAGGCATCACGGGAACTGTTTTCTGTGATGTGCTACTCTCCAATTCGAGAGAAGGTACAATTACCTCATCAAGTTCTACTTTCCTCCCACTCACTTCTTTCGAGAGAAACTCCTTCTCTAGAAAGGACCCAAACTTAGCAACAAAGACCTTGCCTTTGGATCTGTGGTAGAAGGTGTACCCAATTGTTTCTTTAGGGTATCCTATGAAGACGCACTTCTCCGATTTAGGTTCGAGCTTATCAGGCTGAAGCCTTTTGACATAAGCGTCGCATCCCCAAACTTTAACAAATGACAGCTTAGGTTTCTTGCCAAACCACAGTTCATACGGTGTCATCTCAACGGATTTAGATGGTGCCCTATTTAACGTGAATGTGGCTGTCTCTAATGCATAACCCCAAAATAGTGGTAAATCAGTAAGAGACATCATAGAACGCACCATATCTAATAAAGTACGGTCACGACGTTCGGACACACCATTACGCTGTGGTGTTCCAGGTGGCGTGAGTTGTGAAACAATTCCACATTGTTTTAAATGAAGGCCAAACTCGTAACTCAAATATTCGCCTCCGTGATCAGATCGTAGAAACTTTATTTTCTTGTTACGATGATTCTCCACTTCACTCTGAAATTCTTTGAACTTTTCAAATGTTTCAGACTTGTGTTTCATCAAGTAGATATACCCATATCTGCTCAAATCATCTATGAAGGTCAGAAAATAACGATACCCGCCGCGTGCTTCAATACTCATCGGACCACATACATCGGTATGTATTATTTCCAATAAGTCATCAGCTCGCTCCATTGTTTCGGAGAACGGAGTTTTTTAGTCATCTTGCCGATGAGGCATGGTTCGCAAGTATCAAATGATTCATAATCAAGTGATTCCAAAAGCCCATCTCCATGGAGTTTCTTCATGCGCTTTACACCAATATGACCTAAACGGCAGTGCCACAAGTATGTTGCACTATCATTATCAACTTTGCATCTTTTGGCATTAATATTATGAATATGTGTATCACTACAATCAAGATTCAATAAACCATTCACATTGGGTGTATGACCATAGAAGGTTTTATTCATGTAAACAGAACAACAATTATTCTTTGACTTAAATGAATAACCGTATCGTAATAAACATGATCCAATCATATTCATGCTCAACGCAAACACCAAATAACATTTATTTAGGTCCAACACTAATCCCGAAGGTAGAGGGAGTGTGCGATGGTGATCTTATCAACCTTGGAATCACTTCCAACACACATCATCACCTCGTCATTAACTAGTCTCTGTTCATTTTGCAACTCCTGTTTCGAGTTACTAATGTAATTCCCTTTGTCCATTGGTATGTTACTTGCCCGAGATTTGATCGTCGGTATCTCTATACCTAGTTCAATCTCGTTACCGGCAAGTCTCTTTACTCGTTCCATAATACATCACCTTGTAACTAACTCCTTAGTCATTTGCTTGCAAGCTTATGATGTGTATTACCGAGAGGGCCCAGAGATACCTCTCCGAAACTCGGAGTGACAAATCCTAATCTTGATCTATGCCAAACTCAACAAACACCTTCGGAGATACCTGTAGAGCATCTTTATGATCACTCAGTTACGTTGTGACATTTGATAGCACAGAAGGTATTCCTCCGGTATCCGGGAGTTGTATAATCTCATAGTCGAAGGAATATGTATTTGACATGAAAAAAGCAATAGCAATAAACTGAACGATCATTATGCTAAGCTAACGGGTGGGTCTTGTCCATCACATCATTCTCCTAATGATGTGATCCCGTTATCAAATGACAATACATGTCTATGGTTAGGAAACCTTAACCATCTTTGATCAACGAGGTAGTCTAGTAGAGGCATACTAGGGACACGATATTTTTTTATGTATTCACACATGTATTAAGGTTTCCGATCAATACAATGTAGCCTGAATAATAAACCTTTATCATGAATAAAGAAATATAAAATAACAACTTTATTATTGCCTCTAGGGCATATTTCCTTCAGTCTCCCACTTGCACTAGAGTCAATAATCTAGATTACATTGTAATGAATCTAACACCCATGGAGTCTTGGTGTTGATCATGTTTTGCTCACGGAAGAGGCTTAGTCAACGGGTCTGCCACATTCAGATCCGTATGTACTTTACAAATTTCTATGTCTCCATCCTTGACCTTTTTACGAATGGAGTTGAAGCGTCTCTTGATGTGTTTGGTTCTCTTGTGAAATCTGGATTCCTTCGTTAAGGCAATTGCTCCAGTGTTGTCACAAAAGATTTTCATTGGACCCGATGCACTAGGTATTACACCTAGATCGGATATGAACTCCTTCATCCAGACTCCTTCATGTGCTGCTTTCAAAGCAGCTATGTACTCCGCTTCACACGTAGATCCCGCCACGACGCTCTGCTTGGAACTGCACCAACTGACAGCTCCACCATTCAATATAAACACGTATCCGGTTTGTGACTTAGAGTCATCCGGATCAGTGTTGAAGCTAGCATCGACGTAACCATTTACGACGAGCTCTTCGTCACCTCCATAAACGAGAAACATATCCTTTGTCCTTTTCAGGTACTTCAAGATGTGCTTGACCGCTGTCCAGTGATCCACTCCTGGATTACTTTGGTACCTCCCTGCCAAACTTATGGCAAGGCACGCATCAGGTCTGGTACACAGCATAGCATACATGATAGAACCTATGGCTGAGGCATAGGGAATGGCTTTCATTTTCTCTCTATCTTCTGCAGTGGTCGGGCTTTGAGTCTGACTCAACTTCACACCTTGTAACACAGACAAGAACCCTTTCTTTGACTGATCCATTTTGAACTTCTTCAAAACTTTATCAAGGTATGTGCTTTGTGAAAGTCCTATTAAGCGTCTTGATCTATCTCTATAGATCTTGATACCCAATATATAAGCAGCTTCACCGAGGTCTTTCATTGAAAAAATTCTTATTCAAGTATCCTTTTATGCTATCAAGAAATTCTATATCATTTCCAATCAATAATATGTCATCCACATAAAATATCAGAAATGCTACACTTTCTTGTAAATACAGGCTTCACCGTAAGTCTGTATAAAACCATATGCTTTGATAACCTCATCAAAGCGTATTTTCCAACTCCGAGATGCTTGCACCAGTCCATAGATGGATCGCTAGAGCTTGGACACTTTGTTAGCACCTTTAGGATCGACAAAACCTTCTGGTTGCATCATATACAACTCTTCTTTAAGAAATCCATTAAGGAATGCAGTTTTGACGTCTATTTGCCAGATTTCATAATTATAAAATGCGGCAATTGCTAGCATGATTTGGACAGACTTAAGCATCGCTACGGGTGAGAAAGTCTCATCGTAGTCAACTCCTCGAACTTGTCGAAAACCTTTCGCGACAAGTCGAGCTTTGTAGACAGTAACATTACCATCAACGTCAGTCTTCTTCTTGAAGATCCATTTATTCTCAACGGCTTGCCGATCATCGGGCAAGTCCACCAAAGTCCACACTTTGTTCTCATACATGTATCCAATCTCAGATTTCATGGCCTCAAGCCATTTATCGGAATCTGGGCTCATCATAGCTTCTGCACAGTTCGTAGGTTCGTCATGGTCTAGTAACATGACTTCCAGGACAGGATTACCATACCACTCTGGTGCGGAACATGCTCTGTTCGACCTACGAGGTCCAGTAGTAACTTGATCCGAAGTTTCATGACCATCATCTTTAACTTCCTCTCTAGTTGGTGTAGGCATCACGAGAACGGATTTCTCTGATGTGCTACTTTCCAAATTGAGAGAAGGTACAATTACCTCATCAAGTTCTACTTTCCTCCCACTCACTTCTTTCGAGAGAAACTCCTTCTTTAGAAATGTTCCATTCTTGGCAACAAAGATCTTGCCTTCGGATATGTGGTAGAAGGTGTACCCAATTGTTTCCTTAGGGTATCCTATGAAGACGCACTTCTCCGATTTGGGTTTGAGCATATCAGGCTGAAGCCTATTGACATAAGTGTCGCAACCCCAAACTTTAAGAAATGACAGCTTAGGCTTCTTGCCAAACCACAGTTCATACGGTGTCGTCTCAACGGATTTAGACGGTGCCCTATTTAACGTGAATGCAGCTGTCTCTAATGCATAACCCCAAAATGACAGTGGTAAATCTGTAAGAGACATCATAGAACGCACCATATCTAATAAAGTACGGTTACGACGTTCGGACACACCATTACGCTGTGGTGTTCCAGGTGGCGTGAGTTGGGAAATTATTCCACATTGTTTTAAATGAAGGCCAAACTCGTAACTCAAATATTCGCTCTGCGATCAGATCGTAGAAACTTTATTTTCTTATTACGATGATTCTCCACTTCACTCTGAAATTCTTTGAACTTTTCAAATGTTTCAGACTTGTGTTTCATTAAGTAGATATACCCATATCTACTCAAATCATCTGTGAAGGTCAGAAAATAACGATACCCGCCGTGTGCTTCAATACTCATCGGACCGCATACATCGGTATGTATTATTTCCAATAAGTCATTAGCTCGCTCTGTTGTTCTGGAGAACGGAGTTTTAGTCATCTTGCCCATGAGGCATGGTTCGCAAGTATCAAATGATTCATAATCAAGTGATTCCAAAAGTCCATCTGTATGGAGTTTCTTCATGCGCTTTACACCAATATGACCTAAGCGGCAGTGCCACAAATATGTTGCACTATCATTATCAACTTTGCATCTTTTGGCATCAATACTATGAATATGTGTATCACTACTATCGAGATTCAACAAGAATAGACCACTCTTCAAGGGTGCATGACCATAAAAGATATTACTCATATAAATAGAACAACCATTATTCTCCGATTTAAATGAATAACCGTCATGCTCAACGCGGCCACCAAATAATAATTATTCAAGTCTAAAACTAATCCCGAAGGTAGATGTAGAGGTAGCGTGCCGACGGCGATCACGTCGACCTTGGAACCATTTCCGACGCGCATCGTCACCTCGTCCTTAGCCAATCTTCGTTTAATCCACAGCTCCTGTTTCGAGTTACAAATATGAGCAACCGAACTAGTATCAAATACCCAGGCGCTGATATGAGCATTAGTAAGGTACACATCAATAACATGTATATCAAATATACTTTTGTTCACTTTGCCATCCTTCTTATCCGCCAAGTATTTGGGGCATTTCCGCTTCAAGTGACCAGTTCCTTTGAAGTAGAAGCACTCAGTTTCAGGCTTGGGTCCAGCTTTGGACTTCTTCCCGGGAGTGGCAACTTGCTTGCCATTCTTCTTGAAGTTCCCTTTCTTTCCCTTGCCCTTTTTATTGAAACTAGTGGTCTTGTTAACCATCAACACTGGATGTTCTTTCTTGATTTCTACCTTCGCCGATTTCAGCATCGCGAAGAGCTCGGGAATCATTTTTGTCATCCCTTGCATATTATAGTTCATCACGAAGTTCTAGTAGCTTGGTGATAGTGACTAGAGAACTTTGTCAATCACTATCTTATCTGGAAGATTAACTCCCACTTGATTCAAGCGATTGTAGTACCCAGACATTCTGAGTACATGCTCACTGGCTGAGCTATTCTCCTCCATCTTGTAGGCAAAGTACTTGTCAGATGTCTCATACTTCTCAACACGGGCAAGAATCTGAAATACCAATTTTCAGCTCTTGGGACATCTCATATGCTCCGTGTCATTCAAAATGTTTTTGAAGTCCCGGTTCTAAGTCGTAAAGCATGGCGCACTAAACTATCAAGTAGTCATCATATCGAGCTTGCAAAACGTTCATAATTTCTGCATCTGCTCCTGCAATAGGTTTGTCAGCTAGCGGTGCATCAAGAACATAATTCTTCTGTGCAGCAATGAAGATAATCCTCAGATCACGAACCCAGTCCGTATCATTGCTACTATCATCTTTCAACTTAGTTTTCTCTAGGAACATATCAAAAATATATAGGAGCTATATCGCGAGCTATTGATCTACAACATAGATATGCAAAACTATCAAGACTAAGTTCTTGATAAATTAAGTTCAATTAATCAAATTACTAATTAACTCCCACTTAAATAAACATCCCTCAAGTTTATCTAAGTGATACATGATCCAAATCAACTAACCCATGTCCTATCATCATGTGAGATGTGGTAGTCATCAATGGTGAACATCTCTATGTTGATCATATCTACTATATGACTCATGTTCGACCTTTCGGTCTCTAGTGTTTCTAGACCATGTCTGTAC
Organism: Thinopyrum elongatum; assembly: GCA_011799875.1. Classification (NCBI taxonomy): domain Eukaryota; kingdom Viridiplantae; phylum Streptophyta; class Magnoliopsida; order Poales; family Poaceae; genus Thinopyrum; species Thinopyrum elongatum. Next base: position 396,281,638 of record CM022301.1, on the reverse strand, counting down.
ATGCTAGGCTCATCAAGTTTAACCCAAGTATTCTGCATGTGTAAAACTGTCTTACACCTGTTGTATGTGAATGTAGAGTCTATCACACCCGATCATCACATGGTGTCTCGAAACGACGAACTGTAGCAAAGGTGCATACTCAGGGAGAACACTTTTATCTTGAAATTAAGTGAAGGGATCATCTTATAATGTTACCGTCGTTCTAAGCAAAATAAGATGCATAAAGGATAAACATCACATGCAATCAAAATATGTGACATGATATGGCCATCATCATCTTGTGCTTTTGATATCCATCTCCAAAGCATCATCATGATCTCCATTGTCACCGGCTCGACACCTTGATCTCCATCGTTGCGTCGTGGTTGTCTCGCCAACTATTGCTAACACATAGCGATAAAGTAAATCAATTACATGGCCTTTGCATTTCATACAATAAAGAGACAACCATAAGGCTCCTGCTAGTTGCCGATAATTTACAAAACATGATCATCTCATACATCAACATATATCACATCATATCTTGACCATATCACATCACAACATGCCCTGCAAAAACAAGTTAGACGTCCTCTACTTTGTTGTTGCAAGTTTTACGTGGCTGCTACGGGCTTCTAGCAAGAACCGTTCTTACCTACGCATAAAACCACAACGGTGTTTCATCAAGTTTGCTGTTTTAACCTTCTTCAAGGACCGGTCGTAGTCAAATTCGATTCAACTAAAGTAGGAGAAACAAACACCCGTCAGCCACCTTTATGCAAAACTAGTTGCATGTCTGTTAGTGGAACCGGTCTCATGTGCGTGGACATGTAAGGTTGGTCCGGGCCGCTTCATCCCACAATACTGCCGAATCAAAATAAGACATTGGTGGTAAGCAGTCACTACAAGAAATATGTCAACTTGCGACCATCACTATTGGTCGCTGAATGGTCGTTGTTTTTCATTTGCGACCTTTTTATGACCAAAAATAGATGGTCAAAAGCTGACCGTCTTTAATGGAAATTAATGACCTTCTTTGTGATAAGGTCGTTGAAGGCAATGACCAAAACAAAAGGTCGTTGATCCTACGATCTTCTGTTTTGGTCGCTAGCTGTCTGCCCAGGCCACGTCGGATCCGACGTGTCAAGCTGACATGGCAAAATTGCGACCAAATGAAAAGGTCGTTGATAAGAATCAGCCCGGTCCAGTTTGGTGTTTTACATGGGCCGAGCCCAATAATTCAGCCTTTTTGTTCCCTAAGCTTCGTTCAGTGTTTTTGGGCCTCAGCCTTTCTGCGGTCCATTTCTTTTTTGGGTCTCATCTATTTTTCTTTTGGGCCTCGTCCTTTTTTCAGTCAATTTCCTTAATTTTCAGCCTTTCCTGTGAATATTATTTGGTAAATGGCCTTTTGGATGCCAAATACTACTAGGTCCCACTTGTCAGGTTCTAATTAACGACGGCCCAGGTTTCAATTTCCACAATTTGAAACAATTATTTCAATGAGAACAGTAAACAGATGAAAATTATCAAAACACATGCCAATTTTGGCTAATAGCACAATCTTTACATCGTTCATTTCACCAAGATACTATCATACTACAAATATACTTCTGACTTCTTAACTTCTAGGCTAGAGCTCTTGTAAATGTTCGTAGAGGCTGAACGAAGCAGCATCACCTTGTTGAGCAGCAGATCATCAGCATCATCCCAGGTTGGATCAGCTCAGCAGAGCATCCCCAGTCGTCGCCAAGACTTGAGCAGCAACATCTCAGGTTGATAACCAGATCCTGCAGTGAGCAGCAGCAGCTGATCCATCATTCCTGCAATAGCAACAGCAGATCCGATCAGCAACAGTACAACATATAATATCAGCAACATTAACTACTCCAAATCAACAGCAACTACAACATATCAGATCAACAACTACTACAGCAGATCAGATCAACAACTACTACTACAGCAAGATCAACAGCAACTACTACAGCAGATCAGATCAACACATTTGTTTGAATGGAGTAACTTGGAGATCAGTACAACAGATCAGTAACTTAGAGTACTCCAAAATGGATTTTGATTTGAATTGTACTCCAGCTGAAGAAGAGGACGTACCTGGAGGAAGTCATGATGACCCAAATGGTGATTTCAACATGGAAGAAGATCCCATTCAAGATGCAGGCTGCGAGTACTCGAAGAACATGCATTCAAATAGAGATCATGAGCATGTTCACTGTGATATTGTACTCTAGTTACAATCTTATGAGCATGCATTCAAATAGAGATCATGCAATCAAATGGAGTAGTTACAGTCTTAACTAAGAATATCATGAGCATGTGCATGAGTAAAATGAGCATCAGCATGTGTTAACAGGATCATAAGCATGTGTATGAGTAAAATGACAGAGGATAAGAAGATATGTTTAGTTACAGTCTTACAATTGATGCTTTGTAACTACAGATAACTGAAAAATGAGTACAGTAGATGTACAGAATTTGTAGGCTCCATTTGTAACTACAATAATCCTTTCATTTGTTTGAAATTTTCAGTAGATGTCACAGTAGCATGATAAAAATTTCAGTTGAAACTAAAGATGCAGTACACTAAATTACTCAAGCCTTGCTAAACAGCAAGTCTTACAGTAAACAACAGGACTTAATTACTTACTCTACTACTAACAGCAAGCAAGAGAGTAAACAAGGTTTAACAATTGGACACAGTTTAATTCATTAAATGAAAGTTTTCAATTAATTATAATTAACCGAAAAGGTTTCCATTAGTTTTTAATTAAACTAAAACCCTTCTTTAATTATAATTAAAGGAAAGGTTTCAATGTAATTTAATTAAATAAAAAATTCAGTTAATTAATTAGAGTTACTGGACTGAATTATGTTAACAAGACTATCAAGAAGAGATACTGGACTGAAACAAGCTAGCAGCATCATGACATACAGGGGATATCAGTCTTGACAACAAACCACCAAGAGCATCTCAGAGCACCACATGGACCTCACTCGGCATGACTTTGTTGCACTAAAACATTACAGATCAAGAAGATATTCTGGAAATTTTAATTGAATTCAATTAAATTTGTGCTACTGCTGCTGTTATAAAACTACTGAAACTACTCATGCAATAATTAGCATGAGATACAAGCAGCACTAAGCACCAAGATTACTACACCAAGTCAAATTTAAGCTACTGAAAAATGGTGGAAGATTCATGACAAGAATAACAGTAGCAGAAGCTTCATGTGCTAAAATACTGAAGCTTCATGTGCAAAATTACTCAAGCTTTATGTGCAAAATTAATAGTAGGTGCTGAAGCTATTCCAAAATTATCACAAAATTTAAGCTATCATCCTGCTGCAGAAATAGCCACCGTCCAGGCTCCCGTCATCCGCCAGGCTGCCGCCAAGCTTCAGCCCCTCTAGCGGCGACCACAAGGGCCTCCTGTACGACATCATGAGAACAGTCAAGGACTGCAACATCCAGGTAACAACAAAGTTCAGGACAATAAAATAGATATTATGGTCACTTGACTACAATGATTCTTCCTACTGCTGTCATCCTGAGAAGTGAAAGCTTCTGCTAGCCATTATGTTACTTCATAGTGTCATGGCATGTCAATATATTCAGTACAAACATATAGTAGTAGGTATGTAGGAGAACCTCATGCTTGACAGGGGTTTCTCTGAATTTAATGGCTGACAGCCCCTAGCTTACTGAACCTAGTTGGTAACAAATTAACAAACACACAAGCAAGCACTTAACTTAATAGGAAGGAAGGAAGGAAAATGAAGGAGAGGAGATGGCATACCTCGTGTACGAGACATGTACTGCAGCTCGTGCCCGGTCCTCTGCTACTGATGCGCCTTATCGATGGCCAGCAAGAGGGCGCCCATGACGGCGAGCTGAGCTCTCCCGTGCGTGCCATGGTTGTAGGCAGGAGGGCGTTCGTGTGGGGGAGGGGATAGAACGCAAATCCTCCAGACGGGCGCTGGTGGTTGGCGATGGAGGAGGTCGTCGGGTGCCTCATGCGTGCAGGCGACGACGGCAACCTTGGTGAGCCGCCATCACCAGCGTGCGTGGACCAGCCCATGTCCATCAGCCACGCGAGCGCGCTGGAGGTTGCAGCCAGATCGAGGGCTTGACGACGACCTGCGTGAGGAAGAAAACAAATCGGGCATGCATGAGCAACAGCCAGATCGAATCGAAAGGAGAAGAGAAGAGGGCGAGAGAAGACCTTGTTGACGAGTTCCATGGTGTCGAGCGCGCATGACGAGGGCGCGGATCTGGAAGCAACACGGCGGATCTGCCCGCCGCCTCCACCTGACCTGCTGCTGCTCGACGGGTGGAGGTAGACACGGATGGGCGCGCGGGACTGCTGCAGGGGGGCTCTGGGAGGAGGAGGGACGCGTGGAGAGGAGGCGGCTGGGAGGGGAGGAGAGCGAGGGAGGCGGGGGAGATGAGGACGACGAGGAGCCGCGGGGTGGGGCTACGGTTTGGGGAGACGACGAGGATGGGGGTGGGCTGCGGCAGGGATGCGGCGAAGTTGTCGAGGTCATCGGGAGAGAAGCGGGACGGCGGCGGCGCGTCGATAACGAAGGTGAGGGCCAAAAGTTGGGGAAGGAGTGGAGGTTGATGGACGGCGGTGGGGTTGGGTGAGAGGCGGCCGATGGCATGATTGGGGAAGAGGCGGTCGGCGGCTAGTTGGGGAATGGGGAGAGGAGGAGGAAGGGTGCGTGGTGGGCTGGTTGGTTCGGTTGGGTGGTGAGGGAAGGGGAGGGGCGAGAGGAGGAGGGCGTGGGGGAGGCCATGAACGGTGGCGAGCTTCGCCGGAGGGAGGTGGTGGCGGCGATGGATCTGGAAGGGAGGAGGCGAGCTCTCTCCATCAGGCGAGACAGCGAGGAGACGGGGGATCTGGAAGGGGATCGATGGATGGATGTGGAAAGAAAGGAGGCGGGGGGTGGATGCAAAATGACCATCTAGGGTTTCGGGGTTGGTGTGGAAGGGTTGAGGACTGCCGTTGGATCCGCGAGCATCCGACGGTGTTTGATGCACGATCCGCGTGATACGTCCACGGACCAATCAAAATGCAGTACGACGTTATGACCAACTAAATTGGTCATAGTTGACTAAAAATAATTTTTCGAGTGCCCAAAATGAGTTTTTTTTATGAAGGATCTACAATATATTTGTTGCAAAATTGGACCAAATAAATTCTCATAAATATTAGGCCATATTTAATGTATAATTGACCAAATGGTTGGGTGTCAAAAAATTTGATCCACCTCTCATGAAAAAGACAAATTTCCGCCGATTCAGCTGGAACTGGGTCAAATTTGAACTGCAGCTGCCTCATAGTTTGCTCTTTATTTTTTCCAAAAATCATTTCTAGGTACATAAGTATCTATTTAATTAGAGAAACACAAAAAAAATTCCAAGATTCAACCACTAGCTAGGAACGGTCATTCCCGCCGTTTTGACCGCATTTTGAAAGGGGCATAAAAAATTCAAAATAAAAATAAAAAATTGGAAAACCTTCGCATTGTGTCATTACATGTGACCAAGTTACCAGGAAAAATAATAAACTTGTAATACGGCAATTCTTTTGAAAAAGTGTTCTCAGAAATGAGCTATTATGTGTGAAGATTCATGGCTTTCAAGCCAAATGATCAATCTTATGGCCACATTCATGGCATAGTTTGTTCAAATGATCTCATATTGTTCACAAGGGTGCATCTTGGAATGGCAAACAATGTTGCCTAAGGGAGTTTTCATTTTCTTTGGATGAAAAATCAATTTTCCATTTTCCGAGTGCCCAAAATGAGTTTTTTTAAGGACCTACCATATATTTGTTGCAAAATTGGACCAAATAAATTTTCTAAAATACTAGGACATATTTAATGCATAATTGACCAAATGGTTGGGTGTCAAAACCTTTGATCCACCTCTGGTGAAAATGACAAATTTCCGCCGATTCAGTAGGAAGCGGGTCAAATTTGAACTGCAGCTGCCTCATAGTTTGCTCTTTATTTTTTCCAAAAAATCATTTCTAGGTACATAAGTATCTATTTAATCAGAGAAACACCAAAAAAATTCAAGATTCAACCACTAGCTAGGAACGGTCATTCCCGCCGTTTTGACCGCATTTTGAAACGGGCATAAAAAATAAAAATAAAATCAAAAAATTGGAAAACCTTCGCATTGTGTCATTACATGTGACCAAGTTACCAGGAAAAATAATAAACTTGTAATACGGCAATTCTTTTGAAAAAGTGTTCTCAGAAATGAGCTATCATGTGTGAAGATTCATGGCTTTCAAGCCAAATGATCAATCTTATGGCCACATTCATGGCATAGTTTGTTCAAATGATCTCATATTGTTCACAAGGGTGCATCTTGGAATGGCAAACAATGTTGCCTAAGGGAGTTTTCATTTTCTTTGGACGAAAAATCAATTTTCCATTTTCCGAGTGCCCAAAATGAGTTTTTTTTCTGAAGGACCTACCATATATTTGTTGCAAAATTGGACCAAATAATTTTTCTAAAATACTAGGCCATATTTAATGCACAATTGACAAAATGGTTGGGTGTCAAAAGTTTTGATCCACCTCTGGTGAAAAAGACAAATTTTCGCCGATTCAGTAGGAAGCGGGTCAAATTTGAACTGCAGCTGCCTCATAGTTTGCTCTTTATTTTTTCCAAAAATTATTTATAGGTACATAAGTATCTATTTCATCATAAATACATGGTTTGGTGGCGATATGTCGAGGTTTGGACGGTGGCCGAGGGCCCCAACTCCAGAGCGCGTAAACTCGCATGCCCGCCGCGTGGTCACCGCATGACCGTGGTGTTGCCACGTGTTCTGGGCGGCCTAGGCATGTCTAGTGGGTTGGGCACTCCCCCGGTATGTGTCAGGAAGAAGAAGGCAATAGAAGAATCTCACGAATAGACTGAACTGAGCTCAAACATGAATTAGGAGCCAAGTGTTTGATTAGTGGTGGGGAAAATACACATGGCCAATGGGCCTGAGTTTTGGTCGAGGATGATCATCTACTAAGGACACTATCTTGGAAAATTTGCAGCTCAAATGGAGGAGCCTAGGTGTCACTTGCTTTGCAACGTACCACACTGGACAAAAATATGAATGTTGAAGCTGGACTCAAATAAATGAATGGATTGACCTGAAATTTGGAGGAGGATGATAATTTGGGCATATGAAGGCACTTTAAAAATTTCATACCATTTGGATAAATAAAAATGGTACTTCCTTCACAGTGCTCTCCACTGAACAGAAAATTGGGAAAAATGCTGAGGGAAATTGGCTAGAATAAATGAGCTAAAATTTGGTGGAGGGAGGTTCTATGGGCAGGGTCATGTCGTGGTAAATTTTCAGCAATTATAAATTAACATTAAATATAGTTGCTTCACAAACTGAAAATATTACCAGAAACAAAGATTGGATGGTGAACTCACATGGATTGTTAGATGGGGCTCAAATTTTGTGGAGAGCTATGATTTGGGAATATAGAAGATGTGGCAAAAATTCAGCTCATTAGGATATGCCTAACTATTACTTCCTTCACAACGGTTCTAGCTGAACAAAAACTTTGGAAATTTGCCGAGGAAGATTTACCAGGCAAATGGAGCTGAATATTGTCATGAGGTAATGATGTGGATAGTAAAGAATGCCTAATTTTTTTGGGAATTTTGGGAATGACAGAAATATAGGCTGCTTCACAACCTAGGGCAAAAATTAACACATAGGCAAAACTGATGAGGTGGCGCCTAGTCATAGCAATGCACCATAATTTACAAGGCTATGACCATCTATATTGGTCGTTATCAGCTAGAAATAAGGCAGCGGACCAGTGCTGTTTGCTTTACGACCATTTCGTGTAAGGAAATTACGACCTTTCTGACCAAAATGGTCGTTATGGTTTACGGTTTGGAGCCCCCCGAACAGCTTTTGACCAATTGGTCTCAAATGGTCGTAGATTTATGACCAATTCTTCCAGGGTCACTGACAGAAGGTCACAAGTTGACATATTTCTTGTAGTGAGTATGACTATCACCGCCCACAACTCTTTGTGTTCTACTCGTGCATATCATCTACGCATAGACCTGGCTCGGATGCGACTGTTGGGGAACGTTGCATGGAAAACAAAAAATTTCTACGCACACACAAGATCTATCCATGAAGATGCATAGTTACAAGAGGGGGAGAGCATCTTCATACCCTTGAAGATCGCTAAGCGGAAGCGTTTATCAACGCGGTTGATGTAGTCGTACACCTTCACGATCCGTCCCGATCAAGTACCGAATGTACGACACCTCCGCGTTCAGCACACGCTCAGCTCGATGACGTCCTCGCCTTCTCAATCCAGCAAGAGAGGCGAAGTAGTAGATGAGTTCCGGCAGCACGACGGTGTGGTGGCAGTTGGTGATGAAGAACAATCTCTGCAGGGCTTCGCCAAGCACTACAGAAACTAGACGGAGGATAAACTAGAGGGGACGGGGTTGCCGGCACATGGCTTGGTGAATCTTGATGTGTCTTGGGTGCTAGCCCTGCCCCTCTACTTATATGTTGAGCCCTGGGGTCGAAACTGTAGGGTAACGCAGCAGAAAACGAAAATTTTCCGACCTACGCACCAGCCCAGGACCACTATGGAGACTGCATACAAGGTTTGATCATTTTCGTTACCGACTCGTAGCGCAGCGGAAGTAAAGTCGATGACGATCGGCGGTGCTGATCCCCGCAGCTAGGATTTACAACCTCCCAACCGCGAGGATGTATACCCTCGTCTTCCCTTCGGACAGCCCTCCGGGAGGCGGTCGAACAGTCCCCCAGACGATGTCGCGGACAGCCCTTCGGGAGGACCTTCGAAACTCGAACGGTCACTCGGACAGCCCTTCGGGAGGACTCATAGAACTCGGACCGTCACTTGGACAGCCCTTCGGGAGGCACTCTCGAACAGCCCCTCGGGCACTAAGATCGAAACTACGACCTCTCTACAGAGTTGCACACATACGGTGTCAGCTATCCGGCAGGGCTTCGCCGTCCAGAACTAGTTCCTGCCGGAACCCAGACAGCCTTTCGGCTCTACGAAACTCTTTTCGTGGGAGGGAGAGAGAAGCCAGATAACATCTTGGCATGTGTATGAGATCAAGGGATGAGCAAATGGCTGCCAAGATCACTCCTATATATAGGCAAGCCAAGGGGTAAAATTGTCACACAAAAACCCCAAAGTGCCCTTGGAATATCCCTTTCCAAAAGGGAATATGCCATATGGGAGTGCCATGTGGAGCACCATGGTGCTCCACCTCCTTGGCCGGCCACCCTTGGGGGGGGGACCCCCCCATGAGGTGCCATGCCCTCCTTCCCCTTCTAGAAGGCCCTTTTGGAATTTCCAAAAAGGTGCTTTCCATAAAAATTCCCAAAAAGCACTTTCACTATTCATGACGACATTTTTCAGCGTCCGTTCGAATTGAAAATATTTATGTGGGCTTAGAACAATTCCAGTACCCACTAAAATAATTTTCAACGCGTTCTGGAACAATTCCAGATTAGTGATTTTCATCTGCGAAAAGCATCTGAAGCGGTTCCGGCAGCTCCGAAACATTTCCGGTTTTTCTTCCAGAAAATTCCCAGAAGTTTCCAGAATGATTCTGGCACCCTCCAAGAATTATCAGGCATGTGCCGAAACCATTTTGACTTAATGGTATCCTCTGAAACAACTTTTCAGTTTCACCGGAACTCATCCGGTGACCTCTCTCTGCGGAACTTTTCCGCTGTCCGAAACTTTTCGGTGTCCGAAACTTTTTCGGTGATTTTCTCTCAGACTCCCTATCTAGTATTCAGCAGATAGATGACCCTTAAGCGTGTGACCCTATAGGTTCGGTGAAGTATAGACATGACCTGGAACCCCTTCCGATCAATGATCAACATCGGAGCCGTGGACACCCATATTGACCCCTATACCCACACGAATGAATATTCGAGTGAACCTCCAGTTGCCGTGTGCTATTCCTGTTGCTTCGCGATATGTTACAAATACCCGAGGTGAGACATGTTGGCATTCCCGTGGATCAACAACTTGTCCACTATGCTAGTTACCTCGTTACCGGTATTGTTCTCTTTTCTCGTTACCGTGTTCCGGCATCCCCGTGATCAAATCACAAAGTGTCTGGCCAGACGATGATGGATACCGTAACACCGAGAGGGCCCAGAGATATCTCTCCATCGTCGGAGGAGCAAATCCCAATCTTGAGCTATCAAGTTACTTGACATACTTTCCCATGAACCCGTAAGCCGCCGTAATAGCCATCCAGCTACGGATGACGTTTAACAAACCCCAAAGTTCATGAATCAAGCATGAAGAAACTCGATACTCTCATGGTCTGAGGAATCATGCAAACATTAACCATCTCTGTGTTATTAACCATAAACTTGTGACGAATGTATCTCATAGCATAACATCAATTCGGGTCGATTCAACACAAATGTTCTGCTAACATTGTGCCCTCAAAGTTGCTGGCATAGACATGCCCATGATCAGGAAAACAGAACCATCATGCAACACTTGAGCTAGTCTTAGAGGCTAGACTAGGAATACATTTTACCGTTTATTATTCCACACATGCATATGAGTCTTCCTCTGAGCCTCGTTTTATTTGCAGACTCGAGAACCATAGCAGTTATAGCATGGAACATAAACCTAATTATGAACACGGAGATAAATAATAACATTTATTATTGCCTCTAGGGCATATCTCCTACAGAAACTTGGAGTAAAAGCCTCCTCAAAGTCGGTTTTGCCCGAAAGGCAAGAGTCCTTCTCGGACTCCAGGGCCAGACGCCAGGGTTCCCGGCGTCTGGGCCCAGACGCCAGGGTCTCTGGCGTCTGGCCTCTGGTCTCCGCAAAACTTCCTTTTGCTCTTTACAAAACCCTCGTGGGCTTTCCCCTTTGGCCCAAATAAAGTGTTCTCGTACCCAAACATTTCGGGAAACATCCGAAACCCCTTCCGGTGAATTTCGGAACCCTTCCGAAGACCAAACACTATTATCCCATATATCAATCTTTACTTCCAGACCATTCCGGAGCTCCTCGTCATGTCCGTGATCTCATCCGGGACTCCGAACAACATTCGGTCACCAACATACATAACTCATATAATACTATATAGTCAACGAACGTTAAGCGTGCGGACCCTACGGGTTCGAGAACTATGTAGACATGACCGAGACGCCTCTTCGGTCAATAACCAATAGCGGAACCTGGATGCCCATATTGGCTCCTACATATTCTATGAAGATCTTTATCAGTCGAACCTTATGACAACATACGTAATTCCCTTTGTCCATCGGTATGTTACTTGCCCGAGATTCGATCGTCAGTATCTTCATACCTAGTTCAATCTCGTTACCGGCAAGTCTCTTTACTCGTTCCGTAATACATCATTCTGCAACTAACTCATTAGTCACTTTGCTTGCAAGGCTTCTTATGATGTGTATTACCGAGAGGGCCCAGAGATACCTCTCCGATACTCGGAGTGACAAATCCTAATCTTGATCTATGCCAAACTCAACAAACACCTTCAGATATACCTGTAGAGCATCTTTATGATCACCCAGTTACGTTGTGACGTTTGATAGAACACAAGGTATTCCTCCGGTATCCGGGAGTTGCATAATCTCATAGTCGAAGGAATATGTATTTGACATGAAGAAAGCAATAGCAATAAAACTAAACGATCATAATGCTAAGCTAACGGATGGGTCTTGTCCATCACATCATTCTCCTAATGATGTGATCTCGTTATCAAATGACAACACATGTCCATGGTTAGGAAACCTTAACCATCTTTGATCAACGAGCCAGTCTAGTAGAGGCATACTAGGGACACGGTATTTGTTTATGTATTCACACATGTATTTAAGTTTCCGATCAATATAATTCTAGCATGAATAATAAACCTTTATAATGAATAAGGAAATATAAAATAACAACTTTATTATTACCTCTAGGGCATATTTCCTTCACTCAGTTTCAGGCTTGGGTCTAGCTTTGGGTTTCTTCATAGGAGCGGCAACTTGTTTGCCATTCTTCTTGAGGTTCCCTTTCTTTCCCTTTTGCCTTTTTCCTTAAAACTAGTGGTCTTTTTAACCATCAACATTTGATGCTCTTTCTTGATTTCTACCTTCACCGATTTCAGCATCGCGAAGAACTCGGGAATCATTTTCGTCATCCCTTGCATATTATTGTTCATCACGAAGTTCTAGTAGCTTGGTGATAGTGACTAGAGAACTTTGTCAATCACTATATTATCTGGAAGATTAACTCCCACTTGATTCAAGCGATTTGTAGTACCCAGACATTCTGAGCACATGCTCACTGGTTGAGCTATTCTCCTCCATCTTGTAGGCAAAGTACTTGTCAGAGGTCTCATACCTCTCGACACGGGCATGAGTCTGAAATACCAATTTTAGCTCTTGGAACATCTCATATGCTCCGTGGCTTTCAAAACGATTTTGAAGTCCCGGTTCTAAGATGTAAAGCATGGTATACTAAACTATTAAGCAGTCATCATGCCGAGCTTGTCAGACGTTCATAATGTTTGCATCTGCTCCTGCAATAGGTCTGTCACCTAGCGGTGCATTAAGGACATAAATCTTCTGTACAACAATGAGGATAATCCTCAGATCACGGACCCAGCCCGCATCATTGCTACTATCATCTTTCAACTTAGTTTTTCTCTAGGAACATATCAAAAAATAGGGGAACTATATCGCGGGCTATTGATCTACAACATAGATTTGCAAATACTATCAGTTCATGATAAATTAAGTTCAATTTAATCAAATTACTAATAAACTCCCACTTAAATAAACATCCCTCAAGTTATCCAAGTGATACGTGATCCAAGTCAACTAACCCATGTCCGATCATCACGTGAGATGGGGTAGTCATCAATGGTGAATATTTCTATGTTGATCATATCTACTATATGACTCGCGTTCGACCTTTCGGTCTCTAGTGTTCCGAGACCATGTCTGTACATGCTAGGCTCGTCAAGTTTAACCCAAGTATTCTGCATGTGCAAAACTGCCTTACACCCGTTGTATGTGAACGTAGAGTCTATCACACCCGATCATCACATGGTGTCTCGAAACGACGAACTTTCGCAACGATGCATACTCGGGGAGAACACTTATATCTTGAAATTTAGTGAACGGATCATCTTATAATGCTATCGTCGTTCTAAGCAAAATAAGATGCATAAAAGATAAACATCACATGCAATCAAAATATGTGACATGATATGGCCATCGTCATCTTGTGCTTTTGATCTCCATCTCCAAAGCATCATCATGATCTCCATCGTCACCGGCTCGACACCTTGATCTCCATCGTTGCGTCGGGGTCGTCTCGCCAACTATTGCTTCTACAACTATTGTTAACGCATAGCGATAAAGTAAAGCAATTACATGGCGTTTTCACTTCATACAATAAAGAGACAACCCAAAGGCTCCTGCCAGTTGTCGATATTACAAAACATGACCATCTCATGCAATAACGTATATCACATCACGTCTTGACCATATCACATCACAACATGCCCTACAAAAACAAGTTAGACGTCCTCACTTTGTTGTTGCAAGTTTTACGTGGCTGCTGCGAGCTTCTAGCAAGAACCGTTCTTACCTACGCAAAAACCACAACAGTGATTCATCAAGTTTGCTGTTTTAACCTTCTTCAAGGACCAGCCGCAGTCAAATTTGATTCAACTAAAGTAGGAGAAACAGACACCCGCCAGCCACTTTTATGCAAAACTAGTTGCATGTCAATTGGTGGAACCGGTCTCATGTGCGTGGACATGTAAGGTTGGTCCGGGCCGCTTCATCCCACAATACCGTCGAATCAAAATAAGACGTTAGTGGTAAGCAGTATGACTATCACCGCCCACAACTCTTTGTGTTCTACTCGTGCATATCATCTACGCATAGACCTGGCTCTGATACCACTGATGGGAAACATTGCATGGAAAACAAAAAAAATTCTACGCACACGCAATGATCTATCCATGGAGATGCATAGCAATGAGGGGGGAGAATGTGTCTACGTACCCTCGTAGACCATAAGCGGAAGCGTTTAACAACACGGTTGATGTAGTCGAACTTTCTTCACGATCCAACCGATCGAGTACCGAACGTACGGCACCTCCGCGTTCAGCACACGTTCAACTCGGTGACGTCCTCCGCCTTCTTGATTCAGCAAGACGGCGAGGTAGTGGATGAGTTCTGGCAGCACGATGGCATGGTGACGGTGATGGTGAAGTTATCTCCGCAGGGCTTCGCCTAAGCACTACAAAAATATGACCGGGGGTGTAAACTATGGAGGGGGGCACCGCACACGGCTAGGCAATTGTCTGTTGTGTGCTAGGCGCCCCTCCCACATATATATAGGTGGGAGGGAGGGAGGAGCAGCCAAAGGGGGCGCCCAAGTACGGGGAATCCTACTTGGGGTCTCTCCCAAGCCGCGCCCCCCCTTTCCTTATTTGGAGCGCGGGGAAAGGCAGGAGAGGGTGGCGCCCCCCCCCCCTTTCCTTTCTCCTATGAGAGGGAAAGTTAGGAGGGGCTAGCCCTCCCCCTTTTCCTTCCCTAGGGTTGGCCATCAAAAAGAGGAGGCGCACCAGCCCCCTTGCGGGCTGGTCTGTCCCCTCTTTTGGCCCATATGACCCATAACTTGCCCGGGGGGGTGCCCGGAACCCCTTCCGGTGACCCGATTCCTTCCCGGTACGTCCCGAAACACTTTCGGTGTCCAAATACCATCGTCCTATATATCAATCTTTACCTCTCGACCATTTCGAGACTCCTCGTCATGTTCGTGATCTCATCCGGGACTCCGAACAACATTCGGTCACCAAAACATATAACTCATATAACACTATATCGTCAACGAACGTTAAGCGTGCGGACCCTACGGGTTCGAGAACTATGTAGACATGACCGAGACACCTCTCCGGTAAATAACCAATAGCGGAACCTGGATGCCCATATTGGCTCCTACATATTCTACGAAGATCTTTATCGGTCGAACCGTTATGACAACATACGTAATTCCCTTTGTCCATCGGTATGTTACTTGCCCGAGATTTGATCGTCGGTATCTCTATACCTAGTTCAATCTCGTTACCGGCAAGTCTCTTTACTTGTTCCATAATACATCACCCTGTAACTAACTCCTTAGTCATTTGCTTGCAAGCTTATGATGTGTATTACCGAGAGGGCCCAGAGATACCTCTCCGAAACTCGGAGTGACAAATCCTAATCTTGATCTATGCCAAACTCAACAAACACCTTCGGAGATACCTGTAGAGCATCTTTATGATCACTCAGTTACGTTGTGATGTTTGATAGCACAGAAGGTATTCCTCCGGTATCCGGGAGTTGCATAATCTCATAGTCGAAGGAATATGTATTTGACATGAAGAAAGCAATAGCAATTAACTGAACGATCATTATGCTAAGCTAATGGGTGGGTCTTGGCCATCAGATCATTCTCCTAATGATGTGATCCCGTTATCAAATGACAACACATGTCTATGGTTAGGAAACCTTAACCATCTTTGATCAACGAGGTAGTCTAGTAGAGGCATACTAGGGACACTATATTTGTTTATGTATTCACACATGTATTAAAGTTTCCGATCAATACAATGTAGCCTGAATAATAAACCTTTATCATGAATAAAGAAATATAAAATAACAACTTTATTATTGCCTCTAGGGCATATTTCCTTCAGGGAGTGACTTAGCAAGTAACATAGCTCATTCGAAGACAAATTTGCTTATGTGGCATATAGTTAATGAGGAGAGAGGTGTTTGGAGTAACATAATATGTTACTGTAACATAACGTAACCCAAAGCAAAATGAGTCTATAATGTAATAAATGCAACCATCTATGATACTACTTGTATGTTATTTTGCACTACAAAGATAGCACCAGTAAAGACTAGTGTCATACTCCTTCCGTCCTTGAAAGAGTGCACTTCCAATTTTGTTGAAGGATCAAACTATCTTAAAGTTTGACCGAGTTTGTTTAAAAATATATCAATGTTTATGAAACCAAATAGGTATACGATGAAAATATATTTTATCATGAATCTAATGCTACTAATTAGATAACATAAATGTTCGTATATTATTGTATAAATACGGTCAAATATAAAAAAAATTGACTTTCCAATAAAGTTGGAAGTATACTTTCTCAAGAACGAAGGAAGTATGCATGACATAGTCGTCACTGTGGGTAGCCACCCGAAAGCTGGCCTTCACTTCTCCGGCGAGCAATGTGGCGGCTAGCTGCGAGCCGAGGGAACTCGCGACTAGCAAACATGCCCAGCCAAAGCGGGAGCGCATCCATTCCCTGTACCCTCCTTCCAATCGTCCCCAAATCCCCTAGATCCAATAGCCGCCGACGTCATCAACGCGCCGCGCCGCCGACCCCGCCGGCGCGCAGGTGGTTTCACATGGTAGGTAGGTACTCACCATGGAAGATAACTTAAACAATTCCCCAGTACTACGTACTAACCGGCCATTAGCTTCCATCCCTCTCGTCTCATGCGACCATTTGAAAATTAGTCGAGAAGTCTTCTTCCCTCCGCCTCGGCCCTACCTTTGCTCCGCCAGCTGTCGTGTTTATTGCTATGCGATGTGATCCATGTGGCGCTCAGATCAGGAGCCCACTTCAATCATACTTGTCCCAACTGGATTATCTCGCTGCTTAATTGCTACGTAGTATTTTTTGCACAATCTGGATCGGACGCCACGTCTGTGAAAGGAGTTCAACAATACAATTTTTTTTTAGAAAAGAGGCGCTTGCCCGGCCTTAAACTGAGGCCCTTACAGATCCAACACGAATCGCGGAACAAATAAGTAACAAGAAGTACAAGCGATACAAGCCCGAAGGCGAAGATAAGCGACGCAGCGCAATGCTAAAAGGAAAAACATAGGGCTCTCGAGGTAGCCATGTCAGGTGTCATGTCGGTGGTGCCTCTTGCGTTGCTCGATGCAGCTCAGTACACTTTGCTCGCACCTTTGATGCGAGCCCCTCCACGTGCCTTCTGTCTTGCGCCCTTGACAGTGGTTTCCAGAGCTGGAAGAAAGACACCAGTTTGTATAACAGATCAGCCGGGTGTTTGATGTATATTCCCTCTATCAAAGCCTTGTTTCTTGTGGTCCATAGAGCCCAAGCCAGCGCCCCAAATCCTACCCAGGCCATCCATCTATCTCGCCCGGAAGTGGCCATAGCCAACCGATAAAAATGCGAAAACCCGCTCGGATTCCATGATGAACCCGTTACCGCCTTCAACGAACTCCACACAAATCGGGCCATGCTGCATCGAAATATGATATGATCGCGGTCTTCGTTTTCCCCACACCAAATGCATTTGCCATCACCCGGGCCTCTTCTTTTTTGCATTTGGTCCCCACTTGCAATTCGGTTACGGGCCACTTGCCAGAGGAAAATCTTGATTTTTGCCGGGAGACAAGCTTTCCATATCCCCGACATGTCACATGGTGTCATAGACTTGAAGATCTCCCTATATAGGGATCCGGTGGAGAAGCGCCCCGATGGCTCCAAGCGCCAGATAACCTCGTCATTTCCATGGCCCAACGAATGTCCTTGCAGTCTATTGCGCATGTCATCCCATTCCGCGCTCTCTATCTGCCCAAAAGGTCGACGGAACTGGGGCGCCCATTGCCCTTGTCTCCAGATTTCCGCCACCTTGGCGGATTGGTTTGAAGCGATGGCAAAGAGCCTAGGGAATGCTAGGGATAGCCGGTCCTCGCCACACCAAATATCTGTCCAGAAACACGCGGCTTTCCCGTTGTGGATTGTAAATCTAGTCCCGAGGCGTAGTAACGGCTGTACTTTCCTAATATCCCTCGCAAATTGAGACAGTTTAGTGTTCCTCCTGAACTCCACCCCTCCCTGGACCAAGTATTTGGAAGTGAATATATCTAGCCAGAGGCCTCCCTGCCCCGTTAAAATCTTCCATGCCCATTTTGTCATGAGACACCAGTTCATGACTTTGGTATTGATCACCCCCAAGCCGCCAACCTCTTTAGGTTGACATATCTTATCCCAGCTCACCATATGATATCTCTACTTCCCGTTTTCCTTTGCCCAAAAGAACTGTGACCGAATCTTATTAAGTTTGTCGTGAATCCCGTCTTGAAGGAGGTAAAAACCCATCACAAACATCGGGATATTTGTGAGACAATCATTTATGAGTACCAGCCGTCCCCCTGAAGCCACTAATTTACCCTGCCATGGTTCAATTCTGGCCGCAGTTTTGTCCACCACCTGCTGAAGCTCCCCCATGGTTATTGCCCTAGATGAAATGGGCATCCCTAGGTATTTTATTGGGATGGACCCCAATTCGTAGTTCATCATATGTGCCGCCCTAAGCTGGGATTCAAGGTCACCTCCCGTGACTATCGCCTCACTCTTTGCGAAATTGATTTTTAGGCCGGACATCTCCTCAAAGCACATTAAGAGAAATTTAAGGTTCGTAATTTCCCTCTCGGATTTTTTTTATAAAGATGAGTGTGTCATCTGCATATTGGAGATGCGATATTCCTTCTGGAATAATGCCCTAGGCCACCCCAGATATATGACCCGCCGCCTTAGCGCGGTCAAGTATAGCTGCAAGTGTGTCAGCTAATATGTTAAATAGGAGTAGGGATATAGGATCCCCTTGTCTGACACCTCTCTTATTTATGAAGAACGCCCCTATCTCGCTATTGATATTAACTGCCGTCTGTCCCCCCCTGTACAAGTTGTCGCATCCAGCTAATCCATAGTGGATCAAAGCCTTTTGCCTTAAGCACCTCCTCCAAGAATTCCCACCTTACTCGGTCGTAGGCCTTCTCGAAGTCAATTTTCAGGATGAATACCTCTTCCTTAGTGGTATTGATTTCGTGCAGTACCTCATGTAAAACTGCCACCCCATCTAATATACTTCTCCCTCGAATAAAAGCTGTTTGGTTTCGGTCAATGATTTTGTCTGCCACCGGCGACAGGCGAGTCGCAAAACCCTTGGCCAAGAGTCGGAAACTGACATTGATTAGAGTTATTGGACAAAATTGTCTAATGTTGTCCGCCCCGTGCACCTTAGGAAGTAATGCCAGCACCCCATAGTTAAGCCGCTTTACGTCAATTCTACCAAGGGTGAACTCGTGCACCAAGTTAAGGAACTGAGGCCCCACCATATCCCAAAATTTTTTGTAGAAAATTACCGGGAACCCGTCGGGCCCCGGTGCCGTATTCACCCTCATGTTATTTAGGTTGTTGGTCACCTCTACTAGAGTAAAGGGGTGTATTAATGCAAGGTTATCCTCCCTCGAAACCTTCCATTGAGACTCCCACATATCCGGTCCGAGGGAAGTAGCCCTTCCTGAAGTTGTCCCTAGCAATTGCCTATAGAAGCCATCAATATGGGCTCTAAGTTCTGCCTCCCCAGCGTACAAAATATCCCCATCGGAAAGGGACCTAATCGTGCACCTACGCCGGCGGCCATTTGCCACCGCATGATAGAAATCCGTGCTAGCGTCCCCTTTTAGGACCCATCTCTGTTGCCCCCTCTGCTGCCAATACATCTCCTCACATGTTAATACGAAAATCATCTCCTCCTCCACCGCATAACGATGAGCCCACTCGTCATGTGGTAAGCCAACAGTATCGGCTTGATGGTCCAGTTGCTTAATTTCTTGGAGTAGGGCCGCCTTACGACGTACTAGATCACTCCCAATATTGGCTCCCCACCCACGCAGGTGGTGTCGAGCACGACGAATACAGTGTTGCTACTCATCCAAGGCATCACATAACGGACCATACCGATGAGGAAGCTTTGTCCTGGCAGCATCCCAGATCCATTTGATCATCTCCACGAATCCCGGTTGGTATAACCACTGTTTCTCAAAAAAGAATCGTTTAGGGGGGTCTTTGGCGATTCTCCCCCGACTGCAGAATAAGGAGGCAATGATCCGATCCCAACCGAGTCTCCGCCGTGAGAGAGCTTGCAGGGCACATTGCCTCCCAATCCGTAGAGACAAAAACGCGATCTAACACACATCGAACCGGGTTGTCCTGATTGTTGGTCCATGTATATCTGGCCCCCACCCGGTGGAGCTCGATAAGAGCTAGCTCTGCCACCCATTCATTAAATAAGTCCATCAATCCTCTATCACTAATGATCTGGTTGCTTTTATCCTCCACACACCGAATTAAATTAAAGTCCCCCCCCCCCCCCCCCCCCCCCCCCCCCCCGATGACCACTGGGCCTGTTGCATTCGAGATCTTGAGGTACAGTTCTTTCAGGAAGTCGCGAGACCTAGCGTGGTCTGCTCGCCCGTACACCACCACCAATTCCCATCTACGGTTATTATCGAGTTGGAGCATATCTACTGCCAGAAAGAACTCCCCCCTGGAGAAGGCCAGCACGTCGAATGTGTTTTTATTCACCCCAACTAGAATGCCTCCCGATCTACCGTTTGCTGGAACCCATTCCCAATGAAACGGGAGAGCTCCCGCCAAGGAATCAAGCTCATGCTGCAGGAAGGATGTACGAATGGTTTCCTGGAGCCCCACGAAGTCTAGATGTTGGTCGCAGATATACTGAATCAACTGTCTTCTTCTGTCCCGACGGCCAAACCCTCTAAGGTTCCAAATAATACCCCTCATTGTTCACCGATGGGGGACCGGGCCCCCGCCCCTTCAATCATTTGGGATATCTGGACACACGTGCCCCTGCCTCTTCCCCGGCCACGGCCACGGCCCCGACCCCTCCCACCACCATGACCCAAGACCGCACGACCTAGCGGCAGTGCCTTCTCCCTGGCACTGTCGTCAAGGCTCGGTGCGGTCGCCTCGACCACCCGCGTTCGCTCCAGGTCCCTGCGCGCGATGGCCTCCGCGATCTTGGCTTGGGCATCCTCCTGAGCCCGAAAACAATCCAGCACCTCTAATGGAGACCGATCCTTGGATCCTAAGATCACATTACAATCCTTTGCCACCCGGAGAAGGTGTGCATCTGACGCAAGAGCTAACACCTTAAAGGATGACATTGATCGAGTAATTGGTTTGGAAGCTATACCTTGCATAGACTTGTTGGCTTTGAGCGCCATAGCCTTGTCCATCATCTTGGAGGCCTTGGAAGCCGCCGCCCTTTTGCTCAACGATACAAATGCCATCCATAACTAAAATAAAGCTCTACAAGCAACTCGTGCAGGGGTGCATCTCTTTTTAATTGGGCGGAGAAGTCTTCTTCCTCCTTGTGCCTTTTAAATGGCGCCCAGCAGCGGTTGGCATTGTAGCTCCACGCGGTGATCATGGCCCTGCCGCTTTTCGTTCTCCTTCTCCTCTGCCTTGCCGCCGTGCCGAGGGAAGCAACTGCGCTCACCCGTCGCGACTTCCCCGAAGGGTTCATCTTCGGGGCGGGCACCTCGGCCTTACAGGTATGTCTACCTCTCTCTCTCTCTATGTTGGTTCACCTGTCGGCGGTAGCTTGATTGCGTCAATTGTGACAAGGAAATGGAAGAGAGGCAATAACCCTTTTGATGCCTTAGGTGGAAGGGGCTGCTGCAGAAGATGGAAGGAAGCTCAGCATCTGGGACACCTTCACCCATCAAGGTCAACTCAGTTATAATTTGTATTACTCATCATTCATCACGAGCATCGTTCTTTCATTAATAATTCAACACCTGCAAGTTTTTTCATCACGAGCATCGTTCATTCATTACCAATTCGACAGATGCAAAATGCATCTTGCGATGGCCTCTAGGATCTAATTTCTGGAATTATTGTGCTGGTGAGCATGGCAGGTTACTCTTTCGACAAATCTACTGCGGATGTTTCAGCAGATCAGTATCACCATTATAAGGTTAGTGTTGAGATCTAGTATGGGTTACTTACAAAGAAAAACACAAATGGGACAGACAGATGCTAACTAATAAAACAAATTATTATTTTTGACAATAGGATGATGTAAAACTTATGCATGAGATGGGTTTAGACGCGTACAGATTCTCCATTTCATGGCCCATGCTTATACCAGGTAACCATATAGTAGTAGTTGAGTAGTACACCTCTTTTTTTTTTTTTTTGATACTGAAGCCACTATGTAGATGGAAGAGGCGAGATCAATCCAAAGGGCTTGAACTACTACAACAACTTAATAGATGAACTGATACGGCACGGTAAATATATATTACTCCATCGCTACACGCTTGAAAAATCGCACGCACATAGACATGTCCTTCACCCTGATCAACCATCATTTCCGGACTTATGTTGCAGGCATACAACCTCATGTCACACTCTACCATCTTGATCTCCCTCAGTCCCTTCAGGACGAATACAATGGACTGCTCAGCCCCAGGTTCATGTGAGTGCAATCATTGCGAGGCACAACTGGATATCTGCAGATCAAGACTGAATTAAGATGAAGATCCGGAATCTTCAGATGCTCTTCATTGATCTGAATGTGTTGTGACTTGTGGTGCAGAGACGATTACACGGCGTACGCCGACGCCTGCTTCAAAAGCTTTGGGGACAGGGACAGGGTGAAGCACTGGGTGACCGTCAACGAACCCAACATCGAGACGATTAGCGGCTTTGACAACGGCTTCCTGCCACCGCAGCGCTGCTCCTATCCCTTCGGCGTGAACTGCACCGCAGGGGACTCCACAACAGAGTGGGTGAACGGCTGCCGGCTTTGACGGCGGAGCAGTCGGAAAAATTGGCCGGATCATTCGACTTCGTGGGCATCAACCACTACCTCATTGTTCGCGCGCAGGCCGACGAGAGTGCCTTCGATTTGAAGCACAGGGATTACTACGACGATGCAGCCGTCATCGCAAGTAAGCTTCTGCCGTGACAATCCAACTTTGTGATCCAAACGAAGCATCACTGTTAGTTGCTGCAATTCAGCCTCACTAACATGCATCATTTTCTTCCTACCCTGGAATGATTCAGATCCATTCAAAGACATCCAAGAAGTATATAGTACAAAGCAGTGGAGCAAAACATGGCGTATCAGCTGTGCGACTGCGATCGTTTCTTTACATTGGTTCTGAATCATAAGGTGTGTAAATTTGATTAGTGTGACATGTGCAGGGCCACGTCGAGTCTGCTCCCTGGGCTCTAGGGAAGCTACTGGACCACCTGAGGTTGACGTACAGAAACCCTCCAGTCATGATCCATGAAAATGGTAGGCCAAAGGAAAACAGAACTTGCCTGCATATATTGTCATGTTCTCTGAACATGAATTGACACTAAATATTCGCCAGTTTGCTTTCAACTGAAAAACGAAACATTGCTAACCTATGAAAAAACACTTCTGAGGCATGAAGTACCTTTTGTTTGATGATTCAGGGTTTTCAGACTCCTCCGAACTCCCGAGAAAGATTGAGTACGACGACGACGACAGATCAGAGTACCTGCAAAATTACCTGGAGGTTCTCTACCTGTCCATACGGTGGGTTTTTTTTTATCTCCCTGTGTATACATCGTGTTTGTTTATCATGATCAAAATGTCTTTCATGAACTCCAACCATGGCCATATCCAGAAAAGGAACATCATACGAGTTCTGTCGAATCTCTTGAGTACAAGTCTCCAAGAAATAGAGAAGGGGTTAGTTCAGTTCAAGTGAACCTTGGTGTTGTACTTGCAGGAACGGGTCCGATGCGCAGGGATACTTCGTGTGGTCTTTCCTCGACGTGTTTGAGTTCATTTTCGGCTACCGGTCGCGCTTCGGCCTGTACGGCGTCGACATGAATGCCGAGGGGAGGACGCGGTATGTGAGGAATTCTGCCCGCTGGTACTCTGGCTTTCTCAAAGGTGGCGAGCTGCGGCCGACATCATCGTTGGCGAAAGCCTATGTTGCCGCGTGACTTGGGTTCTTTGATCGACGCTGACAGTGTTATTTTATTTTTATCATGACCTGCACATGTTGGTCGTAGTTCAAGCTATGTTGCCAGTGCGATTTGGTTGTTCAATCACTCTTCTCTGTCTCTATATTTCTGGGTGTAACATTTTGTAGCATTTAAGCCGGGATCAGTATATATATTTTCTGGATGAAAATGAAGACCACAGTCTACCTTGTATACTAGCCGATACCCCGCGCTGCTGCGAAATTGGATATATAATTTCTAAATATTATGTATGCTTGAAAAACGATCTTATATTGTGGACCGGAGGGACTAGAATGTTAATTCAGTCCTTACGATTTAAACTACGCGAGAAATATCTGCATAAATAAAAAGGGTCTTGATATCAAAGTTGTGCATGTCACAATTAAATGCAATGTGATCTAAAATCCACTTGAAATGCACTAATGCATGTTGCATGATAGAGAATTCTCATGCGTGTATCGAACCAAACGGATACTAGTGGACCAGGCTGGTAAATCTACCGATTGCAGTAATTTTGTTGATGTGGAAGCAGACAAGTTAAGATAATTAGATATGGTGGAGATCACTTTCTTAAGTAGTATATAAAATTCCAAAACAAACCCAAGCCCGATTAAAAAAAGGATAGCAGGAAAACCGAGGAAACGGCAAAAGCAGATAGACCCGCATATCCCCAAAGATAGTGTGCATGCAGGAGAACGTGTTCAAATGCTCAATGGACTCAATAGTAGACTTACCGGCGACCAAGTGGTGCCACGACAAGGCGATAGAATATAAGAGCAATTCTACCAGCGGAGTCGCCATATTGGTAGCCTTCGTATCCATATGGAGTGCTCTCCATGTTATATGGATATGCAGGTTGCGGAGGGGACACACAAACACATAATCACCATATTTGTTGCCTTCATAATCTTACGACTCAGTTGTTAATAAGACACATCCCTTTCTCTAACCTTCCTGTCATCCCACGTCAGCTGGGATGTTGCATCTCGCATTGCGGCAGCCACAACCCAACTTTTTTGGATGCTGCAAACTATTGCAAAAATATGTTTCTTTGCCTTCGTGACCTCCAATTGTATCATATATGCAATCAAAAGGTGCCATGTTGTTGTTGGTGTCATCTTTGGCGTTGTACTCATGGACACATGTACCTCTTCTACATGTTTCGAAAGAAAAAATGTGTTATGTTGAACAAATCAATAGAGACCCATCCTCAAAGAGGAGTCCCTCATGCGGTGGTGGGACAAGAGGACCGACATGCGAAACCCCAATAGGTGAGCCATGGCCTCCCTCACCATGCTCGTCTCTTGGATTATCTGGAATGAGAGAAATGCTAGGGTATTTCGTCACAAGCGTGCTCCGCCGCCAATACTTCTTAAAAGTGTCGTTGATGAGGCCAATCTTTGGGTTCTGCAGGTGCTAAGAAACTAAGGCTTATTGTTGTACGCGAGTAATTGCCATGCCGTGCTGTAGGTTACCTGTAAAACTCTATTCTCTTCTTATTTAATAGATGAGGAAATCTTTTGTCGCCGTTTTGAAAAAAAAAACTTATCACCACCCCCTTCCTCCTTCGGTCACCACTATCGTGATTGGAGCAAAAGAGAGGGGGTCGTTGTCTCTCTTAGGATGTGTATAAATGTTTTTTTGTTAGATATAGGTGTCGCGGGGATGTCACTTCGATGGTGACTGATGTTATCTTGAACAGAAGTCCTTCAGCTAATCGGCTCCGGTTCCATCTCAAGGAGTGGGAGCTTCTGTACATACCGTTATTCATGGATGATGGGTTTATCTCGTTGTTGTTCGTCGGTGTTTTGGTGATAATGTCGTTTTCTTCAACATCCTCTTCTTTTAAGCCTTTGTGAGCAAGGTCGTTTGTCTGGTCTAGTAGTGTTGGTGTGGTGTCTGCCTGGATCGAGGCGGCGGCCTGTTGATATGCGGTAGGATTACTGACCATTGTCGCATGCGACGGTTTAGTATGCGGCGATCCAACAATAGGTTTGGTCCTTCACTGATAATTGCAGTGCTTCAGTGGCTAAATTTCTATTGTCTATCGCCGCTAAGAGCAACCATGGCATAACAACCACGAACTTGGTTGCGGCTTTGGCAATAATTTTAGGGGCTAGGGTCCTGGTTGTAATTTTCTTTTGGTTCCGCCCAAAAATGTCTTCTAGTTTGTCGTTGCCAAGTATGTATTCTAGTTTGTCATTGCTCAGAGGTGTCTTCGGTCTTGTTCGTAGTTTTACTTCTTGGCTGATGTTCCTTTGTGCAAAGACTAGCATTCTGCTATTTGTTTAGTTTTGCTAGGTCGGTATGTACATGACTTGTACAATGTTCCTTATGATATAAATGAGACACGTATTACCATAAAAAAAGTCTCTCTCGATACGGTCATCACTGACCCAGAATGGATACGAGCTGACATCTCCGTGCTCCTGTGGTACCATGTCGTCGCTGTCGAAAACCTCCTCGACATTGTGATGACCCCGACGCCACTGCACTCGTTGTTTGGGTGTGGATCAAGCTCTACTTCCTTGCTAATGAAGCTGCTCATGTGATCCACCTCATTTGGCAATATAAAAACCTAATGTGGGGCGACATGATGATTGTTGAGTACACTCCTTGCCTAAAGAACATCGTCACCGCCCTCGGCTACGTCGACGAGGCTGTCACCGATTGCGATCTAACTGTGTAGTTCCTCCATGGCCCCTGTGAGCCCTTCCGTATGACCGGCGACATCATGCCCTGATCGGACATTGATGCTAGGATATCTCTCCTCTCTGTTGTCGAGCTAAATATCCAGCAACACGCACTCGTTGAGGGCGACTCAATGCTCGTCGTGCAGGGCGGGCCCAACGACACTGCCTCCTCGGGCAAGGACCATGACAATGCCCCTTCTGGCGGGGGATCACAACCCATCCTTCAATCATGGCAAGCACAACAGCTTCATGTTTGGTAATAATATGGCTGTGTGTATCAAGAGATGCAAAGGCCGGGGGTTTTCTTCCTTTTCTAAAAAAGCTCCATGTTTGGTGGGCGTGGTGGCCAAGACCGTGGCTTCTACACAGATCGCGGGCATGGCCGTGACGATGGCGGTTGTGGTCCACCGCAGCTTGAGGCTAGCACTCCTTGAATGGGGTGCTTTGCTCCGTATAACGTGGCACTTCCACGACCACCGTGGGTTCCACCAAACAACTGTCGGGGTGCTCGGTCCACTACTTGGTGTTCTCATCTAGGCCTATTCAGTCATGCACTCTGGATCGCATGTCCTACCCCGCCCTGCCATCGTACTCACCTGCTCCCCTTTGCTTCACGTGCCTTCCAATTGGGATCAACAGGCACTCTTCAATGCCACCTATAGCAACATCACGTATCAACACCTTATTATCAACACTGACCGGATCATGGACACGAGAGCCTCTTCACACGTCACCTGATAATTTGGTAACCTCTCTAATCTAAACTCTTCTGTTTGCACAGAAAAGAGAATTTGTTAAAAAGGTGTACAAGTACAAACATAGATTATCAACTCGGCAAATCCAACATGATAGTTCCGAAGGCACACATATGTTCGTCTTCGTCCTCTACCAATTTTCGCCAACTCGTGACTCGTGTTATTTGCGTCACAACTGGTCTTGATGAAGGAAATATGCCCTAGAGGCAATAATAAAGTTGTTATTTTATATTTCCTTATTCATGATAAAGGCTTATTATTCATACTAGAATTGTATTGATCGGAAACCTAAATACATGTGTGAATACAAAAACAAATACCGTGTCCCTAGTAAGCCTCTACTAGACTAGCTCGTTGATCAAAGATGGTTAAGGTTTCCTAACCATAGACATGTGTTGTCATTTGATAACGGGATCACATTGATGTGATGGACAAGACCCATCCGTTAGCTTATCATAATGATCGTTCAAGTTTTATTGCTATTGCTTTCTTCATGTCAAATACATATTCCTTCGACTATGAGATTATGCAACTCCCGGATACCGAACGAATACCTTGTGTGCTATCAAACGTCACAACATAACTGGGTGATCATAAAGATGCTCTACAGGTATCTCCGAAGGTGTTTGTTGAGTTGGCATAGATCGAGACTAGGATTCGTCACTCCGAGTATCGGAGAGGTATCTCTGGGCCCTCTTGGTAATACACATCATAAGCTTGCAAGCAAAGGACTAAGGAGTTAGTCACGAGGTGATGTATTACGGAACGAGTAAAGAGACTTGCCGGTAACGAGATTGAACTAGGTATGAAGATACCGACGATCGAATCTCGGGCAAGTAACATACCGATGGACAAAGGAAATTACGTATGTTGTCATAATGGTTCGACCGATCAAGATCTTCGTAGAATATGTAGGAGCCAATATGGGCATCCAGGTTCCGCTATTGGTTATTGACCGGAGAGGTGTCTCGGTCATGTCTACATAGTTCTCGAACCCGTAGGGTCCGCACGCTTAACGTTCGATGACGATATAGTATTATATGAGTTATGTGATTTGGTGACCGAATGTTGTTCGGAGTCCCGGATGATATCACAGACATGACGAGGAGTCTCGAAATGGTCGAGAGGTAAAGATTGATATATAGGACAATGGTATTCGGACACCGGAAGTGTTTCGGGGGGTACCAGGTACTTATCGGGTCACCGGAAAGGGTTCCGGGCACCCCCGGCAAAGTTATGGGCCTTATGGGCCAAGAGAGGGAACACACCAGCCCACAAGGGGCTGGTGCGCCCCCATAGCAGGCTGGCCTATGAGGAGGAGAAGGAAAGAGGGGAGGGAAAGGAAAGTGTGGAGTAGGACTCCCCCTTCCTTCCCTCTCCCCCCCTCTTTCCTTCCCCCTTCTTCTTACAAGGAAAGGGGGGCGCAGGAGGGCAGGAGCCCTAGGGCCGGCGACCAGCCCCTTGGGGCGCGCCTTGGCTGCCCTAGGCTGCCTCCTCTCCCCTCCCACCTATATATACATGGGGAGGGAGCGCCACATAAGGACACAACATTGTCTTAGCCGTGTGCGGCGCCCCCGTCCACAGTTTTCTCCCTCGGTCATATTTTCGTAGAGCTTAGGCGAAGCCCTGCGAAGATCGCATCACCATCACCATCACCACACCGTCGTGCTGCTGCAACTCATCTACTACTTCGCCCGTCTTGCTGGATCAAGAAGGCGAGGACGTCACCGAGCTGAACGTGTGCAGAACGCAGAGGTGCCATGCGTTCGGTACTAAATCGGTTGAAGCGCGAAGAAAGTTCGACTACATCAACCGCGTTGTGAAATGCTTCCGCTTACGGTCTACGTGGGTACGTAGACACACTCTCCCCCTCGTTGCTATGCATCTCCATGGATAGATCATTGCGTGTGCGTATAATTTTTTTTTGTTTTCATGCAACGTTTCCCATAAGTGGTATAATGAGCCAGGTCTATGCGTAGATGATATGCACGAGTAGAATAAAAAGAGTTGTGGGCGGTGACAGTCATACTGCTTACCACCAACGTATTATTTTGATTCGGCGGTATTATGGGGTGAAGCGGCCCGGACCAACCTTACATGTCCACGCACATGAGACCGGTTCCACTGACTGACATGCAACTAGTTTTGCATAAAGGTGGCTGGCGGGTGTCTGTTTCTCCTACTTTAGTTGAATCGAATTTGACTGCGACTGGTCCTTGAAGAAGGTTAAAACAGCAAACTTGATGAATCACCGTTGTGGTTTTTGCGTAGGTAAAAACGGTTCTTGCTAGAAGCCCGTAGCAGCCACATAAAACTTGCAACAACAAAGTAGAGGACGTCTAACTTGTTTTTGCAGGGCATATTGTGATGTGATATGGTCAAGACGTGATGTGATATACGTTATTGTATGAGATGATCATGTTTTGTAATATCGACAACCGGCAGGAGCCTTTGGGTTGTCTCTTTATTGTATGAAGTGCAAACGCCATTTAATTGCTTACTTTATCGCTATGCGTTAGCAATAGTTGTAGAAGCAATAGTTGGCGAGACAACCCCGACGCAACGATGGAGATCAAGGTGTCGAGCCGGTGACGATGGAGATCATGACGATGCTTTGGAGATGAAGATCAAAAGCACAAGATGATGGTCATATCATGTCACATATTTTGATTGCATGTGATGTTTATCTTTTATGCATCTTATTTTGCTTAGTACGGCGGTAGCATTATAAGATGATCCCTTCACTAAATTTCAAGGTAAAAGTATTCTCCCTGAGTATGCACCGTTGCTACAGTTCGTTGTTTCGAGACACCACGTGATGATCGGGTGTGATAGACTCTACATTCACATACAACGGGTGTAAGACAGTTTTGCACATGCAGAATACTTGGGTTAAACTTGACGAGCCTAGCATGTACAGACATGGTCTCGAAACACTAGAGACCGAAAGGTCAAACATGAGTCATATAGTAGATATGATCAACATAGAGATGTTCACCATTGATGACTACCCCATCTCACGTGATGATCGGACATGGGTTAGTTGATATGGATCATGTATCACTTAGATAACTTGAGATATGTTTATTTAAGTGGGAGTTCTTAAGTAATTTGATTAATTGAACTTAATTTATCATGAACTTAGTCCTAATAGTATTTGCATATCTATGTTGTAGATCAATGACCCGTGCTACCGTTCCCCTGAATTTTAATGCGTTCCTAGAGAAAACTAAGTTGAAAGATGATGGTAGCAACTACACGGACTGGGTCCGTAACTTGAGGATTATCCTCATTGCTGCACAGAAGAATTATGTTCTTGATGCACCGCTAGGTGAAAGGCCTGCTGCAGGAGCAAAAGCTGATGTTTTGAACGTCTGGCAAGCTCGATCTGATGACTACTCGATAGTTCAGTGTGCCATGCTTTACGGCTTAGAACCGGGACTTCAAAGACGTTTCGAACGTCATGGAGCATATGAGATGTTCCAAGAGTTGAAGTTAATATTTCAAGCAAATGCCCGGGTTGAGAGATATGAAGTCTCCAACAAGTTCTATAGCTGCAAGATGAAGGAGAACAGTTCTGTCAGTGAACACATACTCAAAATGTCTAGACTTGACTCAGCTGGGAGTTGATCTTCTAGTTGATTGTGTCATTGACAGAGTTCTTCAATCACTGCCACCAAGTTACAGAGGCTTCGTAATGAACTATAATATGCAAGGGATGAACAAAACAATTCCCGAGCTCTTCTCAATGCTTAAGGCCGCGGAGGTGGAAATCAAGAAGGAGCATCAAGTGTTGATGGTTAACAAGACCACTAGTTTCAAGAAAAAGGGCAAGGGAAAGAAAGGGAACTTCAAGAAGAATGGCAAGCAAGTTGCCACTCCCGGGAAGAAGCCCAAAGCTGGACCCAAGCCTGAAACTGAGTGCTTGTACTGCAAAGGGACTGGTCACTGGAAGCGGAACTGCCCCAAATACTTGGCGGATAAGAAGGATGGCAAAGTGAACAAAGGTATATTTGATATACATGTTATTGATGTATACCTTACTAATGCTCGTACTAGCGCCTGGGTATTTAATACTGGTTTGGTTGCTCATATTTGTAACTCGAAACATGAGCTACGGATTAAATGAAGATTGGCTAAGGACGAGGTGACGATGCGCGTCGGGAATGGATCCAAGGTCGATGTGATCGCCGTCGGCACGCTACCTCTACATATACCTTCGGGATTAGTTTTAGACCTGAATAATTGTTATTTGGTGCCAGCGTTGAGCATGAACATTATATGTGGATCTTATTTAGTGCGAGACGATTATTCATTTAAATCAGAGAATAATGGTTGTTCTATTTATATGAGTAATATCTTTTATGGTCATGCACCCTTGAAGAGTGGTCTATTCTTGTTGAATCTCGATTGTAGTGATACACATATTCATAATATTGATGCCAAAAGATGCAAAGTTGATAATGATAGTGCAACATATTTGTGGCACTGCCGTTTAGGTCATATTGGTGTAAAGCGCATGAAGAAACTCCATACAGATGGACTTTTGGAATCACTTGATTATGAATCATTTGATACTTGCGAACCATGCCTCATGGGCAAGATGACTAAAACTTCGTTCTCCGGAACAATGGAGCGAGCTAATGACTTATTGAAAATAATACATACCGATGTATGCGGTCCAATGAGTGTTGAGGCTCGCGGCGGGTATCGTTATTTTCTAACCTTCACAAATGATTTGAGCTGATATGGGTATATCTACTTAATGAAACACAAGTTTGAAACATTTTAAAAGTTTAAAGAATTTCAGAGTGAAGCGGAGAATCATCGTAACAAGAAAATAAATTTTCTACGATCTGATCGTGGAGGCGAATATTTGAGTTACGAGTTTGGCCTTCATTTAAAATAATGTGGAATTGTTTCACAACTCACGCTACCTGAAACACCACAGCGTAATGGTGTGTCCGAACGTCGTAACCGTACTTTATTAGATATGATGTGATCTATGATGTCTCTTACCGATTTACCACTATCATTTTGGGGTTATGCATTAAAGACAGCTGCATTCACATTAAATAGGGCACCTTCTAAATCCGTTGAGACGACACCGTATGAACTGTGGTTTGGCAAGAAACCTAAGCTGTCGTTTCTTAAAGTTTGGGGTTGCGACACTTATGTCAAAAGGCTTCAGCCTGATAAGCTTGAACCCAAATCGGAGAAGTGCGTCTTCATAGGATACCCTAAAGAAACAATTGGGTACACCTTCTACCACAGATCCGAAGACAAGATCTTTGTTGCCAAGAATGGAACCTTTCTAGAGAAGGAGTTTCTCTCGAAAGAAGTGAGTGGGAGGAAATTAGAACTTGATGAGGTAATTGTACCTTCTCTCGAATTAGAAAGTAGCACATCACGAAAACCGTTCCCGTGATGCCTACACCAACTAGAGAGGAAGATAATGATAATGATCATGAAACTGCAGATCAAGTTGCTACTGAACCTCGTAGGTCAACCAGAGCACGATCCGCACCAGAGTGGTACGGTAATCCTGTCCTGGAAGTCATGTTATTAGACCAAGGCGAACCTAGGAACTATGAAGAAGCTATGATGAGCCCAGATTCCGACAGATGGCTTGAGGCCATGAAATCTGAGATAGGATCCATGTATGAGAACAAAGTGTGGACTTTGGTGGACTTGCCCGAAGATCGGCAAGCCATAGAGAATAAATGGATCTTCAAGAAGAAGACTGACGCTAATGGTAATGTTACTGTCTACAAAGCTTGACTTGTCGCAAAAGGTTTTCGACAAGTTCAAGGGGTTGACTACGATGAGACTTTCTCACCCGTAGCGATGCTTAAGTCCGTCCGAATCATGTTAGCAATTGCCGCATTTTATGATTATGAAATCTGGCAAATGGAGGTCAAAACTGCATTCCTTAATGGATTTCTTAAAGAAGAGTTGTATATGATGCAACTAGAAGGTTTTGTCGATCCTAAAGGTGGTAACAAAGTATGCAAACTCCAGCGATCCATCTATGGACTAGTGCAAGCATCTCAGAGTTGGAATATATGCTTTGATGAGGTGATCAAAGCATATGGTTTTATACAGACTTTCGGTGAATCATGTATTTACAAGAAAATGAGTGGGAGCTCTGTAGCATTTCTGATATTATATGTAGATGACATATTGTTGATTGAAATGATATAGAATTTCTGGATAGCATAAAAGGATACTTGAATAAGAGTTTTTCAATGAAAGACCTCGGTGAATCTGCTTATATATTGGGCATCAAGATCTATAGAGATAGATCAAGACGCTTAATAGGACTTTCACAAAGCACATACCTTGACAAAGTTTTGAAGAAGTTCAAAATGGATCAGTCAAAGAAAGGGTTTTTGCCTGTGTTACAAGGTGTGAAGTTGAGTCAGACTCAAAGCCCGACCACTGCAGAAGATAGAGAGAAAATGAAAGTCATTCCCTATGCCTCAGCCATAGATTCTATCATGTATGCTATGCTATGTACCAGACCTGATGTGTGCCTTGCCATAAGTCTGGAAGGGATGTACCAAAGTAATCCAGGAGTGGATCACTAGACAGCGGTCAAGAACATGCTGAAGTACCTGAAAAGGACCAAGGATATGTTTCTCGTTTATGGAGGTGACAAAGAGCTCGTCGTAAATGGTTACGTCGATGCTAGCTTTGACACTGATCTGGATGACTCTAAGTCACAAACCGGATACATATTTATATTGAATGGTGGAGCTGTTAGTTGGTGCATTTCCAAGCAGAGCGTCGTGGTGGGATCTACGTGTGAAGCGGAGTACATAGCTGCTTTCGAAGCAGCAAATTAAGGAGTCTGGATGAAGGAGTTCATATCCGATCTGGGTGTAATACCTAGTGCATTGGGTCCTATGAAAATCTTTTGTGACAACACTGGAGCAATTGCCTTGGCGAAGGAATCCAGGTTTCACAAGAGAACCAAACACATCAAGAGACGCTTCAACTCCATTCGTGAACAAGTCAAGGATGGAGACATAGAAATTTGCAAGATACATACGGATCTGAATGTGGCAGACCCGTTGACTAAGCCTCTTTCGCGAGTAAAATATGATCAGCACCAAGACTCCATGGGTGTTAGATTCATTATAATGTAATCTAGATTATTGACTCTAGTGCAAGTGGGAGACTGAAGAAAATATGCCCTAGAGGCAAAAATAAAGTTGTTATTTTATATTTCCTTATTCATGATAAAGGTTTATTATTCATGGTAGAATTGTATTGACCGGAAACCTAAATACATGTGTGAATACATAAAAAAATACCGTGTCCCTAGTAAGTCTCTACTAGACTAGCTCTTTGATCAAAGATGGTTAAGGTTTCCTAACCATAGACATGTGTTGTCATTTGATAACGGGATCACATCATTAGGAGAATGATGTGATGGACAAGATGTTGGGGAACGTAGTAATTTCAAAAATTTCCTACGCACACACAGGATCATGGTGATGCATAGCAACGAGAGGGGAGAGTGTGTCCACGTACCCTCGTAGACCGAAAGCGGAAGCGTTAGCA
The DNA here is from genome assembly GCA_011799875.1 of Thinopyrum elongatum. Taxonomy (NCBI): domain Eukaryota; kingdom Viridiplantae; phylum Streptophyta; class Magnoliopsida; order Poales; family Poaceae; genus Thinopyrum; species Thinopyrum elongatum. The sequence continues at coordinate 396,246,657 of CM022301.1, read as the reverse complement.
CAACGTGGTTGATGTAGTCGTACGTCTTCACGATCCGACCGATCCAAGTACCGAACGCACGGCACCTCCGAGTTCAGCACACGTTCAACTCGATGACGTCCAGCGAGCTCCGATCCAGCAAAGCTTCACAGGAGAGTTTCGTCAGCACGACGGCGTGGTGACGGTGATGATGATGCTACCGACGCAGGGCTTCGCCTAAGCACCGCTACGATATGATCGAGGTGGATTATGGTGGAGGGGGGCACCGCACACGGCTAAGAGATCAATGATCAATTGTTGTCTCTATGGGGTGCCCCCTGGCCACGTATATAAAGGAGTGGAGGAGGAGAGAGGGCCGGCCTAGCTATGGCGCGCCCTGGAGGAGTCCTACTCCCACCGGGAGTAGGATTCCCCCCCTTCCAAGTAGTAGGAGTAGGAGAGAAGGAAGGGGAAGAGAGAAGAGAAGGAAGGAGGGGGCGCAGCCCCTCCCCCTAGTCCAATTCGTACTAGGCCTTGGGGGGGCGTGCGGCCTGCCTCTCTCTCTCCCCTAAAGCCCAATAAGGCCCATATACTTCTTCCTCGTATTTTCGTAACTCCCCGGTACTCCGAAAAATACCCGAACCACTCGGAACCTTTCCGATGTCCGAATATAGTCATCCAATATATCGATCTTTACGTCTCGACCATTTCGAGACTCCTCGTCATGTCCCCGATCTCATCCGGGACTCCGAACTACCTTCGGTACATCAAAACACATAAACTCATAATACAAATCGTCACAGAACTTTAAGCGTGCGGACCCTACGGGTTCGAGAACTATGTAGACATGACCGAGACACGTCTCCGGTCAATAACCAATAGCGGAACCTGGATGCTCATATTGGTTCCTACATATTCTACGAAGATCTTTATCGGTCAAACCGCATAACAACATACGTTGTTCCCTTTGTCATCGGTATGTTACTTGCCCGAGATTCGATCGTCGGTATCTCAATACCTAGCTCAATCTCGTTACCGGCAAGTCTCTTTACTCGTTTCGTAATACATCATCCCGTAACTAACTCATTAGTTACAATGCTTGCAAAGCTTATAATGATGTGCATTACCGAGTGGGCCCAGAGATACCTCTCCGACAATCGGAGTGACAAATCCTAATCTCAAAATACGCCAACTCAACAAGTACCTTCGGAGACACCTGTAGAGCACCTTTATAATCACCCAGTTACGTTGTGACGTTTGGTAGCAAACAAAGTGTTCCTCCGGTAAACGGGAGTTGCATAATCTCATAGTCATAGGAACATGTATAAGTCATGAAGAAAGCAATAGCAACGTACTAAACGATCAAGTGCTAAGCTAACGGAATGGGTCAAGTCAATCACATCATTCTCCTAATGATGTGATCCCGTTTATCAAATGACAACTCATGTCTATGGTTAGGAAACATAACCATCTTTGATCAACGAGCTAGTCAAGTAGAGGCATACTAGTGACACTCTGTTTGTCTATGTATTCACACATGTATTATGTTTCCGGTTAATACAATTCTAGCATGAATAATAAACATTTATCATGAAATAAGGAAATAAATAATAACTTTATTATTGCCTCTAGGGCATATTTCCTTCATAAGACCCATCCGTTAGCTTAGCATAATGATCGTTCAAGTTTTATTGCTATTGCTTTCTTCATGTCAAATACATATTCCTTCGACTGTGAGATTATGCAACTCCCGGATACCGGAGGAATACCTTGTGTGCTATCAAATGTCACAACGTAATTGGGTGATCATAAAGATGCTCTACAGGTATCTCCGAAGGTGTTTGTTGAGTTGGCATAGATCGAGACTAGGATTTGTCACTCCGAGTATCGGAGAGGTATCTCTGGGCCCTCTCGGTAATACACATCATAAGCTTGTAAGCAAACGACTAAGGAGTTAGTCACGAGGTGATGTATTACGGAACGAGTAAAGAGACTTGCCGGTAACGAGATTGAACTAGGTATGAAGATACCGACGATCGAATCTCGGGCAAGTAACATACCGATGGACAAAGGGAATTACGTATGTTGTCATAACGGTTCGACCGATAAAGATTTTCGTAGAATATGTAGGAGCCAATATGGGCATCCAGGTTCCGCTATTGGTTATTGACCGGAGAGGTGTCTCGGTCATGTCTACATAGTTCTCGAACCCGTAGGGTCCGCACGCTTAACGTTCGATGACGATATAGTATTATATGAGTTATGTGATTTGGTGACCGAATGTTGTTCGGAGTCCCGGATGAGATCACGGACATGACGAGGAGTCTCGAAATGGTCGAGAGGTAAAGATTGATATATAGGACGATGGTATTCGGACACCGAAAGTGTTTCGGGGTATACCGGGTACTTATCGGGTCACCGGAAGGGGTTCCGGGCACCCCCGGCAAAGTTATGGGCCTTATGGGCCAAGAGAGGGAACATACCAGCCCACAAGGGGCTGGTGCGCCCCCATAGCAGGCCGGCCTATGAGGAGGAGAGGGAAAGAGGGGAGGGAAAGGAAAGTGTGGAGTAGGACTCCCCCTTCCTTCCCTCTCCCCCCCCCCCCCTCTTTCCTTCCCCCTTCTTCTTACAAGGAAAGGGGGGCGCAGGAGGGCAGGAGCCCTAGGGCCTGCGGCCAGCCCCTTGGGGCGCGCCCTGGCTGCCCTAGGCTGCCTCCTCTCCCCTCCCACCTATATATACATGGGGAGGGGGCGCCACACAAGGACACAACATTGTCTTAGCCGTGTGCGGCGCCCCCGTCCACAGTTTTCTCCCTCGGTCATATTTTCGTAGAGCTTAGGCAAAGCCCTGCGGAGATCGCATCACCATCACCACACCGTCGTGCTGCCGGAACTCATCTACTACTTCGCCCGTCTTGCTGGATCAAGAAGGTGAGGACGTCACCGAGCTGAACGTGTGCAGAACGCGGAGGTGCCATGCGTTCGGTACTAGATCGGTTGGAGCGCGAAGAAAGTTCGACTACATCAACCGTGTTGTGAAACGCTTCCGCTTACGGTCTACGAGGGTACGTAGACACACTCTTCCCCTCGTTGCTATGCATCTCCATGGATAGATCATTGCGTGTGCGTAGATATTTTTTTTCATGCAACGTTTCCCAACACTTGGCAACCTGAACACCTCTCCCTAATGAGGTCACATATCACATTAACCCTCAATGCATATCTTGAAACATTTGGAGCCTTCTCATCGGGGGTGAATGGGTGAATGTAGTTGTAGTCCAACGAAGCGCTAGCTCCAAACCTTCCTCTATTACTGCCAACTCCTCGTCCACTGCATCAACGCTGACGAGGAGGTGTCGACACGCAACAAAGATCACCACGCCCATGTGATCGTGAAGAGCCATACTACCAGGTACAGAAATTATCTTAGAGCTTGCTACATGCACTCTCGGGGAAAAGGTCTTTCCCATCTTGCGGGTAGTATGGCTCTTCATGATCACATGGTGACGGCGGTGGCAACGGTGGGTAAGGTTAGCAGGCGAGGGAGGGGAGAGGCTTTGTACCTATTCAAGGCTGCCTGCTCGCGCTGATGAGGAAGGAGGCCCGAAGTGTTTTTCTTGCGGGGACACTTCAACTGTAATATGAGCAAACTCTAGATTTTTGTTTCGGTGGAGATGGGCCTTCCTCGCTCCTTGTTTTTGCGCGCTAGTCAGCTCAGCTTCGGGAATTCAGTTTCCTGGAACCCAAGCGTTCGGTCCAAATTCAATCGTGGAGTTGGTGAAGTTAGAAGGCAGAGAGGATCAGACCATGCCCTTACTAGTGAAAATTGATTTTGAATCGGGTTTATAGTTTGAGAGGTAAATATTTTAATTTTTGAAATAAAGAGAATCTTTGTTGACATCAGCTTTTCTGTTTTATCTGCATGTGTGTCTTCTTGTAAAGAAGTGAGGTAGAAAGCACCACACATGCGCGAGATACAATAGGGAAGAGTAGTTTGACACTGCTATAAGATCCTTAAACGTTAGTTGACTATCACACTCCTGGTAGTTTTTGGTATTTTTTATAAAACCATATGTTACTCCTCAATGAGCCTTCCCTCATCGTCCTCTGCCATTGTAATAGAGATAGAATGCAAGTGAATTGGACGTCTCGAAGGAAAAAAAATAAAATGAGATTTGAGCTTATATTTAGATTCTTATGGAATATGGAATGGTGGGTATATAAATGAATTCCATGGGAAGAATTTGATGAACCCATTACTTAGGATCCAAAGGGCTTTCACAGAAAAAGTCCTATGAATTGACCTACAAAATACATACGAAATTCCTATAAACCAGCTTTATTATACCTAACATAATCCCCTCTCTTTCCTCGAGAAATTCCAATTCTTCTCCGGCGAGCAATGTGGCAACGAGCTAGCGCTGGTCAATTAGCTCACGGCCGTAGCAAACATGCCCATCCATAGCAGGAGGATGCATCCAGTCCCAGTTTTCCCCTTCCGAACCCCCAACATCCTCCCCAACCCCTAAATCACCGAGCCGACGCCGAGCTCCGGCAGAACCAAGTCGCCGCGATTGGGCTCGATCAATGATCCACGAGCTCGTCCGCTCACAACGACGCCGACAAAGGTCAAGGAGTACGGGATCTACCTCCGCCGGGCGTCGTCGCCACGGTCGCGGTGATGGCCGCCGTCGAGATTGCTGTGGCCGCCGCCGCCGCCGCCGCCGCAGATCTAGTCGCGAGGTCACGGTCGCCGCCGATCCCACTGGCGCGCAGGTGGTTTCACATGGTAATTGACATTGCTAACTTAAACAAATGGGCCTGTTTAGGACACATCTAGATGTGACATAGTTATGTCACATCTAACCTGATGTCCACTATGTTTGTGGTCTATTTTTTTTGTTCTTTGTTGCTGTGTTATTTGTGGAAGCTTAGATGTGACATCTTAGAAAACATCTAGATATGAATTAGACAAACTGTAAACAAATCCCCCGTACTACCAAGTACTAACCAACCATTAGCATCCATCTCCCTCGTTTCATGCGAGCATTTTTAAATGAACAGGAATTGATCGTGTCGTGTTCATTACTACTATATTGTGACGATGATCCATGTGAATATATATATGATCATACTTTCGTCAACTCCGATTTTATATATGCACAATCTGGATCAGACGCCCACGTCCCTGAAGAAGTTCAACGACCCAAGTGGCATCCACAACTTAGATAAATCCCTGCAAGCAACTCGTGCGACGGTGCAGAAGTCTTCTTCCTCCTTTTGCATCTCCCTCTCGGCCCTTTTAAATGGCGCGCCGAGCAGCGATTGGCATTTGCAGCTCCACGCGGTGATCATGGCGCCGGCGCTCTTCGTTCTACTGCTCCTCTGCCTTGCCACCTTGCCGAGAGACGCCGCTGCACTAACCCGCCGTGACTTCCCCGACGGGTTCATCTTCGGCGCGGGCACCTCGGCCTTCCAGGTACTCGTGCTTCCACCTTTCACTCTGTCTCTATGTTGCAAGTTGAGCAAAGTTTCATGGTTCAAAACATAAATAACGCTGCGGACAAGTACTCCCTCCGTCCCATAATATAAGAGTGTTTTTGACACTAGTGTAGTGTATAAAACTCATATTATGGGACGGAGGGAGTAATATTTTTGACGCTTTAGGTGGAAGGGGCTGCTGCAGAAGATGGGAGGAAGCCCAGCATCTGGGACACCTTCACCCATAAAGGTCAATTTTCAGATTATGATTTGTACTATTACTCATCATACCAGAATCGCTCAACACCTGCAAAACATATCTTGCGATGGGGCCTCCAGGATCTAATTTCTGGAATTATTGTGCTGATGAGCATGGCAGGTTACTCCTATGATAAATCTACCGCAGATATTTCAGCAGATCAGTATCACCATTATAAGGTTGTTGTCAAGATCTAGCACCACTTACTTGAAAATAAAACGCAAATGGGACACTGGCGAATGCTGACTAATCAAACAATTTAAATTTCTTGTTTGACATTAGGATGATGTAAAACTTATGTATGAGATGGGTTTAGACGCGTACAGATTCTCCATCGCATGGCCCCGGCTTATACCAGGTAACCTTGTAGTAGTTGAGTAGTACATCTCTGAATTTTTTTGTACTGAATGCCACCTGTGTAGATGGAAAAGGGGATAACCATATAGTAGTTGAGTAATGCACCTCTGTATTTTGTTGATACTGAAGCCACCTTTATGTAGATGGAAGAGGAGAGATCAATCCGAAGGGCTTGGAGTACTACAACAACTTAATAGATGAATTGATACGGCATGGTAAAGATTGATTTCTCTATCTAAAACTGACGTAAACATGTTGCAGTAGTAGCAACCTTTCTTTTCCTCGTTGCAAGCTTGAGAAATCCAGTCTGATGTCTGATCTCGATCAACCAATGTTTCCTGGCATGTGTTGCAGGCATACAACCTCATGTCACAATCTACCATTTTGATCTCCCTCAGTCCCTTCAGGATGAATACAACGGACTGCTCAGCCCCAGATTCATGTGAGTGCAACAACCTTTGGGGCACCATCTCGGACACCCGCAAGCCAAGGCGGGTGAATTATGACGAAGATCCAGAGTTTTCAGATGCTCTGCATAAAACTGAATGTGTTATGTTGCAGAGACGATTACACCGCGTATGCTGAAGCCTGCTTCAAGAGCTTCGGGGACAGGGTGAAGCACTGGGTCACCGTCAACGAGCCCAATATAGAGACCATAGGAGGCCTTGACGGTGGCGTGTTGCCACCGCAGCGCTGCTCCCATCCCTTCGGGAACTGCACCTGGGGGGATTCTACAACGGAGCCGTACATAGCCGCCCACCACCTCCTGCTTGCACATGCCTCAGCAGTGTCCCTGTATAGAGCCAAGTACCAGGTAACTCTCATATCAGTGTCCTTGAGTCCTAACCTGATACATATCAGTAGATGCAGTAGTTGACTGATACTAGTAATTAGCATGACCATGCAATGCAATCCTCACTCTATAGGCAACTCAAAGAGGACAGATAGGAATTACTCTCTTGGGCTGGTGGCATGAGCCAGCTACAAATTCGTCGCAGGATGCAGCTGCTGCAACGAGGATGAATGACTTCCACATTGGATGGTGAGTACTTTGTTTTTGTTTGAAATGCATCATCGTTGAATTTTAAATGCTAATTTTGTGGGTACAAGCAGCAAGAACTCATGCCATCTCTGGACAGGTTTATGCATCCTTTGGTGTATGGGGACTACCCTGCTGTGATGAGGAGCAGGGTTGGCGCACGGTTGCCGGATTTTACGGCGGAGCAGTCGAAGAAATTGCCCGGATCATTTGACTTCGTCGGCTTCAATCACTACCTTGTTGTTCGGGCGCGAGCCCATGATAGCGCGTTCAATATGGAGCAGAGGGACTACTATGCTGATGCATATGCCATCGCAAGTAAGTACTAAGTACTAAGTACTCCGTATTAGATGTTCCCATCTATCTTTGTTTGAGAAATGTGTCATCACTGATGCAAGTCAACCTCACCTCACTAACATGCACCATTTTCTTGCCTGGGTTCAGATCCATTCGATGATATCCAAGAGGTATTTATACATAAATCACAAGCCTTCTGGTTTCATTTCAAATGACTGAAGTTTTCTTCCTTTCCTTCCGAACCATAAGGTGTGTAATTTGTATTGATATAACATGCAGGGCCGCCTTGAGTATGCTCCTTGGGCTCTAGGGAGGCTACTGGACCACCTGAAACTCAAGTACCGAAATCCACCAGTCATGATCCATGAAAACGGTAAGCTGAAAAAGAAAAAACCTGCTCGCTGCATATGCTATCCTTCTTTTCAGAAGATAAGCTGACACCATGAATACCTGTTAGGGTAGTTTGTACTGAAATGCAAAACATACCGACCTCTGTAAAATCAAAATCAACGACATGGTAAATCTTTTGTTCAATGTTTCAGGATACACAGACGCCTCCGAACTCCCACGGAAGGTCGAGTACGACGACGACAACAGATCAGAGTTCCTGCAAGATTATCTGGAAGTTCTCTATCTGTCGATAAGGCGAGTTCATCTTCCTTCATATATTATTATCGCATTTATTAGTTCTATTATCCTGAACGAAATGTCAAACTCCAACCAAAGCCATATCCGGCAGTAGCACAAATTTAATCGAGACTCTTGGGTCCAAGAAACAGAATGGAATTCAGTTATGATCTGCAGTAGCTTCTGATAGACAGAGGGGGCTGTGTACTGGCTGCAGGAACGGATCGGACGCGCGGGGATACTTCGTGTGGTCTTTCCTCGACGTCTTCGAGTTCCTGTTCGGCTACCGTTCGCGTTTCGGCCTGTGCGGCGTCGACATGAACAGCGAGGGGAGGACAAGATACGTGAGGAACTCTGGCCGCTGGTACTCTGGCTTTCTCAAAGGCGGCGAGCTGCGGCCGGCGTCGTCGCGGGGGAAAGCCTACGCCGCCGCATGACCTGTGGGCTTCTTGGACACTGCCAGAGGAGGATTCGGTGTTATTCCATTTTTAGCATGGCCTGCACAGGTTTTCGTTGTTGTTCAGGCTATGGCGCCAGTGCCACTTTGTTGTTTTTACTGTCTGCTCTATCTGTGTATTTCTACGTGAAACATTTAGTTGTCAACATGGAATATTTTCCTGCCTGGATTCATCGGATCCATTCAAAGGTATGCATGCAAGAGGTACCAGTTTCAGCAGACACTAGTAGAGTGGTACAGTTTCCTTCTTCACTGAATCATGAAGGGGTGTAAATTAAAGAAAAAAAAAGGTGTGTACATTTCATGGCCTCTACTGGACCACCTGAGAACAGGGCTCGCGAAAGCGCCGCATGCACCAACCGCGTGGTCCGCGTGAAAGCGAGGAGAGAAAGGAGTGGCCGAGTAGAGACAACATCTACTCTAGCTCACTCGGCAGCTCGCCCAACAAGGCCGCGTCAACAACAGAGCGGTGCAGAGGCGCCAAAGCCATGGCGGTGCTCACGCCCATGATCTTCCCCTTCTCCGTCGCCGCGCCTTCTTGGCGCCCAGACACGCCTCGGCGCTCACCCGCCATGACTTCCCCGAGGGGTTCGTCTTCGGCGCAGGCACCTCGGCCTACCAGGAGCTGTCTACCTCTTTCTTCTCTTTTTTCTTGACGGAGCGCGGTAGGGGAGATCCACGTACAGCTGGTTACTGGGGTGGGGAAGGAGAAAAACGAAAATCTCAGCTATCACCAACATGCTGTAACAGCAAGCCAACTACAACAAACATAATAACAAAGCAATAAAGATAAAGTAGCCTACCGCTCAGCCTGAATCGATTGATGGCGTCCGCAGTCCGCTTGTTCAGCTCCACTGATCATCTTCAGCAATTTTTTGCGCGTCCAGAGTCGGCTCTCTTAAGCAATTTCTTGGAGGTGCAACAGCTGACAGTGTTGAAGGTTCTCTCATTTCTTTCTTTCTTTCCAAAGCAACCCCCAGACTAGCACATAGAGAGTCCTGTACCTGCTTGTTTGTATGTTGGGGAAGGCTGCCCATGAGTCGTCGCACCAGCTCAGTAGGGAGGTCTTGTCCGCCGCCGGTAAGAGCGTGCAGTGTCCAATGCAACGGCCTGCACAACTCAAGTCCATGCCGCTAGCGAGAAGCAGCAGGTTGCAAAGTAGATGTACTGCTGTCTCCAGCGTTGAGAGGTACACAAAGGGGCAGGCAGCATTATGAGGCCATGCCTTCTTGGCCTGTGACAAATAAATGAAATAGTGTTTCTATTAAATGGAAAACACAAATAATGCAGCCAAGGAATCAATCCTTTTGAACTTTTTTTTTAGGATTATCCTTTTCAACTTTGATGCCTTAGGTGGAAGGGGCTGTTGAGGAAGATGGAAGGAAGTCAAGCATTTGGGACACCTTCACCCATCAAGGTCAATTCAGATTACCATATGTATTACTTACTCGTCATCACTGATGGCTGTGTGCATCACATGATGCAGAGGCCAGGGTATTCCCCCTTTTGGGATTTTTTTTTTTACTCATCAATCATCATCACCGGCGTAAAATATTCATTAACAATTCAACAGCTGCAAAACATATCTTGCAATGGCCTCCAGGATCTAATAATTTCTGAGACTATTGTATCGATGAGCATGGCAGGTTACTCTTACAACAAATTCACCGCCGATGTTTCATCAGATCAGTATCATCATTACAAGGTTAGTACCCACATCTAGTACCAAGTACTACCAGTTACTTCAGAATAGAAACACAAATGGGACAGATGCTAACCAATCAAACTATTTCAATTCATTTTTGACATTAGGATGATGTAAAACTTATGCATGAGATGGGTTTAGACGCGTACAGGTTCTCCATTGCATGGCCCCGGCTTATACCAGGTAACCATATAGTAGTTCAGTAGTACATCTCTGATTTTTTTTATACTGAATGCCACCTGTGTATAGATGGAAGAGGAGAGATCAATCAGAAGGGCCTGGAGTACTACAATAACTTGATAGATGAATTGATACGGCACAGTAAAGATTGGTTTCTCTACCTGAATATGGCATAAACATGTTGTAGTAGTGGCATAAGAAATCACACATGCATGCATGGACATGTCTATCGCTCTGATCTCTACCAGCCAACATGTTGCTGGTTCATGTGTTGCAGGCATACAACCTCATGTCACAATCTACCATTTAGATCTCCCTCAGTCCCTTCAGGACGAATACAATGGACTGCTCAGCCCCAGATTCATGTGAGTGCTGCAACCTTTGTGCCACCATCTCTTACACCTGCAAAAAGATTCATGTGAGTTCTCAAATGCTCTGCACAAAACTGAATGTGTCTTGTTGCAGAGACGATTACACAGCGTATGCCGAAGCCTGCTTCAAGAGCTTCGGGGACAGGGTGAAGCATTGGGTCACCGTCAACGAGCCCAACATAGAGACCATCGGAGGCTTCGACAACGGCCTGCTTCCACCGCAGCGCTGCTCCCATCCCTTCGGCGAGGACTGCACCAGAGGGGATTCTACGACGGAGCCGTACGTAGCCGCCCACCACCTCCTGCTTGCACATGCCTCGGCAGTTTCCCTGTATAGAGAAAAGTACCAGGTAAGTCCCATATCAATACCATCATTTATCAATATCTTCCTATCCTGACCATGCAATGCTCACTGTCTAGCCAACTCAAAGAGGACAGATAGGAATCACTCTCTTGGGCTGGTGGCATGAGCCTGCTACCAACTCATCGCAGGATGCAGCTGCTGCAACGAGGATGAACGACTTCCACATTGGATGGTGAGTACTTGGCTTTTGTTTGGATTGAATTTTAGCTGATAATTCTGTGGATGCAAGCAGCAACAACTCAGTCCTTCTCTGGACAGGTTTATGCATCCTTTGGTGTATGGGGACTACCCTAATGTGATGAGGAGCAGGGCAGGGGCACGGTTGCCGGATTTAACAGCAGAGCAGTCTAAGAAATTGCGCAGAGCATTCGACTTCATCGGCCTCAATCACTACCTCGTTGTTCGCGCGCGGGCGGACGACAGCACTTTCAATCTGGAGCAGAGAGACTACTATGCTGACGCATCTGCCATTGCAAGTAGGTAAATTAATTGTTAGCAGTTCTGATCTAACTATGTTCCACAAATGAACTTGAGCCTAGCATCATCATTGATGTAACTAACATGCAACATTTTCTTGCCTGGATTCAGATCCATTCGAAGATATGCAAGCGGTATGTATCTATACATTTGTGAAGTTTTCTTCCTTTTTTTTCTGAATCATAAGGTGTGTAAATTTTATTGATATAACATACAGGGACGTCTTGAGTATGCTCCTTGGGCTCTAGGGAAGCTACTGGACCACCTGAAACTGAAGTACAGAAATCCTCCAATCTTGATCCATGAAAACGGTAAGCTAAAAAAAGCCTACTCACTGATGCTGCGCTGTAAATACTAAGCAAAACATATTGATCTCTGGAAAACAAAATCAACGACACGGAAAATATTTTCTTTAATGATTCAGGATACGCAGACCCCCCCCCCCCCCCCCCCCCCCCCCCCCCAAATCTCAGGAAAGATCGTATACGAGGACGACAAAAGATCAGAGTTCCTGCAAGATTATCTGGAAGTTCTCTATCTGTCCATAAGGTTTAGTTCATCTTCCTACATTACATTATCGTGTTTATATATCCTGTTTCAGAAGAATAATGTACTAGCACAAATTCAATCGAAACTTTCGGGGTCCAACACAAGGAATTCAATTACAACCAAGTGATTCCTAGCTAATCTGGACGCTAGTAGCTTCTGATAGGGAGAGGGCTGTGTACTGGTTGCAGGAACGGGTCGGACGCGCGGGGATACTTTGTGTGGTCTTTCCTCGACGTGTTTGAGTTGCTGTTTGGCTACCGTTCACGCTTCGGTCTGTGCGGCGTCGACATGAACATCAAGGGGAGGACAAAGGTACGTGAGGAACTCTGCCTGCTGGTACTCCGGCTTCCTCAATGGCGGCGAGCTGTGGCCGTCCGGGAAAGCCTACAGAGCTGCATGACCTGGCTTTTTGGGTACTCCCAAGGGAGGATTTCGGTGTGATTTCATTTTAGCATAGCAATGCTAACATTCTTCCTAGTTCAAGCTATAGTTCCAATTCTATTCTCTATCTGCGTATTTCTCTACGGGATTAAACTGCGGACCTAAATCATACGTTTGGCAACTTGAAAAAAACATGCGACCCGAATGAAATTACCTTGTATGTAACTTTCCCTTGCATTTTTGCTGTTTGGAGAATGGAGATACCGTCGCCCCTTTGTAATTTCAATGTGCACGCCTGCCGTGGAACATTCCGCCACCGCGCCGCCGCACGCCCGCACCGGAACCACGTCCCCGCGCCGCCGCTCGAGGAGGCCAAGAGCTTCTGCTCGAGCTCCTTGGCGACGGCCGCGGTCGATGGCGCTGGGGTGAGCGCGAGCAGGTGCCGTCGCCGGCGCCTTGGGTGAAACGCGAATCGACTGGGACGGAACCGCAGCCGGCGAGGAGCCAGAGAGCGCGCACCCGCCTCCGCGTCCTACCATCGGCGCCCCGCACCGGCCGTACGCCTGGTGCTAGTTTGCCGCCGCTGCGGTAGCGCATCAATCGGTCAGGGTGGTGGTGGTGGTGAAGCGGATGGGATGGGACAGACAGCTCCTGCAGGCGTCCCATGTTGTAGGTTGCCGCGGCGAGGTCACGCCGGCCGGCGGCGGCAGACACGCAGAGCATCTAGGAGGGGAAGCGAAGGAGCAGGAAGACGGCGCGGTATTGGATAAGAAAATGGGAGTATTTCTTTCGGAAATAAAATATGGGTGCGAGGGCGCACATCTAGGGTGTCTCTTTGATTCAATTCAAGGGATCTTCATAGAATTTTTAAAGGACAGAATCCTTAGGAATTTTTCCTACGTTTGTCATTTGATGTGTAGGATTGAATCTTATAGGATTTTTTTCTAAAGATTTATTTGTTCTACATTTCACAGAAATTCGAACATCCACTTCAACCTCTTAAAAGAAATCCTTTGCTTTTTCCATAACACAATCAAACAAACTCAAATTCTATAATAATCCGATGAACAAGCCATTTCAATCCTATGTTTTTTCTATTCCTGTGTTTTTGCAATCCTACAAATCAAAGAAGCCCTAGATGTCACACGTGTTTGTTGCCCTTCGACAACTTCCTCTGGCTGTTTCGTTGTTTGTTTATTTTGTTTTTTTTTCAGCCAATTTCTCCTTGCCGCACATAGCGCAGGGCTTTGCCACTGAGCTGGCTCACTGTATGCACCCAAGTGCGTTGTGTTTGAGCACGCGAAGTCATAAAAAATGCAACGCGTAAAGCTTAAGAGTACCCTGCATCCAACTTTCTTTTGTTAGTGTTAAGATTAATTAGTTAGTTTAATTAATGGAAATCTCTGTTTAGTAAAACCGACATGCGGTATTACTTTCGATGGGTCGTGTCCCAATGTAACGGAGGCGTCCTCCTTTCCATCTCTTGTAATCGTCGCGTCTGTGCGACACGCCCCTTCCAGACATATAAATTTGTACATCATCACATTCAATCAGCAGCGATCATTACTGTTCATCGTTACTTTACATGTTATCAGCATGACTCTCCAGCGAGAGCGACAGGCCACACAGGAACTCGCCGGAGAAGGACTTGGAACGGTGAGGATGGCGTCCCTCGCCTCCCTTCTCCTTGGCCTTCTCTGGGAAGAAGGTCGTCGTCACTTCCTTGCCGAACAGCGATGCCGGTTCGTCCGCCATAGACGGGGGGCACCACCACAAGTTTCTGGCCTTGGTATTAACCGCCACCAGAACTTCGTTGGAGGACGCCACCATCACGCGGTCGCTGGACGCCGTCGTCACGCCACGCCGGTGAACCGACGCCTAGCCATGTCGGTGGACAACCGCCAAGGTCTGGACCCAGGGCTAGTCGCCTGACCGAGTGCACCACCGCCGCTGAACTCCGGGATGGGCGCGCCAGAGCCTGCACCACGGAGGTGCGTGTGCACGGATATGGCTCGTGCCCTGCCCGCTCCGGCGGCACACGCCTGTCGTCACCCACGCCGGCAGAGGAGGAGGAACGGGAGATCGTCGTCGACGTACCTGCACGCGGCTACAGCCCGGCTCCGACGCGCGTCGCCAGCGCCGGGGGCGACGGCCTTGTCTTCATCCCGACTCCAGGACGCGCCATGGCCACCGCGGGCGCGGTCACCGCTGCCGGAGCAAGTGGCAGCGCCGGGCCAGGACTAGACGCTGCGGGGACAAGCAGCGCCCCATGGGCATTCGGCCGCTCCCCTGCTCCTCTCGGCGAGCAGCACATCTTCCCCTTCGGGACAGGAGGGACGTCCGCCACGAACGTCGCCGGCACTAGCGGCAGCGCGGGTCCGCCCGACACCGGTACGAGCCGTCGTCTCCTCTTCGGCCTCTCCGTCGCCGCCGTCGTCCTAGACACCGTCTGGGAGCCTGGAACCCGACGTCACTCGGCCTCGCAAATGGACTCCCGAATGGAGTGGCCTCCCCTGACTACACCCCCTTGTCGGATGAGGAGGACTTCGTTCCTCCACCACCGGCGGCTCGTCAGTGAGCTCGTGTCCGGCGCGGCAACAGGAACAGGTGTGGGTGGTGCCGCCTGGAATGAGGATTGGGGGCGGTAGGGGAAACCCTAACTGTCGATCCCCTTTTGTTCTCAACAAATAAAGCGGCGCCAGGCCAGTTGGGCCGAAAGGCCAGATGGGCTTCCACCCATGCCTCATTCTGAGCCAGGAAAAATAAAAAAAAAGAAATTTACTGTAGCAATAGGTTGTGCTACTGGTTTGGGTCTCTCTGTTTGCGACCCAGGACCATTTTTTCGTTTTTCTTTTTCTGTTTAGTTCTTTAACTAGCAGTTTTAAGTTGTGTGTAGTCATTTAGTAATTTGTGTAAATTACTATATTGTATTGTTCAGTAATTAGTGTATATTATTGTATTGTACAAGCAGGGGCGGAGCCAGGCCCCGGTTGAAGAACATGCGGTGCCCCCATGTGAGGTTTTGGTAATTGATGATAATCTCTATGGACTAATGGTTGTCTTGAGTTATATTTGAAGGATTTGTCCATAGACGTTTCTTGAAGTCCATGTGTTGGTTTCAAGGAGTTTATGAGTTGACCAAGGTGCTATTAAGGAATTATCCAAAGATTGGTCATGTGAGCGTTGAGCTTATTGCAAGCATGTCTTGAAGAAGAAGATTGTGTGATCATTCATGTTTATCTTCAATACATCATCCAAATGAAGAGAGTTGGAAAGATTCAAGGTTGATCAAGACTAAGTACAGAGAGTGATTCAAGTTGATCAACACACAAAGCGTAGAAGATGTATCGAGAGGGATCAAGTGATCCCATGGTATGGTAAGCATTGTCCATTACGCTTTTGTGTACTAACCCATGGTCTACGTGAGAGTTCTATGTGGGGTTAGGTATGTTTCCATGGGCTTGCGTCAAGAGGAAGATATCATACAACCCATGGAGAGGATGACATCAAGTGGTGATCGTCATCAAGATTGCGGTGTGCAAGGTCAAGTGGAGCATCACGAAGAGATCAAGTGCTTGAAGCTTGCCGTCCATTGTGGTGACAATGGACTTGTGAAGATGTGCCGAAGAGTGGCTCACCCATAGTGGAGTATGGGGGAGCAATCTACTAGTCTTCATCGACCCAACGCAATCAAAAGAGGTGGTCCAACTTGAGGGAGTCAAGATCGTCATCATTTAGCTCAAGTGGATTATGTGCAAGGCAAAGGTTTGCCCTTGATAGATTTTCTATTTTACCGGTCTCATGGTGGCAGTTGGGAGACCGGGTTATAGGATCGATTGCCGTACTATCAAGGGGGGCTCTCGATGAGTAGCTTGATCATATCGTTCGTAGAGAGCTCAAACCATTGCATCCTTGCATCATCTTTATTGGTTCTTGTTTGGTTCTTCTCCTTGTGAGATTTGGAGCTTATGGTCATTTTCATGACAAGCTCGAATTCATCGAAAACAGAGTTCACATGCATCTTCTATGATGTTTTCGATGTTGGGGTTTTTGCCGGTTCTCTTTGTGAGTCTTAGAGCTTATGGTCATCTTGATGACAAGCTCGAGTTCATCGAAAACGGAGTTCTCATGCATCTTCTATGATGTTTTCGATGTTGGAGGTTATGCCGGTTCTTCTCTTTTGGAGGTTTCACTCCTCTATATCTTAGGCATACCTCCCCTGCCTCTTCTTACTATAATCAGTCGTTGTTGGATGCTACTCATCGTCATCTATCCAACAAGCTTGAGTTTGCTCAATTCGGAGCTCATATGCAGAAGTTGTGGCAGTTTAGCCTTTATTGCATCCTCTGTTTTCTCTGTTTTGTTCCTGAAAGCCTCAAGCGGTAGTACTGCTCTCTAGAGCGGTAGTACCGCTTGTAAGCGGCAGTACCGCGGTCCTGTGCCGCGTGTAGTACCGCTGCTTCTGGGGATGCGTTTTTTCATGTCGGGTTTCGCGGTAGTAGAGCGGTAGTACCTCTTATAAGCGGTAAGCGGTACTACCTCTCCACCCGAGCGGTAGTACTACCTCTTATAAGCGGTAAGCGGTACTACCTCTCCACCCGAGCGGTAGTACCTCTTATAAGCGGTAAGCGGTACTACCTCTCCCCAAAGCGGTACTACCTCTCTGGCAGAACTACAGCTCGTGTTTTTCTCTCTCGTTGGGCTGTTTTGACCGTGCTAAGCTGTAGTACCGCTCCTCCAAGCCGTAGTACCACTTGTGCATGACCTGAGCACATAACGGTTGGATTCAGGAGGTCCTATAAAAGGGGGTCTTCTTCCCCATTGAACCTTATCCCTTTAGCTCGTGTTTTCCCCCCATTGTTGACCTTCTTAGAGCTTGCTATCTCTCAATCCCTCCATGGATTCTTGCTAGTTTTTTGGGAAAAAGAGAGAGGAGATCTAGATCTACGTTTCCACCAATCACTTTCTCTTCTATGTGAGGGGAACCCCTTGGATCTAGATCTTGGAGTTCTTCGTGTTCTCTTCTTCGTTCTTCCTCTCATTTTCCTCCCTAGCAATAGTTGCTTTGGTGGGATTTGGGAGAGAAGGATTTGGGCACTCCGTGTGCCCTTGCCATTGCATTTGGTGCATCGGTTTGAGTTCTCCACGGTGATACGTGAAAGTGAAGTTGAGTAGCTTATTACTCTTGGGTGCTTGGTACCCTTGAGCTTGTTCCTCTTGGGTGCCCTAGACGGTTGGTGGTGTTCGGAGTTCAATCATTGTGGTGTAAAGCTCCGGGCAAGCGTCGGGGTCTCCAATTAGGTTGTGGAGATCGTCCGAGCAATTTGACGGGTACCGGTGACCGACCCCAAGGGTTGCCAAAGTGTACGGGTTCGGTGACCGCCCCCAAGGCTTGCCATTTGTACGGGTTCGGTGACCGCCCTCAAGGGTTCCTTAGTGGAATCACGACATCTTGCATTGTGCGAGGGCATTAGGAGATTACGGTGGCCCTAGTGGCTTCTTGGGGAGCATTGTGCCTCCACACCGCTCCAAACGGAGATTAGCATCCGCAAGGATGTGAACTTCGGGATACATCGTCGTCTCCGCGTGCCTCGGTTATCTCTTACCCGAGCCCTTTACTTATGCATTTTACTTTGTGATAGCCATAGTGTTTCATGTTATATATCTTGCTATCACATAGTTGTTTATCTTGCTTAGCATAAGTTGTTGGTGCACATAGGTGAGCCTAGTTGTTGTAGGTTTTGTGCTTGACAAATTAACCGCTAGGTTTATTCCGCATTTGTTCAAGCCTAAACCGTAATTATTTTAAAGCGCCTATTCACCCCTCCCCCCTCTAGGCGACATCCTCGATCTTTCACCCGGGCACCCAGGGCCCAGGCCCGGGGCGTGGGTTTCCCCCCAGCTATTACCTAGATAGATTTTCGTATAGGCCCAGGGTTCAGCCCGTCTGCAGACCAGCACAACTGAAGGCACAAGCCTGGTGGCTAACACCAAAGACCGATCCACGTAGCCCTCCACCACTACACAAACGCACGCACGGGCACGACCTAGTTCGCAACCTCCAGACGCTCGTGCAGTCACGCCGCGTCGCCACCTCCCTGCTCGACTGCTCCCGGGCAGCTATAGCCTCATGGATGCTAAATTTTTCCCTTGCGTTGAAAAAAATTGGGCCCGGGTCTTGCTCCAATCCTGGCTCCGTCACTGTGTACAAGCACAATGTATGTCAAAGTATATGTTCCGGCAATTTGGCAATTGCTATATGTTGATCAATATACATGCATTGTTTTATTTACAACACAATTAATTTGCTATGAGAGTAAATTAATAAGCATGATGGTTGCATGCAGGATATGGCAGACATATCTAAAAAAGAGTTTGCTGAACTTATTGTCGATGGTTCTAACTATTTGACATGGGCAATGGATGTCAAAATCAATTTGACGGCCAAGGGACTAAATTCAGCTATAACCACACCTGCCCAAGGGACTTCATCTATAACAGACATAATAAGGTATTCAGCGTTGCACTTTATTCGACATCATCTTCGCCCTGACCTAAAGACAGAGTATGTGATGGAGGAGAACCCTCTGACACTCTGGAACTCCTTAAAGGAGAGGTATGATCAACAAAGGGCGGTGATGTTGCCTGAAGCGCAACGGGAATGGACGCTAGTTCGATTCCAAGACTTTAAGTCTGTAGCTGCATACAATTCTGCTGTTCATAAGATCAACACCAAGTTGAGATTTTGCAATAGTGCAGTTTCTGATGCTGATCTAATTGAAAAGACAGTTTCTGATGCCTGAATCACACTTCAACTCTAAGAATACTCAAAAGTTCAATGGTTCCAAAAAGAACCGGAGGACATTTAATGGAAAGTGGAAGCGTAATGAGAAGCAGGATAAGTATGGAGTCCAAAAGGACAAAGGTTCTTTCAAGAAGAATGAAAGGGCTAGCAACACTGGTTGCTTCAGGTGTGGTTGTAAGGAACACATTGCAAAGAAGTGTGACACTTCGAAGCATTTGGTGGAATTGTACCAACAGTCACTTAGAAAGGGCAAGAAGGCTCAGGGGAACCTGGAACCTGTATGAAGCACACTTGGTTCTCAAGATGATTCTCTAAACATGGACAATCAGGAGCAGAATCAGCAAGTGGAAGATCCAATACTAGATGTCGATGACATGCTAGTAGAATTTGATTCTACTGACATATATGGAGACCAGATTTAGTCTCATTTGTCTAAGTATTGTAGTAATGTTATAAGACATATTACATGTGTTGTAAAATAAGTTATGTGCTTAGACATAATGTGTTAGCTATGTCGTGTGACATAGGACTTGTAATAAGTACAAGACATATATAGTTCGTAATGTATGTACTGATTCTATATGAGTTTGATTATATACTGAACTTTGTTCTTTTACTCTATAGAACTTGAAGAAATAATACAATGAAGGAGGAAATGTGTTTAGTGGATAGTGGATCTACTAACACGATACTTAGGGAGATGAAGTATTTCCAAACACTCAAGAAGAGCAGTGGAAGTGTCATGACAATTGCTGGTCGAGACACGGTAATTATTGGTTATGATCAAGCTACAATTACACTTCCTATGGGTACTAAATTGGTAATCCGCTTTCACGTATGACGGACGCTGTCCACTTGGCCCCAAACAAACCCGCTTTCACGTATGAGCTGCATTTGAAAGGTGTCAAACAGAACTGAACATATATGAAGTGAGTAGGAGGGGTCTGTTTGAGTGTGTGAACAAATGAGGGCCGAGTAGAGGGTCCGGTTAAAGATGCTCCCACGACAGCGCCGCGCACCAACCGCGCCACGGACGGGGAGAGAAAGGAGTGGCCAGGACAAAGCGCAAAGGCGCGGGGCTGCCGGCACCTATGCCGATGACTTCCCCCTTCCCCGTCGCCGTCGCCGCCGTCCTCTTCGCCGCAGCCTTGGCTCCGAGACACGCCTCGGCGCTCACCCGCCATGACTTCCCCGAGGGGTTCGTCTTCGGCGCAGGCACCTCAGCCTACCAGGTACTTGCAGTGCACTGTATATTCATCCATATCACACGCTTATTTCTGCACCGTCTGAGGAGCTGAAACCCTTGACGACGTCAGGTGGAAGGCGCGGCTGCGGAGGATGGAAGGAAGCCCAGCATCTGGGACACCTTCACCCATCAAGGTCCGTGCAGTGGAGAGACCATGGACTCACGCTTCGGCAATCAGTACAAGGCCCCTTAATTCACCGTCTAATCTTGGTGATAAATTCAATATTCTAAGTTTGCGATGAATGACAGGTCACTCGTCTGATGGGTCCACGGCAGATGTTTCAGCAGATCAGTACCATCATTACAAGGTAAGAACTAAGTAATTGTGCGTGAATCAAATATACTAGTAGTTGATATCTCTGAAATTCTGAACGAATTCAGACAGACAGAGTGCATGTTAAGAAAGTTCGTCAGCTTCTTTTGTTTCAAATACTGTGTGAGCAAATCCTTTCATCTCAGGAAGATGTAAAGCTTATGCACAAGATGGGTCTGGACGCGTACAGATTCTCCATTTCTTGGCCCCGGCTTATTCCTGGTAGGTACATAAGATGGAGTAGAGCATAATGCCGTTCTGAAAAGTTTTTATACTTGGTACCAAATTGTGTAGATGGAAGAGGACAGATAAACCCAAAGGGCTTGGAATACTACAACAATTTGATAGATGAGCTGATACTACATGGTATATGAATTGTTACTTTCCTCTCCCTTTTTGTTGATGTCAGATTGAGCTGTACAAATAATTCTGTTCTCTCAAATATTGGCTAATCCAGCTACTTGCTCTGTCATTTTTTTATAGGAATTCAGCCTCATGTCACCATCTACCATTTTGATCTTCCTCAGGCCCTGCAGGACGAATACGGTGGACTACTTAGCCCCAGATTCATGTAACTGCCCGAGATGCTAGTAATTCGGCAAAATGTGTTACGTACATGTGAAATGCGAATCAATCATGACCATGAAAGAAAAATCAGATAATAATTTATTGAAGGAATCAATTCTTTAGCTGTTCTAACTTTCTAACATGTGTTTCAGAGAAGATTACACCGCTTACGCAAACGTGTGCTTCAAGAGCTTCGGGGACAGAGTGAAGCATTGGGTAACCGTCAACGAGCCAAACATAGAGCCGATCGGCGGCTACGACAACGGCTCCCAACCGCCGCGCCGCTGCTCCTATCCGTTTGGCGCAGACTGCGCTGAAGGGAATTCTTCGACCGAGCCGTACATAGCGGCTCACCATCTCCTTCTCGCACACGCTTCGGCAGTGTCCCTTTACAGAGAGAAGTACAAGGTATGTTTGGCTGTCACACTCTCTTGTTGTCTCTGATGCATGCCACACATGGTATGTTATGGTTGATTGACTCTCATCATGTATGTAGGCTGCTCAGGGAGGCCAGATAGGAATCACTCTGCTGGGCTGGTGGCATGAGCCTGCTACTAACACACCCCAGGATGCAGCTGCTGCCGTGAGGATGAATGACTTCCACATAGGATGGTTAGTAACAATATTACTACTCCTAATAAGAATTACTCTAGAAGAAGAGTTTACAGTAGTACTGCCATCATCATATGAGACAGGTTCATGCATCCGCTGGTGTACGGAGACTACCCTCCGGTGATGAGGAGCAGGGTAGGCCGTCGATTGCCGGCTCTACCGGCGGCGCCGGAGTCGGCCAAGGTGCGTGGATCGTTCGACTTCATCGGCTTCAACCACTATCTCATCATGCGTGCGCGATCGATCGACACCGGTTCCGGCCAGGAACCCAGGGACTACTACGTCGATGCAGCCGTCGAAAGTAATGAGCCCTGAACAACACTAGACTTTGGTCATTGGCAGTCAGAATGCAGACTGCAGTGCGGATTCATCTGACTTGCCTGCCATGTTGATGTTGTTCTCCTGATGATGCAGATCCAGCAGCAGACATAACCACGGTATAACGATAATGCATATGGCGCAGGAGATCGATTCTGCGCATGCATGCCGCATCATCTCATCCTCATCCTGCGCCCGTGATGATCCCCTTGATGCAACATGTGCAGGGCGAGGTTGAGACCGCCCCGTGGTCTCTGAGGAAGCTGCTGGAGCACCTGAGACTCGACTACGGAAACCCTCCTGTGTGGATCCATGAAAACGGTAACGTCTGAACTCTCACAGATTCAGGTAAGCTGGCCATTACGCTACGCAGATGCCATGAGGCAAGAGAATGAACTGTTCTTTCTTGGTTCAGGATACGCAGACGCCCCCGGCACCCGGAGCAAGGCCGAGGAGGAGGACGACGACGAGGACAGAGCGGAGTTCCTGCAAGATTACATGGAAACCCTGCACCTGTCCATACGGTGCACATTCAGCTTCTCTTGTCCGTCGTCTTCTTTCTCTCGCCTTCCTCTGCTTTTTGTTCCTTCTGAAAACTGTGTTGCAGGAACGGGTCGAACGCGCGGGGATACTTCGTGTGGTCCTTCCTGGACGTCTTCGAGTTCCTCTTCGGCTACCGGCTGCGCTTCGGCCTGTGCGGCGTCGACATGGGCGATGCGGCGAGGACGAGGCACATGAGGACCTCGGCCCGCTGGTACTCCGGCTTCCTCGCCGGCGGCGAGCTCCGGCCGGCTGCTCCGCCCCAGAAGTTCTACGTCCAATGAAAAAACAAGAGGCGCTCACACGTGTCTCTCCGGTCTCCACGTGTTTGTTTTCCTTGAGCTACTCTGCACGACGAAAATACCTGTACCGGGTTCCCGTACAACGGTATACAGCTCAAATATGAATACGTTTTGTAGTCTTGTTGAAAATTAAGGGGCCGACTATATCTTCCACACGACTCAATTTTTTCAGTTTCAGTCGGCCATGCCACGTGCCATCCTTCTCCTTCCTTGTCAGCATTGTCTTTCTCCCACCTTGACGACCAGTCCTCCGGCACTGGCCTAACCGTTGTCTCCCATCACCTATGCCCTATGGCCAGCATAGCCGTCATGGTGTCTCGCCCTGTCTCCGCATCCTCCTCTAAGAAGCTGCCGTCCCCACACAGCACTACACATAACCTCCGACTCGTAATAGCAAATGCAGAAAGTTAATCCTCCTCCTACAAACACTACACAGAAAACAAACCAAAAGGAAAAATTTATGGTTGTGCTACAAGCCAGCTTCAATTTTTCGTCACTTACTTGGCTGAAAGGCTTCTGTTGTTGCTCCTGTAACGAACGTGCAAACTCAAGAGTATGTGAGGTCTTTTGAAGATACTAGTGAAGGTTGTGATGGTCGATCCCAGCCTCTTTGCAAGCGACTGGCTCACACAGTCGCTCATGGTTCGATGCTAGCACTAAAGGCGTTGCTGGTGGCAAAAGATGAGGACCAAGGTATCGAGGACAAGGTGGCCATGGGCGAAGCTTAGTTAGGGCAGAACTGGGCCATGGCCCGTCCAGGCTTTTTGCACTTCTTTCTTTACCTATGCTTTGGAGCCTAGCCTAGCCCATCACCTGCAGTTCTCTCCCTTGGGCTGGCCCGCCCCGATTTTCCTTCGAAACTCCGCCACTTGAGGTGACCACTGGGTTTTACTTCTAAACACCGTCGATAAGCGGGGTGTGGCAAAAGGATGTGCCATGGCGACTAAGGGCGAGGACTCTTTGCATGACTCCATCAAGCTGCTCAAAGATATCATGGCCGTGACTTTGATCATCCAAGGTTTGAATCGCTTGGTCAACACGAAGAAGATAAAGAAAGTCAACCAATTGGCTAGCGCTGCCTTGGGGGACAACCCGACAAGACGTAGTCACGAGCACATGTTTTCTTCTCCGGTGCTTGTTAATTTGGGGAAAGTCCGCCAGAGGTTTCGTGGGGGTGATTTGTTGTGGTGTGCTATCTGTGTTGTCTTGTCCTCACTAATTGTTTGAGTCCTTGTGGGGTTTTGATTTCTGGCTGTACCGATTTTCCCATGACACAAAAAGGAGTAAAGCTATGGATGACTTACGGGTAACCTACAGCCACCACTTAAATTGGGAGGAGGCTGATTAATCAGGAGGAGTAAGTATTTTCGACCAATAAAAACTAGGGCGGCGATGCGGGCGGCGCACCTAGCCTGGATCTCCTCCGCGATCTGCCTTTGGTGCTCCGGCGTGAGCATAACAAACGTGGTGATCCTCTGCGGGACCATGGCGATGCCGGAGAGCGGGGGAGAGCGGGGGAGAGGAGGTGGATGGGCTCGGGGTGCGGCGCGCCTAGCTTGGATCTCCTCCGCGATCTGCCTTTGGTGGTCCGGCGTGAGCATAACAAACGTGGTGATCCTCTGCCGGACCATGCATGGCGATGCTGGAGAGCGGGGGAGAGGAGGTGGATGGGCTCGGGTTGCGGCGTGCCTAGCCTGGATCTCCTCCGCGATCTGCCTTTGGTGCTCCGGCGTGAGCATAACAAACGTGGTGATCCTCTGCCGGACCATGGCGATGCCGGAGAGCGTGGGGAGCGGGGAGAGGAGGTGGATGGCTCGGGTGCGCGCGCCTAGCTTGGATCTCCTCCGCGATCTGCCTTTGGTGGTCCGGCGTGAGCATAACAAACGTGGTGATCCTCTGCCGGACCATGCATGGCGATGCGGAGAGGGGGGAGAGGAGGTGGATGGGCTCGGGTTGCGGCGGCGCTCTACCTGGATCTCCTCCGCGATCTGCCTTTGGTGCTCCGGCGTGAGCATAACAACGTGGTGATCCTCTGCCGGACCATGCTGGCGATGCCGGAGAGCGGGGGAGAAGGAGGTGGATGGGCTCGGGTTGCGGCTGCCTAGCCTGGATCTCCTCCGCGATCTGCCTTTGGTGCTCCGGCGTGAGCATAACAAACGTGGTGATCCTCTGCCGGACCATGGCGATGCCGGAGAGCGTGGGAGAGGGGGGAGAGGAGGTGGATGGGCTCGGGGTGTCGGCGCGCCTAGCTGGATCTCCCCCGCGATCTGCCTTTGGTGTCCGGCGTGAGCATAACAAACGTGGTGATCCTCTGCCGGACCATGCATGGCGATGCCGGAGAGCGGGGGAGAGGAGGTGGATGGGCTTGGGTTGCGGCGTGCCTAGCCTGGATCTCCTCCGCGATCTGCCTTTGGTGCTCCGGCGTGAGCATAACAAACGTGGTGATCCTCTGCCGGACCATGCATGGCGATGCCGGAGAGCGGGGGAGAGGAGGTGGATGGGCTCGGGTTGCGGCGTGCCTAGCCTGGATCTCCTCCGCGATCTCCGAAACTGGAAAGCAAAGCGAAACGGAAGAGATCAAAAGCGATTGAAGTGACTAGTTGGAAGTTCCTGAAAGCAGGGAAAGCGATAGTTGACTTTTCTTGAGAAGTAGGGACCCAAGAATGACAAGTGGACTAGTATTCATAGGGGCCTTTTCTTTCGAGAAGGCTTACCGGATACTATGCTGGCCCCAATGCGAGGTAGTTTCCCTGCTTGTAAGATCCTGATTGCCTTTATGCTTGAGTTTCAGCATTCCTTTACTCCAGTCAACTGTCATTTGACCAAAACTTGACAACCAGTCAATGCCTAAAATAAGATCATAACCTTGTACATCAAGCACCCTAACTTCTGTTTCAAATTCAAGGTTTTGTAACTTGAATTGAAGGTTGTCACATTTGGTACTGGTCAATAACTTACGGCGAGACGAGCAGCAAAAAAATACAAAGAACATTAATAGGTGGAAGTCTTCGAAACTTACTTGTCAGTTCGGTTGTGCCTTGATACCTATCTATAGCTTTCCTAGCGACTTTGTTTACTCATCGCTAGTAAGACTGTCTGCTGATCCCAGGAGATCAGGACTCGTACAAGTATCTGACGTGATTAGGCGGGGACAGGCTTCGAGGGTTCTTCCATATCTAGATATAGAGATAGATGATGATAGAGATCTAGATCTTTCTATAGATAGATCCTTTGAGAAATTTCTATTGATCCGCTTTCAAGATCTATGAACAAGAGAGATCCAAAAAATCTCCATGTAAAAAAAAAGAGATGAATAGATAGGGCTGAGCCGATATCTCAAATGCCGTGACGTCACCTAGCTTTATTCTATATTTCTCATTCTATTGGTATGTATAGTGTCTTTCATCTGCTTTTTCATTCATTCTGCCCACAGCCGTTAGGTATTATGACAAAAGGAACCAGCATGTTGCTCCTGAATCTACAGATAGAGAAGAGGGCACGTCTCTTTTTCTAGAAGCCGGTCTATGTTCTTATTCTTAATCGAATTCTAAAGAAACGTCAGTTTCAAATCACTTCCATTGGGCTGAGCGGGTCATATATGCCTTTTGGCTTTCACCTATGTTATGTATTCTCTCACAATCACTCCTAGCAATAAGTGAAAAGGCGGCTATCGATACTGTCCCAACACCTCCTCTTCTGTGTCTACTTCTCCATTCTAATTTCTGACTGGTTCACGCCTGCTTGTGTATTGGTTATAACCTCTGTACTGTATTTTGTTTGGCTTAAATTGCCAAATGGCGAGACCAGACCCCATGAAGCTTCTAAGTCTGATGTTGATTTGCAAGAATCAGATTTACCAACGGGAAGAACGCTTAGTGTATCCGCGGTGGGTGAATCTTAGGAAACTCGCCTTGTCCGAACAAAAGCGGGAGGTAGGTAGGTGGTAGTTAGAAGGATTCCTTCGGGGAGCTGCTTCTTCCTCTGGATTCCCTTCTTCTATAGACAGACCCCCGACTAGGGCAGCAGCGTTTTAAAGAAATACGAACAGTTTGGTTTTCAGTGAGCCCGCTTCTTAGTGATAGGTTTCTAAAGTATCTATCGCTATGTGCCCCTCCCCGGAAAAAAACAAATAGGCTCGGGCAATTATCAGCTTAGGGACAGCAAGCGGATAGTAGATCTGGCTCCATCCCTTGAATCCGCTGTAACTGATAGAATCTTGTACGAGAGACCCGCAAATAAATAAGGAAACCCGCTTAAAACGCTTTTTAAGTAGAAGCTGAGCCATTACCTGCTAGCATATCTCCCCACCAGGACTCCCCCCAAAGCAAAGCGAAACCCGTTCTTTAATTCAATACCTAGAGACGCTCCAGTCCAAGTTGAGGCGCAGTAGGAGGGATTTCTGTCACCATTATTTATGGACCACGTAAACATACTTTTTTAGTTTAGATTCTTATGCTGGACCTGCAGCCCTAGCCTGGGACACCACTGTGCGACATAAAGATCGGATCAAGTTATGATTTTCTCATTAAGAAAGAGTACCCGAGAAGAATAGATATGATCCGGAAACACTCTTATTCGACGAGGCGTAGAGCGTTTGACTTTCTTCTTTACAATTTCCTTAATGCGCATGAATGAGAGATTACAGCACTTAGTATGAGCATATCGGCCTATGGAAGAAAGTTCGTATCGTATTAGTGCGCTTTAACTAAAAAGCCGTTAGCTACAACCTTTGATCGTGGTTTGGTATCCAAATAGGAAATTCTATCCAGTCCCTCGCTACACTATTTAGACGGATTGAAGCTTAAGCCAGATCGAACCTGTCTGAGTATATGCATTGATCCTAGAATAGATTCACAAGCTGAAGGGAGCCTCCTAAGAAGAATATGACTAAATACTCGGGTCAATCCCCCATTGGGGAGGGTATCACGTTTGGTGGAGTTCGCTATCAGCCAAACTTGAGCTCTTTTGACAGTCCTAAGAAAATCACTCACCCCGGCGGATCCGGAATTCCATTATCAGGGCAATCTTCTTATGCTCAACCTCTCGAACCGGGACAAAACTTCCCAGCGTTGCATTCACCGCCTAGCCTCGTCCAACATGACTGTAAGGCACGTTTTGCATGCCTTTAAAGTGTACCCCCTCGGAGGTATCAAAAAGTGCGAGAAATCGCATTGATGACTAATAAAGTAGGGTTTTCACTCGTGTGGGTTCGCCCACCTTCCCTTCAGCAGCTCTCCCTGGACACCCTATACTAAACTGAGGAATTACTTAAGCTCCTGGCTTTTTTTCCGACAACTCAAAGCCGCTGCACCGACAGATAACATGCCGTGGATCTTATGTGGCGCTAAAACTTCATGATAGATCAAATCCTGATTACGACTGGAGAGGGACGTTGATGTTCCAAACATTGGGTTCAAGAGCTCGGTTTGATAGACATAAACCTCAGTGATCGGCTTTACACCAGGAAGGAGCAATGAGATAAACTCACCCCCCATGGCGAGACTAGACAGATTCATGGCCTCCTGCTTGAACATTGTCCCAAAAACAACGGTCACACCCTTGCCAAACACCTCCTCAGCTGACGATAATATATCGGACATTGGACTGCAGGGCCTTAGTTGGCCAAGTATGTTTTGTATAGTTAGAATTTATTATTAAGCGATCCCCCGCTTTTTGACTTCTTTCTCTCTTTCCTTGGAAAGAACAGTTGTTTATTAAGGCCGCTTTTCTAGAATCTACTTTGAAAGTGGAAAATAGGTCTCTTCTTCAATGAAGGCAGAACTATTCACTAAGCCAACAGGTTAGCGAAGGAACTTTTTCTGGTCTTGCTGCTTTAAAGCGAACGAGTCTTCCTTATTCCTATGGTCATTAGAATAACCTATTCATCCTCTTGGCCACTCTGAACTCATAGGTAGCTGTGGTTCGGTTTACCTTCTTTCGCTTTGCCTTGGGTTCGGTGGTAGTAATAGTCCTTCTTTAGCTCGCTCCTCCTTTCTTGGGTTCCCTAACTGTCTGCTATTGCTAAAGCTCAACCTATGCCTCCGGCAAAGGCAAGACGGAAAGCAAGCTAGTGGAATGCAACCAACAACAAGAAGCCCTCAGGTCATGAGAAAAAGGTATGGATCCCTATTCCTTTCTTTTTATCCGACTGGAAGCAGTGGAAGAACTTCTTGATACTTTTTTCTCCTCTAACATAAACCCGTCAATTGATATCTGCTTCTTCCGCATATATCATGTTAGATACTTTAGAAACCTATCACTAAGAAGCGGGCTCACTGAAAACCAAACTGTTCGTATTTCTTTAAAACGCTGCTGCCCTAGTCGGGGGTCTGTCTATAGAAGAAGGGAATCCAGAGGAAGAAGCAGCTCCCCGAAGGAATCCTTCTAACTACCACCTACCTACCTCCCGCTTTTGTTCGGACAAGGCGAGTTTCCTAAGATTCACCCACCGCGGATACACTAAGCGTTCTTCCCGTTGGTAAATCTGATTCTTGCAAATCAACATCAGACTTAGAAGCTTCATGGGGTCTGGTCTCGCCATTTGGCAATTTAGATTCAGTTATTTCTAGCTTATGGTTCCTTTCATTTCCCTTTCTTGCTTAAAGGTAATAATTGATTCATGATATCTCCATGCTTTCATCAAAGCTAACTATAGAATCCGAATCCCCTTTCGGCTTGTAGGATGCCAGTACTGGATCTATGGATACTGAATAGAAGGAAGAGGAGCAAAGAAAGAAATAAGAGAAAAAAGGTTTATGACTGAACTGATAAACAGAAAGTTTTGGAATCCCTTCCTTCTCTTTACTTCACAGAGCACTAGTATAGGTATCTATATTCCCTATAGTCCTAGGATTTTTGTAAGATAAGTGGGTCAATTTAGAAATAAAAGCGGAACCCTTGAATTTGAAAGAGTTATGCAAGATCCTGCTCCATAGGAAGAGGTGAAGTTCCCTTTTCTTTTCCCAGGGAAACGGTACCAGCATTCCCGTGAGCTTTTCCTATCCCATTGCTCTCTATTCTCTAATTCCCTCAATCCAAGTTTATATACCCTCTGATTTGGGTATCCATCTTTTCTGCACTTGCCCTTTTCCCGAGTTTTCTCTACTTCCCATTGGAGTGTACATATATTAGATATGGGATCTATTTTCATCAACCAGCAGCAGGAAAGCTAGCACATTTACCTTAATCCATTTCCCTTGAGGATCACATTTATCTACCGATAAGTTTGATGACTTCTCACTGTGATGGCTTCATAACATACTTAGCAAACCTAGTAAGGGATTTTGTACCTTAATCTAGTGAAAGGTGCACATCCATCCGATCCCTAATCTAGCTCTCTGTGCGTCAGAAACCCATTGTCAAAGAAACGGGTTGATTCTTCGGTTCAAGTGATGGTGGGGGAGAAAGAAGAGTGGGTATGTATATTTCTGGTGCCAGTTGACTAGCTTGATAGAAAGAGGAATATGTTGATCTATCAAATCTAGATTCTATCATTTATGCCATAGCTTTTCGATGTTTAGTTATCGAAGTCAGTATCTTTTTCTCTCCTGGTTCACAAAGCAAGGTTTTTTCCTAGCGCAAAATAGCTAGCTTGCCGGAAGTCACCTAGCTGGGCCACTGCCTGGATACATTACTAAAGCGATTCTCTGGTTTTGCTTGCGGTATAGGAACCCTTCCCGTATAGGAACTACTGCCGAGGCGTACCGTTGTTTCCGTAGAGGAAGCCGCATCCCCGGAGTGCACCATTCCTTCGATCAATAGAATAGGTTATTTTCTGGTTGCCGTATAGTTATTGTTGGTAGGAGCCGAAACCCTGGATAAAAACAAAAGGAACCGGATTGCCGGTAAATCTCAATTTGCTCCAGAGTTTTTTCTAATGACCTTTCCACACCTGTTGAAGGGAATCACTCCTGGCAACTCCTAGAATGCGGTTAGAACTTGTTTTTCTTCAGAAATATGGGGAATCAGCCATCGAACTACCACTGCTATGATCCGTCTTCGATTCACCAGCATCAGCTATCTTAAAATGGCATTTTAGAAAGCATCTCTTCCCTTGTTGGCTTGGGTTCCTACCGTTTACTAATAATAAGAGGAGTGGTGCCTTTAGATTTCTTTTCTTGAAATTATGCATCTCTCTTATCAAGTGATTTCTGACATCACCCTGCTCGCGAACATAGATCCAGCCCTTCCTATTGAGAAAAAACACCTTGTATCCACAGCTCATTGTGAATAAGCAGGTGATACATAGGAGTGAAGAAAGAAATTCCCCGTGCCGTTTCAGGTTCAAGGAATGGGGAAGTGTTCTGTTGAGAAATGTTTTTTTCACTCATGGGCGTAATTCCCTGCATTGGTGTGTGAGAATTCTAAAGCTAGCTTTATGGGAGAGCAGGTTAGGGCGTACCCCCGGTGGAGCATGTAGGTGGTGAAGGAGGATATCGTTCAGTGATGCTATGACTACTGACCATAAAAGAAAGAGTTCTTTACGGCGCAGATGTGCGTTAGGTTTCCTAAAAACGTTATCATTGATAGTGGGGGATCTCTAGGAGGGAGGGTTATTTCTAGAAAAAACAAATGGATATCCATTCTATCTAGCCGAGGGATATTTCAAGAAGGTAGGAAGTTTCTCCTTCCGGCCATGGAGAAAGAGAGGAATCAATCGTCCAACGCTATGTTAACAAATACGTGAAAGGTTTGATTATTCCATACACTTGAACGCGTTCCTTATCAATAGGTTTCGGAGAGACGAGCAATGATTGCTTGACGATCTTCACTGCATGAGACTAGACTTGACTCAAGCTTCATACGAAAGCATTTACTGAACTAAAGCCGTTGAGCCAAGTCAAGCGAAAGACTTATTCGAAGAAAGCTTTAAGAGAGTTTGTTGTCCCATGCCTTTCTGATGGTGAACCTCCTACTGCTTCTTCCAATTCTGAAACTGGGATTGGCCTGTTGACTTTGCCCTTCCTTTAGACAAAGAGCCCCCAGTTTCGCCAAAAGACCTCTGCGTGTTGTCATTCAACTCCACACAAGCCTGTCGTTGGGCTACTTGCGTCTTCGGCAGATACAAAGGAGAAGTGATGGTCGGTGAAATAGCCCTCCAACTCGTAGCTCTTCTTGCTTAACGTGAAAACTCTCCTTTCCGATGAAAACGAGAAAGAAAGATGTCAACTACTAAATGTGCTGCTTTGTGAATTTGATACTAGGTAGTTCTCCCCCCTCGGCAGGCAAGTAGCCTTTGCGACTTACATCTCTGCTACAGGAGGGTATGAACCCCCGGATCTAGGCGAGGTGATGGCGGGGAACTCCAACAGGTTTTGGTTTCCTCCTCACTGATTGATGGAGCCCAAGACTGCTTGACGACTTTCGGTGTGGGGTCAGCTTGAGCCGAGGTCGTCTCGTAACAGGAACAGGAAGAATAGCAAACAAGCACACAAGCAGGAATAGGAATATTGGCTGTCACTATCCTCTGGTTAGCAATCAACTACGGAGCTGGCAACTCACAAGCCAGCAAGTCAACCTCTGTCAGATCTTCGGCGCAGTTTATGGACGAAACTGACTCTACTTCCTCATTCAGGCTGATATGAACTGCAAAAGTTTTCATCTTTAGCGTGGATATCGTAGGTATAAATGAAAGAAACTGGAATCAGGAAGTTGTTTCTTTCTCTCGATACGCAGAGGGGAGAGCATGCCCTGTCTCAGGCAGTATATCAGTCGTTAACGATCTTACCGGGACACATCCAATTGAAACTAGAATCCCAACCTCTTTGGAAGAAGCTCCAAATAGAAAAAATTGCAGAGCGGGGAATCTTCCTACAAACTAAAATGTGTTAAATATATATATACCTACCTCTGCCTAGAAAAACTGGAGTTTCAGGCACCCTCGTGGGAGACATTGGATGTTGTCAACCGGCCTTAAAATGCTCATAAACAGCTCTTCCCCCTTTGACTTAGTTTTCGCTCTCCTCTGTTTCTAGTAGAAAAAGCCTGATCCTACTTTGCGAGTCCAACAGGTCTAGTATTCTTTTCTTTTTCGTCTGAGGGAACGTGGTAGCCCTGATCTAGCTAAGACTTGAGATTCCATTCTATTTCATTCTGATCTCGTTATGAGGAAATAGGTGAGGCGAGGCTAAGACAAGATATGGGACTTCCCGTGCTAAGTTGTTCCAATCTCTGTACTTAAGTAACCGAACTCGAAAGTGCTGCTATGAGCTAGATTTGTGCGTACAAGGGTAAAGAAGCGAGCAAGGCTACCTTTCCGCTGGAAATCCTATACCTGAGTGCTATTTGATCAGAGTGAGTTGTAATTGAGCTTGATTTACTTGCTCTTCTATTTGCATTTTTTGTTAAGTATGTGGGTGACTCATCGTCGTGAGATCGGTTGGTCGAAAATTCTTTTCAAGTAGTCTCAGTCGGCGAACTCGGCTCCACAGAAGAAGTCAGTAGTGAATCAAAGAACTCATGCATGTAATCAGTGACTAGGGATCGATCAATCGGATGCAACCGAGCCATACAAAAAGAATTGGAAAAGGGATGACGCAAGAGCAGCGGAAGGTGACTTAGCAACATCAGTCATTTCCTATAGAAAGGAAGGAAAGGATCTCTCTTCTGTCTAGACAAAAGATCTCATTTTTGCTACCGCTCTCCCTCTTATGAGTCTCTGTCAGCCGTTGTTTAGTAGCTTTCAACGCGAGTTCAGTCATTCTCTTATATACTGAAAAGTACGAACTGACTTAAAGCACGAACATGAAGGAAAGGCTGAATTCGAAACATCTTGAATCGGATTCTCTCTTCTCAGAGAGCTTGAGAGTGAAATGAGTGGGCCGGCCAAAGAAGACCACTATGGAAGTGAAAGGGGAGGGCAAGAGCGGTTCGAAGACCATAGCCCGATGTGGGTACATTGGCGTCATCGTCGTATGAAATTCACGCACAAAGGGCGCCGCATCACTCTCAATGGCATTCAAGATAATCCTTCCTGCCGTCCAATCTCTGTCCGTAAGCTGCAAGGATTGCTGAAACGGGGTGCTGTTAGCCAGTGTGTGCAAGTGCGTCAGATTCACCAGGAGCATGATCTGCAAGCAATTACTCTGGATGCTGATCCTGCAGAGCAGACACCTCCAGCTGTTCAAGAACTGCTACAGGAGTTTGATGCTTTGTTCCGGGAGCCAAAGGAATTACCCCCTCGTCGTGCCTGTGACCACCAAATTCCGTTGGTGCCAGGTGCAGTGCCAGTCA
Source organism: Thinopyrum elongatum (assembly GCA_011799875.1). NCBI lineage: Eukaryota > Viridiplantae > Streptophyta > Magnoliopsida > Poales > Poaceae > Thinopyrum > Thinopyrum elongatum. The sequence continues at coordinate 396,212,221 of CM022301.1, read as the reverse complement.
ATGTCCGGCCATATAGATATGCACCCCACCAGAAAACAGAGATTGAGAAGCAAATCTGTGAGATGATGAACAATGGCATTATTCATCGCAGCACGAGCCCCTTCGCTTCTCCAGTGCTCTTGGTTCGTAAGAAGGATGGATCCTGGCGCTTTTGAAATATCCTATGCCAGTCGCGGGTTGTCCCAAGCTCAACGTAGGTTCGCAAGAGAAAAAGAGGGGGGGTACCTTGTCTGTCGGTCGAAGAAGGCAACAAACAAGTGGAAGCAACCGATGCTTTGGTCATTCTACTCCTTGATGCCAGTCTGTGCTTGCTGTCATGCTGGCAAAAGCGGGGGTTTCGGCCGGCTTTACCTACTATTGGATTTGAACCAATGACTCTCGCCGTATGAAAGCGATACTCTAACCGCTGAGTCAAGTAGGTCAAGCTGAGTCAAGTCAGAGAAAATCGAAAAAAAGAGAAAGCCAACCAAAGCGCAACCAGAGTTCTCCGCGGGGTGGAGCGCTAAGAAAGAGAAAGCGTTATCGCTATACGAAATGAAGCAGCGGCTAGCACACTAAGATAAACCACTTGGTTTAAAAAACTGCTTAGTGGCGTGTGATTTCAACACTATTCCAGAGGTATATGACAAAAATTGTGGGAGAGACCTCTATGTTCCTCAGCTTAAATCATTCTATGATTGTTTACAATTCTGTCATCTATTTTACATGAGGGCTAGAGGGTGGTCTTGGAGCAAGAAAAGTGTTGAGTCCAGGCGCATTATGGTACGACTGAGACTGAGTTGGGCAGGAGCAAGCGGTTGGATTGGCCTGACTCTTCAAGACCAAAGATACTCGGCTTCCTCTTCATCAAGTCACGAAATTCGACCCTTAGTTAGCAGCACCAAAACTAGAGCAGGCCCAAGACAAGCAAGAACAGTCAGTCAGCACCGATCAGGCAGGAAGCAGACAGTAAGCTAAGAATACTGGAAGAAGGTGGTCGCTCAGCCAAAGCCCTAGTTCAACCAGAACAGTAGGGAAAGCGGTAGAGGCCGCTCCGTAGCTTTGGTCGTCGCACTCTAATCCGCTTTAGAAGAAGCAGCTATTCTATTGCTTGGCTATAAAGCCTATAAGTAAGAACTCTGGGGAAGGAATCCGATCTGCAGATGAAGCAGAAGCAGGCAAAAGGCGAGCGCACAGCGAGGAATTTTCCATACTAGATCGACTCAACATTACCGAATCTACTCTGAGACTCTCTTCTCTTCATGGTTGGCTGTAAAAAAAGAGTCTCTTTAGTCCCCAACTCTATGGATTTTACTTTTTGGCTCAACACCCTGCTCTCGACGTTTGCTCGGGACGGGAGGCTATGAAATAGTTGAAAGCAGATGCAACATTAAAGAAAGTCAATCCAGTAGTCTTAAGTCGTACCGAACACTATGTCCTAATAGTAAGGGATTTCTTTCAACCCGGTGCCCTTCCTTCGCTAGAAAAATTCCTAAACCTACCATCGAGAAAGCTGGAAATCCTACCGGTGATGCGGTAACATTTGGAAATGAACCATTTCGATGATACATCATTTCAGGAATTTCCTTTCACAAACGCTCTATTAATAAAGTATTCCGTTCCCATTGCTAAGGGGCTTTGAACACCTCGGGTGTGCGGTTACTCTCGGATGGTTCACGGCAATTCCAGGTAGTTTCTACTAATAGCTCATTTTCCTGTATCGATAAGAGAAATGGCATCATGTCTTCTTCCGTAGCCTGAACTATCCAACTGGACTCCGGCTATGCGGATTGCTTTCTTCATTTCAGTTGGGTAATTCGACCGTCCACCTTCCATACAACTTGAGTTGGCTTTGATCGATTGCTTGGTGTCACGCTATTTACTACTACGGTTAGCGAAATTCGTTCATGTTATTTTGTAGGAATAGAGATTCTCAGCCATCATATCTTGTTCACCCTTGGCCATGTCTCCTTCCGAGAATGAGTTGGTTTGGGGAGATCATTAGGTTACTGAGATCGAAGTAGTGAGGCTGCTTGAGTGCCATTGAAACCCATTTGAAATTGCAATGACATATTGAAGTAGTAGTTCGTTCAGCACCCGATTAGGTATCTGGAAATAGTTCCTTAGCTCTTTTCTAGTTCGTTAATGACCTCAGCGGTTGAAATGGAATTGGATCCCGGCTTGTTAGTTAATAGAATCTAAATGAGATTGAATGGAAATGTTGGTAAACCGAGGGGTGCATCATACTTTTCAATAGATGTTGGGGTTCCTAAACCATAAGGATACTCTTTTCATAGAACAAGGCCTGCCAATCGATCTCCTAGGCTATAATCCAAGGGATAGCTTAACATGCATCTCCTAGATGGAAGTGTGCGACAATAACTTTGAGCTCCTGTAGTCTTTGATCCTTGATCTGAAGAGGTAGGCAGCTATGATAAAGAAGCCAAGGGATGAAGTGATTGTGGTTGGCGTGCCACATGGAAACTAGATAGGTGGAAGCTATTTTAGACGACCTTGCGGGTCATCCTAACATTGAAATGAAGCTATTCGAGCAGACAGTGAATAAAGCTATGAATGGGGGTAGCTTTACGAGGCATAATGCCGGTGTGCACTTTTCTTTTCTCAAACTGTGGTTGATCCTCTCTAAATCAGAGGTCAACATTTCTTTGCAATGAACGTTTATTAGGTCTGGAAAACCTTGTTAGGTGCACTCGTAGGTGAGCTCAAAGCGAGGATTCATGCGTTCTTTCTTCTCAAGAAGACGGAATGATTGCTCGGTATGATATAGATTCTTAGCCAGGGGTTTGGTAGCTTATGCCCCCTAGTTTGCAACGTAGAGCAGAAATGGTTGAAACGGCTCCCATTGTGTGTGGGAATTCTTTCAAATGTGCATGGCCTCTCATATCTTGAATCGCTCATCGGATTGTTCGGGAGCTATTGACTTGGTCATCATTTGATTCCACTTCCCCGCCTTTAGTTGGAAGGTTCCATTTGTCATAAATTACTTGTCAAAGATGGGATATCTTGGCTGCCGTGAATGATACTGAGCTACCGGATCTCGGGACCATGGTGAATTATCTACCATGCAATGGGGTCTGCTTTGTAAAACAAGTAAAGTGCACGAAGACGTGTCAAAGGGAAGGAATAGAACTTGTTTGGCTGTTCGACCCGCGTCGGTTGTTGATATTGGATGAGATAGCTCGAGAAGGGAACAAAGAATTCCAACTGGCTGTGGCGCGCAACACTAAGTAATCCAAGCCAACCCACATTACTAACTAACGGTGGATAATCATCTTTCTTAGAGGTACTAAATACAACTCCATGAATGAGCAAAATGAAGGTTGCGTTAATGATAAAGATCTCTGGGGAAACCGCTAAAAAAAGATTGAACATGTGGTTCCGAGTTTCGATAACTTCTTCTACTTTCATTTCCTCCGTCTTCCAAATCGCAGAGTTAATTCAAAAGCCTAGGTGTTATTACTGAGCTGCTGCTCTTTTTTCTCTAATTCCCTTCTCAGATCCTCCGACTACTCCTCCTTATCCTACTCACTCGAAGTTTCGTTGGTCATTTATTGTTTTTTTAGCCTCTTTGACAAAGTTAGTAAGAAGAAAAACCTCGATCTTCAGTACACTTCACACCCACACAATCTCTATTTGAAACTAACACTCCATTTCCAGATAGCGAGCGATCGCTCAGCAATGATACCGCGCCGGACGAAGTACCTATCCCCGGGGACCACGCTTTTTTACTTGTTTCCTTTTTTTTTCTATACGAAATTCAGACGATTTCGTTTGTGTTCATGTTGGCGATTTCAGATGTGAATGAGGCCGGTCGTCTCCCCTTCCTACGGGTTCCCCAGTGACACATCAACCACGCCCCTTCCTTTTCTCCGATCATAAATAACCTGATCTCTTTCTTTCTAATTCATCCCCTTCTTTCTAATTCAAAAAAGAAAGGGGGGGGGGGGGGTAAGGCAGGCTCGCAACTTACAAAGGGCACTCGCTGCTCGCAGGCCTGCTCTTTCTATTATGATTTCTATGTCTATGAAAGCTCCTTTGACTCCAGCCCCATAAGCTATTCTTTCACCTGCACCAGCTCTTGGTCTTTGTCCAGGACAAAGATATCGCAATAGTGGAATAATAAACCTAGACACAAACTAGATACGGAATAGCTACGTTTCTTTCTATATGATAATATTACCCGAGGGGAGGAGATGCCTGAAAATTGGTTTCTTCTTTTCAAGAGTTGGGATTGAAGGATTTGCTAATGCCCGACCCTTCTCGACTAGAAACTCTTCCGCTCCTCCGGACCTTTGGAAAACCAAGAAGCAGAATGCAGTGTCTGCTATGATTGCCCCAGATGTAAGTTGGCCTCCCCCAGCCACAGCTATTTTAGCCGATTTTTTCTTTTGGATATGGCAAGTGGTTGTAACTGCTAAATACAAATCAATGAATGTACTTGAACTGCCGGTATCAATAAGGGCAATGCCTGTTTGTCCACCAACAGTGACCTTGACTGAAAATGTGCCAGCAGTGACCTGCCCTGAAACTGCATGAGCCGAAATATGCATGAGATACTCATTTGGAGGGGAGTCCTGATCCTGTGGGATTTCTTCTTCTTCTTGTACTGCAATCTCTTCTGTGGCATCATTTGGTGTGTCAGTTTCCTGCATGACATTGATAGTAGGGATTAACTTGCAGAAGTTTTTGATTGGTCTTTTTCATGTCATGGGATAACCCCCCCGAAAGAAGAGTGCAAAGACCAAGTTCCCATTTCCTCCGTTCATCCACGAGAATCGATATTCGTTCTTTCCACTTTGAATACGTCAATTCTCATCCGTTACTTGAGATTCGATACGTAAGATACGTCATTTCTCATCCGTAACTTCCATCCGATAAGGGCAATAAAGCCAAGGCAAGCTCATATTTGCGTATCTAAAGGCTTGGTGTGGAGTTTTGGGGAGAGGGCCTGGGTTTCGGGAGATGAAAAAAGCCTACTTTTACAGCTAAGTGATTAGGACTTGATCGAAAAATATTGCTCTCAAAACATGCATTTATGAGGTAAACTAGAAAAACACTACTTTTGACCCATAGTGATCCGCACTTTTTTCATTGGAAATCGAGTTTCCTTAGGGAAAAAGGACTTGCTAACTTTTGCAGCTATATGAAACGGACTTGCCTACGGCACTTTTGCACCGAAGAAACTAAAAAATAGTCTTTCTCCGCCTAAAAGCAAGGTAGGATTTCTACGAAACAAGTCCGGATAGGTAACTAGGCGGATAGGAAGGATTTCTACGAGCTTCAGTTCATGAATTGAAATATGCATGCATCCCATTCATAAGGAGTAGCTGGCTATCCGTGTGCAACACTCATTTCTTTCTAGGAAGATAAGATCCCGCTCTAAGGCATTGGAGCTGCTGGAATATGATACGAAAATACAGATTGATGTTTCTGCTTCTCCTCTCTCGGGAATAGTTTACCGACCGGGCCACCTGTAAATTCTTTAGTTAAAACAGGCCTCGGGAGTAGTCATCCTAGTATCGAAAATCATCTATTTTGCTTTCCGAAGGTAGACAGCAGCGTTGATTCTCCGATTATACGATGGCAACATGTGTGAAGTCTAGTACCAGATCATATCGGGGATAGCTAGCTCATCAGCAGTTCATTTCTATGTATGGCGAGAAGTCCAACTGTCAAGCATGGCACGATTCCAGAATCATCGCTTGGCTGCTGCTTAGATGAGATGAAACCTGAGCTGACTTCTCTGTTTTAGTACCGGCCAGGCCTGCTTCTTAAGTGAACTCATCCATTCCCTTGTTAGTACAGAAGGAGGCGATATCGTGTCAATTCCCTAAATAAAACCGTCTTTTCCAATGATTTAGGGCCCATACCCCAATAATGATGACGAAGAGGTCTTCCTGCTTCAAAAACAGGGCTTCCTGACCCGATAAAAGAGTGCACATGGAAGTAGTTCCGCTCAATTCTCCAATACGACTTCGGGTGTGACCCCAACCCCACCAAATGGTGATCCTCGAGACCAAAGGGCATTGAACGAGAGAGAAGGAAATCGTCCACAGAGAATCGGAGTATCCGGCCTAGTGATAGTTAGAAAGAGTTGGCCAACTGCCGGACCATGGCGATGCCGGAGAGCGGGGGAGAGGAGGTGGATGGGCTCGGGGTGCGGCGCGCCTAGCTTGGATCTCCTCCGCGATCTGCCTTTGGTGGTCCGGCGTGAGCATAACAAACGTGGTGATCCTCTGCCGGACCATGCATGGCGATGCCGGAGAGAGGGGGAGAGGAGGTGGATGGGCTCGGGTTGCGGCGTGCCTAGCCTGGATCTCCTCCGCGATCTGCCTTTGGTGCTCCGGCGTGAGCATAACAAACGTGGTAATCCTCTGCCGGCCATGGCGATGCCGGAGGAGAGCGGGGGAGAGGAGGTGGATGGGCTCGGGGTGCGGCGCCTAGCTTGGATCTCCTCCGCGATCTGCCTTTGGTGGTCCGGCGGAGACATAACAAACGTGGTGATCCTCTGCCGGACAATGCATGGTGATGCCGGAGAGCGGGGGAGAGGAGGTGGATGGGCTCGGGTTGCGGCGCGCCTAGCCTGGATCTCCTCCGCGATCTGCCTTTGGTGCTCCGGCATGAGCATAACAAACGTGGTGATCCTCTGCCGGACCATGGCGATGCCGGAGAGCGGGGGAGAGGAGGTGGATGGGCTCGGGGTGCGGCGCGCCTAGCTTGGATCTCCTCCGCGATCTGCCTTTGGTGGTCCGGCGTGAGCATAACAAACGTGGTGATCCTCTGCCGGACAATGCATGGGATGCCGGAGAGGGGGGAGAGAGGTGGATGGGCTCGGGTTGCGGCGCGCCTAGCCGGATCTCCTCCGCGATCTGCCTTTGGTGCTCCGGCTGAGCATAACAAACGTGGTGATCCTCTGCCGGACCATGGCGATGCGGAGAGCGGGGGAGAGGGAGGTGGATGGGCTGGGGTTGCGGCGCGCCTAGCCTGGATCTCCTCCGCGATCTGCCTTTGGTGGTCCGGCGTGAGCATAACAAACGTGGTGATCCTCTGCCGGACAATGCATGGCGATGCCGGAGAGAGGGGGAGATGAGGTGGATGGGCTCGGGTTGCGGCGCGCCTAGCCTGGATCTCCTCCGCGATCTGCCTTTGGTGCTCCGGCGTGAGCATAACAAACGTGGTGATCCTCTGCCGGACCATGGCGATGCCGGAGAGCGTGGGAGAGCGGCGCAGATAGGGAGGAGGTGGATGGTCTACGGTTGGGGGACACTGGCCGGCTTAAATAGCCGAATTTGGCCGCAGCCCAAATATGAGGCGGATATGGGGCGCCCGGACGCGTCCAACACGTAGGACTGACGGTGGGGCCCCACGCGGAATTGTCCGGAAACCTGGCGGTCCGATGGACGCCTCCTACGATTTGGTCAGCCCAGGCGTTTGAGACCCGTCGCCTGTCTGGACCAGATTTTCGTGACCGGTCAGTGACCGGACTGGTCGCCCAGATGTTTGGGGCCGGTTTGGGGCGCCCGACTGTGGATGCTCTAAGTCTAGCATTTTTTGTGTTAGCATGCACATTCACGTGTCACGTCACATGCACCAGGTCCTCGGGAATTTTAGAAGTACTACTCCAGTATATATACCGTACCTATATTCCAAGAAATTCTGGCATGTGGTCCGTAGATTGTTTTTCATATTACTACTCTGTGTAAGTGTGTACGTGAGGTAGACTATTCCGAGTTTGAGTTGGCACTGCTTGAACTGAAACTGAAAGCACACCTGTCGTCGGCCAACTGTCGCCACACGGCCGGGCTCTCCTAGGGAAAAAGTTAAAAAAGGAGATAGGCAGGCCCAAACATGAGAAGATCCCCGTGGAGAAGAGAGCGGACAGGACACCACAGTTTTACGTTTACCAATTTGATTTGAGTTGAGTTGGTCCCGTCATTCTCTCGTTGCGTCGATGGCCATCTAGGTGTGTCTGGGACTGTCTTCTCTTGCCCAGGTGAGGACACACCGCCGCCGTACCTGCGTGGAGCAACGCGGCCCGGCGGACGAGAACGAAAGCAACGATCCGGCGGACGAGAACGAAAGCAACGATCCTGCATGCCAAAGCATGCGGCGAGCCGACCATGCGGCCGACCATGCGGCGAGCCGTATGCCGCACGAGCACACCGCTCGCGGCCATGCATGCCAAAGCTACGTACGGTCGCATTCGCATCGCGCGCACGAGAGCGTCGTCGATCGGCGCCCGGCTGACGGCGCCACGTACGTGCCGCGCCCGGAGGGCCAAGTGTGTGGGTCCAGCCTCGCCTCGCCTCGCCTGCCTGCGCGCAATGCGTCAGCGACGACGTGGCCGGCCGCTGGGTTTGGACGGTAGCGCGCTCGAGTGAGCAGAGCACAGCAGCGCATCACCGAGATAGACACAGGAGCGCACCACCGAGACAGGAAGAAAACGGCATATATAAGCCCGCGCGCCCGGCCGGGGCATGCAGCCAGAGCCAACAAGAGAGAGAGAAGCCACCGCCCACCATCACCACCGGGAGAGAGAGAGAGAGAGAGAGAGAGAGAGAGAGAGAGAGAGAGAGAGAGAGAGAGACCAAGGACGGAGCTAGCACTAGCAGGCACCAGGCGGGGCGATCGATGATGGCGGCGCTCTCCTCCCTGGTCCTCGTCCTGCTGCTCGCCGTGACGTCTCAGGAGGCCGCGGCGACGATCACCAGGGGCGACTTCCCCCCGGGGTTCATCTTCGGCACCGGCTCCTCCTCTTACCAGGTGCGCCACTCGGACTCGGCTCACGCCCAGTGCCCCAGTGGCCAGCGACCCGCCTCCCTCGGCCTCGCCGTTGCGTATATCGTATCAATCACTATACCGCCGGTGGTTCTGGTTCGTACGTGTGGATTTCTCCTCAGTCCTCACCCTCTGTCAAAGCTAGCGGTTGAATAGGATCGCTAGCTGCTGAGCGCTGACAGCCAGACCAGCACTAGCATAGTACCTACCACCTTCCTTCTAGCTCCGTGATGAAAACAGATGCAGTATATATATGTATACCTACTGCAAGTCTACAATCTTTTTCGTTCAGGAAACAAATTTACATCTTGGTGCAGGGCAAATACAGTACTACGCCAACGTGTGTGCTCATCACTATATATCCTAGATAGCTAGCTAGCACCAGCACCACCGCATGTCATGTGCTCTGCTCCGGTCCGGTCGTCGTCGTCGCCGATCAATCTGCACCATACGTACCACTCAACCACATGTTCATACGCGGAAATGTTTCCTCTCCTCTTCCATGGAAAGCTGCTGTCCTGGCTTTCCATTTTCGTTCCTGTGCTCTCCTTCGTCTACGATCGGGTCACACGTGACACGCCGTGTCCTTTTCTTGTACAGAAAATTATGCATGCATGCCCGGTACCACCGGTCATACAGGGCATGTCATATGGTTTCTAAACGCTCTTATATTTCTTTGCAGAGGCAGGACTAACTCAATTCTTACCTTCATAAGAAAACGAGACTTCTCTTTCTTTTGCTTCACTAGTCTCTGATTTCTCTCCTCTCCAAGGCTCCAAGCTACAGCAACTGTCCCGCGGCCCTCCCTTCCCTTTCCCTTCGTATGCTCCTTGGTCTTTCTCACCCGTCGCATGCGACACATCCCATCAAAGAAACTCAACAGACCGTGCCATCCTCGTGTCATCCTTCGGATGGATGGATGGATGGAACAAGACGCGTGAGGAACTCATGGACATGGAATTTCTGACGCCAAAGGGCTTTCTCTTCTTCCTTCCTTCCACGTGTTCTCGCCCCCTCCCGCCATGTTTTTTCTTAATGATCTGAAGCGAATAAATAATAGTGCATGGTGATGATGCTGGATAATTAATTTCAAAAGCACTTGGTACACACTACTCCCTCCCAACGGCGTAGCCAGAAATAAAATGATGGGTGTGCACGCTCCAAAATAGTTAATTGAGCTATTGACTATTATGCTTGGGGGTTATTTAAAAGGATTAATTGGGCAGAATTCTTATATGGTAAAAAATATACCTCAAAATTCAAGGTGCGCCGCGGCAACCCGCTGGCCATGCCACTGTTCCCTCCATCTCATAATATAAGATTATTTTTTACACTATATCATAGTGTAAAAAGTGGTCTTCTGTTATGAGACGGAGGAACTAATATATATATACGGAAAACATTTCCTATCGGTAGTCTGATAGTAGGAAGCAATCCTCAGACCGCATGAAATCCGTCAATTTCTAATTAATCCCACGGTCAAGGCGCAGCCGTGCTAACCACCCGTATTTGACGCTGCCCCTGATTCCTTCATGTTCCATCTCTTTCAAACCTCTTCCTCCCTCGTGCCTCCGCCGCACCTTCATCCGAGCTCGCCGTCAACCACGACACCCCAGTCCTCTTCGAGTACGCATGTGAAATTCCGTGCCCCAAGTGACCTCGGTGGTGCACCATCCCGACATTAGATGGTCGTGCCCACCCTCTCCACTGTGTTTGTTGCATCGCGAGGTGCCTGGACCCTGGAGGTTTGAACCGAATGCCGGAGTACCTCCCGTCCCGTGGGCCGTCGGACGGAGAAGCAACATTGATTTTTTCCCCTGTTCGAAGTTTCTCCTCTGTATCAAAGGTGTTGCAATGCGTGAATCGACCATTGTTCCATCATCATGGGCAGGGGCGGATCCAGCACAAAAATGTCCTGGTGTCCACGTGCATGTCATATATACAATGATGGACACCAAGCAATAATATATAAAATAACACACCCAACAACACAAATTATATGGCAACGAGATTTCTTACCAAAATAAATAAACTGCTACACTTCCACTTGAATATGGTGGAGCTGGAGGATCATCCGGTTCATGTGATGGGCTAGCTATATCATCTTGTGCCGAGGTCTTCATTTTTTAAGAAACCTTTCCATAAATTCTCCTGTGATTAATTATTATTGTGTTAGCAACAATGTCCGAGTTACATTATTTGTGTTTGCATATGCGAGAATAGAAACAATAAACAAAACGTATTGATTGAATGATATGATTAGGGAGTTAAACTTAGTCGACATTGTGCCCCTGGTTAGATATGAATCGCAGCGAATTGTTCCCATTTGTGATAGCTTTAAATTTTATGACCCTAGCCATATAATTAGAAAAACAGAATTGAAAAATTGAAATGCCTACACACAGTTGAAATCTCAGATTTGAGAGAGATCGGCAATTACCGAGTGCTGGGTTGAGAGTTGAGACGTACCTCAAATTTTCAACAATCCCTGAGTGGGCGAGGGTAGAGGCGGCCGTCTAGCGATGCTTGAACAACGGCGACTGGGCGGACCGGCCGCTGGCCTCGCAACGAAGGAGGGGAAGGGGCGAGCACGGGCGACGCTGTGAGGGTTGAGTCGCAGAAGCCGAGCGGACGAGCAACTCGACAGGCACACGTACAACAAAGTAAGGTACAGCCGTATTGGGGATCGATTAATCAAGATCGATAGTTTTTATTTTCAACTCGACAGGCACACGTACAAGGTAACTCGATCGGCAATTACCAGGGATGGATTAATCGTTCGATCAGGAGTGGACATTTACGTAGATGGGCTGCACTGCCTCGCTTGTGTTTGTGTATCGCTGGGCTGCCGGTGTCCAGGTCTAAAAGTTACCGGTGTCCAGCCCACAAATCTGGACATTGTACAAGGTAAACACGTAGTTTACCCGGTGCCAGTGACACCGGATGACATAACGTGGCTCCGCCCCTGATCATGGGTCCCCACTCACAGATTATGCACAACATGATGTTTCCGGTAACCATGCATGCTTCGTAAGCTTCAGATATGTGTGCTTCGACATTCCAATTTGTTTGCATCGATGGATGAAATAGGTTTGTAGATAAAAAAAATGATCGATGCACACACATGTTAGCAACATTCGTTGCTAGCTTCAAGTTACAAAATTCTATGCTTCCACTAGGTATGAATTACATTGAGATAGCAACAAATTGATGATGCTTCTTAATATCCATGCTTCCAAACTTTATCGTACTTTCTTTTGATCCAGATAGTTTGCTACAATGAAACATACTTCTACTATTGTTTTGTATTCACTATTGCATTGTCAAGAAAATTGCTTGCATTCGAACATTGTCATCATGCTTCATATATTTCATATATGTGCTGACAGGGCAGACACTTTTTTTTTTCCTTCTGGAATAATGCCAGATCGAATCTAAAAATTGTCCATAAATCAATAGTGGTCTGATATAGCATGTAGAAAGACTACATGCTTCCTTACATGGGATTCTCTACTTCTTCACTACTGTACCATACATGTAATGCACACTGTTGCTTCATATCTTATATGCTTATACACCATGTGTAACAAACGTATACTTCAAGCGCGGATGTGTGTTGGCTTTGTAGCCGGTGGGCACCGCTGTAGACATATCTGGAGGCGACCGGTGCATGCACCAGTAAGTGTGATGTTACTTGGATCTGCCCGACAATGAGGACGACCGCAAGCGAAGGGAAGCAAGTCTATGGTTTATAGGAAAAATACAATGTTAACTTAGGAAGCATTGCATGCACCTTTGGTGACTTGAAGGAAATAAATTTGTATCATATCATTGTATGAACAAACAAAGCAGGAAACAAACTTATATGCAGTTAAAAGAAAACCATGGATACAATTAAGTATTGGACGGAAGCAAAGTTTTTTTGTGTGTGTTGGAAACTAATATAAAGATACATGAGACTTAAATTTTGTGGCATGGAAACAAATTCTTAGAAGCAAAATTTTGTTACTAGGAAGCAAAGTGCTTGGACCTAATTTTACTGTTACGTCCATAAAAAACCGGTCGCAATCGAAGCAAATTATCTCGTCGATGATGCTTGTAAAGCAATTCCAACTGCTTCTATAGAACAGAAAACATGTATCCTGTCATTGAAACAATGATGCTTCCTGACCCGCAAGAAAAGAAAAGAAAAGAAAATGATGCTTCCAATCATAAGAAGAATATTTTCATGGTACAAAATTTATTCTGCCATCTCAAATTAGAAACGTAACTAACTGTTGGATTTACCAAAATTGTGTCCACAAAAGCTGGGATTTTCCATCATTATCGGAAGCAGTTTTTGGAAACTAGTGGGGCTAGCGATTGCAGATAGGTAGTGATGTTCCGCAGAATTGGAACCACTAATAGCCTGAAACTCCTTTCGCAAAAAGTAAAAATAAAATAAATAGCCTGAAACTCTTTAAGCTATATGCTCACTCTTAGACCTGACAGTTCAGACAATGGTCAAAAACTAAGAAAAAGGATTGAGAATGGTCAAAGTTAACTGCCTTCGCTAGCTCTTAAAATTCTGTTGTTTAAATCTTCAGAATTCAGATCACAGCTATTATTTGTTGTATTGTATGGAATACTTTGCTGACCTGAATATTCGGCTGATTTTTCCAGGTTGAAGGTGCGGTCGCAGAGGACGGAAGAAAACCCAGCATCTGGGACACGTTCACACACTCAGGTTAGTTCTACTTTCCCCGCGATCTGTGCGTCTGAATCTGCCATGCGAATTATAACATGGAGTTTGGAACATCCACAGGGCACTTTGTCGACGGTGCCACTGCTGATGTGACTGCAGATCAGTATCACAAGTACAAGGTCAGTTTGTGAGACCAAGTGATGTTAAATGGTTGACTTTTCAGACCAATAATTTGGTGTTAATCTTACAGCTGATTTTGTGTTTGACAACAGGAAGATGTAAAACTTTTGAGCGACATGGGCGTCGACGCCTACAGATTTTCAATTGCCTGGCCTCGCCTTATTCCCGGTAAGGCCATACCGACAGTATCATGTTGACTATGTCTTTCAGAAATGAGGCCGTCAGTTCACTGATTTGATTATTTGCAATCCATGAAGATGGCCGAGGAGCTGTCAATCCAAAGGGACTGGAGTACTACAACAATCTTATCAATGAACTCCTGGCTCATGGTATTTAATCCTTGGCAGACTGAATCCTTCCTCGAAGAATAAAAATTCAAGGATCTTCAGATGTCCAGCTGCACAGAAGTGACTCATGCATATTTCTCTGCTTTATGTAGGAATCCAGCCTCACGTCACGATATATCATTTCGACTTCCCTCAGGCTCTTCAAGACGAATACAATGGCATGCTTAGTCGCAAATTCATGTACTTTCTTCTTGCCCCACTAATCAAAACCGTAACTACAACTGCAAATGCATTTTCGTAGAGGAGAAGAAATAATTTGCTTTTTTTTTGTCTTCTTGTCACATGGTTGCAGAGATGACTACACGGCATACGCAGAAGTGTGCTTCAAGAATTTTGGCGACAGGGTGAAATACTGGAGCACTGTCAATGAGCCAAACATCGAGCCCATCAGCGGATATGACAAGGGTATCCTCCCACCGCAGCGATGCTCATTCCCCTTCGGCGCCCTCAGATGCGATAATGGCAACTCTACCACAGAGCCATACATAGTAGCTCACCATCTTCTCCTTGCACATGCCTCAGCAGCGTCTCTATATAAAGATAAGTACCAGGTTAGGAACAATGCCGCATTTTACAGAACCATCCTGTTCATTTGGGATTAATCATTCCCACGTGTGTAATATTCCCTTTTGTTTTTTCAATGATCAGGCCAAGCAAGGAGGAAATATTGGACTCACATTGCTCGGTTGGTGGTACGAGCCTGCGACGCAAACACCTGAGGATATAGCAGCAGCTGAAAGGATGAACGACTTCCACGTTGGATGGTCTGCTCTTCTCTAGACCTCAAGTTTCATAGTAACGGCTATAATTTGTCGAGTCCGTGGCTTCGCTGTTCGACCCTTCCATGCTCATCGACGGAATTGATCATGAGGTGCGGCGGGAGGAGGAGACGGGGTGTTTCCGGCTCTGGGTGTGGATGGACGCAGTGGAGAAGCTCAAGACCTGCGGTGTGCTTCAGTTGGAGGAGCCGCTGGAGGAAGGCTCGCCCGGGATGCACTTCCCTGAGCTCAACATCACTCAGGAGGTGCCGCGGCGTTGGGGTCAGGTGGCCATGCTCGGGCATCCGGTGCTCATTCACCTTGATCATGTCATCGACTTCACCTGCCCGCTGAGCCCCAGCCCTGACAGCGGGATGAGCTGCGATAGTGGGATCAGCGGGCTGCCGTCTCAAGACGGAATGGTGGCGCCTTGGCCCGCTAGGTGGGGCTACAGATGGTTTCTCAACTATGAAGATGGAGACTTCCCACCGCCGCCACGGGCCTCAGTTCATTCCAGGCTGCATTTCCCTGATGCCGGTGGCAGTGGTGGAGGCGGAGGGCGGCGAACCTATGGTAGCGGCAACGGGTTCAGGCAGGCGAGCGTGGGGATGCAACAGGCTGGAGGAGGGGGACGGCAGCACCAACGGGGGAGTGGATCGGGCGGAGGAAATGGAGGCGGTGGCCGGAGATGCAACGGACGACCGGAGGAGGGCCTGTCCGTACCGCCGCTTATTGACATGGCGGGGATGGATGGAGCTCCCGTGGGTGTGGACCCGTTCGCGTGCACTGATGGCGCCCTGGAGCTCTCTGACCTCCTGCAGCAAGGGCCACAGGCGGCGACTGGGGAGACCACAACTCAAGATGGCATGGGCGAGGGCGGTCAGCGGATCGTGGAGGAAGAGCTGCTTGCCCCCTTTCGTGAAAGTCATAGGGAGCTGGGCGAGGATCAGCCGGAGCAGCTCTCTGTACTGCTGCTGGGAGGAAAAGAGGGAGGAAGGCCTAAAGAGGAAGGGAGGACGAGGCCATGCGGTGGGATGGGCAGCGTGCATGGCTGTTCCCATGCAAAAGCAGCAAGTGGTGCAGAGGCATCCCCCACGGTGGGACCAGATGTGGGGGAAAAGGTGGGTGATCGCCTGATGATTGAGGCGGCGCCTGGAGGCGGGGATGACCGCGCGGAGCGGGTGGACCTTTTTGGGCCGCACTCGCCTAGAACGGTCCCGTCTGGGGGTCCTCTGCTTCTGGGCCTCCAGCTAGAGTCTGAGGCGTCCAAGCCACAAGATGGGCCGGGGCCCGACACGGAGGCGGTCGCTAAGGAGATAGAGCGTGGGCCGGATGGGGCTGAGGAAGAAAATATGACGGCGATCGATCCACTTACGAGCTTCCTCATCTCCTGCTCTGCTCCCCCACCCACCGCTCTGCTTCCAACGCCGGCGGGCGGCGGCCACCGCAAGGAAGGCCAGGCGGAGCCGCTCTCCAGAAGAAGCAGTGGCAGGCTGGCTGCCAAGCCTACCGCGGGCTGGTCTACCATGGATAAAGTGAAGATGGTCCTGCTCAAAAAAAGTGACATTTGGCATGAAGGCACGCCCCAGGTGGCTGCGTCCGCGGTCGATCTGCAGAAGTACAGGGAGCTGTACAAGAAGCCACTGCCGGATGGCTTCATCGCGGCGATCGAATCGCTGATTGATGCCACCGGGCAGAGCAAAGGCAAGGAAGCAAGCGGGATAGGTCAGGCGATCTGCGTCTGATCCGCATGGGTTGGTCCGCTGTGTGGTTTAGCTGTTTATCCATGTTAGCATGTTGTGTCGATCTCTGTCGTAGGCGTGAGGGCGCGACGTGGGACGTGTTCGCCCCCCAAGTTCGTGATGTGGAGTGGGTTTGTGTGATGTTCGGGCTTGAATGTATGTCTGCTAGTTTCAGAGTTGAGTGTGTCTTGGTTCCTTTATGGATTTCGCCGTCTTGAATTGGAATGTGCGGGGACTCAATAACCCTGCGAAGAGGCGGGCGGTGCAGTTGTTTGTTGCTGAGCAAAGTTGCAAGATTGTCTGTCTGCAAGAAACAAAAATCTGTGACATGACTAGAAATCTGGTGCTTGAAACTTTGGGGCCGCGTTTTGCTGATAACTTCATCTCCCTGCCAGCCAATGGATCCAGAGGAGGGATTCTGATTGCTTGTTGCGACGATCATGAAATTACTGTTGAGCCGTTGGCGGCTGGGCCGCACACCGTGTCAGGTACAGTGAGGAGCAGGACTGATGGAGTGAGTTGGTCGATCACTGGGGTGTATGGACCACAATCAGAGGAGGATAAAGCTTTGTTCATTGAGGAACTAAAGATGATCAAGCAACACATGTTACCACGATGGATGGTGCTTGGAGATTTCAATATGATTTACCGAGCGAGAGACAAAAGTAACAACAATATTAACTTGCGGATGATGGGAAGATTCAGGGCTGCGATTGATGATCTTGAGTTGATTGATTTTCTGCTACTTGGGAGAAGGTTCACGTGGTCAAATGAGCGGGAAAATGTCACGCTCACCAAGATTGATAGGGTATTGGTCACGAGTGATTGGGAGGCTGCATTTCCTCACTTTCAGCTGTCACCTGCATCGACTAGTATTTCTGACCACTGCCCGCTGGTATTGAGAAAAATGGAGAGGACAAGATTCAAAGCTTTTCGTTTTGAGAACCATTGGTTGAAATGTCCAGAATTTCATGAGATTGTACAACGCACATGGGCGAAGGAGGTCAGGTCTGGTGATCCCATTTGAGTGCTGCACACCAAGCTCTCTAGAACAGCGAAGGCTCTTAAAGTGTGGAATAAGCAGCGGACCCGCTGGACTGTTTTTATATCGGCGCTCGCTAACGATGTGATATTCAGTCTGGACATGGCTCAAGAGGAGAGGGAGCTCTCGGCGGCGGAGAGACAATTACGTGCGCGACTCAAGGCCAAACTGTTGGGATTTGCGGCGGTGGACAGAGCGAGATGGCGGCAAAAATCAAGGATGACTGAAATTAGGGAGGGTGATGCAAGCACGCGGTTTTTCCACTTGAGAGCTTCGGGAAGGCGACAGAAGAACTACATTCCTACACTCAATGATACTGACGGTCCAGTGTCAGAGCATGAGGGCAAGGCCAAGATCCTTTTTGACAAGTTCCTGGGACTAATGGGGACACCGTTCGTCCGCTCGGTCAAGCTAAATTGGGATGTTTTGGGGCTGCCGTCAAGGGATTTGAGTCATCTTGAGGGAGCCTTTACTGAGCAGGAGCTGCTGACTGCGGTCCAAGACACACATGGAGAGAAGGCGCCGGGACCGGATGGGTTCACCGGGGCCTTCTTCAAAGCATGCTGGACAACGGTCAAGGTGGATTTGTTAGCTGCTGTTAACCGCGTGCACAGCCTCAGAGGGCAGAACTGGAGCATTGTCAACACGGCCAACATTGTGCTTTTGCCTAAGAGAGAGGGGGCGCAAGACGCGAATGATTTTCGACCTATTAGCCTCATGCATAGTATTCCGAAATTGCTAAGCAAGATGCTGGCAACGCGGTTGGCACATGAGATAAGCCACCTTGTTGCACACAACCAGAGTGCTTTCATCCGAGGGCGATCGATTCAGGATAACTTCCTGTATGTAAGGAATGTGGTCAAGGCTGCTCATAGTGCAAGGTCCCCCCTAGTGTTCCTCAAGCTCGATATTGCCAAGGCTTTTGACTCAATATGTTGGGGATTCTTGCTTGAGGTTCTGGAAGTGATGGGTTTTGGGCAGCGGTGGCGAGACATGATTGCCTTGATTTTGTCGTCCTCCTCCTCGAGAGTTTTGCTCAATGGCTCACCTGGATCACCGATTGTGCATAAATGTGGGCTACGGCAGGGAGATCCTTTGTCCCCGCTGCTGTTCATCATTGCGATTGAGCCGCTCCAGCGGTTGCTCTCCTTGGCCACGGAAAGAGGCATCCTCTCGCCGCTTAAGTTACGGATGGCGCGATTCCGGTCCAGTTTTTACGCGGATGATGCGGCGCTCTTTGTCAACCCCGTGCAGAATGACTTTGCTGCAGTTCAGGCCATTCTAAAGATTTTTGCGGATGCCTCGGGTTTAAAAACAAACATTCACAAGTCGGTGGCCTATCCCATCTCCTGCACGGGTGTTGATTTGGTGCCCTTAATGACTGTTTTTGGAGGGAAGCAAGATGCCCTTCCGTGTCAGTACTTGGGTTTGCCATTGGGTGTGCGAAAGCCAAAGAGAATTGAGATGCAGCCTCTGATTGACAAGATCGCGGGCAAGCTGGCTCCCAGGAAGGGGCGGCTGCTCAACAGAATGGGAAGGTTGATTTATACTAATTCAGTGGTCACGGCTACGGCCACATATTTTTTGACATCCTTTCCACCGGACAAATGGCTGATTAAGAAGGTGGACAAGCTCAGAAAGAACTTCCTTTGGGAGGCGGATGACGCGTCCATTGGCGGGAAGAGTCTGGTAAACTGAAAGCAAGTTTGCTCTCCAAAGAGATATGGAGGATTGGGCATAAAAAATATCGAGTGTTTCAGCCGAGCATTGAGATTGCGCTGGGAATGGTACAGATGGGAGGATGGAGATAGGCCGTGGAAAGGGACTGCTATGCCATGCGATGACACTGATAAACAGCTGTTCTCTAGTTGCACAACGATCTCATTGGGCGATGGAAGTATGGCAAGCTTCTAGATGGATAGGTGGCTGAGTGGCGAAACACCAATGGTTTTGGCGCCTGCGGTTTTCAAGCTGGCCCGTTTCAAAAAAGTATCGGTCAAAGAAGGAATACATAATGGTAAATGGATGCAAGGGCTTAACCGGATGAACAATGCTGAGCAGCTGACTCAGTTTGCAGAGCTTTGGAATAGGGTGCAAATGATAACTTTGTCGCCAGAGAAGGACACGATTGTTTGGAAACTTACTGCCAACGGTGTTTATTCGGCCTGCTCGGCCTATGAGGCTCAGTTTTTCGCTAGGATCGAGAAGCCACGGTTGGCTAGAGTGTGGAGGAGCAAGATGGAGGGGAAAGTGAGGTTTTTCTTATGGTTAATGCTTCAGAACAGAAATTGGACTGCCGACCGCTTGCAGGCAAGAGGCTGGCCACATAATGATCTCTGCAAGCTATGTGACCAAGAGCCTGAAACTGCGAATCACCTTGCTCTGCATTGCTCATTTGCTAAGGAGATTTGGTTTCAGTTCCGACAGACTAACGCTGCCATGTGCGATATGGCTGATGAGGCGCAGTCCGTTGGCGAGTGGTGGGAGAGGCTGTGCTCTGCCAGAGGGTCGAGGGAGCGAAACAGGGAGGAGATGACTCTGGCTGCCTACATTGTGTGGAATCTATGGAAGGAGAGGAATCGGAGAGTTTTCGAGCATAAGGAATTAACGGTTCTTGCGCTAACTGGGATCATCAAGGATGACGTTAAGTGCTTCGGTGAGGCCACTAGGGGGGTTCATACTGTAGGGTTGTGATGTAATATTTACTGCTTTCTAGTTTCCGTGCTGTAATGTGGGGATGCGACCTTCCTACGATGGTCGATCCGTTCTTGTATGACTTCTTTCTTCTATAATGCAAAGGCAGAGCTCCTGCTGTTCCCGTCAAAAATAATTTGCGTGTAACTAAAGCTAAATATCACTTGATCATGGCACAGGTATATGCATCCGCTAGTGCACGGAGATTACCCCCCGGTGATGAGGAAGAATGTTGGGTCCAGGCTACCATCTTTCACCGACGAAGAACTGAAGAGGGTGCTCGGATCTTTCGATTTTGTCGGATTTAACCACTACATTGCGTTATATGTGAAGGCTGATCTTAGCAAGCTGGATGATGAGCTGAGAGATTACATCGGTGATGCAGCAGTGAAATATGACAGTAAGAATTCTAATAACCTAAAGTCCTATCATGTGTTATATGTGCAATGAGAGGACTGGATTAACCTAATTCATTTGCACATGTATTCTTGCAGTGCCATTTTTTAACTCGAAGAACCAGGTATTCACCGCTACAATTTATTTAATTTCTAATCAATTTAGTTGGGAAATGAACTTTGTTCCCAACATAACTAAATCATTTGTATGTCTGTATGGGCGTGTGGCTAAAATTATACTGTAACAGCTCCTGTTTGGGTTGAAAAGCGATTTCCAGTCGTCGACACCGTGGGCTCTGAAGAAAATGCTGGGGCATCTCCAGCTCAAATACAAGAACCCTATAGTCATGATCCATGAGAACGGTAAATTCACTAACAGAACTTTCAAGTACCCTAGAACATCATGATCCCGAGGAATCATCAAGCTGAAATATCATGTCCTCAATGTTCATATTTACCAGGAGCTGCTGGGAACGCCCCCGACGACGAGTTCAGGTCGCAGTACCTGCAGGACTACATCGAGGCGACCCTCGAATCCAGCAGGTACCAACACCATCTATTCATCTCAGCACAAGAGAAATATGACACTGAAATATATTGACATAGTTTATCTCACCGTTCTTTTTGTTGCTGGGTGATCAGGAACGGGTCCAATGTGCAGGGCTACTTCGTGTGGTCATTCCTGGACATGTTCGAGTATATATTCGGCTATCGCATGGGTTTTGGCCTCTATGGTGTGGACTTCAACTCTGAGGAGAGGACGAGGTACCAGAGGCACTCCGCCAAGTGGTTCACCGGCTTCCTCCATGGCAGCGAGCTCAGGCCGGTGGATCTGCCTGGCAAGGCCTATTCCCAGTGATCTTGTCACACTTCTTCACGCTTCCGTAGCCCACGAAGAGGAAAATGCACTAATAAGCCTGGATGGTTAGGTGTTGTTTTTGGATGGAAATTGAGCTTTGCTTGGGCAGCAGGGTGTATAGGCCTCTGCTTCTTTGGATTCGATTCTTCCTAATATATACTAGCCTATCCCCGTGCGGCGGCACGCCGCGCCCGTCGGTGTGGTTATATATGCATTGTGTTTATTTTTTGCAATAAGAGTGTGACCATTTTAAAATAAGAGATTGTTATATGAAATTATGGATGTGGGAAAATAAGATGGAAAGCTGACCTCCGGTGTGAAAATGACCGAAAATGATACACTTACAGGCAACTTTTACGGAAAGCTGGCTATCGCACTGATGTGGCAGAATGAGAGAGCCATGTGAGCCGCAGTTCACACAAAGTGAAATATTGAGCGCCAATCAGCTGGCTCCCCCTCCGCGCGTACATGTTTTCCGTGGGCTGGCCGTCCCTAAGTGTAGCATCGTTGGAAAATGACAATGCCACAAAACAATGTGACAGACATAAAGTTGTATTCAACAAAAAATGTCAGACTTGCCTAAAAAAAATGCCAGACTGTTCCTCACCTAACACAAAAGCATGATGAGAAAACATTGGCCTTGCGAGCTGATATTTTTTTTAGAACATTGGGTTAAATTGAAAGACAAAGTAAATGAGAGGAGTATGAAATAATTCTAAAGTAATGGTATATGAATATTCAACTCTTAAATCTGCGCCAATTCTCTTTAAATATCAAGTCTTCATGAACGCCATTTGGTGTTGTTTGACAAATTAACAGAACACAAAAAGCAATGGAAACGTGCGCATTCTCACCTGGTGGTGACGGCTTTGTGCCTTCTTATGTGCAATAGTAAGATGAACGCATTAGACGGTAGCACGGGATATTTACAACCGATTTGGATGGCTGTCCAATAATAGACTAGGTGTTTAGTCATTTTGTTCTATTTTCGCTGGTTGTAGCAAATTTATTTTTTACCTATCTTTAGCCCTTTTGAGAGCAAGTTTTGTATCACAGGCCTTTTGTGTGACATTTTTGCTAAATAATATGGCTGCATGCATCGTCGGATGCAGAGGCCGGGGGTATTCCTCTTTTTCCAAAAAAAAAAAAAACACTCGAGCACATTCAATTACATTACTTTGTGAAATAGTAGTAGACCGCAAGACAAACTCGTAGAAGTGCATCTCATTTTAGGCACCATGATAACCTACATTCTCTGCCGGAAAGAACATATTGGCACAAGGTGCAAATTCACACATAGATACAGGAAGTACTACTTTCACCTTCCTCCATTCAACTATTGGAACTTCGGAAGGCTTACGGTAGCCAACAACAACTTAACATCCATACTATAGCAGATCTTCTTCACATAAAGTGATAAGAAACGTGCCCCCTCGCTAGTAGAAAACCTACCTTTGGTCCGGAGCATTAGTCCCGGCCAGGTTTGGGCCCGGGACTAATGTGATCATTAGTCTCAGTTCCAACGGCTAGGAGCGGACGCGGGCACGACTACCTTTAGTCCCGGTTCATATGGGACCTCTAGTCCCGGTTTGTGATACCAACCGGGAATAAAGGGGTGATGGCAGGCTGAGGGCCCTGGGAGCACATTTAGTCCCGGTAGGTATCACAAACTGGGATTAAAGATAGACCTTTAGTCCCGGTAGTTGACACCAAACGGGACTAAAGATATCCCTATATATAGTGCTTCGTCCAGCCCAAGCCCAAGCTCTTCTTTCTCTCCTCCCTGTTTCCTTCCCCTAGCTCGAGCTCATCCTCCATTTTTGCCAAGATTTATCAAGATTGGAGGCACCCCATTTATCCAAGGGTTCTAAAAGGTTAGCAACTTCATCCTTTAATGTCTCATTGCTAGGTTAGCTCGGTTCATGCTCTATAAGTATGGTGATTTCTTTCTGTAATTTAAATCTTTAGCTCAGCTCGTTCATTTTCTGTAATTATCCTCACTATATTCTTTTGTACGCTATTATGCAGAATAAAGATTCTCGAATGCTAAAAAGAGGGAATCTTTGACATTGGGTTCATTGACCCATATATCATTCATGAAATAATGATAAAAGACTACCCCGATGACATAGAGGCTAACTTGCTAAGGTTTTTGAAGGCACAAAATACGAAAACAGATATACTATTTCCTTACAACTTCAAGTGAGTGTTACTGTCTTGTACTACAAATTCTATTTTTGCTTACTCGATATTAAGTGTAGTTCATGAGTTATGCATGCCTGCTTATATAAACGTGAGCGTAGGTTTCACTGGATCCTGCTATAACATTAGAGTTGACGCTGGAACTGTTGAAACCATGGACTCACTAGGTAGAGACCCTAAAGAATACACCAGCGTGATTTTGATGCTCGACAGGTAATTTCAATCAGTATCACACTATATCGGCCTTTTTCGTTCATTTCCTGATATCAAATCATTAATAACTCATTTATTCATTTTCTTTGCCGGGCAGGGTTTGGAAACGGTTCACCAAAGAGGTTGTCGGTGAATGGTAACCGAAGCTGACATGACGATGGATCAAGGTAATTAAGTAGTACTAGCTAGGTCCGCGCACCTCTTTAATTCTAGTATCAATACCATTATCATGCTTGATTATTATCTGATTGAATTCTATTCTCGCAAAGTGCATGAGGCAGGAACAAGGGAATAATTTATGTGCATACTACGTTTGCGAGAACATTCGTATGACGACCAAATGACACAGAGATGTAAGACAACTTCAGGTACGTAAACACTATTTTTTTTTTCATGATCTAATATATATACACACAACTAATATATTCATATTGATCTCCTTCTTTAAAGATGCAAGAGATGCGGGATAGGCTCCTACCAGAGAACCGCATACGAGCAATTCAAGAGGAATTTGCGGGATTCTTTTTAAGGAGGTCATATCTGAAAGAGGAGAATACCATTGCATCTTATGTCTGCATATAATGATCTGTAAATGGTAGGAGAAATTGTATATACCAAATTGTATGTATGTATATATATATATATATACATAAACACTATTCTGATCACGGGATCAGAATATTATTCTGATCACAACATGAACTTCTTGAGTTACACGCCTGAACTTCCCTCTGTAGGAACCCGACCTTCGGGCTATCTTCGCAACCGTGTCTCCCCGCGCGAATTATTTTGGTTAGTCGTGTTCTATATGATGTAACTGTAATCTAGAAACGGTTTTTAGCAACTAAATGCCCGTTTTAAATAGGAATCTCGCTCGTTGGCGGATTTTGCTCTCGGGTCGTGATGAACTTGCGTTTTTTGCAATTTTACTGCCTGAGTTGTTTGACCTGAACTCCCCCCTGTGCTAGGTTGAACTTCCGCCAATATTGCCCAAATGGGGCTTGCGATATACCATTGGAAAGCTATGGACACCAGTATCATGACCCAAGTTAATTTTTTGACAAAATGTAAGCGGTTTAAGAGCAGTTTTGAAAACCATTTTTTCTTCCTACAAAAAACGTGAATTGTATTTTCGATCGCGTTTCTAAACCATTTATCGGAATGAGGCAAATAATATGGCGTTGGAAAGCCGCTGCAAAACCGCTCCTTCCACATGTTTAAAGTTTTCTCTAATTCCCTATGGTTAAAGAGTAATTTGGAAAATCGTAAAATTTCGCAAATCGAACAGTCGAATTCGTATTTTTGATGCCATTTCGAAACGGCTAATCCAACTGAAGCAAATGATATGGCGTTGAAAAGCTTATGAAAATGCGCTACTTTTTCATGTTGAACGTTTTTTCTAATTTTGAACGGTTTAAGAGTAATTTAGAAAACGGGACAAGTTCCACCGAGTTCGTATTTTCGAGATATTTTTTAACGTACGTCCGAATGTAGCAAATGATATGGCGTTGGAAAGCTTGAACAAACGCGAAACTTTTTGGTATATATTGTTTCTCCCAATTCATTACGGTTTTATGTCAATTTTAAAAATGGCTAAAAATGTATTTTCGCCGTAATTTTTACAAACTTTATCGGAATGGGGCAAATAATATACCGTTGAAATGCTACAGAAAATGCGAAACTTTTTCATGTTGATGGTTTTCTTTGATTCCTGGCCGTTTTCAAGTAATTTCGAAAACGGCGAGATCAAGCGTTCTGCCTTTATCGCGAAACAGATTCTTCGAAAATGCACCGCGTGAAGAACTTGAACTTCTCGGCGTGTGTACTTGAACTTCACTCTGTTTTTCAAGGGCTTTTGTTGCTCGCAGCTCTCCATCCACTCACCGGAATTGAGCAAGTGATATACCGATGGAAAGCTGCTGTAAACACGCAACTTTCCCGTGTTGATCATTTTTTCATACTCGCGACGGTTTTAAAAAAATTTCATCTGAAATTCGTTCAGTGTAGTAGTTGAACTTCCTACTTATTTCATGTTGAACTTCTGTGACGTATTTTCATTTGTAATTTTCTCATCCATTCGTTAGTGTTACACAAATGATATTCCTTTTGTACAAACCTTTCTCACAATAATTTTTTTAACTTTCTCCGACCGAGGACTTGAACTTATAACAACAAAAAAATTGGAACTTGCTTTTTAATTTATTTTTCTCATATTAAACACACACCATGTAGTACATGAACTTTTTCCATTTTTATAATTTAAATTTTTTATTTTCTTTTTGAAATCAAATTGCTCCCAAATAATAACTGAACTTATTTGTGGATTGAGAGAATTATTTTAAAACGCAAAAAAACAATTTCTTTTTTGTGTTTTTAAACATGGAAATACAAGGTGAACCTCTCTCGCAAGAATTTTTGAACTTCCCCGGTCAAAGCACATGAACTTCTAGCAACAAAACTTTTAGCCTTTGCTTTTTCATTCTTTTTTTAATTTGGCCTTCGTGGGTTATTGTTTAGTAAAGACAAAAATCCTAAATTAGTAATAAATATTGAACCGCTTCGTTATTTAAATTTGAACTTTTCAGTTTTTTTTTAACTTCTAGGGGTATTGCTAGAAATGGAGAAAATCAATTTTTTATTAAAAAATTGAACTACTCTATTATTTCAATTTGACCTTCTTGGTTTATTTTTTAAAACAGAAAAAATAATTTTTATAAACATCAAACCATTTTGTTATTTTAAATTCAACTTCTTGGTTCTTTTAGTTTGAGCTTGTAGTTTTTTAAAAACGGGGAAATCTATTTAAACTTTTTTAGTTGTTTTTTTATTCTAATTTAAAGTTCTTTGTTTTATTCTTTAGTAACGAGGAAAAAATCTAACTTTTTAAAAACTTCGAACCTCCCTGTTATTTTAATTTGAACTTCTTAGTTTTATTCTTTAGGAAAAAAAAATATGATTTTTAAATAAGCATGAAACATTTTTAAAACTGAACTTCGTACTTTTATTTTTTTTCATAGAAACGGAAATAATTTGAGTTTTACATATACATCGAACTACTCCGTTATTTTATTTTGAACTTCTCGATTTTTATTTGTTTAGTAGCAAGAAAAATCCGAGTTGTCTTTTTCGTTGAACCGCTTCGTTATTTAAACTCGAACTTCTAGGTTCTTCATTATTTAAATTTGAATTCCATTATTTCTAATTTTTGAAAATTTAATTATTTGGTTTTGTTGTTCGAAATTTTCTCAACGGACATCAAGTCAAGTTTTTCATAAGCCAAATAAAGAAACAGTCCAACAAGAAAAAGACATACTTTCAATTTTTTTTCTTTCGGGGAATAAACAGTGTGTTTTTAATTTTGGACTAGGCTTCATCGGACGGAGCAACTGGTTTTCACTGACAGCTGAACGCTGAACTTGGTTGATTTTAGTCTCTGGCCTTCCAAACTCGGTAGATACAGAAGGTCGTGAGAACTTTCTTCTCCAGCATCATACAAAGTTCTCAAGCATTGTATCCACATTTGTAGACAAATCTAATTTTTTTATTTATACAAAGTAGATAGAAACACATATATTTGCATGGGTGTACTGGTCAACCAATTCATCATCACACGTGCATACAAAAGCACATGAGATCTGCACCAACGTACTCATTGACAACACACTCGTGTGCAAACAATCCATCATCAAAGTACGAGGCTCCTCGTTGCACGGATCCGAGAGAAGAGGCAGGGTACGTAACTCGCGTGCTTGTAGCACTAGCAAGCAGCAGCATCTCATGTGCTGGCGAGCACAAGATATTGCTCGACGCAACCACGGGTGGCAGCAGGTCACGGCGGCGTCGCGTATGTAGGTGCAGAAATCTGAATTGTTCAGAGAAAAGTGAGAACAGTGAACTTGTAGCTTATAGAATCTGAAGTTCTTTGAATCGAAGTTGGACTTTTATCCGGCGCCAAGCTGAACTTCTTTGAATCTGAAGATGTAGTATAAGAAGCAGCAACAGCAACCAGCAGCACTGCCACCATGTTCAGGAGCACGAGCTCACATGCTACAGGAGGTATGAGGTGGGGATGTCCTGCGTTTGAGGAATGATGAAAAGTTCAGAACACTGCATTGAGGCATAACCTTGAGCACCTTGGGTTCACTACAGGCGTTTGCCTGTCTACAATCGCCACCGAACTTGGCACTTGAACTTCTTTTCCAGGCACGGTGCACGCGCACACAGAGAGCGCCATACGAACTTGAACAGAGTAAGGACGGTCACCGCCGTGGGCGCATGCAGTTCGACTCCTTCAGATGGGGAAGAAGGCAGGGTGGGGAACTGCACCGGATCAGGTAGGGGAGGCACTCGGCCCCGCGGCGGTAGGCGAACGACGTCGGGCTTGGGTGGCGGGGGAGGAGCTCCATGGCGGCGGCCGGAGGATCTCGGCCGGAGCGAGGATCCCAGGTTGCGGGGGTGGACGCGGCGGCGGGGATCCAATGCGCCTAGGCCACGCAGCGGGCGGATCCAGGCACGGCAGCGGATGTATCCCAGGGCGAGGCGGCGCAGAGGTTGAAGCAAGGGGAGGCGGTCGCCGCGGTCGAAGCAGGGGAGGGAGGGAGGCGGCTTTGGCGGGGGATCCAGGTCAGCGGCGGCGCGCTTCACCGGGGCTGGGGCCGGCGCCGGCGGGGGTGGGTTGGGGCGCCTCCGCACTGGGTAGTTGCGGGAGGGCGGGTGGAGGTGGGAGGGCGGGGTGCCGGGCGGATCGGGATTTTCTTTTCTTTTTGCGCGAGTTCCGGAGGATCCTGTCGGCTCCTATATGGGGAGCTGTGATCCAAATAGTTATTCTAATCCTGGGATTAGAATAGTGCTGTGTGTGTGTCACTAGTAGAAAAAGGCCCATTTGTCCCGGTTCCCAAACCGGGACTAAAGGGTCGGGACTAAAGGCCCCCCCTTTAGTCCCGGTTGTGTTACGAACCGGGACTAAAAGCCCTCCACGTGGCCGCTCTCTGGAGCTCCACCTTTAGTCCCGGTTGGTGTTTTTTTGAAATTTTGTTTTTCTGATTTTTTTTGAAAAAAATTTGATTTTTTTTATTTTTTTTTATTTTCAAATTTCTGAATTATTTGACAATTCAATCTCTAATCAGCCCTGTTTTTTTGAAATTTTGTTTTTCTGAATTTTTTTGAAAAAAAAAATTGGTTTTTTTTGAATTTTTTCTTATTTTCAAATTTCTGAATTATTTGACAATTCAATCTCTAATCAGCCCTCAATTATGAACCACTCATTCCAAATCGTCTAACTTCCCGATCGGTCACCCATCATCTCACTACTCCAGCCTGAGCACGCTTAACTTTCGAGTTCTATTCCCCCTAGTTTCCAAGTCTGCACTTGTTGTTTTCCTGACAATACTAAGCTGTCAATCCTATTAACCCTTAGGAGTAGAACTTGAGCATTAAGCACCGTTTGAGTTTGAAACTATTATTCTAAAAAACAATAATTATTTATTAACACTAATATTTCTTGAATAAGTAGTTTGACCACAGTTTGACCAGATTTGACCATAGTTTGATCACAGTTTGACCAAAAGTCAAAAAACTAAAAATAATTATTTATTAACACTAATATTTCCTGAATCAGTAGTTTGACCAGATTTAACAAAAAATCAAAAAAACTGAAATTTGAGCATATCTTTTTTTCCTTTCAGAATTTGAGGATTCTAAAAATTTGCAAACAGGCCTACGACCGTCAAAATCGGATGCGGATTTTCGTGCTGATTTTTTTGATATATTATGCGTTTTTTTTCGACATCGTATGCAAAAGATATGGCCGTTTTACTTTTTCATAACATTTTTTTGCAAAACATGTCCAAATTTAAGTTTTTTAATTTTCCTAACTAGTAGATGTAGTAACATAACTACATCTCGAAGGATTTTAATTTTTGAAGTTTTTATCATTTTCTTTTGTTTTTTACAAAACTGAAAAGGCGATACACGCGGGGGGGGGGGGTGGGGGGGGGGGGGGGGGGGGGGGGGGTATCGTGCCCTTTAGTCCCGGTTCGTGTCTCAAACCGGGACTAAAGGTCCCATTTAAACCGGGACTAATGCCTTCCCGACGCCTTAGCCGCTCGAACCGGGACTAATGCTCACATTAGTCCCGGTTCGTGATGCAACCGGGAATAATGTGTAAATTGAGCTGTGACCAAAGACTTGTTTTCTACTAGTGTGTGTGCGCGCGCGCGCATGATCGTACGAAAAATTATATGATATATGTATGATCGTACGAGAAATTATATTATATATGCATAACGTGTACAGTATGTAGTAGCGTAAAATATGTTTGAAATGAAAAAAAATTGAATGGAAAACACAAAATGAAAACGAATAATAAACCATAAACCATAAACCCTAAAACTCTAAACCCTTAGTCCCGGTTGGTGACACCAACCAGGACTAAAGGTCCCCTAGCCTCCGGCGCGCGCTCGCGGCCACGTGGAGGGACTTTAGTCCCGGGTCATGGCCAACCGGAACTAAAGGGGGGGCCTTTAGTCCCGATTTATTTGTCTCGGTTGGTGACCTGGGACTAAAGGCCGTTCCCAACCGGGACAAAAGGCTTTTTCTCTACTAGTGCCTGAACTATAATTATAGGTTGATAAACTAACAAGGGGCGGAACCACAGTGCTAATAAGTGGAAAAAGTTGCACAAAATTGGTATTTGGTGCTAATGATTGAGAAAAGCTGCACAAAACTGTCTATTTGGTCTCAATGTATGCCTCTTTGCACAGAATAAGATGTTGGAGCAGCGTAAAAAAAAAAAACGCAAGGGAATCAACAAAAAGAGAGTAGCCCAAATTAAAGATAATCTAGAACTCTTGTTCAATCATGAAGTCATATGTGTCAATGACTACTGAAAAAGTAATAGATGGGCAAGAGATACATCACCCATGTAGTAACTAACTAACTATAAACATGGGTTTTCAAAGCACCTTCCTAGAGATATTAAGAATATAGGAAGCCCAGGTCTAGTGGTCAGCAAGACAGACAACATGGCAACTTCTTGGACGTAGATCCTCTATTCCATAAACAATATGCTTGACCCTCTTCCATGATCAATCCGCTAACTTGACGCCCTTGCAGATGTTGGCCTGCTAACAGAAACATTTTTGCATTATTGCACTTGCGTATGTGATGGGAAACACTTGCATATTAGTAGCAGTGAAGAATTCAGCCAAAACCCAAAAGTATAGCTATGTTCTACTCCCTCTGTTCCACAATATAAACTGTTTTTGCAAGCTAAAACATCTTGAAAAAATATCTTATATTATGAGACGAAGAGAGTATTTTATATACAATGTTTCTGTGTGGTTTTGTTACCGGTTGGATACAGCCAAGCCGCAGTTCCTACCTAGTTTTAAATAACACAATCGAGCACAGCTACGCCTCACGGCGTCGCGGTCGCAGCGACAGTGGATTGGTAGTAACGAACGTCGACGTGGGCGGAAATGGTAGTGGTCTCGGTCGACGACGCGCGTGGTGGACGTTCGTCTCTACGGGAATTAAGCCTTGCTCTGCTATCATCGGGCCGGGAAGGAAACAGGCGGCGGTCCCTTCATATTCTTGTGGTCATATGGCGCCGAGCTTGCGTGCTGTTCCTTCGCTCTGCTCGAAACAGGCTTGCGTGATGCATGTTGGTTCACTCTGGCTAACTGTGGGATAACTGCATGAGAGCATCTACAGCCGGACTTAACAAATTCGGACCCTCAAACGCCCGCAGACGTGCCCGGATACGTCCGCGGACAATGATCAGGCACTTCTCAAATTACGTTGTCCATATCCGTGTCTCTCATATCCAAACCCCTAATCCATACTATATCATGCAACGTCGATGAAAGTACGTACATCAGCTTCGGACATAGAAATTGCACAATAGTTCATCAAAAGATCCATCAAAGTTCACATAAACGACGGGCAACTTTATACTACATTTAAAACTTGAAATTAAAATTAACTTCGCCACTTCCGGGCCGGCCCTTTCCCCTTCTGGTCGCCGGCATAGTTGTACCCGTCGGCGGCTGGTGGAGGATCGTCCGATTCATCGGAGGAGGATCCGTGGTCGTCGGAGGAGGAGGAGTCGACGATGACGAGGCCCTTGAGGCGCTGGACGGCCCGGTCCTGCTGGCGCCTGAGCTTGGCCAGCCGAGCCGCCTCCTTCGCCTTCTCCAACGCTCCCGCTTGGACTGCTCGATGGCAAGCCGAAGAGCCTTGGCGTTCTTCCGGTGGAGCCGCCTAGCGTCCGTCTCCGCCGTCGTAAGCGATCTGCGGTAGACCCACGCGAGGAGTCGCTGGTCCTTGTCAGGCTCCGCCGGTAACCCACGCCGGCGGAGGACAGAGCTCTCCACAGCCTCCCTCTCCCTTGCCCGCTGCCTCTCGCGACGGGCGGTGCGCGCCTCCGACTCCGGCGTGCGCGTCCGGGCCGGCGGGGCGGGCACAAGCACCCACCGCTGCCCATGAGGGGGAGCAGCAGCCGGCGGGGCGAGGGACGGCGTGGGGAAGCAGCAGCCGGCGGGGCGAGGGGACGGCGTAGGGGAGGCGCCGATTGCGCTGGCCGCCTGTCGGAGCTGCCCATGGGCTGGGAGGGGCCAGCGCCGGTGTCCGAGATGCACCGAGGGGAAGCGGCGGCTGTGGCGAGGCTGCAGATCCGGAGCTGCCCCCGGTCTCCACCTTGGACCGCTCCAAGGCGATGCGGAGGGCAAGCTCATACTCCGGATCAACCTCATCGTCGGAGCGGCTGCCGGAGCTCGACATTGCGCCGGATTCGATCGAAATCGGTGAGGAAAGAGGAGAGGATGGAGCGAGAGAGAAGAGTGAGTGAGCTAGGGTTTCAGACCGACGAGGCTGATGAGGTTTTTTGTGGGACATCCGTGTGGTCGGTGATGGGCCGGGCTTGTCAGGCGGACGCGCCCGGGCCACTCCATATCCGCCTCGTATTTGGGCTAGATATGGGGGTGCCGGTCAGTCCGGGCATTTAAGGCCCGTTTGAGGCGTCCGTCTGGATCGAAAAAAAGTGACCGGGCAGTCCGCCCGGACGTATGAGGCGGCTTTGA
This sequence comes from Thinopyrum elongatum, assembly GCA_011799875.1. NCBI lineage: Eukaryota > Viridiplantae > Streptophyta > Magnoliopsida > Poales > Poaceae > Thinopyrum > Thinopyrum elongatum. The sequence continues at coordinate 396,179,247 of CM022301.1, read as the reverse complement.
GAGGTCCGGATGTAGATGCTCTAATAGTTGACAGAAGGTCAGATTCCTTTTCCGGCGAGGTCAGAAGGTCAGAAGTAGAGCATGTTACGAAGCTAGCTAGTCTGGCGAGGTCAGAAGGTCAGATTCCTTTTCCCCGCACGATGACAGCTCACATTCCGGGCGACCATGCCGCGAGCCGTATGCGCACAAGCACACCGCCCTCGGCACCCGGAGCAAGGCCGAGGAGGAGGACGACGATGAGGATAGAGCGGAGTTCCTACAAGATTACCTGCATACCCTTTACATGTCCATACAGTGCACATGCAACTTCTCTTTTCCATCGTCTTCTTTCTCGCCTTTCTCTGGTTTTTTTTGTTCGTTCTGAAAACTGTGTTGCAGGAACGGATCAAACGCGTGGGGATACTTCGTGTGGTCCTTCCTGGACGTCTTCGAGTTCCTCTTCGACTACCGGTTGCACTTCGGAATGTGCGGCGTCGACATGGGCGACCCGGCGAGGACAAGGTACCTAAGGAGCTCGGCTCGCTGGTACTCCGGCTTCCTCGCCGGTGGCGAGCTCCGGCCGGCTGCTCGGGCCCAGAAGTCCTATGTCCAATGAAAAAACAAGAGACGCTCGCATGTGACTCTGCACGTGTGTTTGTTTTCCTCGAGTAGCATGAAGGAAATATGCCCTAGAGGCAATAATAAAGTTGTTATTTTATATTTCTTTATTCATGATAAAGGTTTATTATTCATGCTAGAATTGTATTGATCGGAAACTTAAATACATGTGTGAATACATAAACAAATACTAGTAAGTCTCTACTAGACTAGCTCGTTGATCAAAGATGGTTAAGGTTTCCTAACCATAGACATGTGTTGTCATTTGATAATGGGATCACATCATTAGGAGAATGATGTGATGGACAAGACCCATCCGTTAGCTTAGCATATGATCGTTCAGTTTATTGCTACTGCTTTCTTGAATGTCAAATACATGTTCCTTTGACCATGAGATCATGCAACTCCCGGATACCGGAGGAATACCTTGTGTGCTATCAAACGTCACAACATAACTGGGTGATCATAAAGATGCTCTACAGGTATCTCCAAAGGTGTTTGTTGAGTTGGCATGGATCGAGATTGGGATTTGTCACTCCGAGTATTGGAGAGGTATCTCTAGGCCCTCTCGGTAATACACATCATAACAAGCCTTGCAAGCAAATGACTAATAATGTTACTGTCTACAAAGCTTGACTTATTGCGAAAGGTTTTTGACAAGTTCAAGGAGTTGACTACGATGAGACTTTCTCATCCGTAGCGATGCTTAAGTCTGTCCGAATTATGTTAGTAATTGCCGCATTTTATGATTATGAAATCTGGCAAATGAAAGTCAAAACTATATTCCTTAATGGATTTCTTAAAGAAGAGTTGTATATGATGCAACCAGAAGGTTTTGTCGATCCTAAAGGTGCTGACAAAGTGTGCAAGCTCCAGCGATCCATCTATGGACTGGTGCAAGCATCTCGGAGTTGGAATATACGCTTTGATGAGGTGATCAAAGCATATGGTTTTATACAGACTTACGATGAAGCCTGTATTTACAAGAAAGTGAGTAGGAGCTCTGTAGCATTTCTAATATTATATGTGGATGACATATTGTTGATTGAAAATGATATAGAATTTCTGGATAGCATAAAAGGATACTTGAATAAGAATTTTTCAATGAAAGATCTTGGTGAAGCTGCTTATATATTGGGCATCAAGATCTATAGGGATAGATCGAGACGCTTAATAGGACTTTCACAAAGCACATACCTTGACAAAGTTTTGAAGAAGTTCAAAATAGATCAGTCAAAGAAAGGGTTCTTGCCTGTGTTACAAGGTGTGAAATTGAGTCAAACCCGACCACTGCAGAAGATAGAGAGAAAATGAAAGTCATTCCCCATGCCTCAGCCATAGGTTCTATCATGTATGATATGCTGTGTACCAGACCTGATGTGTGCCTTGCCATAAGTTTGGTAGGGAGGTAGCAAAGTAATCCAAGAGTGGATCACTGGACAACGGTCAAGAACATCCTGAAGTACCTGAAAAGGACCAAGGATATGTTTCTCGTTTATGGAGGTGATGAAGAGCTCGTCGTAAATGGTTACGTCGATGCTAGCTTCGACACTGATCCGGATGACTCTAAGTCACAAACTGGATACATATTTATATTGAATGGTGGAGCTGCCAGTTGGTGCAGTTCCAAGCAGAGCGTCGTGGCGGGATCTACGTGTGAAGCGGAGTACATAGCTGCTTCGGAAGCAGCACATGAAGGAGTCTGGATGAAGGATTTCATATCCGATCTGGGTGTAATACCCAGTGCATCGGGTCCAATGAAAATCTTTTGTGACAACACTGGAGCAATTGCCTTGGGCGAAGGAATCCAGGTTCCACAAGAGAACCAAACACATCAAGAGACGCTTCAACTCCATTCGTGAAAAGGTCAAGGATGGAGACATAGAGATTTGCAAAATACATACAGATCTGAATGTGGCAGACCCGTTGACTAAGCCTCTTCCGCGAGCAAAACATGATCAGCACCAAGACTCCATGGGTGTTAGATTCATTATAATGTAATCTAGATTATGGACCCTAGTGCAAGTGGGAGACTGAAGGAAATATGCCCTAGAGGCAATAATAAAGTTGTTATTTTATATTTCCTTATTCATGATAAAGGTTTATTATTCATGCTAGAATTGTATTGATCGGAAACTTAAATACATGTGTGAATACATAAACAAATACCATGTCCCTAGTAGGCCTCTACTAGACTAGCTCGTTGATCAAAGATGGTTAAGGTTTCCTAACCATAGACATGTGTTGTTATTTGATAACGGGATCACATCATTAGGAGATGATGTGATGGGCAAGACCCATCCGTTAGCTTAGCATATGATTGTTCAGTTTATTGCTACTACTTTCTTGAATGTCAAATACATGTTCCTTCGACCATGAGATCATGCAACCCCCGGATACCGGAGGAATACCTTGTGTGCTATCAAACGTCACAACATAACTGGGTGATCATTCATACGTCTCCATCGTATCTACTTTTTCAAACTCTTTTGCCCTTGTTTTGGACTCTAATTTGCATGATTTGAATGGAACTAACCCGGACCGACGCTATTTTCAGCAGAATTGCCATGGTGTTATTTTTGTGCAGAAATAAAAGTTCTCAAATTGACCTGAAAATTTACGGAGAATATTTTTGAAATATATAAAAAACATTGGCGAAAGAATCAACCAGAGGGAGGGCCACCCAGAGGCCACAAGCCCTGGGGGCACGCCCTGCAGGCTTGTGGGCCCCCTGGAGCTCCTTCGACCCTAATTCCAATTCTATAAGTACCTATTCGCGGAGAAAAAAAATCAGAGAGAAGGATTCATCGCGTTTTATGATACGGAGCCGCCGCCACCTCCTGTTCTTCATCGGGAGGGCTGATCTGGAGTCCGTTCGGGGCTCCGGAGAGTGGGATTCGTCGCCATCATCATCACCAACCTTCCTCCATCACCAATTTCATGATGCTCACCGCCGGGAGTGAGTAATTCCATCGTAGGCTTGTTGGACGGTGATGAGTTGGATGAGATTTATCATGTAATCGAGTTAGTTTTGTTAGGGTTTGATCCCTAGTATTCACTATGTTCTGAGATTGATGTTGCTATGACTTTGCTATGGTTAATGCTTGTCACTAGGGCCCGAGTGCCATGATTTCAGATCTGAACCTATTATGTTTTCATGAATATATGTGTGTTCTTGATCCTATCTTGCAAGTTGTAGACACCTATTACGTGTTATGATCCGCATACCCCAAGGTGACAATAATTGGGATTCTTTCCGGTGATTACCATAGTTTGAGGAGTTCACGTATTCACTAAGTGCTAATGCTTTGGTCTGGTTCTCTATTAAAAGGAGGCCTTAATATCCCTTAGTTTCCATTAGGACCCCGCTGCCACGGGAGGGTAGGACAAAAGATGTCATGCGAGTTCTTTTCCATAAGCACGTATGACTATATACGGAATACATGCCTACATTATATTGAATGCCACCCGACATAATTATCAATCACTAATCCGTTTCCTACGAGCTTTTCACATATTGATCTTTGCTGAGTTACTTTCGCGTTGCTACTGTTACAATCATCACAAAACTGCTACTGTTACTTTTGCCACCGTTACCGTTACTTCCATACTACTTTGCTACTAAAAACTTTGCTGCATATATTAAGTCTTTCAGGTGTGGTTGAATTGATAACTCAGCTGCTAATACTCGTGAATATTCTTTGGCTCCCCTTGTGTCGAATCAATAAATTTGGGTCGAATACTCTACCCTCGAAAACTGTTGCGATGCCCTATACTTGTGGGTTATCAAGACCTTTTTTTGGCGCCGTTGCCGGGGAGCATAGCTAGTCACTTGGGATTTATATCTGCTTATCACTATGAGGAATTTGAAAGATAACAAAACCAAGATTTTCCCCTCTACTACGAGGGGAGGTAAGGAACTGCCATCTAGCTCTGCACTTGATTCACCTTCTGTTTTGAGTAAGCTTGCGACACCACCACCTGCTATTAATTTTGATATGTCGCAAGTAATTGATGATGCTACTTCTGCTATGCATGATGCTTATGATGATACTACTGCTTTGCTTGATAATACTGTGCCACTAGGTGAATTTCTTCACGAACCACTTGCTAGAGTTAATGATATTGAGAATGCTGAAACTGATGATATTTCTGAAACTGATGAAATTATTGAAACTGAATAGTTTGAAACACCTCTTAGACCTAGCTCTCCTAGATGTGAATTGCCTGATATACCTGAGGGTTATGTTATGGATGGAGAGGTAGCTAGGGACTTTCTTGCTTGTAAGGATAGAGATGATCTTAAGAAATTACTATGCAAGTGGAAAGAAAAATCTTTGAACGCTAGAATGCAATATGATCCTAAGTTTGCAACTTCACCTATCTCTGTTACTGATAAGGATTATGAATTATCTGTCGATCCTGAGTTAATTACTTTGGTTGAATCTGATCTTTTCCATGGTTATGAATCTGAAACTGTTGTGGCACATCTTACTAAATTAAATGATATAGCCACCCTATTTGCTCATGAGGAATTTTTTTGCTATTACTATATTCTTAAGTTGTTTCCTTTCTCGTTAAAGGGTGATGCTAAGATATGGTTTAATTCTCTTGCTCCTGGTTGTGTGTGTATTCCCCAGGATATGATATATTACTTCTCTGAAAAATATTTTCCTGCTCATAAGAAACAAGCTGCTTTACAAGAAATATTTAACTTTGTGCAAATTGAAGAAGAGAGTCTCCCACAAGCTTGGGGGAGGCTTCTCCAGTTACTTAATGCTTTGCCTGATCATCCTCTCAAGAAAAATGAAATACTTGATTTCTTTTATAATGGACTAACCGGTGCTTCTAGGGACCACCTAGATAGTTATGCTGGTTGTGTTTTCAGGAAACGAACTATTGAGCAAGCTGAAGTGCTATTGAATAATATATTGAGTAATGATAATGATTGGCCTCTTCCCGAACCACCTCCTAAGCCAACTCCAAAGAAAAGAGGTATTCTATTTCTCAGTCCTGAAGATATGCAAGAGGCAGAGAAATCTATGAAAGAAAAAGGTATTAAAGCTGAAGATGTTAAGAATTTACCACCTATTGAAGAAATACATGGTCTTGATAACCCGACACAGGTAGTAGAGGTAAATTCTCTCTATAGATTTGATGAAGGTGATATTCCTCATAATAAGTCTGCTAGTCAATGCTTGGATGAATTTGATAACTTTATTGTTAAACAAGAAAGTTTCAATGCATATGTTAGTAGACAATTGAAACGTGATGCTTATATGCTTGACTGCTTGGGTGACTACATGTGTAGAACTGTTAATGATCTCAAAATTATTAGTAAACATGCTTCCATGGTAAAAACTCAAGTAGAACAAGTTCTCAAGGCACAAAATGATTTGCTTAATGAGATGAATAATAAGGGGAATGATAATGCTGTTAGAGTTATGACTAGAGGTGGTAAAATGTCTCAGGAACCTTTGTATCCTGAGGGCCATCCTAAGAGAATTGAACAAGATTCTCAGAGAATTAATACTGATACACGTAGTCCTTCTAAAAGGGAAAGGAAAGATGATAAGACTTTTCATGATTCTAGTGAACCTGTTGCAAACACACCTGAGAATCCAAATGATATTTCTATTTCTGATGCTGAGACACAATCAGGTGATGAACATGAACCTAGTGATAATGTTAATGATGATGTTCATGTTGATGCTCAGCCTAGCAATGATAACGATGTGGAGATAGAACCTGCTGTTGATCTTGATAACCCAGAACCTAAGAATAAAAGATATGATAAGAGTGACTTTGTTGCTAGGAAGCATGGTAAAGAAAGAGAGCCTTGGGTTCAGAAACCCATGCCCTTTCCTCCCAAACCATCCAAGAAAAAGGATGATGAGGATTTTGAGCGCTTTGTTGAAATGCTTAGACCTGTCTTTTTGCGTATGTGTTTGACTGATATTCTGAAAATGTCTCCTTATGCTAAGTATATGAAAGATATTGTTGCAAATAAAAGAAAGATACCGGAAGCTGAAATTTCCACTATGCTTGCTAATTACACTTTTAAGGGTGGAATACCAAAGAAACTAGGAGATCCAGGAATACCAACTATACCTTGCTCCATTAAAAGAAATTATGTTACAACTGATTTATGTGATCTTGGAGGCGGTGTTAGTGTTATGCCTTTCTCTTTATATCGTAGACTTGATTTGAATAAGTTGACACCAACTGAAATCTCTTTGCAAATGGCTGATAAATCAACTGCTATACCCACCGGTATTTGTGAGGATGTACCTGTCGTAGTTGCAAATGTTACTATTTTAACGGACTTTGTTATTCTTGATATACCCGAGGACGATAGTATGTCAATCATCCTTGGTAGACCCTTTTTGAATACTGCAGGGGCTGTTATTGATTGCAACAAGGGCAATGTCACTTTTCATGTTAATGGTAATGAGCATACAGTTCACTTTCCGAAGAAACAACCTCAAGTTAATAGCATCAATTCTATTGGAAAAATTTCAACTATTGCTATTGGAGGTTTTGAATTCCCTATCCCTACTGTCAAAAAGAAATATGATATTCTTATTGTTGGGGACATGCATATCCCCATTGAGGTAACCTAGTGTTATACGAAGATTCTCCGGTTTCATGCCATTTGGAAGAAGTTTGTTAATAAGACTTGATCAACCTTGTTAATGGATTCCTTTTGATGGGCATGAGATGGATGAATTTAGTAAACACAACTTTCTGTACCCACTTTTTACTTTCTGTTATTTAGAATAAATAAAGCAAAAATACTATTATTTGTCTGTTTTATAAATTATCCATGCAATAAAAAAATGACCAGAAAATGAAAGTTCTCCAAATGCCGTGAAAATTTAGTATGATGTTTTCCACAATATTTAAGAATTTTTGGCACTGAAAACACATCAAGGGGGTGCACCAGTGGGCCACAAGCCCACAGGGTGTGCCCACCCCCTAGGCGCGCCTACAGGGCTTGTGGGTCCCATGTGGGTCCCCCTCACTTATTCCAGCACCCATCCACTTCGTCTTCCTCCAGAAAAAATCCCACCATAGCTCAAACCCGTGTTCTAGCTCATTTTGCTGCCATTTTCGATCTCCTTGCTCAAAGCTCCATTCGCAAAACTGTTTTGGGGGATTGTTCTTCGGTATGTGACTCCTCCAATGGTCCAATTAGTTTTTGTTCTAGTGCTTTATATATTGCAAATTTTTGCTGCTGTGGTGACCTTGTTCTTGAGCTTGCATGTCAAATTTATATGGTCCAAAGTAGTTTTGTTGCATGATATAGCCTCTAGACACTTGTGGGAGTAGTTGCTATCAATCTTGTTGAGTTTTGTTCACTTTTATTTTGAGTCACTAAAATTTTTAGAAATTTTTCAGAGGAAGAAAAATGTTTAGGAAGATATACTAAGGGGGTTCCTCGACGAAGAAGGCTCCAAGACTTGCAATACGTGAGCCAGACCTTGAACCACCGAGGGAAGCTCTAGTGCAGCCTTGTGAATGGCCGTCGGATCATTTCATGGTTCATGCTAGTTTTAAGGAGGAATTTGACGCATACATGCAAAATGCTGGCCTTGAAGACTTCGTGTCAGATAAGTGTCGGCAGTACTATCACCTCACTGATTCATTTGTGTGAAGATTTAAAGTTTACATCCCAGCGCAATACTCACTCTGTTTTATTTGACCTTTATGATAAATCATTTACCATGGACCTTGAAGATTTTAATGATGCATGCAAAATTCCACAATCAATTTCTAGTTTCTCCCCTGGTGAACACTCATTTCAGTTGTCGCTGTTCATATTTTTCCATTGTATTATCCATGCTAGTTTATTTTTCTTGCTTTCTTCTTGTGTGTTTGAAAAACTTTGAGCAAATCCAAAAAAAATAGTTCTTGCTTCTTTTTAGTTTTTCTTTCCATTTTAATTTAGTAGTAGTATTAAAAGAAAACCCAAAAAGATTTCTTGCTCTTCTTTTGCTTGTTGGGAGCTGCTACTTCTTGAGCTTGCGTTGGTTTTTTCCTTGAAGAGGAAAGGGTGATGCAGCAAGGTAGAGATAAATATTTCTCTCAGTTAAGAACCAAGGTATCAATCTAGTAGGAGATACATGCAAGTCTCCAATCTATGCACCTGCACAAACAATCAAACACTTGCACCCAATGCGATAAAGGGGTTGTCAATCCCTTCACGGTCACTTGCAAAGGTGAGATCTGATAAAGATAGATATAAAAGCTTACTAAAATGTAAAACAAAATAAAAGTAAATGAATTGCAGCAAGGTATTTTTGGGTTTTTTGGTTTATAGATCTGAAAATATATGATTAAAAGTAGACCCGAGGGCCATAGGTTTCACTAGAGGCCTCTCTCTTGAAGGCAAATAATACGGTGGGTGAACAAATTACTGTCAAGCAATTGATAGAAAAGCGCAAAGTTATGACGATATCCAAGGCAATGATTATGAATATAGGCATCACGTCCGTGTCAAGTAGAGCAAAACGATTATGCATCTACTACTATTACTCCACACATCGACCGCTATCCAGCATGCATCTAGAGTATTAAGTTCAAAAGAATGGAGTAACGCCTTAAGTAAGATGACATAATGTAGAGGGATAAACTCAAGCAATATGATGAAAACCCCATCTTTTTACCCTTGATGGCAACAATACAATACGTGCCTCGCTACCCCTACTTTGTCACTGGGTGAGGACACCGCAAGATTGAACCCAAAACTAAGCACCTCTCCCATTGCAAGAAGAACCAATCTAGTTGGCCAAACCAAACCGATAATTCGAAGAGAAATACAAAGATATCAAATCATGCATATAAGAATTCAGAGAAGATTCAAAAAATATTCATAGATAAACTGATCATAAATCCATAATTCATCAGATCTTGACAAACACACCGCAAAAGAATATTACATCGGATAGATCTCCAAGAACAACGAGGAGAACATGGTATTGAGGATCAAAGAGAGAGAAGAAGCCATCTAGCTACTAGCTATGGACCCGTAGGTCTGTGGTAAACTACTCACGCTTCATTGGAAGGGCAATAGAGTTGATGTAGAAGCCCTCCATGATCGAATCCCCCTCCGGCAGGATGCCGGAAAAGGCCCCAAGATGGGATCTCACGAGAACAGAAGGTTACAGCGGTGGAAAAGTAATTTGGTGGACGCTTCTGGTGGTTTGGGAATATTTCTGAATTTATTGGCCAACGATTAGGGTTGGAGGACTCCCATGGGGCCCACAAGCCTGGGGCGCACCCCCCTAGGGCGTGCCCTGAGGGCTTGTGGAGCCCTCGGGACTCTTCTGCCTTCCTCTCCAAGTCCTACGTGTGTCTTCTGGTCCAAGAAAAATCATCGCGAAAGTTTTATTCCGTTTGGACTCCGTTTGGTATTCCTTTTCTGTAAAACTCAAAAACAAGGGGAAAACAGAAATTGGCACTGGGCTCTAGGTTAATAAGTTAGTCCCAAAAATAATATAAAATAGCATATTAATGCATATAAAACATCCAAAACAGATAATATAATAACATGGAACAATAAAAAATTATAGATATGTTGGAGACATATCAAGCATCCCCAAGCTTAATTCCTGCTCGTCCTCGAGTAGGTAAATGATAAAAACATAATTTTTGATGTGGAATGCTACCTAACATATTTATCTATGTAATTTTCTTTATTGTGGCATGAATATTCAGATCCATAAGATTTAAAACAAAAGTTTAATATTGACATAAAAACAATAATACTTCAAGCATACTAATAAAGCAATCATGTCTTCTCAAAATAACATGGCCAAAGAAAGTTATCCCTACAAAATCATATAGTCTGGCTATGCTCCATCTTCATCACACAAAGTATTAAATCATGCACAACCCCGATGACAAGCCAAGCAATTGTTTCATACTTTTGATGTTCTCAAACTTTTTCAACTTTCACGCAATACATGAGCGTGAGGCATGGATATAGCACTATAGGTGGAATAGAATATGGTGGTTGTGGAGAAGACAAAAAGTAGGAGATAGTCTCACATCAACTAGGTGTATCAACAGGCTATGGAGATGCCCATCAATAGATATCAATGTGAGTGAGTAGGGATTGCCATGCAACGGATGCACTAGAGCTATAAGTTTATGAAAGCTCAAAAAGAAACTAAGTGGGAGTGCATCCAACTCGCTTGGTCACGAAGACCTAGGGCAATTTGAGGAAGCCCATCATTGGAATATACAAGCCAAGTTCTATAATGAAAAATTCCCACTAGTATATGAAAGTGACAACATAGGAGACTCTCTATCATGAAGATCATGGTGCTACTTTGAAGCACAACTGTGGTAAAAGGATAGTAGCATTGCCCCTTCTCTCTTTTCTCTCATTATTTTTCTTCTCTTTTTTTATTTGGGCTTCTTTTGGCCTCTTTTATTTTTGTAAAGTCCGGAGACTCATCCCAACTTGTGAGGGAATCATAGCTTCCATCATCCTTTCCTCACATGGGACAATGCTCTAATAATGATGATCATCACACTTTTATTTACTTACAACTCAAGAATTACAACTCGATACTTAGAACAAAAATATGACTCTATATGAATGCCTCCGGTGATGTACCAGGATGTGCAATGATCAAGAGAGACATGTATAAAAAATATGAACGGTGGCCTTGCCACAAATACTATGTCAACTACATGAGCATGCAAAGCAATATGACAATGATGAAGCGTGTCATAATAAATGGAACGGTGGAAGTTGCATGGCAATATATCTCGGAATGGCTATGGAAATGCCATAATAGGTAGGTATGGTTGCTGTTTTGAGGAAGGGTATATGGTGGGTGTAGTGCACCGGCGAAAGTTGCGCGGTACTAGAGAGGCTAGCAATGGTGGAAAGGTGAGAGTGCGTATAATCCATGGACTTAACATTAGTCATAAAGAACTCACATACTTATTGCAAAAGTCTATTAGCTATCAAAACAAGGTACTACGCGCATGCTCCTAGGGGGATAGATTGGTAGGAAAAGACCATCGCTCATCCCCGACCGCCACTCATAAGGAAGACAATCAATAAATAAATCATGCTCCGACTTCATCACATAACGGTTCACCATACGTGCATGCTACGGGAATCACAAACTTTAACACAAGTATTTCTACCAATCCACAATTACTCACTAGCATGACTCTAATATCACCATCTTTATATCTTAAAACAATCATAAGGAATCAAACTTCTCATAGTATTCAATTCTCTTTATATGAAAGTTTTTATTATATCCCTCTTGGATGCCCATCATATTAGGACTAAATTCATAACCTATGCAAATTACCACACTGTTTAGAGAGACTCTCAAAATAATATAAGTGAAGCATAAGAGTTCAACAATTTCTATAAAATAAAGCCACCGCCGTGCTCTAAAAAGATATAAGTGAAGCACTAGAGCAAAATTGCCTAGCTCAAAAGATATAAGTGAAGCACATCGAGTATTCTAATAAATTCACGATTCATGAGTGTCCCTCTCAAAAGGTGTGTACAGCAAGGATGATTGTGGCAAACTAAAAAGCAAAGACTCATATCATACAAGACGCTCCAGGCAAAACACATATCATGTGGTGAATAAAAATATAGCCTCAAGTAAATTTACCGATAGCCGAAGACGAAAGAGGGGATGCCATCCGGGGCATCCCCAAGCTTAGATGCTTGGTTGTCCTTGAATATTACCTTGGGGTTCCTTGGGAATCCCCAAGCTTAGGCTCTTGCCATTCCTTATTCCATAGTCCATCAAATTTTTACCCAAAACTTGAAAACTTCACACCACAAAACTCAACAGAAAACTCATGAGATCCGTTAGTATAAGAAAATAAATCACCACTTTTTGGTACTGTTGTGAACTCATTCTTTATTTATATTGGTGTAATATCTACTGTATTCCAACTTATCCATGGTTCATACCCCCCGATACTACCCATAGATTCATTAAAATAAGCAAATAACACATAGAAAACATAATCTGTCAAAAACAGAACAGTCTGTAGAAATCTGAAAACTTCGTATACTTATGTAACTCCAAAAATTCTGAAAAATTAGTACAACCTGGAAAATCTGTATATTAATATTGTGTAAAAAATTCAGATCAAAATCACGCATATGTGATTTTTTTAAATTGTTTTACTGAGCGCAAAAGTTTCTGTTTTTCAGCAAGATCAAATCAACTATCACCGTAAGCCATCCCAAAGGTCTTACTTGGCTCAAACACTAATTAAGACACAAAAACACAATTAATACAGAGGTAATAATGTGCATATATTGAAAAACAGAACCAAAAACAAAAAACATAAAAATAAAATTGGGTTGCCTCCCAACAAGCGCTATTGTTTAACGCCCCTAGCTAGGCATAAAACATAGATCTAGGTATTGTTATCTTTGGTATGCAATCCATAAGTAGATCTCATAATAGATTCATGTGGCGACTTAATTTTCTTTCTTGTAAAGTGTTCCATGCCCTTGCTTAACGGAAATTGAAATCTATTGTTTCCTTCTTTCATATCAATAATTGCACCAATCGTTCTAAGGAAAGGTCTACCCAGAATAATAGGACATGTAGGATTGCAATCTATATCAAGCACAATGAAATCTATGGGCACATAATTCCTATTTGCAACAATAAGTTAATTCTTCCCATAGGTTTCTTAATAATGGAATCCGCGAGATGCAAATTTAAAGAACAATCATCAAATTCACGAAAACCTAGCACATCACATAAAGTTTTTGGAATCGTGGAATCGCTAGAACCCAAATCACGCTAAGCATGGCACTCATAATCTTTAATTTTAATATTAATGGTAGGTTCCTACTCATCATAAAGCTTTCTAGGGATAGAAACTTCCAACTCAAGTTTTTCTTCAAAAGATTTCATCATAGCATCAACGATATGTTTAGTAAAAGCTTTATTTTGATTATAAGCATGAGGAGAATTCAACATGGATTGCAACAAGGAAATACAATCTATCAAAGAACAATTATCATAATTAAAATCCTTGAAATCCAAAAGAGTGGGTTCATCGCTACTTAAAGTTTTGACCTCTTCAATCCCGTTTTTATCAATTTTTGCATTAAGATCTAAAAACTCTGAATCATTGGGACGCCTTCTAGCTAAAGTTGACTCATCTCCAGTCCCATATTTATCAAGATTTATATTAGAAAACAAAGATTCAATAGGAGTCACACCAATCACTTTAAGATCTCCATCATTATTTTCACAAGAAACCGAAGAACACGCTTTAACAAACCAATCTCGCTTAGCACGCATCCTAGCGGTTCTTTCTTTGCACTCATCAATAAAATTTTTAATAGCTTTAAGAGATTCATTAATATCATGCTTGGGTGGCATAGATCTAATTTTCAAAGAATCAATCTCAAGAGAAATTCTATCAACGTTCCTAGCCAAATCATCGATCTTGAGCAATTTTTCTTCAACCATATCATTGAAAACTTTTTGTGAATTAATAAATTCTTTAATATTGTTCTCAAGATCAGAGGGCATCTTATTATAATTTCCATTAGAATTGTTGTAGGAATTACCATAATTGTTAGAGGAATTACTAGGAAAAGGCCTAGGGTTGAAATTACCTCTATACGCGTTATTACCAAAATTGTTCCTACCAACAAAATTCACATCCATAGATTCATTATTGTTCTCAATCAAAGTAGACAAATGTTGGGGAACGTTGCATGGGAAACGATCCGTCCCGCGAACTCCCGATGCAAGTGCCGAACAGACGGCACCTCCGCGTTCAACACATGTACGGCTTGATGACGCCTTCACCTCCTCGATCTAGCGAGTGATGGTGAAGTAGTAGCTCGAGTCCTCTGGCAGCACGACGGTGTGGTGGCGGTGGTGGTGGAGAAATCCCGGCAGAGCTTCGCTAAGCACTATGGAGAAGAAGAGGGATGTGAGGGAGAGGAGAGGCAGCGCCGTGGCGTGGAGATGTGCTCAAGGGTGCGGCTGCCCTCTCTCTACCTCTCTATATATAGGGGAAGGGAGGAGGGGGTGGCGCCCCTAGGGTTTCCCCTAGGGGGGCGGCGGCCAGGGCAGATGGGATCTCCCCTAGGGTGACTTGCCCCCCAAGCCGGGTGGAGGGAAACCCTAGAGGGGGGCGCCCCACCTCTCCTGTCACGTGGGAAAGGGTGAGGGGGGCGCACATCCCCTTAGTGGGCTGGTTTGCCCCCTCCCCTTGGCCCATGAGCCCCCCAACACTTGCCGGGACCCCCCGAAACCCCTTTCGGTCATGCTGGTCATCACCCGGTACCCCCGGAACAATTCTGGACTCCAATACCCTTCGTCCAATATATCAGTCTTCACCTCCAGACCATTCTGGAGTTCCTCGTCACGTCTAGGATCTCATCCGGGACTCCGAACAACCTTCGGCAACCACCATAATGACTCAACTATACTTATATCGTCACCAAACGTTAAGTGTGTAGACCCTGCGGGTTCGAGAACTATGTAGACATGACCGAGACACCTCTACGGTTAATAACCAATAGCGGGACCTGGATGCCCATATTGGTTCCTACATATTCTACGAAGATCTTATCGGTCGAACCTCGATGTCAAGGATTTAGCTAATCCTGTATGCAGTTCCCTTTGCCTGTCGGTATGTTACTTGCCCGAGATTCGATCGTCGGTATCTCCATACCTAGTTCAATCTCGATACCGGCAAGTCTCTTTACTCGTTCCGTAATACAAGATCCCGTGACTAACTCATTGGTCACATTGCTTGCAATCTTATTGTGATGTTGTATTACCGAGTGGGCCCTGAGATACATCTCCGTCATACGGAGTGACACCCTTGGAGATACCTGTAGAGCACCTTTATAGCCACCCAGTTACGTTGCGATGTTTGGTACACACAAGGCACTCCTCCGGTGTCAGTGAGTTGCATGATCTCATGGTCATAGGAACATATACTTGACATGTATAAAACGATAGCAATAAACTTAACACGATCATATGCTACGTTCATAGTTTGGGTCTTGTCCATCACATCATTCTCCTAATGATGTGATCCCGTTATCAAATGACAACTCATGTCCATGGCTAGGAAACCATAGCCATCTTTGATCAATGAGCTAGTCCGATAGAGGCTTACTAGGGACATGTTGTTGTCTATGTATCCACACATGTATTTGAGTTTCCGGTATGTATGATTGGGCCGCACACATCAGGCCGCACACATCGGGCCGCACACATTAGTATGTATGATTTCCAACAAGTCAATTGCCTGTTCCATTGTTCCGGAAAATGGGGTTTTAGTCATCTTGCCCATGAGGCATGGTTCACATGTGTCAAGTGATTCAAAATCAAGTGACTCCAAAAGTCCATCAGCATGGAGTTTCTTCATGCGCTTTACACCAACATGACCTAAGCGGCAGCGCCACAAGAAAGTGGTATTATCATTATCAACTCTACATCTTTTGGCCTCAATGTTATGAACATGTGTATCACTACGATCGAGATTCAATAAACCATTCACCTTGGGTGCATGACCATAGAATGTATTATTCATGTAAACAGAATAACCATTATTCTTTGACTTAAATGAATAACCGTATTGTAATAAACACGATCTAATCATGTTCATGCTCAACACAGACACCAAATAACATTTATCTAGGTTCAACACTAATCTCGAAGGTAGAGGGAGCATGCGATGGTGATCACATCAACCTTGGAAACACTTCCAACACACATCGTCACCTCGCCCTTAGCTAGTCTCCGTTTATTCCGTAGCTTTTGTTTCGAGTTACCAATATTAGCAACTGAACCGGTATCTAATACTCAGGTGCTACTAGGAGTACTAGTAAGGTACACATCGATAACACATATATCAAATATACTATTGTTGAAGTTGCCAGCCTTCTTTATCTACGAAGTATTTGGGGTAGTTCCGCTACCAGTGACCATTCCCCTTACAATAGAAGCACTTAGTCTCGGGTTTGGGTTCAACCTTGGGTTTCTTCACTTGAGCAGCAACTGTATTGCCATTCATGAAGTTTCCCTTCTTGCCCTGCCCTTCTTGAAACCAGTGGTCTTGTTAACCATCAACACTTGATGCTCCTTCTTGATTTCTACCTTCGCGGCCTTAAGCATCACGAACAGCTCTGGGATCATCTCCATCCCTTGCATGTTATAGTTCATCATGGAGCTCTAGTAGCTTGGTGATAGTGACTGGAGAACTCTGTCAATCACTATCTTATCTGGAAGATTAACTCCCACTTGATTCAAGCGATTGTAGCACTCAGACATTCTGAGCTATTCTCCTCCATCTTGTAGGCAAAGAACTTGTCAGAGGTCTCATCCCTCTCAACACGGGCATGAGCCTGAAATACCAATTTCAGCTCTTGGAACATCTCATATGTTCCATGGCGTTCAAAATGTCTTTGAAGCCCTGATTCTGAGCCGTAAAGCATGGCGCACTAAACTATGAAGTAGTCATCAGAATGTGTCTGCCAGATGTTCACAACATCCACAGACAACGCTAGAGGGGTTGGCACACCGAGCGGTGCATCAAGGACATAAGCCTTCTGTGTAGCTGTGAGGACAATCCACATACTACGGACCTAGTCCGCATAATTGCTTACAATATCTTTCAACTTAGTCTTTCTCTAGGAACGTATTAAAACAGGGAGCTACAACGCGAGCTATTGATCTACAACATAAATTTGCAAAGGTAACTTAGACTATTGTTCATGATAAATGAGTTCAATTAATCATATTACCTAAGAACTCCCACTCAAATCAACATCCCTCCGGTTGTCCGAGTGTAACACGATCCAAATTCACCAACCCAAGTCCGATCATCATGTGAGATGAGGTGGTTTCAATGGTGAACATCTCCATGTTGATCATATCTACTATATGACTCATGTTCGACCTTTCGGTCTCTTGTGTTTCGAGGCCATGTCTGTACATACTAGGCTCGTCAAGTTTAACCCAAGTGTTCCGCATGTGCAACACTGGCTTGCACCCGTTGTATGTGAACGTAGAGTCTATCACACCCGATCATCAGGTGGTGCTTCGAAACGACAATCTTTCGCAATGGTGCACACTTGGGGAGAACACAATTTTATCTTGAAATTTTAGTGAGGGATCACCTTATAATGCTACCGTCGTCCTAAGAAAAATAAGATGCATAAAAGGATTAACATCACATGCAAATCATAAGTGACATGATATGGCCATCAACTCGTGCTTTTGATCTCCATCTCCAAAGCACCGGCATGATCTCCATCGTCACCGGCATGACACCATGATCTCCATCATCGTGTCGCCATCGGGGTTGTCACGCCAACCATGCTTCTACTACTATTGCTACCGCTTAGCGATAAAGTAAAGCATTACATAGCGCTTAATGATTGACACGCAGGTCATACAATAATTAAAGACAACCCTATGGCTCCTGCCGGTTGCCGTATGCATCGACATGCAAGTCGATATAAACTATTACAAACATGATCATCTCATACATCAAATATATTTCATCATGTCTTTGGCCATATCATATCACAACATACCCTGCAAAAACAAGTTAGACGTCCTCTAATTGTTGTTGCATGTTTTACGTGGATGCTATGGGTATCTAGCAAGAACGATTCTTACCTACGCAAAGCCACAACGGTGATATGCAAGTTGCTATTTAACCTTCTACAAGGACCGCCTTTGTCGAATCCGATTCAACTAAGGTGGGAGAGACAGTCACCCGCCAGCCATCTTTATGCAACAAAGTCACATGTCAGTCGATGGAACCGGTCTCATGTACGTGGACATGTAAAGTTGGTCCGGGCCGCTTCATCCCACAATACCGCCGAATCAAGAAAAGACCAAGGAAGGAAGCAATCTGAATATCAACGCCCACAAACTCCTTGGTGTTCTACTCATGATGTCATCTACCCATAGACCTAGCTCTGATACCACTGTTGGGGAACGTTGCATGAGAAACAAAAAATTTCCTACGCTCACCAAGATCCAATCTAGGAGATGACCATCTACGAGAGGAGAGATTGCATCTACATACCCTTGTAGATCGCTAAGCGGAAGCGTTAAGAAACACAGTTGATGTAGTCGAACGTCTTCGTGATCCAATCACGATCCGTCCCACGAACTCCCGATCCAAGTGCCGAACGGACGGCACCTCCGCGTTCAACACATGTATGACTTGATGACACCTTCACCTCCTCGATCCAGCGAGCGATGGTGAAGTAGTAGCTCGAGTCCTCCGGTAGCACGACGGCGTGGTGGCGGTGGTGGTGGAGAAATATCGGCAGAGCTTCACTAAGCACTACGGAGAAGAAGAAGGATGCGAGGGAGAGGAGAGGCAGCACCGTGGCGTGGAGATGTGCTCAAGGGTGCGGCTGCCCTCTCTCTACCTCTCTATATATAGGGGAAGGGAGGAGGGGGTGGCGCCCCTAGGGTTTCCCCTAGGGGGGCGGCGGCCAGGGCAGATGAGATCTCCCCTAGGGTGACTTGCCCTCCAAGCCGGGTGGAGGGAAACCCTAGAGGGGGGCGCCCCACCTCTCCTGGTCATGTTGGAAAGGGTGAGGGGGGCGCACCGCCCCTTAGTGGGCTGGTTTGCCCCCTCCCCTTGGCCCATGAGGCCCCCCAACACTTGCCGGGACCCCCCGAAACCCCTTTCGGTCATGCTGGTCATCACCCGGTACCCATGGAACAATTCCGGACTCCAATACCCTTCGTCCAATATATCAATCTTCACCTCCGAACCATTCTGGAGTTCCTCGTCATGTCCGGGATCTCATCCGGGACTCCGAACAACCTTTGGTAACCACCATAATGACTCAACTATACTTATATCGTCACCAAACGTTAAGTATGTAGACCCTGCAGGTTCGAGAACTATGTAGACATGACCGAGACACCTCTACGGTCAATAACCAATAGCGGGACCTGGATGCCATATTGGTTCCTACATATTCTGCAAAGATCTTATCGGGCGAACCTCGATGTCAAGGATTCAGCTAATCCCGTATGCAGTTCCCTTTGTCTCTCGGTATGTTACTTGCCCGAGATTCGATCGTCGTTATCTCCATACCTAGTTCAATCTCGTTACCGGCAAGTCTCTCTACTCGTTCCGTAATACAAGATCCCGTGACTAACTCATTGGTCACATTGCTTGCAAGCTTATTGTGATGTTGTATTACCGAGTGGGCCCTGAGATACCTCTCCGTCATACGGAGTGACAAATCCCAGTCTTGATCCATGCCAACTCAACAGAAAACCCTCGGAGATACCTGTAGAGCACCTTTATAGCCACCCAGTTACGTTGCGACATTTGGTACGCACAAGGCACTCCTCCGGTGTCAGTGAGTTGCATGATCTCATGGTCATAGGAACATATACTTGACATGCAGAAAATGATAGCAATAAACTTAACACGATCATATGCTACGTTCATAGTTTGGGTCTTGTCCATCACATCATTCTCCTAATGATGTGATCCCGTTATCAAATGACAACTCTTTTTTTTTGCAGGAAATCAAATGACAACTCATGTCCATGGCTAGGAAACCATGGCCATCTTTGATCAACGAGCTAGTCCGGTAGAGGCTTACTAGGGACATGTTGTCGTCTATGTATCCACATAGTATTTGAGTTTCCGGTCAATACAATTCTAGCATGGATAATAAACAATTATCATGAACAGGGAAATATGACAATAACCAATTTATTATTGCCTCTAGGGCATATTTCCAACAACAAAGGCATATCATTAGGATCAATAGGGGCACTCTTGCTAGAAAATAATTTAATAAGTTCATCCATCTTTCCACTCAAAGTATTAGTTTCTTCAATCGCATGCACTTTTTTACTAGTGGAAGATCTTTCGGTATGCCATTGAGAGTAAATAGCCATAATATTATCTAGGAGTTTATTAGCTTATCCTAATGTGATTTCCATAAAAGTACCTCCCGCGGCCGAATCTAAAAGATTTCTAGATGCAAAATTCAATCCGGCATGAATTTTTTGTATGATCATCCATAATCTTAAACCATGAATAGGGCAATTTCTTATCATCAATTTCATCCTCTCCCAAGATTGTGCAACATGTTCATGATCAAGTTGCTTAAAATTAATTATATCGTTCCTAAGGGAGATGATCTTAGCGGGAGGAAAATACTTGGAAATAAAAGCATCTTTACACTTATTCCATGAATCAATACTATTTTTAGGCAAAGATGAAAACCAAGTTTTAGCACGATCTCGTAGTGAGAATGGAAATAGCTTCAATTTAACAATATCATTATCCACATCTTTCTTCTTTTGCATATCACACAATTCAACGAAAGTATTTAGATGGGATGCGACATCTTCACTAGGAAGGCCAGAAAATTGATCTTTCATAACAAGATTCAGCAAAGCGGCATTAATTTCATAAGATTCTGCACCAGTGGCGGGAGCAATCGGAGTACTAATAAAATCATTATTATTAGTATTGGAAAAGTCACACAACTTGGTATTTTCTTGAGACATCATGACAAAGCAAGTAATCTAGCACACAAGCAAACGAAAAAGACGAACGGAAAAAGGGCGAATAAAAAGGCAAATCTTTTTGTGTTTTTCTGAAATCATTTTAGAAGTGGGAGAGAGGAAAACGAGAGGCAAATGGCAAATAATGTAATGCAAGAGATGAGAGTTTATGGTGGGTACTTGGTAGGCTTGATGTAGATCTCCCCGGCAACGGTGCCAGAAATTCTTCCTGCTACTTCTTGAGCTTGCGTTGGTTTTTCCCTTGAATAGGAAAGGGTGATGCAGCAAAGTAGAGATAAGTATTTCCCTTAGTTAAGAACCAAGGTATCAATCCAGTAGGAGATACACGCAAGTCTCCAATCTATGCACCTGCACAAACAATCAAACACTTGCACCCAACGCGATAAAGGGGTTGTCAATCCCTTCACGGTCACTTGCAAAGGTGAGATCTGATAGAGATAGATATAAAAGGTTACTAAAACGTAAAACAAAATAAAAGTAAATAAATTGCAGCAAGGTATTTTTGGGTTTTTTGGTTTATAGATCAGAAAATATATGATGGAAAATAGACCCGGGGGCCATAGGTTTCACTAGAGGCTTCTCTCTTGAAGGCAAATAATACGGTGGGTGAACAAATTACTGTTGAGCAATTGATAGAAAAGCGCAAAGTTATGACGATATCCAAGGCAATGATTATGAATATAGGCATCACGTCCGTGTCAAGTAGACCAAAACGATTATGCATCTACTACTATTACTCCACACATCGACCGCTATCCAGCATGCATCTAGAGTATTAAGTTCAAAAGAACGGAGTTACGCCTTAAGTAAGATGACATGATGTAGAGGGATAAACTCAAGCAATATGATGAAAACCCCATCTTTTTACCCTTGATGGCAATAATACAATACGTGCCTCGCTACCCCTACTTTGTCACTGGGTGAGGACACCGCAAGATTGAACCCAAAACTAAGCACCTCTCCCATTGCAAGAAGAACCAATCTAGTTGGCCAAACCAAACCGATAATTCGAAGAGAAATACAAAGATATCAAATCATGCATATAAGAATTCAGAGAAGATTCGAATAATATTCATAGATAAACTGAACATAAATCCACAATTCATCGGATCTCGACAAACACACCGCAAAAGAATATTACATCGGATAGATCTCCAAGAACAACAAGGAGAACATGGTATTGAGGATCAAAGAGAGAGAAGAAGCCATCTAGCTAATAGCTATGGACCCGTAGGTCTGTAGTAAACTACTCACGCTTCATCGGAAGGGCAATAGAGTTGATGTAGAAGCCCTCCGTGATCGAATCCCCCTACGGCAGGATGCCGAAAAAGGCCCCAAGATGGGATCTCACGGGAACAGAAGGTTACGACGGCAGAAAAGTATTTTGGTGGACGCTTCTGGTGGTTTGGGAATATTTCTGAATTTATAGGCCAAAGATTAGGGTTGGAGGACTCCCATGGGGCCCACAAGCTAGGGGGCGCCCCCCTAGGGCGCGCCCTGAGGGCTTGTGGAGCCCTTGGGACTCTTCTGCCTTCCTCTCCAAGTCCTACATGTGTCTTCTGGTCCAAGAAAAATCATCGCGAAAGTTTTATTCCGTTTGGACTCCGTTTGGTATTCCTTTTCTGTAAAACTCAAAAACAAGGAAAAAACCGAAACTGGCACTGGGCTCTAGGTTAATAAGTTAGTCCCTAAAATAATATAAAATAGCATATTAATGCATATAAAACATCCAAAACAGATAATATAATAGCATGGAACAATAAAAAATTATAGATACGTTGGAGACGTATCGGGAGCTTTCCCGTGTAAATAGTTTTTCTCGTTCTTGTTTTACTTTCTTCAGAAAAACAAAAACTCCAAAAATATTTTAGTGTGTTTCTTTGAAATTATTTTCTTTTCTTTGGGTCGTAAGGAGAAGACCACGATGAAAATGTTGAGTGGCTCTCATATGCATTATTGTTGATCTAACAGAGAGCCCATATTACCTTGTCTTCTCCTTTGAA
Organism: Thinopyrum elongatum; assembly: GCA_011799875.1. Taxonomy (NCBI): domain Eukaryota; kingdom Viridiplantae; phylum Streptophyta; class Magnoliopsida; order Poales; family Poaceae; genus Thinopyrum; species Thinopyrum elongatum. The sequence goes on along the minus strand of CM022301.1, from coordinate 396,156,068 downwards.
CAAATGTTTGCAGATTCCAGCTTAGTCCAATGCACGTGCACTCTTATTATTATCCACACCGTTCGGTCGTGCAAGTGAAAGGCAATAATGACGATATTTGACGAAATGATTGAGATGGAGAGTAGCTAGTATGAACTTGACCTATTTTGTTTTTTAAATATGATTAGCTCATCGTTCTTGATTCAGCCCATTATGAATGAAACATGTTTGCAATGACAATTAGAGATTATAGTTACTCGTGCCATGCTTAATTAGCTAGGAGTGGATAATGGTTTATCTTGAGTGCCAACATGCTTTTAAGATGGTTATGATGTAGTATGATAGGATGGTATCCTCCTTTGAATGATTCAAGTGGCTTGACTTGGCACATGTTCACGCATGTAGTTGAAACAAAAACAACATAGCCTCCACGATATTTATTATCATGGTGATTTATATCCTACTCATGCTTGCACTCAATGTTGGTTAATCTCAATGCATGTTTATGACCGTTGTTGCTCTCTAGTTGGTCGCACCTCTATCTTTTGCTAGCCTTCACTTGTACTAAGCGGGAATACTGCTTGTGCATCCACTTCCTTAAACCCAAAGTTGTTCCATATGAGTCCACCATACCTACCTATATGCGGTATTTACCTGCCGTTCCAAGTAAATTTGCATGTGCCAAACTCTCAACCTTCAAATAATAATCTGTTTTGTATGCCCGAATCGCTCATGTAGTGACTGGGGGCTGTCAGTATCTTCCATGCTAGGTGGGTTATTCTCACGATGAGTGTTTATTCACTTGTCATTCACGAGAAAGTGGCTGGTAATCGGGATGCCCAGTTCCATGCTTGAAATCAAATCAAAATATAAATATCAAACCAAACTCCCCCAGGACTGTTGTTGGTATGGACGGTACCCGAGGATTTGGCTAGCCGTGGAGTGTGATTGTTGGTGGAGGGGGAGTAAAAACTTTACCATTCTGTTTGGTAACCGCCTATCATGAATCTAGCATGGAAGATAGTGAGATCTCTTGGTTGTTATGTTGACAATGAAAGCATACCGCTCAAAATTATATTCATCTCTGTTTTAAAAGCTCGAGCTCTGGCACCTCTACAAATCCCTGCTTCCCTCTGCGAAGGGCCTATCTATTTACTTTTTTTGCTGAGTCATCATCCTCTTATAAAAAGCACCACTTAGAGAGCACCACTGTCCTTTGTATGCTTTGTTATTAATTGATATTGAGTATGAGTGTGACTGGATCTCTTTTGCCATGAATTATAATGTCTAGTCAGTCCTTGATCTTTAGGGGTGCTCTGCATTTATGTTTTGCGGTCTCAGAAAGGGCTAGCGAGATACCATTTTGTCATATCATATCATGATTGTTTTGAAAAAGTGTTGTCATCCGAGGTTTATTATTATTGCTCGCTAGTTGATTATGCCATTGATATGAGTAAATGTGAGACCAAAATGTTATTGTGAATATGGTTAGTTCATAATCTTTGCTGAAAACTTGAATATTGGCTAGACATATTTGCAACAACAAGATCAAACAGAGTTTGTAAAAGTTTTTCTTTGTCACTTTCAGTTTGTCAACTACATTGCTTGAGGACAAGCAATGGGTTAAGCTTGGGGGAGTTGATACGTCTCCATCGTATCTACTTTTCCTAACACTTTTGCCCTTGTTTTGAACTCTAATTTGCATGATTTGAATGGAACTAACCTGGACTGACGCTGTTTTCAGCAGAATTGCCATGGTGTTATTTTTGTGCAGAAATAAAAGTTCTCGGATTCACCTGAAAATTTACGAAGAATATTTTTGGAATATATAAAAAATATTGCCAAAAGAATCAACCAGAGGGGGGCCACCCAAGCCCTGTGGGCGCGCCCTGCAGGCTTGTGGGCCCCCTGGAGCTCCTCCGACCCTAATTCCAACTCTATAAGTACCTATTCATGAAGAAAAAAATCAGAGAGAAGGATTCATCGCGTTTTACAATACAGAGCCGCCGCCACCTTCTGTTCTTCATCGGGAGGGCTGATCTGGAGTCCGTTCGGGGCTCCGGAGAGGCGAATTCGTCGCCATCATCATCACCAACCTTCCTCCATCACCAATTTCATGATGCTCACCGCCGGGAGTGAGTAATTCCATCATAGGCTTGCTGGACGGTGATGGGTTGGATGAGATTTATCATGTAATAAAGTTAGTTTTGTTAGGGTTTGATCCCTAGTATCCACTATGTTCTGAGATTGATGTTGCTATGACTTTGCTATGCTTAATGCTTGTCACTAGGGCCCGAGTGCCATGATTTCAGATCTGAACCTATTATGTTTTCATGAATATATTTGTGTTCTTGATCCTATCTTGCAAGTTGTAGACACGTATTACGTGTTATGATCCGCATACCCCAAGGTGACAATAATTGGGATTCTTTCCCGTGATTACCATAGTTTGAGGAGTTCATGTATTCACTAAGTGCTAATGCTTTGGTCTGGTTCTCTATTAAAAGGAGGCCTTAATATCCCTTAGTTTCCATTAGGACCCCGCTGCCATGGGAGGGTAGTGAAGGAAATATGCCCTAGAGGCAATAATAAAGTTTTTATTTTATATTTCCTTATTCAAGATAAAGGTTTATTATTCATGCTAGAATTGTATTGATCGGAAACTTAAATACATGTGTGAATACATAAACAAATACCGTGTCCCTAGTAAGCCTCTACTAGACTAGCTCGTTGATCAAAGATGGTTAAGGTTTCCTAACCATAGACATGTCTTGTCATTTGATAACGGGATCACATCATTAGGAGAATGATGTGATGGACAAGACTCATCCGTTAGTTTAGCATAATGATCGTTCAGTTTATTGCTATTGCTTTCTTCATGTCAAATACATATTCCTTCGACTATGAGATTATGCAACTCCCGGATACCGGAGGAATACCTTGTGTGCTATCAAACGTCACAACGTAACTGGGTGATCATAAAGATGCTCTACAGGTATCTCCGAAGGTGTTTGTTGAGTTGGCATAGATCGAGATTAGGATTTGTTACTCCGAGTATTGGAGAGGTATCTCTGGGCCCTCTCGGTAATACACATCATGAGCTTGCAAGCAAATGACTAAGGAGTTAGTTACGAGGTGATGTATTACGGAACGAGTAAAGAGACTTGCCGGTAACGAGATTGAACTAGGTATGAGGATACCGACGATCGAATCTCGAGCAAGTAACATACCGACGGACAAAGGGAATTACGTATGTTGTGATAATGGTTCGACCGATAAAGATCTTCATAGAATATGTAGGAGCCAATATGGGCATCCAGGTTCCGCTATTGGTTATTGACCGGAGAGGTGTCTCGGTCATGTCTACATAGTTCTCGAACCCGTAGGGTCCGCACGCTTAACGTTCGTTGACGATATAGTGTTATATGAGTTATATGATTTGGTGACCGAATGTTGTTCCGAGTCCTGGCTGAGATCACGGACATGACAAGGAGTCTTGAAATGGTCAAGAGGTAAAGATTGATATATAGGACGATGGTATTCGGACACCGGAAGTGTTTTGGAGAAAACCGGATAGTCATCGAAGTACCGAAGGGGGTACCGGTCACCCCGGGAGGCAAGTGGGCCTATTGGGTCATTAGAGGGGAGCACACCAGCCCACAAGGGGCTGGCAACCCCCCATGGCAGCTGGCCAAGTGGGAGGAAGGAAAGGAGGGGGACTCAGCCTCCCCCTTCCTTCTCGTTCCCCCCTTTCCTTCTCCTCTCCGGCAAATAAGGCATGGGGGCGCCACTTGGGAAGGCACCCCAAGTAGGATTCGGCCTACTTGGGGGCGCCTCCTGGCTGCTCCCTCCTCCCCCCACCTATATATATGTGGGAGGGGGCACCTAGCACAAGCACAACAATCCCTTAGCCATGTGTGGCGCCCCCCCCCTCCACCGTTTACACCCCCGATCATATTTTTGTAGTGCTTAGGCGAAGCCCTGCGGAGATAGCTTCACCATCACCGTCACCATGCCATCGTGCTGTCAGAACTCATCCACAACCTCGCTGTCTTGATGGATCAAGAAGGCGGAGGACATCACCGAGCTGAACGTGTGCAGAACGCAGAGGTGCCGTACGTTTGGTACTTGATCGGTTGGAGCGCGAAGAAGTTCGACTACATCAACCGCGTTAACAAACGCTTCCGCTTACAGTCTACGAGGGTACGTAGACACACTCTCCCCTCTCATTGCTATGCATCTCCATGGATAGATCTTGCATGTGCGTAGAATTTTTTTTGTTTTCCATGCAACGTTTCCCTACAGTGGCATCAGAGCCAGGTCTATGCGTAGATGATAAGCATGAGTAGAACAGAAAGTGTTGTGGGCGGTGATAGTCATACTGCTTACCACCAACGTCTTATTTTGATTCGGTTGTATTGTGGGATGCAGCGGCCCGGACCAACCTTACATGTCCACGCACATGAGACCGGTTCCACCGACAGACATGCAACTAGTTTTGCATAAAGATGACTGGCAGGTGTCTGTTTCTCCTACTTTAGTTGAATCGAATTTGACTATGGCCGGTCCTTGAAGAAGGCTAAAATAGCAAACTTGATGAATCATCGCTGTGGTTTTTGCATAGGTAAGAACGGTTTTTGCTAGAAGCCCATAGCAGCCACGTAAAACATGCAACAACAAAGTAGAGGACGTCTAACTTGTTTTTGCAGGGCATGTTGTGATGTGATATGGGCAAGATATGATGTGATATATGTTGATGTATGAGATGATCATGTTTTGTAATATCGACAACTGGCAGGAGCCTTAGGGTTGTCTCTTTATTGTATGAAGTGCAAGCGCCATGTAATTGCTTTACTTTATCGTTATGCGTTAGCAATAGTTGTAGAAGCAATAGTTGGCTAAACGACCCAGACGCAACGATGGAGATCAAGGTGTCGAGCCGGTGACGATGGAGATCATGACGATGCTTTGGAGATGGAGATCAAAAGCATAAGATGATGATGGCCATATCATGTCACATATTTTGATTGCATGTGATGTTTATCTATTATGCATCTTATTTTGCGTAGAACGGTGGTAGCATTATAATATGATCCCTTCACTAAATTTCAAGATAAAAGTGTTCTCCCCGAGTATGCACCGTTGCGAAAGTTTGTCGTTTCGAAGCACCACGTGATGATCGGGTGTGATAGACTCTACGTTCACGTACAACGGGTGTAAGACAGTTTTGCACATGCAGAATACTTGGGTTAAACTTGACGAGCCTAGCATGTACAGACATGGTCTCGGAATACTAGAGACCGAAAGGTCGAACATGAGTCATATAGTAGATATGATCAACATAGAGATGTTCACCATTGATGACTACCCCATCTCACGTGATGATCGGACATGGGTTAGTTGATTTGGATCACGTATCACTTAGATAACTTGAGGGATGTTTATTTAAGTGGGAGTTCATTAGTAATTTGATTAATTGAACTTAATTTATCATGAACTTAGTCTTAATAGTTTTTACATATCTATGTTGTAGATCAATAGCTCGCGATATAGCTCCCCTATATTTTTGATATGTTCCTAGAGAAAACTAAGTTGAAAGATGATGGTAGCAATAATGCAGACTGGGTCCGTGATCTGAGGATTATCCTCATTGCTGCACAGAAGAATTATGTCCTTGATGCACCGCTAGGTGACAGACCTGTTGCAGGAGCTGATGCAGACGTTATGAACGTTTGACAAGCTCGATATGATGACTACTTGATAGTTTAGTGCACCATGCTTTACGGCTTAGAATCAGGGCTTCAAAGACGTTTTGAACGCCATGGAACATATGAGATGTTTCAAGAGCTGAAATTGGTATTCAAGACTTATGCTTGTGTTGAGAGGTATGAGACCTCTGACAAATACTTTGCCTACAAGATGGAGGAGAATAGCTCAGCCAGTGAGCATGTACTCAGAATGTTTGGGTACTACAATCGCTTGAATCAAGTGGGAGTTAATCTTCCAGATAAGATAGTGATTGACAGAGTTCTCTAGTCACTATCACCAAGCTACTAGAACTTCGAGATGAACTATAATATGCAAGGGATGACGAAAACGATTCCCGAGCTCTTCGCGATATTGAAATCGGCAAAGGTAGAAATCAAGAAAAAGCATCAAGTGTTGATGATTAACAAGACCACTAGTTTCAAGAAAAAGGGCGAGGGAAAGAAAGGGAACTTCAAGAAGAATGGCAAGTAAGTTGCCACTCCCATGAAGAAGCCCAAAGTAGGACCTAAGCCTGAAACTGAGTGCTTCTACTGCAAAGGGAATGGTCACTAGAAGTGGAATTGCCCAAATACTTGGCGGATAAGAAGGATGGAAAAAGTGAACAAAGGTATATTTGATATACATTTTATTGATGTGTACTTTACTAGTGTTCATAGTAACCCCTGGGTATTTGATACTGGTTCAGTTGCTAAGATTAGTAACTCGAAACAGGAGTTGCAGAGACTAGTTAAAAGTGAGGTGACGATGTGTGTTGGAAATGATTCCAAGGTTGATATGATCACCATCGCACACTCCCTCTACCTTCAGATTAGTGTTGAACCTAAATAAATGATATTTTGTGTTTGCGTTGAGCATGAATATGATTAGATCATGTTTATTGCAATATGTTTATTCATTTAAGTCAGAAAATAATTGTTGTTCTATTTACATGAATAAAACCTTCTATGGTCATACACCCAATGTGAATGGTTTATTTAATCTCGATCATAGTGATACACATATTCATAATATTGATGCCAAAAGATGCAAAGTTGATAATGATAGTGCAACATACTTGTGGCACTGCCGTTTAGGTCATATTGGTGTAAAGCGCATGAAGAAACTCCATGCGGATGGACTTTTGGAATCACTTGATTATAAATCATTTGATACTTGCGAACGATGCCTCATGGGCAAGATGACTAAAACTCCGTTCTCCGGAAAAATGGAGCGAGCTAATGACTTATTGGAAATAATACATACCGATGTATGCAATCCGATGAGTATTGAAGCATGCGGCTGGTATCGTTATTTTCTCACCTTCATAGATGATTTGAGTAGGTATGGGTATATCTACTTGATGAAACACAAGTCTGAAACGTTTGAAAAGTTCAAATAATTTCAAAGTGAAGTAGAGAATCATCGTAACCAGAAAATAAAGTTTCTATGATCTGATCGCGGAGGCGAACATTTGAGTTACGAGTTTGGACTTCATTTAAAACAATGTGGAATTGTTTCACAACTCACGCCACCTGGAACACCACAGCGTATGTGACGACCCCGGCTTAATCGTGCACTAACCATACACGCAAATGCACATGATCAAGCCTAAGGACTCACTTGAAGATATCACAACACAACTCTAAAACATAAATAAATTCATACAAGCTTTATATTACATGCCAGGGCCTCGAGGGCTCGAATACATAGCTCGATGGCATACAAGTGTCAGCGGAAGCGTCAGATATCTGGGTACAGATATATTACAGAACAGAGAGATAAGCCTTCACAGAGGCGGGGCAAAATAAAAACTACGATCGAAAAGGCGTGGGCCTCCTGCCCTGGACCCTCCGATCCTACTCCTGGTCGTCAGACAGCTCCTCGTAGTAGTAGTACTCTCCGGGCTGGTAGTAGTATTGGTCATCGAACGGGACAACTGGCTCCGGGGCTCCATCGTCTGGATGCGACAAAGGGATAAAGGGAAAAAAAAGGAAAATAAAGCAAACATGAGTACTCATCCAAAGTACTCAGCAAGCATGGATCTACACTACATATGCAACATTTTCAAGGGGGGCTGTATATGTGGACTGGGCTGCAGAAATGCAAAAATAGAGGGGGAAAGCCTAGTCCTATCGAAGACTAGCATCTTCAGCATCTCCTTCAGTCTTACAGCATTAGAAGAGAGCAGAATAACATAATGTAAAGTATAGTAGTGCCATCAATCTCGGCCAGAGATTCTTCCTCGACTTCCCGCGAGAAAGCAATCCCAGAGCCGTACTATCCAGTTCTCATCTCAAGACATGTTCTAGTTGTACCGATCGGGATACAACTCCGAGTGTCCGTTACCGTAGGACAGGCTATCGATAGAAGTTTCTTCCCTGCAGGGGTGCACCAACTTACCCACCACGCTCGCTTAACTCCAGCCGGACACACTTTTCTGGGTCATGCCCGGCCTCGGCTAAGCAACACACCGCAACCCGACAAAATACTTAATGAGAGGTCAGCACGCCGGACTAACCTATGCCCCCAGGGGTCTTGGACCATCACCCCGGACGCTCCTATGCGTTGCAAACGCGGCTGAAAGCAGACCTAGCAACCCCTTATACAAGCGCGATTGCGTTCCCAGTCCAATTCAGCGCGCGCCGCTCCTTGCTGACGTCAATTAAGCTCCGACTGAAGTATACGACGCAGAACGCCCATACTATGCCCACGTGATGGTTAGTGCTATCGGGCGAGAGGCCCCTCGGATCAAATATCCAAACCGTTTAGTGGTTTAGGAGCACGCGGAAACGAGCAGAGACTCACGATCGATGTGACCCCGTCGCCCTGTCTCGAGGACTTGCGGCAAGGGCTAAGAATGCCCGGCCACGCCTCGTAGTTATCTCGCGGGCACCTCTCAGGTCAACCTGACTCCACATCACTTCGCATTCATGCTCGCGCGGGTACCCCTCAGGGTCGACCCATCTTTAGTATCATAGTATCATGGTTTAGTGTTCAGTCATAGTAACCAAGTCTCCGTGTGTCTGACACCAAGGGGGAACCCTGAGGAATCACCCTCGATGGAATTCCCGCTCGATGTTATCGTCAAGGTGAACGAATGAGGAATCACCCTCGAGGTCCACACTTGAGAAGTTGCACGACGACGTCGTTATCGGGGGTGGTGTCGGAGGAATCACCCTCGCTTACCACGACCGAATAACTAACCTACAAGGTTATCATCAGAAGTGCTGACGAGGTATCACCCTCGGCACTCGATAGTAACCCAGTAGAGTCGAGCATCTTAGGGGAAGTGACTTGTGGTGCCAGGGTCTGATCTTCGATCCTGTTGCTCGGGTCTTCTGAGAGTCCAGCGGGGCAGTCGGGACAAGTGGGTCTCTGATAAGGCTCTACCCATCCTATACTAAACAGTTTAGGAGAACAGGCAGGTATCAAAAGTAGGCTACAATAAAACAGGCTATGCAGCAGATATAGGACAACAGTAGCAGCAGTACTTCTAATGCAAGCATAAGAGAGAAGAGAGTGGGCGATATCGGAATGCTCAAAATGGGGGTGCTTGCCTGTGTGCTCGACGGCAAGGGCCTGATCGTCGGGGACGTAGTCGTACTCCGGAGCGGCGTCTGCCTCAGGAGCTACGGCAACGTCGGGGTCTACCGAAAGAGAAGAGGGGGAGGAAACAAGTAAATATAATGCAATCAGATGCAACACGGGGCATGCTATGCTATGATGCAGTGCAGGGTTGCCTGACGTATGCCTAAGTCATTTTAGTTATTTTTAGAATTAATCTGGGATTTATTAACCGGTGTGTGTGTGCACTATTCATCTACCGGAATCGAGCTCGGAGTTACGAGTTCTCCTACGTAGGAGGTTCCGACAGGGAAACAGACGACACGATCAGACTCGTCTCGTCGTTCTGAGCAACTCTCGTGTTTTAACTTTTTCGATCTGAGCTACGGTTTAAAAGTTATTAATTTTCGAAGTTTAAATGATTTTCTGGAATTATTTTTATTAACAGAATTGAATTATGATGTCAGCATGACGTGTTGCTGACATCAGCAGGTCAACAGTGACGCTGACCTGGTCAAACCTGACATGTGGGTCTAGTGGGACCCACATGTCAGTCTCTGTTTATCCTAAGAGTGGATTAATCTAATTAGCAGGGTTAATTAGGTAGTGGGCCCCATCTGTCAGTGAGACAATTAGTGTAACTAATTAACTTTTAATTTTTAAAACATTTTTAATTAACTAATTGCGGTGGGGCCCGCCTGTCAGTGGCTGGGCCGCGCCCAGTCAGCACGTTGACCACGGTCAGCGTGGTCAACTGGGCCAGGGGGCCACTGGCAGTGACACAGAGGGGCGCCAGGTGGCGGCCAGGTCAGCTCCGGCGACCAGATTGTCGCCGGCGACCCAAACGCATGGCGGCGCGTCGCCGGAGTTGGCCGGAAATTCGCTACAGTGGCCCGTTTTGAGTGCGGCCACTTGCGTTCGATCGGGCGTTCGAAGCCGCGTCGTTTGGTGGCGGTGTCGGACCAAATGGTAGCCGGAAAAATGGCCGGCGACGAGCGAAGGCTGACGCCGGAGTTCGGGTCCTCGCGGATTCGGCGAAAAGCAGCGCAATAGCTCGAGCTGATCATCTAGGCAGCAACAGTAGCACCCCAGGAGCTCACTAGAGCCACTGGCTCGAGCCATAGGGGCTCGAGAGCGTGCTAATGGCAGCGGCGGCGGCGGTCAGAGCTCGGCATCGCTGGCAGCTCGTCGGAGGCGCCCAAGTACGTGGGGAAGGAAGCAGGGGAAGAGGCGGAGCTCACCTAGCGGCTATGAAAAGCCTTCGTTAGCTTAGTAGCAGCAGGGGGCTCGGGATCGACGGGGATCGCCGGCGACAGAGAAGAAGAAGCCGAGGTCGATCTCGTCCGTGCGGTCCTCCCCGAGCTCGAGGTCGATGTGCAGCCGATGCAGATGAGCGAGGCGAAGCCGCATGATGTCTCGGTGAGAAGAATGGTAGACGGTGGCCGCGGTGGCGCGGGACGAACGGCGGCGACGGCGCTCGATGACGACGAGATCCAGAGGGGGAGAGCGAGGGGAGAGGGAAGGAGTGGTCTAGGGGATCCAGGGGAAGCGAACGACCTCGACCTTATCCCCTCCTCGTCACTGTTTCGTCGGTGGCGTCGGCGTGTCGGCCTGCGGCCGGCGAGCGCGAGCTCGGCCACAGCGGCGGCGACACGCACATGAGAGAGAAGATGGAATGGGCCAGATGGGCCGGCTCCAGGCACTGTGCACTAGTGGCAGTGCACAGTGGCCTTTTCTTATTTCCCTTTCCCTGCTTTCTATTTTCTTTAATTCTTTTCTGTTTTGTATTAGTTAGGGCACTTTTGCATTTTTGTAAAGTATGAGAGTTGTTCCCAATATTACAATGCAATATTCCCCTTCCACCAAAAATTGGTTTAGGCAAATTTGGATTATATTTGAGTTTGAAATGAATTTAATATGGTTGTTTTGGGTACTGTTTCATGTGGTTTGAACCACTTATCCAATCCAACTATCAATGGTTATATTTTTATCAGTGCATCTGGAATATTTGCTAATTAGTGAACATTTTTCCAAAGGTGTTTGAGCAAATTTATTTTGCACTTTTGAATTTGAGTTGATTTTCATAATGGAGTTTGAATTATTTTGGTTAACCGCTATGACTAGGCACTGCAAATGATATGACTTGGCAATATTAGCAGTTGATCACAGTGGTAGTTACACAGGGGTGTTACAGCGTAATGGTGTGTCCGAACGTCATAACCGTGCTTTATTAGATATGGTGCGTTCTATGATGTCTCTTACCGACTTGTCTTTGCCATTTTTGGGGTTATGCATTAGAGACAGCCGCATTCACGTTAAATAGGGCACCGTCTAAATCCATTGAGACGACACCGTATGAACTGTGGTTTGGCAAGAAACCTAAGCTGTCGTTTCTTAAAGTTTGGGGATGCGACGCTTATGTCAAAAGGCTTCAGCCTGAACAGCTCAAACCAAAATCAGAGAAGTGCGTCTTCATAGGATACCCTAAAGAAACTATTGGGTACACCTTCTACCACAGATCCGAAGGCAAAATCTTTGTTGCTAAAGAATGGGTCCTTTCTAGAGAAAGAGTTTCTCTCGAAAGAAGTGAGTGGGAGGAAAGTAGAACTTGATGAGGTAATTGTACCTTCTCTCGAATTGGAAAGTAGCACATCAGAGAAAACCGTTCCCGTGATGCCTACACCAACTAGAGAGGAAGCTAATGATGATGATCATGAAACTTCAGATCAAGTTACTACAGAATTCGTAGCTCGACCAGAGCATGATCCGCACCAGAGTGGTACGGTAATCCTCTCCTGGAAGTCATGTTATTAGAGCATGGCGAACCTACGAACTATGAAGAAGCTATGATGAGCCCAGATTCTGACAGATGGCTTGAGGCCATGAAATCTGAGATAGGATCCATGTATGAGAACAAAGTGTGGACTTTGGTGGACTTGCCCGATGATCGGCAAGCCATAGAGAATAAATGGATCTTCAAGAAGAAGACTGACGCTGATGGTAATGTTACTGTCTACAAAGCTCGACTTGTCACAAAAAGTTTTCGACAAGTTCAAGGGGTTGACTACGATGAGACTTTCTCACCCATAGCGATGCTTAAGTCCGTCCGAATCATGTTAGCAATTGCCGCGTTTTATAATTATGAAATCTGGCAAATAGATGTCAAAACTGCATTCCTTAATGGATATCTTAAAGAAGAGTTGTATATGATGCAACCAGAAGGTTTTGTCGATCCTAAAGGTGCTAACAAAGTGTGCAAGCTCCAGTGATCCATCTATGGACTGGTGCACGCATCTCGGAGTTGGAATATACGCTTTGATGAGGTGATCAAAGCATATGATTTTATACAGACTTACGGTGAAGCCTGTATTTACAAGAAAGTGAGTGGGAGGTCTGTAGCATTTCTGATATTATATGTGGATGACATATTGTTGATTGGAAATGATATAGAATTTCTGGATAGCATAAAAGATACTTGAATAAGAATTTTTCAATGAAAGACCTCGGTGAAGTTGCTTATATATTGGGCATCAAGATCTAGAGGGATAGATCGAGATGCTTAATAGGACTTTCACAAAGCACATACCTTGAGAAAGTTTTGAAGAAGTTCAAAATGGATCAGGCAAAGAAAGGGTTCTTGCCTGTGTAACAAGGTGTGAAGTTGAGTAAGACTCAAAACCCGACCACAGCAGAATATAGAGAGAGAATGAAAGTCATTCCCTATGCCTCAGTCATAGGTTCTATAAAGTATGCCATGCTGTGTACCAGACCTGTTGTGTGCCTTGCCATGAGTTTGACAAGGGGGTACAATAGTGATCTAGGAGTAGATCATTGGACAGTGGTCAAAATTATCCTTTGGTACCTAAAGAGGACTAAGGAAATGTTTCTTGGTTATGGAGGTGATAAAGAGTTTGTCGTAAAGAGTTGCGTCGATGCAAGCTTTGACACCGATCCGGATGACTATGAGTCTCAATCTTGATACGTATTGAAAGTGGGAGCAATTAGCTAGAGTAGCTCCATGCATAGCATTGTAGACATAGAAATTTGCAAAAAATACATACGGATCTGAATATGGCAGACCCGTTGACTAAACCTTTCTCACAAGCAAAACATGATCACACCTTAATACTCTTTGGGTATTAATCACATGGCGATGTGAACTAGATTATTTGACTCTAGTAAACTCTTTGGGTGTTGGTCGCATGGCGATGTGAACTATGGGTGTTAATCACATGGCGATGTGAACTAGATTATTGACTCTAGTAAACTCTATGGGTGTTAGTCACATGGCGATGTGAACTATGGGTGTTAATCACATGGCGATGTGAACTAGATTATTGACTCTAGTGCAAGTGGGAGACTGAAGGAAATATTCCCTAGAGGCAATAATAAAGTTGTTATTTTATATTTCCTTATTCATGATAAAGGTTTATTATTCAGGCTAGAATTGTATTGATCGGAAACTTAAATACATATGTGAATACATAAACAAATACCGTGTCCCTAGTAAGCCTATACTAGACTAGCTCGTTGATCAAAGATGGTTAAGGTTTCCTAACCATAGACATGTGTTGTCATTTGATAACGGGGTCACATCATTAGGAGAATGATGTGATGGACAAGACCCATACGTTAGCTTAGCATAATGATCGTTCAGTTTATTGCTATTGCTTTCTTCATGTCAAATACATATTCCTTCGACTATGAGATTATGCAACTCCCTGATACCGAAGGAATACCTTGTGTGCTATCAAACATCACAACATAACTGAGTGATCATAAAGATGCTCTATAGGTATCTCCGAAGGTGTTTGTTGAGTTGGCATAGATCGAGATTAGCATTTGTCACTCCGAGTATCGGAGAGGCATCTCTGGGCCCTCTCGGTAATACACATCATAAGCTTGCAAGCAAATGACTAAGGAGTTAGTTACGAGGTGATGTATTACGGAACGAGTAAAGAGGCTTGCCGGTAATGAGATTGAACTATGTATGAGGATATCGACGATCGAATCTCGGGCAAGTAACATACCGACAGACAAATGGAATTATGTATGTTGTCATAATGGTTTGACCGATAAAGATCTTCGTAGAATATGTAGGAGCCAATATGGGCATGCAGGTTCCGCTATTGGTTATTGACCAGAGAGGTGTCTCGGTCATGTCTACATAGTTCTCGAACCCGTAGGGTCCGCACGCTTAACATTCGTTGACGATATAGTGTTATATGAGTTATATGATTTTGTGACCGAATGTTGTTCGGAGTCCCGGATGAGATCACGGACATGAAGAGGAGTCTCGAAATGGTCGAGAGGTAAAGATTGATATATAGGACGATGGTATTAGGAGGCAAGTGGTCCTATTATGGGCCATTAGAGGGGAGCACACCAGCCCACAAGGGGCTGGCGCACCCCCCATGGCAGCCGTCCAAGTGGGAGGAAGGAAAGGAGGGGGACTCGGCCTCCCCCTTCCTTCTCCTTCCCCCCTTTCCTTCTCCTCTCCGGCAAATAAGGCAGGGGGCGCCACTGTTGGGGAACGTTGCATGGAAACCAAAAAAATTTCTATGCACACGCAATGATCTATCCATGGAGATGCATAACAACGAGGGGGAGAGTGTGTCTACGTACCCTCGTAGACCGTAAGCGAAAGCGTTTGATAACGCGGTTGATGTAGTCGAACTTCTTCGCGCTCCAACCGATCAAGTACCGAACATACGGCACCTCCGCGTTCTGCACACGTTCAGCTCGGTGACGTCCTCCGCCTTCTTGATCCAGCAAGACGGCGAGGTAGTAGATTAGTTCTGGCAGCACGACAGCGTGGTGGCAGTGATGGTGATGTGATCTCCGCAGGGCTTCGCTTAAGCACTACGAAAATATGACCGAGGGAGTAAACGGTGGACAGGGGTGCCGCACACAGCTAAGACAATGTTGTTTCCTTGTGTGGCACCCCCTGCCCAGATATATATAGGTGGGAGGGAGGGAGGAGCAGCCAAAGGAGGCGCCCAAGTAGGAGGAATCCTACTTGGAGTCCCTCCCAAGCCGTGTCCCCCGCTTTCCTTATTTGGAGCGTGGGGAAAGGCAGGGGAGGGTGGCGCCCCCGCCCCCCCCCCCTTTTCTTTCTCCCATGAGAGGGAAAGGCAGGAGGGGCTAGCCCTCCCCCTTTTCCTTCCCTATGGCTGGCCAAAAAAGGGAGGAGGCGCACCAGCCCCCTTGCGGGCTGGTCTGTCCCCTCCTTTGGCCCATAAGGCCCATAACTTGCCGGGGGGGGGGGGGGGTGCCCGGAACCCCTTCGGGTGACCCGATTCCTTCCCGGTACGTCCCGAAACACTTCCGGTGTCCAAATACCATCGTCCTATATATCAATCTTTACCTCTCGACCATTTCGAGACTCCTCGTCATGTGCGTGATCTCATCCGGGACTCCGAACAACATTCGGTCACCAAAACATATAACTCATATAACACTATATCGTCAATGAACGTTAAGTGTGCGGACCCTACGGGTTCGAGAACTATGTAGACATGACCGAGACAGCTCTCTGGTCAATAACCAATAGCGGAACCTGCATGCCCATATTGGCTCCTACATATTCTACGAAGAACTTTATCGGTCGAACCCTTATGACAACATACGTAATTCCCTTTGTCCATCGGTATGTTACTTGCCCGAGATTCGATCGTCGGTATCTTCTTACCTAGTTCAATCTCGTTACCGGCAAGTCTCTTTACTCGTTCCGTAATACATCACCTTGTAACTAACTCCTTAGTCATTTGCTTGCAAGCTTATGATCTGTATTACCGAGAGGGCCCAAAGATACCTCTCCGAAACTCGGAGTGACAAATCCTAATCTTGATCTATGCCAACTCAACAAACACCTTCGGAGATACCTGTAGAGCATCTTTATGATCACCCAGTTATGTTGTGATGTTTGATAGCACACAAGGCATTCCTCCGGTATCTGGGAGTTGCATAATCTCATAGTCGAAGGAATATGTATTTGACATGAAGAAAGCAATAGCAATAAACTGAACGATCAATATGTTAAGCTAACGGATGGGTCTTGTTCATCACATCATTCTCCTAATGATGTGATCCCGTTATCAAATGACAACACCTTTCCATGGTTAGGAAACCTTAACCATCTTTGATCAACGAGCTAGTCTAGTAGAGGCTTACTAGGGACACGGCATTTGTTTATGTATTCACACATGTATTTAAGTTTCCGGTCAATACAATTCTAGCATGAATAATAAACCTTTATCATGAATAAGTAAATATAAAATAACAACTTTATTATTGCCTCTAGGGCATATTTCCTTCAGTCCCCCACTTGCACTAGAGTCAATAATCTAGTTCACATCGCCATGTGATTAACACCCATATTTCACATCGCCATGTGACCAATACCCAAAGAGTTTACTAGAGTCAATAATCTAGTTCACATCGCCATGTGATTAACACCCAATGAGTACTAAGGTGTGATCATGTTTTGCTTGTGAGAGAAGTTTAGTCAATGGGCCTGCCACATTCAGATCGATATGTATTTTGCAAATTTCTATGTCTATAATGCTCTGCATGGAGCTACTCTAGCTGATTGCTCCCATTTTCAATATGTATCAAGATTGAGGCTCAGAGTCATCCGGATTGGTGTTAAAGCTTGCATCGACGTAACCCTTTACGATGAACTCTTTATCATCTCCATAACCGAGAAACATTTCCTTAGTCCTCTTAGGTAATTAAGGACAATTTTGTCCGCTGTCCAGTGATCTACTCCTGGATCACTATTGTAACCCCTTGTCAAACTCATGGCAAGGTACACAATAGGTTTGGTACACAGCATGGCATACTTTATAGAACCTATGGCTGAGGCATGGGGAATGACTTTCATTCTCTCTTTATCTTCCGCCGTGGTCGGGTTTTGAGTCTTACTCAACTTCACACCTTACAATACAAGAAATAACTCCTTCTTTGACTGATCCATTTTGAACTCCTTCAAAATCTTGTCAAGGTATGTACTCATTTGAAAGTCTTATCAAGCGTCTTGACCTATCTCTATCGATCTTGATGCCCAATATGTAAGCAGCTTCACCGAGGTCTTTCATTGAAAAATTCTTATTCAAATATCCTTTTATGCTATCCAGATATTCTATATCATTTCCAATCAGCAATATGTCATCCACATATAATATCAGAAATGCTACAGAGCTCCCACTCACTTTCTTGTAAATACAGGCTTCACCGTAAGTCTGTATAAAACCATATGCTTTGATCACCTCATCAAAGCATATATTCCAACTCCGAGATGCTTGCACCAGTCCATAGATGGATCGCAGGAGCTTGCACACTTTGTTAGTACCTTTAGGATCGACAAAACCTTCTGGTTGCATCATATACAACTCTTCTTTAAGAAATCCATTAAGGAATGCAGTTTTGACGTCCATTTGCCAGATTTCATAATCATAAAATGTGGCAATTGCTAACATGATTCGGATAGACTTAAGCATCGCTACGGGTGAGAAAGTCTCATCGTAGTCAATTCCTTGAACTTGTCGAAAACCTTTTGCGACAAGTCAAGCTTTGTAGATAGTAATATTACCATCAGTGTCAGTCTTCTTCTTGAAGATCCATTTATTCTCTATGGCTTGCCGATCATCGGGCAAATCCACCAAAGTCCACACTTTGTTCTCATACATGGATCCTATCTCAGATTTCATGGCCTCAAGCCATCTGCCGGAATCTGGGCTCATCATAGCTTCTTCATAGTTCGTAGGTTCACCTTGGTCTAGTAACATGACTTCCAGAACAGGATCACCGTACCACTCTGGTGCGGATCGTGCTATGGTCGACCTACGAGGTTCTTGTATTAACTTGATCTGAAGTTTCATGATCATTATCATTTGCTTCCTCTTTGATTGGTGTAGGCATCATGGGAACGGTTTTCTGTGATATGCTACTCTCCAATTCGAGAGAAGGTACAATTACCTCATTAAGTTCTACATTCCTCCCACTCACTTCTTTCGAGAGAAACTCCTTCTCTAGAAAGGACCCAAACTTAGCAACAAAGATCTTGGCTTCGGATCTGTGGTAGAATGTATACCCAATATTTTCTTTAGGGTATCCTATGAAGACGCACTTCTCCGATTTGGGTTCGAGCTTATCTGGTTGTGGCCTTTTGACATAAGCATCGCATCCCCAAACTTTAAGAAATGGCAGCTTAGGTTTCTTTGCCAAACCACAGTTCATACGGTGTCGTCTCAACGGATTTAGACGGTGCCCTGTGAATGCAGCTGTCTCTAATGCATAACCCCAAAACGATAGTGGCAAATCGGTAAGAGACATCATAGATCACACCATATCTAATAAAGTACTGTTGCGATGTTCGGACACACCATTACGTTGTGGTCTTCCAGGTGGCGTGAGTTGTGAAACTATTCCACATTGTTTTAAATGAAGGCCAAATTGTAACTCAAATATTCGCCTCCGCGATCAGATCGTAGAAACTTTATTTTCTTGTTACGATGATTCTCCACTTCACTCTGAAATTCTTTGAACTTTTCAAATGTTTCAGACTTGTGTTTCATTAAGTAGATATACCCATATCTGCTCAAATCATCTGTGAAGGTCAGAAAATAACGATACCCGCCGCGTGCTTCAATACTCATCGGACCGCATACATCGGTATGTATTATTTCCAACAAGTCATAAGCTCGCTCCATTGTTCCAGAGAACGGAGTTTTAGTCATCTTGCCCATGAGGCATGGTTCACAAGTATCAAATGATTCATAATCAAGTGATTAAAAAAGTCCATCTGCATGGAGTTTCTTCATGCGCTTTACACCAATATGACCTAAACGGCAGTGCCATAAATATGTTGCACTATCATTATCAACTTTGCATCTTTTGGCATCAATTTTATGAATATGTGTATCACTACGATCGAGATTCAATAAACCATTGACATTGGGTGTATGACCATAGAAGGTTTTATTCTTGTAAACAGAACAACAATTATTCTCTGACTTAAATGAATAACCGTATTGCAATAAACATGCTCTAATCATATTCATGCTCAATGCAAACACCAAATAACATTTATTTAGGTTCAACACTAATCCCGAAGGTAGAGTGAGTGTGCGATGTTGATCGTATCAACCTTGGAATCAATTCCAACACTCATCGTCACCTCGCCCTTAACTAGTCTCTGTTTATTCTGCAACTCCTGTTTCGAGTTACTAATCTTAGCAACTGAACCAGTATCAAATACCCAGGGGCTACTACGAACACCAGTAAGGTACACATCAATAAAATGTATATCAAATATACCTTTGTTCACTTTTGCATCCTTCTTATCCGCCAAGTATTTGGGCAGTTCCACTTCTAGTGACCATTCCCTTTGCAGTAGAAGCACTCAGTTTCAGGCTTAGGTCCAGCTTTGGGCTTCTTCATGGGAGTGGCAACTTACTTGCCATTCTTCTTGAAGTTCCCTTTCTTTCCCTTGCCCTTTTTCTTGAAACTAGTGGTCTTGTTAATCATCAACACTTGATGCTTTTTCTTGATTTCTACCTTCGCCGATTTCAACATTGCGAAGAGCTCGGGAATCGTTTTCGTCATCCCTTGCATATTATAGTTCATCTCGAAGTTCTAGTAGCTTGGTGATAGTGACTAGAGAACTCTGTCAATCACTATCTTATCTGGAAGATTAACTCCCACTTGATTCAAGCGATTGTAGTACCCGAACATTCTGAGTACATGCTCACTGGCTAAGCTATTCTCCTCCATCTTGTAGGCAAAGTATTTGTCAGAGGTCTCATACCTCTCAACACGGGCATAAGTCTTGAATACCAATTTCAGCTCTTGAAAAATCTCATATGTTCCATGGCGTTCAAAACGTCTTTGAAGCCCTGATTCTAAGCCGTAAAGCATGGTGCACTAAACTATCAAGTAGTCATCATATCGAGCTTGTCAAACATTCATAACGTCTGCATCAGCTCCTGCAACAGGTCTGTCACCTAGCGGTGCATCAAGGACATAATTCTTCTGTGCAGCAATGAGGATAATCCTCAGATCACGGACCCAGTCCGCATTATTGCTACCATCATCTTTCAACTTAGTTTTCTCTAGGAACATATCAAGAATATAGGGGAGCTATATCGCGAGCTATTGATCTACAACATAGATATGCAAAAACTATTAAGACTAAGTTCATGATAAATTAAGTTCAATTAATCAAATTACTAATGAACTCCCACTTAAATAAACATCCCTCAAGTTATATAAGTGATACGTGATCCAAATCAACTAACCCATGTCCGATCATCACGTGAGATGGGGTAGTCATCAATGGTGAACATCTCTATGTTGATCATATCTACTATATGACTCACGTTCGACCTTTCGGTCTCTAGTGTTCCGAGACCATGTCTGTACATGCTAGGCTCGTCAAGTTTAACCCAAGTATTCTGCATGTGCAAATCTGTCTTACACCCGTTGTATGTGAACGTAGAGTCTATCACACCCGATCATCACGTGGTGTCTCGAAATGATGAATTTTCGCAATGGTGCATACTCGGGGAGAACACTTATATCTTGAAATTTAGTGAAGGGATCATCTTATAATGCTACCGTCGTTCTAAGCAAAATAAGATGCATAAAAGATAAACATCACATGCAATCAAAATATGTGACATGATATGGCCATCATCATCTTGTGCTTTTGATCTCCATCTCCAAAGCATCATCATGATCTCCATCGTCACCGGCTCGACACCTTGATCTCCATCGTGGCGTCGTGGTCATCTCGCCAACTATTGCTTCTACAACTATCGCTAACGCATAGTGATAAAGTAAAGCAATTACATGGCGTTTGCATTTCATACAATAAAGAGACAACCATAAGGCTCCTACCGGTTGCTGATAACTTACAAAACATGATCATCTCATACAATAACATATATCACATCATGTCTTGACCATATCACATCACAACATACCCTGCAAAAACAAGTTAGACGTCCTCTACTTTGTTGTTGCAAGTTTTACGTGGTTGCTACGGGCTTCTAGCAGGAACCGTTCTTACCTATGGCAAAAACCACAACGGTGATTCATCAAGTTTGCTGTTTTAACCTTCTTCAAGGACCGGCCGCAGTCAACTTTGATTAAACTAAAGTAGGAGAAACAGACACCCGCCAGCCACCTTTATGCAAAACTAGTTGCATGTCTGTCGGTGGAACCGATCTCATGTGCGTGGACATGTAAGGTTGGTCCGGGCCGCTTCATCCCACAATACCGCCGAATCAAAATAAGACGTTGGTGGTAAGCAGTATGACTATCACCGCCCACAACTCTTTGTGTTCTACTCGTGCAAATCATCTACGCATAGACCTGGCTCGGATGCCACTGTTGGGGAACGTTGCATGGAAAACAAAAAAATTTCTACGCACACGCAATGATCTATCCATGGAGATGTATAGCAATGAGGGGGAGAGTGTGTCTACATACCCTCGTAGACCGTAAGTGGAAGCATTTGATAACGCGGTTGATGTAGTCGAACTTCTTCGCGCTCCAACCGATCAAGTACCGAACATACGGCACCTCCGCGTTCTGCACACGTTCAGCTCGGTGACGTCCTCCGCCTTCTTGATCCAGCAAGACGGCGAGGTAGTAGATGAGTTCCGGCAGCACGACGGCGTGGTGACGGTGATGGTGATGTGATCTCCGCAGGACTTCGCTTAAGCACTAAGAAAATATGACCGAGGGAGTAAACGGTGGACGGGGGTGCCGCACACGGCTAAGCCAATGTTGTTTCCTTGTGTGGTGCCCCCTGCCCACATATATATAGGTGGGAGGGAGGGAGGAGCATCCAAAGGAGGCGCCCAACTAGGAGGAATCCTACTTGGAGTCCCTCCCAAACCGCGCCCCCCTCTTTCCTTATTTGGAGCGCGGGGAAAGGTAGGGGAGGGTGGCGCCTCCCCTTTCCTTTCTCCCATGAGAGGGAAAGGCAGGAGGGGCTAGCCCTCCCCCTTTTCCTTCCCTATGGCTGGCAAAACAAGGGAGGAGGCGCACCAGCCCCCTTGCGGGCTGGTCTGTCCCCTCCTTTGGCCCATAACTTGCCGGGGGGGGGGGTGCCCGGAACCCCTTCCGGTGACCCGATTCCTTCCCGGTACGTCCCGAAACACTTCCGGTGTCCAAATACCATCGTCCTATATATCAATATTTACCTCTCGACCATTTCGAGACTCCTTGTCATGTGCGTGATCTCATCCGGGACTCCGAACAACATTCGGTCACCAAAACATATAACTCATATAACACTATATCGTCAACGAACGTTAAGCGTACGGACCCTACGGGTTCGAGAACTATGTAGACATGACCGAGACACCTCTCCGGTCAATAACCAATAGCGGAACCTGGATGCCCATATTGGCTCCTACATATTCTATGAAGATCTTTATCGGTCGAACCCTTATGACAACATACGTAATTCCCTTTGTCCATCGGTATGTTACTTGCCCGAGATTCGATCGTCGGTATCTCTATACCTAGTTCAATCTCGTTACCGGCAAGTCTCTTTATTCGTTCCATAATACATCACCTTGTAACTAACTCCTTAGTCATTTGCTTGCAAGCTTATGATGTGTATTACCGAGAGGGCCCAGAGATACCTCTCCGAAACTCGGAGTGACAAATCCTAATCTTGATCTACGCCAACTCAACAAACACCTTCGGAGATACCTGTAGAGCATCTTTATGATCACCCAGTTATGCTGTGACGTTTGATAGCACACAAGGCATTCCTCCGGTATCTGGGAGTTGCATAATCTCATAGTCGAAGGAATATGTATTTGACATGAAGAAAGCAATAGCAATAAACTGAACGATCAATATGCTAAGCTAACGGATGGGTCTTGTTCATCACATCATTCTCCTAATGATGTGATCCCGTTATCAAATGACAACACATGTCCATGGTTAGGCTTACTAGGGACACAGTATTTTTCTATGTATTCACACATGTATTTAAGTTTCCGGTCAATACAATTCTAGCATGAATAATAAACCTTTATCATGAATAAGGAAATATAAAATAACAACTTTATTATTGCCTCTAGGGCATATTTCCTTCAGCCACTTGGGAAGGCACCCCAAGTAGGATTTGGCCTACTTGGGGGCGCCTCCTGGCTGCTCCCTCCTCCCCCACCTATATATATGTGGGAGGGGGGTGCCTAGCACAAGCACAACAATCCCTTAGCCGTGTGCGGCGCCCCCCTCCACCGTTTACACCCCCGGTCATATTTTCGTAGTGCTTAGGCGAAGCCCTGCAGAGATAGCTTCACTATCACTGTCACCACACCGTCGTGCTGTCAGAACTCATACACTACCTCGCCGTCTTGCTGGATCAAGAAGGCGGAGGACGTCACCGAGCTGAATGTGTGCAGAACGCGGAGGTGTCATACGTTTGGTACTTGATTGGTTGGAGCGCGAGAAGTTCGACTACATCAACCGCATTAACAAACGCTTCCGCTTACGGTCTACGAGGGTACGTAGACACATTCTCCCCTCTCGTTGCTATGCATCTCCATGGATAGATCTTGCGTGTGCGTAGAAATTTTTTTTGTTTTCCATGCAACGTTTCCCTACAGGTAGTACAAAAGATGTCATGCAAGTTCTTTTCCATAAGCACGTATGACTATATACGGAATACATGCCTACATTATATTGATGAATTGGAGCTAGTTCTGTGTCACCCTAGGTAATCATTGTTGCATCATGAATGCCATCCGACATAATTATCCATCACTGATCCGTTGCCTACGAGCTTTTTACATATTGATCTTTGTAAGTTACTTTCGCGTTGCTACTGTTACAATCATCACAAAACTGCTACTGTTACTTTTGCCACCGTTACCTTTACTTCCATACTACTTTGCTACTAAAAACTTTGCTGCAGATATTAAGTCTTTCAGGTGTGGTTGAATTGACAACTCAACTGCTAATACTCGTGAATATTCTTTGGCTCCCCTTGCGTCGAATCAATAAATTTGGGTTGAATACTCTACCCTCGAAAACTGTTGCGATCCCCTATACTTGTGGGTTATCAATCATAAAGATGCTCTACAGGTATCTCCGAAGGTGTTTGTTGAGTTGGCATGGATCGAGATTGGGATTTGTCATTCCGAGTATCGGAGAGGTATCTCTGGGCCCTCTCGGTAATACACATCATAATAAGCCTTACAAGCAAATGAAGAATGAGTTAGTTATGAGATGATGTATTACGGAATGAGTAAAGAGACTTGCCGGTAACGAGATTGAACTAGGTATGAAGATACCGATGATCGAATCTCGGGCAAGTAACATACCGATGGACAAAGGGAATTACGTATGTTGTCATAAGGTTCGACCGATAAAGATCTTCATAGAATATGTAGGAGCCAATATGGGCATCAAGGTTCCGCTATTGGTTATTGACCGGAGAGGTGTCTCGATCATGTCTACATAGTTCTCGAACCCGTAGGGTCTGCACGCTTAACGTTCGTTGACGATATAGTGTTATATGAGTTATATGATTTGGTGACCGAATGTTGTTCAGAGTCTCGGATGAGATCACAGATATGACGAGGAGCTCCAGAATGGTCCGGAGGTAAAGATTGATATATAGGACGATGGTTTTCGGACACTGGAAGAGTTTCGGAGTGCACCGGGCAGTCATCGGGTCGCCGGAAGGGGTTCCGGACACCCCCAGTAGGTGTATGGGCCTAATGGGCCAAGGGGGGGACAGACCAACCCACAAGGGGGCTGGCGCGCCCCTCTCCCTGGCTGCCGGCCCTAGGGAAGGAAAAGGGGGAGGGCTAGCCCCTCTTGCCTTCCCCTTCTCATGGGGGAAATGAAAGAGGGGGGGGGGGGCGCCACCCTCATCTGCCTTTCCCCGCTCACCTAATAAGGAAAGGGGGCGCGACTTGGGGAGGACCCCAAGTAGGATTTGGCCTACTTGGGGCGCCTCCTGGCAGCCTCCCCTCTCCCCCCCACCTATATATATGTGGGAGGGGGGCGCCACACATAACCACGACAATCTCTTAGCCATGTGCGGCGCCCCTCCACAGTTTTGTCTCTTGGTCATATTTTCGTAGTGCTTAGGTGAAGCCCTGGGGAGATAGCTTCACCATCACCGTCACCACGCCGTCGTGCTGCCAGAACTCATCCACTACTTCGCCATCTTGCTGGATTAAGAAGGCGAGGACGTCACCGAGCTGAACGTGTGCTGAACGCGGAGGTGACGTACGTTCGGTACTCGATCGGTTGGATCGCGAAGAAGTTTGACTACGTCAACCGCGTTACTAAACGCTTCCGCTTACGGTCTATGAGGGTACGTAGATACACTCTCCCCTCTCGTTGCTATGCATCTCCTTGATAGATCTTGCGTGTGCATATAATTTTTTTTGTTTTCCATGCAACATTTCTCAACACAGCTCTGCACAACGAAAATACATGTTATTAATGAAAGGGATTTTACCCTCGATTTCATTAATGAAACCATAGATCCTTTTGTTATTATAGCCATAACGCAAAACACCACCTCTAGGGAGCCGAAACCAAGACGAGCTAGTTTTCACCGTTTTACAGAGAACATCTCATTCTACATATTCCCCTCTCATCACTCTCTCCCCTCCTATCAGTTAGGACTTAATCTTTGAAGTCTTCTATTTTCCTCATGTCCCATCTCATCTGTCCACATTTTTCATCTCCCTATCCTCGCTATCCAGGATGCCCAACCTCTTCGTGCTTGGAAAATCTCATTGGTGACTCGTTCCAGCAGCCTTGCGCCCTATTGCAGCTCCACCTTTTGCGTCCTCCCTCACCTGCAAAATACTCCAATCATCAATCCAATGTGCCATCTTAAACATAACCACACTGGGATCAGCGGGCTAGACATGTTGAAAACATGCTAAATTTCTGGTCTTCCATATACTCCATATTAAAGCTGCCACCCCTATAATGATCATTTTCTTTTTTTTTACTTCCAAATTTCCCTAGCCAGGTATTTAGACATGTATCCATGTCATAAAAGTCACATTGAGCCCCAATGATGTGGCTCACAACACTCCACATGTATCTAGCCAAAGGGCATCGGAAAAAAAGATGATCAATAGATTCATTATTCCCACAAAACAAACACCATTTCTCACAATCTCCCCCCTGTGAAGTAAAACGTCTCTGGTTAGAATGCTTTTTTTAGTAACTAACCAGATGAAAGTTGTGATTCTAGGAGGTATCTTGACTTTCCATACAAATCTATTCGGACATTTTTCTCCAATCTGTAGCACAGAGTAAAAAGATTTGACACTATATTCTCCTAATCCTTCTGGTATCCAGGAGAGTTTATCTTCATTCTTGTTTAAAATTACCCCCTCACAAATTTTTAATAGTTCTTGCCACTGAATTGCCCTATCTCCTACTAGAGCTCTTCTAAATTTTAAAATAGCAAGGTTAGAGGATAAGGTATCAGAGACAGTGATATCTTGATCCAGCGAGACATTGTAAAGATCAGGGAAAGTAACTGATAAACTACTAGTTCCAATCCAGTTATCTTCCCAAATTCTAGTTTGCTCCCCATTTCCCACTTTAAATTTGCAGCAGGTAAAAAAACAAGTCTTTACATTTCATCAAACCTTTCCAGAAATGTGAGTCACCCTGCTTTTTTTTAACCTGTCCAAAAGTGTTTTTCCCAATGTATTTATCCCACAGAATCCCCTGCCATAAACCTTTCTCATTAAAAAGTTTCCACAACCATTTGGATAACCAGCAGGCAATGTTCATAATTTCCAAATCTAAAATCCCTAGACCTCCCAGGGTTTTAGGTCTGCAAACTTTTTCCCAAGCCACTAAGTGATATTTATGTTTATTTTCCTCCCCACTCCACAAAAAATTGGCCCTTGGTCTATCCATTTTCTTTTTCACTCCTTTTGGAATCTCATAAAAGGAGAGCATGAAAAGGATCAAACTAGTCAGGGAAGAATTAATCAGAGTTGTTCTGCCTGCAATATTTAGAAGTCTACTTAACCAGCTCCCCATTCTCTTATCCATCTTTGTAACAGATGGATTCCAGTCACTCCCCTTCAACCTTTTCTCATCTATTGGTATTCCCAGATATTTAAAGGGGAGAGCCCCTTTTTTGCAAGTTAAGATCTCTTCAAACATCTTTGCCCTATCTTCCTCCATCCCAACGCAGATCACCTCACTTTTGTGAAAATTTATTTTCAAGCCAGACATAACCTCAAACAGATTCATTATTCTTTTCACATTTTTTGCCTGATCTAAATCATCTTGAAATAGAATGATAGTGTCATATGCATATTGCAAAATAGACACATCATTTTCTTTGTGATTTTTAGCAAGCCCACTAATCAATTTTTGTCTACCGCTCTGTCAAATAATATTGCTAAGATATCTACTGCTAGATCAAAAAGTAGAGGAGATATCGAGTCCCCTTGCCTTAACCCCTGATGGGTTTTGAAAAAGGATCCAATTTCTCCATTTACCTTAACATCCACTTTCCCCCCAGTAACTGTCTTCATCATCCAATTAATCATTTTATCAGGGAATTTTTTCATCTCTAAAATGTGAAGAAGAAAAGGCCATTTAACTTTGTCAAATGCCTTTTCAAAATCAATCTTAAAGAGTACCCCCGATTTCTTTTTCTTGTGCATAGAGTTCAAAGTTTCATGTAATATTAGTACACCTTCTAAAATATACCTCACTTTAATAAAAGAAGTTTGAGAGGCCCGAATCACACCCGAAATCACAACTATGAGTCTGTTGACCAGGATTTTTTTGAAGATTTTAAAAATCACATTCAACAAACAAATTGGTCTATATTTCTGGATTCTATCCACATCAATCCCTTTTGGTATGAGAAAAATTACCCCATAACCTGTCTAGGTATAAATTATGGTCATAGAATTCCTCAAGTAAGCAAAACAGATCATTTTTAACCAAATCCCAATAATGTTGGTAAAACTCAATATTGAAACCATCTGGACCAGCAGCCTTGTTCTTTTCCATTTCAAACACTGCCTTCTTCAATTCCTCCATGGTGAATCTTTTAGTGAGAAATTTTTGCTCTTCCTCAGTGAGTGTTTTCACCCCACTAGAGTCTATTCCAAGAGTCATGATCTCAGGTTCACTACAAAGATTCTTATAAAATTTAGTAATGTATTCTTTCAAGTTATCCTGTCCTTCAATCACCCCTTCCTCTTGGTTCAGTTTAACAATTCCGTTTTTCCTAAGTCTCCCATTTGCTTTAACATGGTAATATCTAGTATTTGAGTCACCCTCAAGCAACTCAATATCATGAGATCTTTGAAGCCATTTAATTTCTTCCTCTTTCAATTTTTTTTCAAATCATCTTGACAAGTTTGTTTTGTATTCCCTATCAATATCTCTCAAATTTCCACTTTCTCCCTGCTTATTTAATCTGTCTATTTCTTCCACTAGAATTTTTTTCTGCTTTTTCAAATTTTCTTAAAAATTCAGATTCCATCCTTTCAGCACTTTCCTCATTTCTTTCATCTTATTATGTATTTTATCCAGGACATATTTAGCAGGGTAATCTTTCCTCCAAACTCTCTCAACAACCTCATTTAGGTTTGCTCTCTGAAACCAACAATTTTCAAACTTGAAAGTATAAGGCTTCAGAGGCAATTCCCCAGTTTTAATAATCAGTGCAGTATGATCTGAAAGCCCTCTGGCTAGGGTTTCAATATGAACTAAAGGGAATTTGTCTTCCCAGGCAGGTGAGATCAAGACTCTATCCAATAATGCATATGTAGGATCTTCATGATTATTAGACCAAGTATATTTCCTACCCACCAAAGGTAACTCCATCATTTCACCAAAGGTAATGATAGAATTGAATAACAAACTCCATTTATTATATCCCCCAGGTTTATTTTTGTCACTCTCTTTCCTAGTCAAATTAAAATCACCTGCAACTAGCAAGGGATTTTTAGATTTCTTGAAAATATGAACCAACTCCACTAGGAACTTTGGTTTGCCACAAGGTTGAGCATCTCCATAAACTACAACTGAATTCCAGCTAAAACCATCCCTAATGTTGGTCACTTTTACCCTGACAAAGTATTCTCCATGTTCAACTTCTTCTCTGACTAAAGTAGCTTTGTTAATTCCAACCAAAATCCCTCCAGACCTCCCCCTAGATGATAAATAATCCCAATCAAAATTTTCCTGACCACTCAGATTTAATAATTCCAATGAAGGGAACTCCACCTTCATTGTTTCCTGAATGCCAACAAAGTCAAGGTTATTTTTGGTAATCTGTTCTTTGATAAAATCGTTCTTGTTTTTATCCCCAATTCCTCTACAGTTCCAAATCAGACCTCTCATCATTTTCAGAGTTTTTCTTTTTTTTAAAACTAAGATAGGGAGTTTTAAAGGAAAATATTAGGAATTTTTCCTTTTTTCCTCCTTCTCAACACAGTTTTCATAGGTGTCTTGACTACAACAGCCTCAAAAGAAGCACTGTTTGCTCTAAGACCCTCCCTAATCCCTCCAAGCACACTTTCCATTCTCATATCTACATTCTCATCATCTTCATTTTTGCTTAACATCAACAGGTCCTGAAGTATGCTGTTAACATCTTCAGGTTCCAAAACATGTTCCTCCTCCTGTGTAACTACCTCTTCCCTGGAACTTGCTATATACATCTCTCTCCTGGCATGTTCTAAAGATTGAATAAGATTCAAATTGTGTTCAACCATATCCAAGGTGACCCTAAATCTACCCCTATCAAGTTAGCCACATCAATTAACTCAATATTTTCAAGATAAGTATCATTAGTATTTTCTGACATACCTTCAGAAAGAGCCAGATTTTTGGCCCTGGCCAAAGTCATAGCTCTGTCTAAAATAGGTATGTCATCTCTGTTCTTTGAAGCAATCCTCATACTGTACCTCGGGAAACCTTGATTAAGCTCAAAGCCATTTGTGTTTTCCATCACCACATCTTCCTGAACCACTATCCCCAGTTTAGTGCCAAGGTTGACTGGTTGAGATGCTTCACCCCCCTCCTCTGGATTTTCCTCAGCAGCTTTGTTTTGTGTCTCATTTTCATTCCCTTTCTCTCCCTCCCCATTGACTGAAGTGGATCCTGTTCCTTCATCTCTCCCCTTCAACTTATCAGTGTCTTGATTTTTGTTATATAAAATTTTATCAGCAGCTTTTTGTTCTTTTAATGCAGCATCTCTTTCCTCCAAAGCAATTCTAGTCCTAGTACTTGTGCAAACAGTGGTATCACCATCTTCCCCCATCTTAGCTTTTTTGGGATATCTGTTTTCTTCCTCTTCATGCTGAAAATCCATCCACTCTTCATATCCTTGAGACAATTCATCCTCATTTTTGGCCCAACCTTCATCTATAACTTCCTCCACCTCAAAGAAAATTCTATACACCATGAGATTAGGGTCTGTCAACTTAGTCCACCTAGGGATTCTTGTATGATCAACCACAGCAATCTTCAACCTGACCAAACCACTTTTGTTCATTAAGTCCATGTCTACAGCTTGTGTATATCCAATCATAGACCCAATCTCACATAATCCATGATAGTTCTTCATTGTCTTTGGGACTCCTTTTGCTCTGACCCACACCACTGATAGCTTACCAACAACCATTGCATCATCATTCCAAATTTTCACATTGACCAAAATGTTTCCTCCTTTCAAAGGGACCCAATCATATATGGCAGCCTCGTTGATCCTTGCAGCAGATGGAAAATTCACCAGAAATACCCCATCAGAAACCTTCTTTGCTTTCCAATCCCATCTCCAAGGGTAAGTTTTTGCCAAACTCTTTATCAAAGTATCAGATTCTATTTCCAGATCACAACCTTCCCTTAACCTGACTAAAGCAATAGCATCACTTTTGTTGTTTCCACCTAAATCTTTTGCATGATCAGCCACAAAAATGCCAAGTCCCTCCCCACCAAAGCCTACTAGAGAAGCCACTGGTTTTTTCTGGTGTAGCCAAGCACATAATTCAGAAATATGTGTATCCTTTGTGCATATGGAACATTTGACCTTTGCTTCACATCCCTTGGAGTTATGACCTTTCTCTCCACACCTATGAGAAATGATCTTGTCAGTCCCCAGCATCTTGCTCTCAGAGCCCCCAATAGATCCTTGATTCCCAGCCAAAATAGCACCTGCAGAGTTTGCTTTGGAAGTCTGAACTTCACTGCCACCCCCTCCTCCACTGTTTGTAACTACAGTGCTCTTCTGCTGATATTTACTAGCAGCTGGCGGCAAGTTGATCTGAGGAGGCGGTCGATGTTGAAACTGACGCATGTCCAGGCCTCCACCCTCATGATTCCAATTACTATAACATCCCTCCCAAGATGGTTCTGGAATTGGTTACCTGGGTAATTTCTGAAGGGGGGCCGAGGACGAACTTGATATCCCTGATCTTGTCGATCAAATTGAGGATCTCTTCCATAGTTATTCATCGGTCTCCAGCTGCTTCCTCTATCCACTTCTCTTCCACCTCCACCTCTTTCCGGAGCAAAGCGATCAGCCATCACCCAGGTAGAAGTGCAGCTAGTTTCTGCGGCGGCAGGGGGGACAAACACCACAGGTGGGAAACCCTAGAGCGTATGAAGTGATCGGTTTCAACCCCCAGGACCAGGCCCGGACAGTTATAACCTTTCTCTTTTATGGGCTTTAAAGTTTCTCCACTTTTCTGGCCTGTCTTATCCCCAGCCAGCCCAGTCCGTTTTAATGTCTTAATTGAAATAAAGGAATCTCCCCAAATTTCCAAATCATCACCTGTTTCCCCCTCTCGGCGTGCTGGCGACCGTGCTGAAAGAGGAGCATCAATCAGTGAACGTACTAATTGATTTCTCTCTCTTTCCAGCCACGTCCCATATGCACCCGATTGGGCTCTGTTTCAATCCCCAAATCAATATTCCTACCCCTAACAATTTGATACCATCTTCCATTCTGTATCAGACCACATCTAGCAGAGGATACTTTAACAGAGCGATGGCAAGATATGTCACTTATATGTTTGACTGCTAGATATTTTCCTCTCGCGACCTCTTCACTGATTCTGTTAGCATTCTGCTCTTTAATTTCGATCTTCTTCCTTTCCCTTCTTCCTCTCTTCGCCTGTTTTGCACAGGCCAATGCATCTGCAAATGTTGCCAGGTAAGGGCTGTGTTGTTCGTTTTCACCTGATGAAGAATCACCTTCGTCATCTCCCAATTGTTCCAGATCCCAAAATCTCCCTCTAGGTCTTGTTCCTTTGGAACATCTTCCAATGACAGCATCTGAATCTGACGAGACACCCCCAGGATCAAATGAAACTCTCTTGCTCTTCAGCATATCCCCATATTCAGAAACTCCATGTACTTCATCTCCACTGCTCCTCAAAATTTTCGCGACAGGTAGGGCAGTGGGTCGACTGGTTCTGGCTCCGATGGGCACTCTGATGGTTGCAGCCCCACCATGGCTGTCCATCTCGCTATCCTGCTCGGATCGTTCGAGCGCCATTCCCCCCTCGCCCAATGAACGAACGCCACCGGCGGTGATGCAGGGAATGGCGGCATCCTCGCTCTCTCCGCAGGCGAGCCCTCGAAATAGATCCATCTCGCCAGATTCACCAACTCTCGAGCCGCCTGGATTCGGCAAGTGTGTACATACCTCTCTCTCCTGGATCTGAGCCCCGGATCTGACTCTACCTGTGCAATCTCCTTTGCTTCCCTCCATTCCTTCTCGCATTGCCCCCAAGAGAAGGAGTCGTTGCTGATTCGCTGCGCTTGTTCCCTCCATCTCCTCTCCCTTGTCCGTCGCAGCTCGATCTCCGGCGTTAGCTGGATCAGACGGAGTGCCTCCGGGAACGCCTCGTACACAAAGGGAAGGGGGAATCCCGGATCCCACGGGCCAGGGCGCGCCCGATGAGAGGCCAGCATCGCGGATCCGCGACAGCGCGGGGGCATGGCCGGGGGCGTCGGCGAGGTTGGGGGCTGTGGCGGTGGCTCGGCGCGGGGGTGCGGCGCGGGGGGTGGGTGGGTCACGGGAGCGGTCAGGCATCGATGCCCTTTCTCGTGGCTTGTTGTGTTTCAGAAAGTTCTATTGAGTCGGTAGTCTTGTTGAAAATTGAGGGGCCGACTATCTTCCACACGACTGATTTTTTTTCAGTTTATGTCGGCCGTGCCGGGTGTCATCCTTCTCTTTCCTCGTCGTCATTGTCTTTCTCCTGCCCCGTCGACCAGCCCTCCAGCATTGGCTTAACTGTTGTCTCCCATCACCTATGGTCAGCATCACCGTCACGGCATCTCGCCCTGTCTGAGCCGCCTCCTTCAAGATGCTGCCGCCCCCACAACACCACGCCCGTATCCGCAACCTCCAACTATTAATAGCAAAAATATGAAATATCTCACACAAAAAAACCTCACATAAATCAAACCAAAAGGAAAAATATGGTTGTGGTACAAGCCGACTCCAAAATTTTGTCACTGACTTGGTCGAAAAGCTTCCTTTGTTGCTCCAGTATCGAACGTCCAAACTTCAGAGTATGCAATGTCTTTTGAAGATTCTACTGAAAATTGTGATGATCGACCCCAACCTATTTGCAAGGGTCTTGCTCACACGGTCGCTCATGGTTTGATGCTAGTGCCAAAGGCGTTGCTGGTGGCAAAAGATGGGGACTAAGGTATCGAGGACAGGGTGGCCAGTGAGTTTAGTGTGGCTCCTTCTAAACATCGTCATAAAGTGGGGTGTGACAAAGGAATGTGCCTTGGCGACTGAGTGCGAGGACTCTTTGCATGACTTCATCAAGGTGCTCAAAGGTCTCATGATCGTGACTTTGATCACCCAAGGTTTGAATTTGAATCACTTGGTCAATATGAAGAAGATCAAGAAAGTCAACGAGCTGGTTAGCGCTGTCTTGCGGGACAACCCTACAAGATGTCAGTCGCGAGCACGTGTGTTTTTTCTCCTGTGCTTGTTATTTTCGGAAAAGTCCCCCGGACGTTTACATGGGGATGGTTTATTGTGGTGTCCTCACTGATTGTTTGAGTCCTTGTGGGATTTTATCATGCATATATCGCTTTTCGCTTGGTTTTGCTCCGCAGGTGCCAACAAAAAAAGTGCGTTCAGGCCCCACGGTCACGGATCCATGTCGCATGAGAGTCGTGTGTGTGACAGAAATGGCCCGTTGTCACACACGAATAATCTACATCCACGGGCGAATGATTCTAAAAGAAAACATCCACGGACGAATTACGGGTGATCTACAACCACCGGTTAAATTAGGATGGGGGCGATTAATCAGGTGTTCAGCTCCTCTGCAGTTAAGCTTTTACCGGTTAAATTTGGATGGTGGCTGGGGAATTTTTGAAGTACTACTAGCATATACAGTATATATTCCAAGAACTTCTCACAGGAAGCCGTAGTCCGTAGATTGGTTTTAGAATTACTCTGTATAAGCGTGTACGTGAAGAAGACTATTACGAGTTTGAGTTGGTAATGCTTGAACTGGAACCACACCTGCTGTCGGCCAATTGTCGCCACACGGCCGGGCTTTCCCAGGGAAAATGTTAAGAAAGGAGATAGGCGGGCCCCACGTTCGTTCTAGAAGCGGGCGAAATGCGAGAAGATCCCTGTGAAGAAGAGAGCGGACGGGACACTACAGTCACGTTTACCAATTTGATTTGAGTTGAGTTGAGTTGGTCCTGTACGCGCGCCCTTGTCTCGTTGCGTCGATCACCATCTGGGTGTGTCTGGGACCGTCTTGAAGACACGCCGCCGCCGCCGCCCCCCCGGCGGACGAGAAAGACGGAACGAAACGCAAGCAGGGGAGCTATGGCCACGCATCGCCACGTCGACCCTAGCTAGTAACTCTGTGGTGGCTCCATCGCTGGTCAGAGCTGCACCGTACGTGGACTCGTGGAGCAAGTTCGTAGGCTAACTAACGAACTAACATTGACGTGCATTCAGAAGATTGACTTGTCTGGATCAACTGGTTTTTAAATTTTAATCAGCACAATAGAGTGCACGGCGTCGCAGTCGGAGGCAACAGAGTGGGGTTGTCCGGTGATGGTCGACGTGGGCGGAACGTCCCCGGTGGTGGTCGGTCGACGCCGTGGTGGACGTCGTACTGCGGGACGTAAGGGAAGGGAAACAAGCGGCGGTCTTCTTCCTGCCTCTGGCCGACCATGCCGGGAGCCGTACGTATGCCACACGTGCACACCGCTGGCGGCCATGCACGCCGAAGGCGAAGGAAGGCTACGGTCGCGTCGCGCGGCGCCCGCCAGATGGCACCACGTGCCGCGCCCGGAGGGCCAAGTGTGTGAGTCCAGCTTCGCTACGCCTGGCTGGTGGTGCCCGCGGCGGGTGTGCGTCACGGACGACGTGGCCGCCGGGTTCGGACGTAAGCACAGCGCAGCACACGACCGAGATAGAAAGACAACGGCATATAAAACCCCGCGCGCCCGGCCGGGGCCTGCAGCCAGACCAGAGGCAACAAGAAGGGAGAAGCCAGCATCACCACCCGGAGAGTGAGAGAGAGAGAGAGAGACCGTGGACGGAGCTCGCGCTAGCAGGCGGGGCGACCGATGATGGCGGCGGTCTCCTCCCTAATCCTCGTCCTGCTGCTCGCCGTGGCGTCCCAAGAGGCGGCGGCGACCATCACCAGGGGCGACTTCCCCCCGGGGTTCATCTTCGGCACCGGCTCCTCCGCCTACCAGGTGCGCCACCCGCCTCCCTCGGCCTCGCCGTTGCACGTATCGTATCAACCAGTATAGATACCTCCGGTGGTGCTTCTGATTCGTGCGTGGGGATTTCTCCTCAGTCAAACAAAGCGGTTGAATAAGATCACAGCTGAGCTGACAGCCAGACCAGCACCAGTATAGATAGCATACCTTCTCCGTGATGAAAACAGATGCAGTACCACCTGTACACTCACTCCAAGTCTAGAAGAAAACTCAATAGCCAGTTAACCAAATTAAGTCCTTCATCGACCGGGAAACGGGCAGAGTTACACAAAGCCATACCTCCAGTCGTCTCCTCTGCGTTGCTTCTTTCATTTCAAGAGAAAAGAACAATAGTGGCACTAGTGATATGATCTTGCCTTCCATGGAAAGTTACTGTCCTGGCCTTCCGTTTTCGTTCGTCTAGTTGTACGTACCTCCCACGAGACTTTGGGCCACACGTGACGCCCGTCCGTCCGTCCTTTTAAACAAGTGAAGTGATGAACGGGCTGAGCCATCGGCCAGAGGGCGCACGACAGTGCCATTTCAAGAGCAGTTTTTATTACGTACTCTACTCTATGATGCAACACTTTATTACTCCCTACACCTATGAACCAGTGCAGTAGCTTTTTGTTTAAAGATGCCATCCGATCCCCCACTGTTGCTGCTGCAAACTCCCAAGTTTAAGTAACCACCATCACTTGCACTTGCAGCCGTGCTCTCCTCTCACAAGCCACAAGATTTATGACCAGGAGCAACGCGTGCATTGGCTGGTCGCTGCGCTTATGCTTTGTTTTTCACCAAGGCATGCTGCCCGGTTCCATATTCTTCTTTAGTATACGTACTACTTCTTCTTCAGTTGGATGCCACCCACTGGGTCGCTCTTGTGGCTGTTTTTTTTTCTCTTTCTCTTTCAAGCACACATACGTAGTACTCCCTCCATCCAAAAATAAGTGTCTTAACTTTAATACAACTTTGACATAAACACATACATATATACAGAGAGCTGTGCATGCCCGGCACCATCGGTCATGCAGGGCATGTCGATGGTTTCCAAGCACCAAGTTGTACATGCCAGCTTGATCATCGGCATCCTAGCACCACCACTCGACTCAAACCACACCTTCCACACGAAGAAGAAGAAATATCTGCTCTAACCTACATGAGAAAACGAGAGTTCTCTCTCTCTTTTGCTTCCCTGGTCTCCAAAGCTCCAAGCTAACAGCTCAGCTACTGTCCTAGTGTCCTGCCCCTTCCTTCCCTTCTCCTTCGTCTGCTCCTTCGTCTTCTTCATCCGTCACCCACGACGCATCCCATCGAAAGAAACTTAACGGAACGCGCCGTCCTCGAGACGGATGGATGGAACAGGACGCGCGATGAATTCATGGGCAGAAAATTTCTGGCGCCAAAGGGCCTTCGATTCTTCTTCGTTCCTTCCACGTGTTCTCGCCCCCTCCCGCCATGTTTTTTTCTTCTTAATGATCTGAAAAGAATAAATAATGTGGTGACGATGCTGGATAATTAATTTCAAAAGCACTTAAATAACCTTAAAACAGTGGAGTAGTAGGAGTAGCTCGACAGACCAAAGGTGCAGCTGCTTAAATAACCTTAAACACCTGCTTAAATTCAGGATCCATCACTGACTGGGACATGCTTCTATTCCTACAGTAGTATAAACCCCATACAGGTAACCACTTGCAAGCAGGGCGCGTCCATTGCTTTGCTTGGTCACCGATGCTAGCTCCTCTTGTTTCTGACGACGGCCTGCTT
This sequence comes from Thinopyrum elongatum, assembly GCA_011799875.1. Classification (NCBI taxonomy): domain Eukaryota; kingdom Viridiplantae; phylum Streptophyta; class Magnoliopsida; order Poales; family Poaceae; genus Thinopyrum; species Thinopyrum elongatum. The sequence goes on along the minus strand of CM022301.1, from coordinate 396,118,250 downwards.
GTTCCGTTCCATGCTGGAGTAAGTACTTACTAAGCAAGTAAGCAGCGTGATGTCTTCAGAAAACAACCAACCGGACCGGGTGTCGCCTTCTCGCCACTTCACGTCACTGGGGGTGTTAATTTCTCCTCCTTTGGCCGCTTCTTCTGCTTTGGCTGGAGCGGAAAAAAAGTACCGTGAAGCTGCAGATAGGTAGTGATGTTCCGCAGAATTGGAACCACAAATAGCCTCAAACTCCTTTCGCCAAAAATAAAATAAATAGACTGAAACTCTTTAAGATAGATGCTCACTCTTAAGCAGGAGTGTGCTGTTAGGACTTGGGACCTCAGAGTTCAGACAATGGTCAAAAACTATGAAAGAGAAGTGAGAATGGTCAAAGTTAACTGCGTTCGCTAGCTCTTAAAATTCTGTTGTTTAAATCTTCAGAATTCAGATCACAGCTGATTATTATTTGTTGTATTGTATGGAATACTTTGCTGGCCTGAACATTCTGCTGATTTTTCCAGATCGAAGGTGCGGTGGCAGAGGACGGAAGAAAACCCAGCATCTGGGACACGTTCACACACTCAGGTTAGTTCTACTTTCCCCATGACGTGCGCGTCTGAATCTGCCATGCATTCTCCTATTGTGATTTATATAATATAACATGGAGTTTGTAACATTCACAGGCCACTCTGTCGACGGTGCCACTGCTGATGTGACTGCAGATCAGTATCATAAGTACAAGGTCAGTTTGTGAGACCAAGTGATGTTAATTGGATGACTTTTCAGACCAAGAATTTGATGTTAATCTTACAGCTGATTTTGTGTTTGACAACAGGAAGATGTGAAGCTTTTGAGCGACATGGGCGTCGACGCCTACAGATTTTCCATTGCCTGGCCTCGCCTTATTCCCGGTAAGGCAATACCAACAGTCATAGTACAACCATTTGTCCAATACACTTGCTGAATAATGTGTTCCAGAAAAGTTGGCTAGGCGCTTTACTGACTTTTGTTTGCAATCCATGAAGATGGTCGTGGAGCTGTCAATCCAAAGGGACTGGAGTACTACAACAATCTCATCGATGAACTCCTGGCTCATGGTATTTAATCCTTGGCAGACTGAATCCTTATCCAAAGAATAAAAAATCAAGAATTTTCAGATGCCCAGCTGCAGACGAGTAACTCATGCATCTTTATCTGCTTCATGTAGGAATCCAGCCTCACGTCACGATATATCATTTCGACTTCCCTCAGGCTCTTCAAGATGAATACAACGGGATGCTTAGTCGCAAATTCATGTACTTTCTTCTTGCCACGCTAATTAGCATCATTATCGCAAGTGCAAATGCATTTTGGTAAGAAAAGAAGAAATAATTCAATCTTTTGCCTTTTTGTCACATGGTTGCAGAGATGACTACACAGCATATGCAGAAGTGTGCTTCAAGAACTTTGGCGACAGGGTGAAATACTGGAGCACTGTCAATGAGCCAAACATTGAGCCCATTGGCGGATATGATCAGGGTATCCTCCCACCGCGGCGATGCTCATTCCCTTTTGGCGCCCTCAGTTGCGATAATGGCAACTCTACCACTGAGCCCTACATAGTAGCTCACCATCTTCTGCTTGCACATGCCTCAGCAGCGACCCTGTATAAAGAGAAGTACCAGGTTAGGAACAATGTTGCATTTTACAGAACCATCCTGTTCATTTGGGATTCATTCCCACGTGTGTAATATTCCCTTCTATTTCTTGATAATCAGGCCAAGCAAGGAGGAAATATTGGACTCACATTGCTCGGTTGGTGGTACGAGCCTGCGACACAAACACCTGAGGATATAGCAGCAGCTGAAAGGATGAATGACTTCCACATTGGATGGTCTGTTCTTCTCTAGACATCAAGTTCCATAGAAACGGCTATAACTTTTGTGTAAATACAGCTAAAGATAATGTGATCATGGCACAGGTATATGCATCCGTTGGTGCACGGAGATTACCCCCCGGTGATGAGGAAGAATGTTGGGTCCAGGCTACCATCATTCACCGACGAAGAACTGAAGAGGGTGCTCGGGTCTTTCGATTTTGTCGGATTTAACCACTACATTGCGGTATATGTGAAGGCTGATCTTAGCAAGCTGGATGATGAGCTGAGAGATTACATGGGTGATGCAGCCGTGAAATATGACTGTAAGCAATCTAATAACCTAAGGTCCTCATGTTTTATATGCGCCACTGTGCAAAGAGAGAAATGGGATTAACCTAACTCTTCTGCAAATGTATTCTTGCAGTGCCATTTTTGAAGAAGAACCAGGTATTTGACGATACAATGCATTTCATCCCTTATCAATTTAGTTGGGAAATGAACTTTGTTCCCAACATAACTAAATCATATGTATTTCTGTTTGGCTAAAATTAAACTGTAACAGCTCCTGTTTGGGTTGAAAAGCGATTTCATGTCATCGACGCCGTGGGCTCTGAAGAAAATGCTGGGGCATCTCCAGCTGAAATACAAGAACCCTGTAGTCATGATCCATGAGAACGGTAAATTCTACTAACAGAACTTTTGGCTACCCTAAAACATCATGATCCCAAGGAATCATCAACCTGAAATATCATTTCCTCAATGTTCACATTTACCAGGAGCTGCTAGCATTGCGGATCCTTCTGTTGGGAACGCCCCCGACGACGAGTTCAGGTCGCAGTACCTGCAGGACTACATCGAGGCGACCCTCGAATCCAGCAGGTACCAACACCATCCATTCATCTCAGCACAAGAGCGATATGACACCTGAAACAAATTGACACAGTTTATCTCACCATTATCCTCTCTGTTGCTGGGTGATCAGGAACGGGTCCAACGTGCAGGGCTACTTCGTGTGGTCGTTTCTGGACGTGTTCGAGTATCTGTTCGGCTACCGCATGGGCTTTGGCCTCTATGGCGTCGACTTCAACTCCGAGGAGAGGACGAGGTACCAGAGGCACTCCGCCAAGTGGTTCGCTGGCTTCCTCCGTGGCGGTGAGCTCAGACCGGTGGCTCTCCCCGGGCAGACCTATTCGCAGTGAATTGGCACACTTCAAGATTCTGTAGCCCACGAAGAGGAGAATGCACGAATAAGCCTGGGAGGATGGTTGGGTGTTGTTTTTGGACGGTAATTGAATTTTGCATGGGCAGTAGGGTTTATATATAGGTCTCTGCTTCTTTGGATTGGATTGATCCTAATATATATGTCTATGTTGATGTATTCATGTATATGCGGGAAATATTAATATGTCGGTATACAAGATGTTGGATCTAGTCAGCAGTTCGAGATCGAAATCACGTACCTGCAGTGCTGCAAAATCTGAATTTTTATTTAATAGTACTGAAATATAAGAGTGTTTAGATCATTACTTTAGTGATCTAAAGCCAAACTTGGCAGGTGGTCTGTTGTCACTATCATCGTGCCAAAAAGTTCAGTGCGGAAGAGAATGGAGCCCAACATTGGGACTATCTGGAGCCGACCTGTAGGCCAGATTCCAACACTGGGAGTTGTTCAGAACAGAAACTGGATGTGGTTGAACTATCACGAAAGGGCCAGATTTGTCGGAAAGAAAAAACTCTTTCCGGCGGTGTTGCTGGGTGGCGCTTTATAAACTAACACCGGTCCTCGCGCGGCAGGTCGTCGTTGGTGTGCAGGGACGCAGTCGTCGTTGGTGTGCAGGGCCAGGGCGAACGCACTCAAGGTGCTCCAGAAAATGCTGCTGCCATATTAGAGAGATGAGAGGAGAGAGAAAACAGGTGACGCATCTGCTAGCTGTATGTGGGTTTGGATGAAATGTCTCCAGTTTTAAAACCATGATGGACTGCATCACGACAAGAGAAAAGGATGGGGACCTGATGTCGGCTTCGGGTGAATTCGAGGGGCAAAATTATAATTTTCCTTAATTAAACCAAAGCAGTTCACTAAAAAAGTAGCCTGTGAATCTGTGACTTTTTCCGTCGAGTACAGCTGCACCGCTAGCTAGGCTTGGAAGTCGCAGGAACAGTGGGTCGATGGTTGTCGACGTGGGCGGGAGCGGTGGTCAGCCGACGTGGTGGGCCCAGGCCCCACAAAGCGGTCTCTCGCTGCCCGCTTGCGTGCGGTTCCGTCCACTCTGCCTGGCGTTACACGCAGCCGGTCCGGCGAGGTCACAGGTCAGGAGGCCAGATTCCTTTTCTTCCGACGGCCGACCATGACGCTGACGCGTGTCCTATACCACACATACACACACGCACTCGCAGCCATGCCATTCCCAAAGCCTCAGCGGCCGCAGGGCACCGGGAACGGCATATAAAGAGACCATCAGTTCATCACCACTGCCGCCACCGCCGAGACAGAGCGCAGTGGCCGCGAACCGACAGCGCTAGCAATTTGCTGCCTATATATAGGCGATGAGGACGGCCGGCCGGATGCGGGCGACGAGGGCGCTCTCGAGCGTGCTTTTCCTCATTGTCGCCCTCGCGTCTCCGGCATCCGCGGCGGCGGCGATCACCAAGGGCGACTTCCCCCCGGGGTTCGTCTTCGGCACCGGCTCCTCCGCTTACCAGGTACGTACGTACTACCATGCCACTCAGCTCACGCCGGCCAGGCCCGGCTACCCGCCTTGCCGTCGCATGCATGGTAGTATATCGCCGGTGGTTCGTGCGTCGTAGGGATTTCTCCTGTCGCAGCTGACAGTCACACCAACATCTCCGTAGACAGACATAGCATATACTGTACTATGTGACCTAGTACAAATTTCTCGATCAGGAAACAAACGTACCTACAGAAAGCCACATCATCAAAATGGATAATAGGGGATGTATCTAGACGTATTTTAGTTCTAGATACATCTTTTTTTTATCAATTTTGATGATAAGTATTTTCGGACGAAGGGACTACTACTAGTATCGAAGAACAGTACTACTACTAGTGTGCTACTCCCTCCGTTCTTTGTCTTACATAATTTGTTTATTTTCTAAAAAAAAGATAAATTTGTCTAGATATGGATGTATATCTCGTATTTAGACAAATCTAAGACAACTAATTTGGGATTTAGGTAATATTTTTATCTTTGTGCAGGGCAGGAAATTGCTGCCAACTTGTTGTCTTTTTTTTTTTGAACATGCCAACTCTTGTTGGTCGATATCCTCTATCTAGCACCACCACACGTTCATCTCCACATTCATACATAGAAACAATATAAAAGATCTCCTTTTTACCTTAAAGGAAATAGTACTAGAGAGGTTGCATTTGCATACCGTGTGCTGGTGTTGTTTTCCTCCTCCTGGCCTCCCCTTTTCCTTCACCTGCTCCTCCGCCTTTTTCTCGACAACATTTTCGGTCACACGTGACGTGGCCTATCAAAGTGAACTGAGCCATCCACCGGACGGGTGGAACAGGGCGTGCAAGAAAGTAATGGACATGGAATTTCCGCAGCGAAAGAGCACTCTTCTTGTCTTTTCTTTCCACGTGTTCTGGCCATGTTTTTCTAATCTGATCTTAAGTGGATGAATAATAATGTGGCGATGCTGGAGAACTAATTTTCCATTCATGAACGTACTTGTACTTGTGTTGATGCAGCGGTAGAGTTTTTTTTTTTTTTGCAGGTGAGCAGTAGAGTAGTTCAACGTCCAAAAAAAAAAGAAAGAAAAAACTGTGGAGTAGTTCGAAATGTGCAGTTGCTTAAATTCAGGCTTCGACTCGGACCAACACAAGCTTTCTTTCTAATGTTATTCCTAAACTCGGTTCAAGTTAAGCAACCAGTTTCTTTTGGTAGTTTGTAAAAAGACATGGTGGTTTCAGTTTAAATGAAAACGGAGTGGAAGCTCTCTTTATCAAAAAAAAAAAAAAAAAGAGTTAAGTAACCAGTAGCAGACAGCCTATGCTTACGCTTCGTTCCTGACGATGACACTTTCGTCCCATATAGTCTTCAGAAAACAACCCAAATGCTTTTTCCTCACCAGTTTCTTTCGTCGACTTCATTTCAATGTCACCAGGATAATTTCTCTTTCGGCTACTTCTTTCTGTTTTTGGCTGGAGTGAAACAGAGCATCTTATAATCAGTGAAAGCTGCAAATAGGCGGTGGTGTTGGCAGGATTGGAACCATAAATAACCCGAAGCTCTCAAGAGTGGAGGGAAGAAAATAATAGTGATCCACCTTATGTTGCTAGGGATTAGGACCTGAGAGCCCAGAAAAGGGTCAAAACTAAGGAAAACAGGGTCCAAATTATTATTGTTTTGTTTTTAGATAGAATGGTCAAACTTAACTGCCTTTGCTCTTAAGCCTCTGCCGTCTGAATCATCAGAATTGGGACTACAAGTACTCCCTCCGTCCCAAAATTCTTGTCTTAGATTTGTATAAATACGGATGTATCAAGTCATGTTTTAGTATTAGATACATCCGTATCTGGACAAATCTAAGACAAGAATTTTGGGACGGAGGGAGTAGTAAAAAAGCTTTCACATTGTATAAGATACTTCGCTGTATTGTATAAAATACTTTGTTGTACGTACCGGTCTGAACATTCCGCTGATTTCCCAGATTGAAGGCGCGGTTGCAGAGGACGGAAGAAAACCCAGCATCTGGGACACATTCACACACTCAGGTTTATTCACCGGTTCCCCCACACCCTGTGAGTCTGAATCTGCCACACATTATCGCATTGCAAATGATAACATGAAGTTTTAACATCCACAGGCTACTCTGCCGATGGAGCCACTGCTGATGTGACTGCAGATCAGTATCATAAGTACAAGGTTAGTTTGTGAGACTAAGTGATGTGTTATACAGAAGGATTTTCAGACCAAGGATTCGGTGCTAAACTTACTCTGATAAACCACCAGGAAGATGTAAAGCTTCTGAGCGAGATGGGAGTCGATGCGTACAGATTTTCCATTGCCTGGCCTAGGCTTATTCCTGGTAAGGCCATACCGACAGTATTAGTAAAAGCACTACATATATTGAATAATGTGTTCCAGAAAAAGTTAAGAATGGCACTGAACTGACTTCTGTTTGCAATCCATGAAGATGGCCGAGGAGCTGTCAATCCAAAGGGACTGGAGTACTACAACAACCTTATCAATGAACTCCTTAGTCATGGTATTTGATCCTTGGCATACTGAATCCTTCATTTACGTTGAAATTACAAGATTTCCAAATGTCCAGGTGTGCAGAGATAAATCGTGCATCTTCCTGTGTTTCATGTAGGAATTCAGCCTCATGTAACGATATATCATTTCGACTTCCCTCAGGCTCTTCAAGATGAATACCATGGGATGCTTAGTCGTAAATTCATGTAATTTCTTCTTGCCCTATTATTCAATATCATTAGTGCAAGTAATGGTTCTTTTTACATTTTTTTGTCACATGGTTGCAGAGATGACTACACGGCGTATGCAGATGTGTGCTTCAAGAACTTTGGCGACAGGGTGAAATACTGGAGCACCGTGAATGAGCCAAACATTGAGCCGATTGGCGGATACGATGTAGGATTCCTTCCACCACGGCGATGCTCATTCCCCTTCGGCATCAGTTGCGACAACGGCAACTCTACCACAGAGCCCTACATAGTAGCTCACCATCTTCTGCTTGCACATGCCTCAGCAGCGTCCCTGTATAAAGAGAAGTATCAGGTTAGAAACGATGCCATCTTTTACAGAACCAACCTGTTCATTTGGGATTGGCCATTCTCACAGGTCTAATATTCCTTTCTATTTATTGATAATCAGGCCAAGCAAGGAGGAAAACTTGGACTCACATTGCTCTGCTGGTGGAATGAGCCTGCGACACAAACACCTGAGGATATAGCAGCAGCTGCAAGGATGAATGACTTCCATATTGGATGGTATGTTCTTCTACATTTCAAGTTCGACAAGGAGAGCTAGAATGTGTGCGTAACTACAGCTAAAGATCTTGTGATCATGACACAGGTATATGCATCCATTGGTGCATGGAGACTACCCCCCAGTGATGAGGAAGAATGTTGGGTCCAGGCTACCATCTTTCACTGCTGAAGAGCTGAATAGAGTGCTTGGGTCTTTTGATTTTGTAGGATTTAACCACTACGGTGCCGCATATGTGAAGGCTGATCTTAGCAAGCTGGATCAGAAGCGGAGAGATTACATGGGTGATGCAGCCGTGAAATATGACAGCAGTAAGAACATGTGTTATATGTGCCGTAATGCAATGAGAAAAATGAAACCTAACTCTTCTGCAAATGTATTCTTGCAGTGCCATTTTTGAACTCAAAGAGCCAGGTATTTGATGATACAAGTCATTCCATCACTAATCAATTTAGTTCGAAAATGAACTTTGTTCCCAATAAACTAAGTCATTTGTATGTCTGTGTGGCTAAAATTAAATGCAACAGCTCCTGTTTGGGTTAAAAATGGGTTTCATGTCAGCAACACCGTGGTCTATGAGGAAAATGCTGGAGCATCTGCAGGTCAAATACAAGAACCCTGTGGTCATGATCCACGAGAATGGTAAATTCTACTGACCGAACTTTCAGCTACCTTAAAATGCATGATTCTGTAAGGTCATAAACTTTTGATCACTCATCAACCTGAAATACCATTTCGTCAATGATCATATCCATCAGGAGCTGCCAGCATTGCTGATCCCTCAGGTGGGAACGCCCCCGACGACGGGTTCAGGTCGCAGTACCTGCAGGATTACATCGAGGCGACCCTCCAATCCAGCAGGTACCAACACCATCCATTCATCTCAGTAGAGGACACCTGAAAGAAACTGATGCAGTTTGCTCACCATTCTCCTCTCTGTTGCTGGGTGAGCAGGAACGGCTCGAACGTGCATGGCTATTTCGTGTGGTCATTCCTGGACGTGTTCGAGTACCTCTTCGGCTACCGCATGGGCTTTGGCCTCTACAGTGTGGACTTCAGCTCCAAGGAGAGGACAAGGTACCAGAGGGACTCTGCCAAGTGGTTCGCCGGCTTTCTCCATGGTGGTGAGCTCAGGCCGGTTGCTCTGCCCGGCAAGGCCTATTCCCAATGATCTTGACACTTCTTCAGGCCTCCGTAGCCCGCAAAGAGAAGGATGTATGAATAAGCCCGGATAGTTGGGTGTTATTTTTGGATGGAAGTTGAATTTAGCTTGGGCAGTAGGTTTTACAGGTCTCTGCTTCTTTGGATTCGATTGTTCCTAATCCTATGTATATGTTTATGTCGATGTATATGCTGAAAATATTAATACATTGCTACACAAATTGTCGGGTTTAGTCATTAGCCTGTGAGTGAAATCACATACCTGAATTTAGACAGTATCTGCGAAGTCTCAATTTTGGTTTTGATGGCATATACATGGCCTTTAAAGATGAAGAAGGCACATACATGTGCCTGATATTGTCGCAATGTCCAGATGACCAAACAAAGGCAGTGCCTCCCTGCCACAAGCATAATCCAAGAGAGACAGCAGCAGCACTTATTCAGCATTCTCTTATAATAACTGATTCAGTATTCTGGTACAGTGGTCAGAACTATTCATGCAGCAGCCAATAACTATTAAGCCAGTAAAATCATGATTTGTCCAGACTAGCACACAGGAGGACTTCTAAATGGTATTGGCGCCAGCGCCAGCGCTTGACAGAATATGACAACAATCTGACACTGAAGATGATCTCCAGATGTAAGTGCTTGTATGGCCAACCAACAACAAATCAAGCACAGCTACAACCAATACATAGTTAACACAAACATGAATAATTCTGCACATTCTTTACTAGCAACAACAACAACAACAACAAAGCCTTTAGTCCCAAACAAGTTGGGGTAGGCTAGAGGTGAAACCCATAAGATCTCGCAAATAGCAAGTAGATACGAATTGTTGCTACCAGTCCTCAGGATTACTTGTTCTCTCGTATTTATTCTGCTGTCAAATAAATGTCTTCTCTCAGCATGTGATTGGTTCTGATATATGTGGGATCGGTTCACACAAGAGGCTTCTAAGCAGCTCCTGCTAACTCCGAAGGAAACAATAATATTAGTAATTCCGACTCTCATTACTCACCCAGACGAAGATTAAGCTCTAAATTCTCAGCTAGTTTGAAACGTAAAATCTGGCAATACAGTTACAGGGTTTATTGGTTGTGCGCATCAAACAATGCAGAGAGAACTATAGGATTCTCTCTGGGACTTTGGTCCTTGAGAAAGAATACAAAACGGGCAAGAAGAAACCCAACTGGTCACATCCAATAAAATACTACTCCCGCTGTAAAGAAATGTAAGAGCATTTAGTATATTTCTTTACAGAGGAAGTACATAACAAGCAGCTTGTTTACAACTGAAACAAATTTGATCCCAATCTACTAGATAGGTCGCGAACAGCTTAATATTCAGAGGATACAGTTTGCAGGATTATATCAAAATCTTGGCAAGGTAATAAATAAATAAACATGTATCAGAAGCAAAATGCACATCACGGGTTCAATTAACACATTATGGTAGCTTATCTGATAGGACAATTAGGTGATGTACTGCTTGACATTTCAGGTCCATCATCTCTACCGCCAGCTGCCCAGTCTACAAGCAAAAGAAATCAAATAAAGTAACCAAAAGATCTATAAAAATTAACACATAAAGAGAGGGTAAGCTGCAACAGTTATGACCTACATCAATTTACCATTACATATTCATGTAACCTGAGTAGATCACTAGCTTTTGACTCAAGGTTAGGAATAGGTAAATAAAGTCATATATAGTACCTATGAGAGCAAACTTCCTCTAAACAAAACGAATCATTCCAAACAGTAATGATCATCTACCTACTAATAAAGCCATTTCCAGACTGTTGAGCCAATCAAAGGAAATGAGTTTTCCAGAACTACTTTGGAGTGAACTTATTCCATGCTAAGTCAGATGCACTAATGGTAATATTCTTGAACGAACACATTCTGGTGGGGAAAAATAACTCGGCTGCTTAAATTTGAGTACCTTATAGTAAGTAAATCAAAGCATAATGATCTATAGACAAGAGACAGTAATAAAAATAAGTTTGCTTTCACATAGTCCAATGAAATATATACAAACATCACCATGAGTTCAGAAACTGAGGAAGCAAGCACATAACTTATGCATAAATTGCTAGGGCCCCTTTAACCACACAACAAAAGATAATTAATTTTTGTTACTATTGCAATGCAAGGGTCGGCTATTACCTGCAGCATAAAAACTTGTGTAGGGAAAATAGTTGAAGATGGACTTGAACTGAAAACGGTCATCGAACTGCATTAACTTGAGTTGAATCATGAAAGAACCACTAGATGTCCCCAGAAATATCACATTGTGATCCTCATCGTACCCCTGTATCCTGGTCCAGAAGACCTGGATAGACTGTCTTGGCCAAAGGTGCTTTGTCAGTTCAATGGTTTTCTGAAGGACCCATGTAACAACATCATCAGAATTGACCTTCCGCTCCCATAACTGCATGGTCAGTTCTGTCAACATGACGAGTCCAAGACTACTTTCCTCTGTCCGCATGATCTGAAAGTCGGAACAACGGTGGTCTACTGGTTTCTCAATTGCAACAAGCTTGTCCATTTCAAAATCAAACACAAGGATGTCACCTTCAATCACGTGGCAACACCACCAGTAAAGCGCATTCCCAACCAGGACGCTGGGCTTTCTCCAATGGAACACTGTGTACCAGTCTTTAGTCGTTGAGATAACATTTCCCCATAGGCCGGGCTTGTATTTGTAGAGGCACACAGATACACTTGTGTGATCTTGGTCACCTCGCACCAAAGCCAATTTAAAAGAGCTCAAGTCGCAGTCACCGTGCACATGGCCAGGGTCGTCGTCACCGGCAGCGCAGAGCACCGCCGCGAATAGGATGTCCCTTTCTCTACTGTTGTCAAACTCTGACGGAAAAGCTACTCGGTGCTGGTGACCGGAGATGGGGTTCCACACCACGGCCTCGGGCTGTTTCTTGTTGAGGAAAAGGGCGAGGCCGTGGCGGCATTCCACAAAGTCCAACCTCTCGTCGCGGCAGCGCTGCGGCAGGGAGAAACGCGAGGCCGGGACGCGGTCGGGCGGGTCCAGCGTGGGGGTGAAGACGTAACCGATATCTAGGTCGAAGTAGAAGCAGCCGAGGAGTGGGGGCCTCCGGTGGTGCGCGCGGAAGCGGCGGAGGAATCTGGGATCGGAGACGAGGCGGCGCCAGCGCTTGCAGACCACGGAGGCGCGGAGGAGGGAGGACGGCTGGGGTGGAAGGAGGAGTAGGATCTCACGGAGGAGGTCGTCGTTGTCCAGCGGCGGCGCAGGCGCCGGGAGCGGCATGACGGGGGACGCGAGACGGCGGCGGCGGCGCACCATGGAAACCTCGCCAATTTCTCGTTTGTGGGCAATGGTTTAACCGACTTGAGATTTGCCCCCTGGCAAACCTGTACCTTATTTCTTTTTCTTTTGGGACCCTTTTGCTATTATTGTAAACTTTGGTATTTTTCTGAAGTAAGTCTTTTTTTTTTTGAAAATTCAAACCCTAATCAAAGTAGCATCATTTACAAGCATAGAGGCAATGGCACTAGGTACCTCATCAAACCAAGTACCAGGTGGAGAAAATCTAGCAATCCTCTAAAACGAATTTTTGAAGCAAGTCTTTATACAGTATATATGGTATTTTTTTAGGACAGTCTTTATAGAACTCTAACAGTTGCCGTATATTCTCGTCCCACAAAGATAGTTTACGGCTGCCTCTAAAACGGATTTACGGTACCGCGTGACTATTAGGGAACAGATGCCGGAAACCCGTACCGCAAAAAAATTACGATGCCGCAAATCCGTTTTAGTTGAGACAAAATCATTATTTTAAACAATATAATTAAATAAAACAGCAATATATATCAAACTTATTAATGTTTTAACATAATACAATACAATAATCCTCTCAATTAGAACAAATGTTCAAATCTGAATAATTAAAACAATAACAACATGGTCCTGAATTAAAAGAATTGTTCAAATCACAAATGAATACAAATAAGATCAAATAAATAAATATCTCCAATACAATTGCCATTGGTATGCTCAATGAGATCATTGCGGACCTAGGTGTGTGTGGCATTGTCTTCAATCTGCCAATTGATCTCAAAAAATGCAATGATCTCATCTTGATTCCTAGCAGGCTTGACACGACTACCTATCAATATTGTCATAGAAAAAACTCTAGGTTTAAATCTTTTTCATCCTTAATGATCATGTTGTGTAGAATTACACATGCAATCATGATATTTGAGAGGGGGATTGTTTATCCCAGAAACGAGCAGGACCTCAAACAATGGCAAACCGAACTTGCAACACACCAAAATGCCTCTCAATATCTTTTCGGTGTGCTTCTTGTGCTTGTGCAAAAATAGTTTAATTGCTGCCTTCTGGCTTACTAATTGTCTTCCCAAATGTTGCCCACGAAGGATATACCGTCGACAAGATAATACCCCTATGGTATAATCATGTCCATTGACTGTGTAGTTGCAAGCCGGAGCTTTTTCACTAGCTAGCTCCGCAAAAACATATGATCTATGCAATACATTGATATCATTGAGAGACCCAGGCAATCCAAAGAAACAATGCCAAATCCAGAAGACATGCGAAGCCATGGCTTCAAGCACAATAGTGGGTTTACGTTGATGGCCAGTGTACTACCCGACCCAAACCTTCGGGCGGCTCTTCCACCTCCAATGCATGCAATCTACACTCCCAACACTACTAGGGAAAAGCCTAGTAGTAGCGCTGGTATTTGGCCTAGCAGTAGCGCGGGGGACCGCGCTACTGCTACGACGCTACAGCTAAAGGTTAGCAGTAGCGTTGGTTTACCCGCGCTACTGCTATACCTACTTAGTAGTAGCGCTTCTTGCAGAAAGCGCTACTGGTAATTACTAGCAGCGCGCCTCTCTGCCCGCGCTACTACTATTATTCTATATTCTATTTCTTTTTTATTTTATGTCGTATTCATACACCATTATACAAGTTTTCATACAGTAGCAATTTAGAGATTGTTTTTACATCATAATGAGTTATTAAATCACTGGGTGAAAGAACCGTGGATTAGTTTCAAGTGGATGATAATCCATGACTTGGTCACTTAGGATCCATCCACTTGAAACTAATCCGCTGTTCTTTCACCCAATGATATAATAACTCATCGTCATCATCATATCATTAACAACTTATCATCATAATACATCATTGTCATATAACAACTCCTCATGATCATCATTTTCGTCCATGAGACATCATATAACAACTTGGTCACTAGTCATAATCACAACTCCTCCTCATCATCATCATCAACTCTAACACATTGTAGCACATAATAACACATTGTACCTACGACCTACTCCTCTCTCATAGGACCTACTACCCTCTCTAAGGTAAAATAGCATAAAATAAGATAGGCCCTGACTCTCCATTATGGAGAATGGAGACTATCATGTCTCCAATTCTTGCGCTTCACACAATGTTGCTTTCAAGTAGCCCCCTATGATTGTTCATACATTTTTTCCATTCTTTGATTGTCATGTTTTGATCGGTTTTAGAAATCCGGTATCAACAGTTGTGAAGCCTAGGCAGATATGGTCGTAAGCTAATAACATCAAGCCGACCTTTCGGAAACATCAGATCAGGCACACAATCCTTCGGGATTTTCTGTTGAAAAACATACTAATAACATCGTAGTTAGCAATGTAGTTTAGCTTTAGAAGAATATATGCAAAGGATGCACGGATGTCGTAATAGTAAAAAATCTTACCATGCCATCTCCATGGATGTTACCGTAGTTCAACACGTGCACTAGTGGCACGTATTGACCATAATGTTTAGGAGTTTGATAATTGATATTGTAATTCTCAACATCAATAATAAATGAGATAAGATGATCTTTCTCCTGATAAGTTAATTCTGCGCCATCGGTGTAGTAGGTTCTGTCTACCATCTTCCGTACATTTTTTGAAGAATGAAAATATGCTGTCAATGGAAATAAGCTGTCAACTATTTTGAAATAAACAATATAAATTACTTAATAAATATGTTTGAGAAACTCACATAGCGGTAGAATTGGAAGCGTATCAACAAGGACCCAAATGTCCATATTCTCTTCGTCGATGTCAGGATCACCCAGATCCAAGGTGACAAGCATACCCTCATGAAAATCATATGTCTTGCAAAGTGCTTCCCAATTCGGGCAACCAAAATGGGATACGCTCTCAGATTTGTATAGATTTACAGCAAAATCATAACCATGATGGGTCCTTAGGTGAACTATCTTTGTCTCCATATTTTCATGATCTTCAAAATCCAGCTTCTCCAAGACATAGCGTCTTGCATGGCATGGGATAAGCTAGTCGAATTGTAAAAGACGGAAATTACACGTTGAAGAAGTATAAGTCGTGCTTAATTACGAAAAAACACTTGTCGTTGTTGCGTACCGTTTCAACATCGAAGGTCTCCTGGAGCTTAATACTGAAGCGCCGACCTTCTACCAGGTGAGGCCTGTCGCACAGACCCCGGTCATCGCCGCACCAGTCGCACTCTGGGAGCCTATCGTCGTCGTCAGACATTTCCTATGTTCATAATTCAAAGATTAAACTTGTAGAATTCAATATATGTACTACAAAAACTAAATTAGATCATTATTATTCATCACGGGTTGAATATCGGTCTGTCGAGTATTTTCTTGAAAACTCTCAGCTCACGTGGTATATATATTCGACCGTCGGTGATGGTAGCTCCTCCCTTCGTTCCCGAGTGCATTACACCAAATTGTCTAGCACACGGGAACGAAGGAGAAGCTACCCCCACGACAACAGTCGGGATTCTTCATCTCTGATATTTGCGACAGTCGGTGATGGTAGCTGATGACCCACAAGTATAGGGGATCAATCATAGTCCTTTCGATAAGTAAGAGTGTCGAACCCAACGAGGAGCAGAAGAAAATGACAAGTAGTTTTCAACAAGGTATTCTCTGCAAGCACTGAAATTATAAGTAACGAGTAGTTTGATAGCAAGGTAATTTGTAACAAGCAAGCAACAGTAACGGTAACAAAAGTGCAGCAAGGTAGCCCAATCCTTTTGAGGCAAAGGACAGGCCAAAACGGCCTCTTATGATAAGCAAAGCGTTCTTGAGGATACACGGAAATTTCATCTAGTCAGTTTCATCATGTTGGTTTGATTTGTGTTCGCTATTTGATAATTTGATATGTGGGTGGACCGGTGCTTAGGTGCTGTTCTTACTTGAACAAACCTCCTACTTATGATTAACCCCCTCGCAAGCATCCGCAACTACGAGAAAAGTATTAAGAATAAATCTAACCATAGCATTAAACTTTTGGATCCAAATCAGTCCCTTACGGAATAGCGCATAAACTAGGGTTTAAGCTTCTGTCACTCTTGCAACCCATCATCTAATAACTACTCCACAATGCATTCCCTTAGGCCCTAATAAGGTGAAGTGCCATGTAGTCGATGTTCACATGACACCACTAAGGGAATCACAACATACATATCATTAAAATATCGAACACATATCAAATTCACATGATTACTTGCAACAAGATTTCTCCCATGACCTCAAGAACAAAAGTAAGTACTCACAAATGATAATCATGCTCAAGATCAGAGGGGTATTAAATAGCATAATGGATCTGAACATATAATCTTCTACCAAATAAACCATATAGTAATCAACTACAAGATGTAATCAACACTACTAGTCACCCACAAGCACCAATCTAAGGTTCCGATACAAAGATTGAACACAAGAGATGAACTAGGGTTTGAGAGGGGATGGCGCCGTTGAAAATGTTGATGGAGATTGCCCTCCCCAAGATGGGAGAGTTGTTGGTGAAGATGAGGACGATGATTTCCCCCTCTGGGAGGGAAGTTCCCCCGGCGGAATCGCTCCGTCGGAGGGCAAAAGTGCTCCTGCCCAAGTTCCTCCTCGAGACGGTGGCGCTTCGTCCCGAAAGTCCTCTCCTGATTTTTTCTAGGTCAAAATGACTTATATACCATAAGATGGGCACCGGAGGTGGGCCAAGGGGAGCACAACCCACCAGGGCGCGCCTGGGCTCCCTGGCGTGCCCAGGTGGGTTGTGCCCACCTGGTGGGCCCCCTCTGGTACTTATTGGCTCCAATAATTCTTATATATTCCATAAAAACTCTCCGTGAAGTTTCAGCTCATTTGGAGTTGTGCAGAATAGGTGGCTTGACGTAGCTTTTTCAGGTCCAGAATTCCAGCTGCCGATATTCTCCTTCTTTTTGTGAACCTTGCATATTATGAGAGAAAAGGCATTAGAATTACTCCAAAAAGCATTATTATATCTAAAAACAATATAAATAACAGTAGAAAAACATGATGCAAAATGGACGTATCAACTCCCCCAAGCTTAGACCTCGCTTGTCCTCAAGCGAACACCGAAATCAAAAAACATGCCCACATGCTTAGAGAGAGAGAGGTGTCGATAAAAACAAAATACAGACATAGAAGCATCATGTAAATTATTATAACAGCAACAAACTTTAACATAAAACTTTATTATAGAACTTTTATCATATAACTTCTATCATAGACTTCTCATGAACAAGTAACAATTCATCACAACATCGAAGTATAAAGCATAAACTCTATTGAAAACCAACAAACTATGTTCTCAGTCAACTTTGCAACTACAATTCATCATCTTTTCAGGAAGGGTCACGTATCGGAGCCTTTTTGGCAAGTCCACATACTCAACCATCATATAGTTTTCTATGATTGCTAACACTCACCGCATACACATAAGCAAAAAGTTTCAACCGGACACATAGAAAGATAGGGGCTTATAGTTTCGCCTCCCAACATGCTCGCCTCAAGGGTGACGTCAACAATAATAACTCATGCTACTCATATCCAACTGGATATATGTGCCTAGATCTTTCCTCACCACATGATGCTTGCCAAAAGAGAAAATAAAAAGGAATAGAGAGAAATACTTTGACTCTTGCAGAAAAGTAAATACATAAAAGTAAAAGATAGGCCCTTCGCAGAGGGAAGCAGAGGTTGCCATGCGCTTTTCGTTTGTATGCTCAATCTCTTAGTGCAAAAGAACGTCACGTTATATTGCCCCTTATGATAGCAACCTTTATTATGCAGTCTGTCGCTTTTATTCTTTGCCATCACAAGTTCGTACAACGCTCAATTTTCTCTTACACTAAATGATCCAACACTTTTAGAAGCAATTTTTATTGCCCTTTTTGCACCGATGACAACTTACTTGAAGAATCTTACCAATCCATAGGTAGGTATGGTGGACTCTCAAAACAAGATTTGGGTTTAAGGGTTTTGGATGCACAAATAGTATCTCCACTTAGTGCGGAATTTTTGGCTAGCAAAGATGAGGGGCAAGCACCACATGTTAAAGGATCTATGACAATATAACTTCTATGTGAATATGAACAAACATAAATCATTACGTTGTCTTCCTTGTCCAACGTCAACAATTTTGGCATATAATATTTTGATGGGGGCTCACAATCACAAAAGATGTCCAAGATAGTATATTTGCATGTGAATCTTCTCTTCCCTTATTAATTCTTTCATGAATTGCATTATTGACCAATTCTATGTTTGTAAATCTCTAATAAAATTTTCTACTTATACTCTTCCTTATGTGATGTCATCACTTACCATAAGATTAGCATATGATCCTTTTTTTAATTTATTTCCTTTCTTTTATTGAACATGAAAATAAAGAGAACAAAACTTCAAACTAAACTTTATTATATATAACTTGCACACGATTAAAAGGATAGACCACTAAGCAAACTCTCGAAAAGAAAGGACCGAACTAAATTTTTATTCATCTAAAGCAAAAGATAACTATGGATCGAACTAAGATAAGTAAAGGCAAAAGATAGTGGAGGTGATACGATACCGGGGCACCTCCCCCAAGCTTGGCACAAGCCAAGGGGAGTGCCCATACCCGATACTCAAGTTTTCTTTGGTGATGAAGAAGGAGGTGGTGGTGATGAAGTAGTAGAGATCTCGGCCTTCAAGCTCAAAAGATACTCCATTCTCCGGATGATGCTCCGAAGGGTGATGATATGTTCTTGCAAGAAAAGATTTTCATGAGTGAGATATTTGTTTTGAACACGAACCGTTTCAATGATCCTAAAAGCTTCAATCTCAGTGGGAGTGAGATATTCATAGTGTGGCTGGAGGATATCTTCTTCCTCTTCCTCCGCAGGCAAGCCCTGCCCTACCGCTAGAGCTTGATTTCCTACAACTTCCTTGCCCTCGTCCTCCTTGCATGCTTCTTTAGGTTCTTCTTTCTTCAACTCCATCTTCATCAACCAAGCATCCTCTTCCACGTTGTTAGAGGAGAGAGAAGACATGGTGCCTGGCTTGACAGATCTGACAGAAAACAGCGAGAAAAAGAAGACAGAAGATTTCTCCGCGATACGGTGGTCAATAGGTTCAGGGGGGGTATATAAATATTTTTTATCTTGGGAAACAAGCAAACGGAAGAAAAACGGAGTCCGGAAGGTACCCGAGGTGGGCACAACCCACCTTGCCCACCAGGGGTGCCTTCCTGGTTGTTTCTTATTTTCCTAATTTTTGATATATTCCAAAACTGATAGAAAATATTTTTGCGGATTTTTCGGAGTCCGTTTACTTACCGTATCACGTACCTCCTCTTTTTTCACGATTCTGGAGTATTCCGGAAGGTTTCCTTTATGTGTTCTTCCGGTGTCAAAGTTTGGATAATATTGCTTTTAACATTAATGGGCGTACCTGAGATATAATGTTTTATTCTTTGCCCATTGACAACCTTCGGGTTAGTCCCTCGGCATTATTTATGTTGATGGCTCCAGATCGATAAACCTCCTCGATAACATAGGGTACTTCCCATTTGGAGAGGAGTTTTCCTGCAAAGAATCTGAAACGAGAGTTGTACAAAAGAACATATTCTCCAACTTTGAACTCACACTTTTGGATTCTTTTGTCATGCCATCTTTTAACTTTTTCTTTAAATAACTTGGCATTTTCATAGGCTTGGGTTCTCCATTCATCTAGTGAGCTAATATCAAATAACCTCTTTTCACCGGCAAGTTTGAAATCATAGTTGAGTTCTTTAATTGCCCAATATGCTTTATGTTCTAACTCAAGAGGCAAATGACAAGCTTTTCCATAGACCATTTTATAAGGAGACATACCCATAGGATTTTTATATGCTGTTCTATAAGCCCAAAGTGCATCATCTAATTTCTTAGACCAATTCTTCCGGGACCTATTGACAGTCTTTTGCAAAATTAATTTTATTTCTCTATTGCTAAGTTCAACTTGACTACTAGACTGAGGATGATAGGGTGATGCAATTCTATGGTTAACATCATACTTGGCAAGCATTTTACGGAAAGCACCATGAATAAAGTGTGAACCACCATCAGTCATCAGGTATCTAGGGACTCCAAACCTTGGGAAAATAACTTCCTTAAGCATTTTAATAGAGGTGTTGTGATCAACGCTACTAGTTGGAATAGCTTCTACCCACTTAGTAACATAATCAACAGCAACCAAAATATGCGTATACCCATTAGAGGAAGGAAAAGGTCCCATGTAATCAAATCCCCAAACATCAAATGGTTCAACAGCAAGTGAATAATTCATAGGCATTTCCCGACGCTTACCAATATTACCAATTCTTTGACATTTATCACAAGATAAAACAAACTTACGGGCATCCTTGAAGAGAGTAGGCCAATAAAAACCAGATTGCAGTACCTTGTGAGCAGTTCTATCTCCCGCATGATGCCCTCCATAAGCTTCGGAGTGACATTTTCATAGGATTTGTCCCTGTTCATGCTTAGGTACACAACGTCTAATAATATCATCTACTCCTTCTTTATAAAGATGTGGGTCATCCCAAAAGTAATGTCTTAAATCATAGAAGAATTTTTTCTTTTGTTGGTATGTGAAACTAGGTGGTATGTATTTAGCAACAATGTAATTATCATAGTCAGCATACCAAGGAGTGTTATGAGAAACATTTATTGCAGCTAATTGTTCATCAGGAAAACTATCATTAATAGGTTGTGGGTCATCAAGAATATTTTCTAACCTAGACAAGTTATCAGCAACGGGGTTCTCAACTCCTTTTCTATCAGTGATATGTAAGTCAAATTCTTGTAGCAAAAGAACCCACCTAATGAGTCTAGGTTTAGCATCTTTCTTTTCCATAAGATATTTTATAGCAGCATGATCGGTGTGAACAGTAACTTTAGAATCAACAATGTAAGATCTAAATTTGTCACAAGCAAACACAACTGCTAAGAATTCCTTTTCAGTAGTAGCATAGTTGCGTTGAGCACTGTCTAGAGTTTTACTAGCATAATGAATAACATTTAACTTCTTATCAACTCTTTGTCCTAGAACAGCACCAACAACATAATCACTAGCGTCACACATAATCTCAAAGGGCAAGTTCCAATCAGGTGGTTGAACAATAGGTGCAGAAATTAAGGCTTTCTTAAGTGTTTCAAAGGCTTCTACACAATCATCATCAAAAACAAATGGAACATCCTTTTGCAAAAGATTTGTAAGAGGCCTAGAAATTTTAGAGAAGTCTTTAATAAATCTCCTATAGAAACCAGCATGACCGAGGAAACTATGAATACCTTTGATATCTTTAGGACATGGCATTTTCTCGATTGCATCAACTTTAGCTTTATCCACCTCAATACCTCGTTCAGAAATTTTATGTCCCAAGACAATACCTTCATTAACCATAAAGTGGCACTTCTCCCAATTCAAGACAAGATTAGTTTGCTCGCATCTCTGCAAAACTCGATCAAGGTTGCTTAAGCAATCATCAAAAGAAGTTCCGTAAACGAAAAAATCATCCATGAAAACCTCAACAATCTTTTCACAAAAATCAGAGAATATAGCAGTCATACATCTTTGAAAGGTAGCAGGTGCATTACATAAACCAAAAGGCACACATCTATAAGCATAAGTTTCGAAAGGACAAGTGAAGGTGGTTTTCTCTTGATCAGGTTGTGAAATAGGTATTTGAGAAAATCCAGAGTATCCATCAAGGAAACAAAAGTGTGTGTGTTTAGATAGTCTTTCAAGCATTTGATCAATAAAAGGTAGAGGGTAGTGATCCTTTCTAGTAGCTTTATTTAATTTTCTAAAATCAATTACCATTCTGTAGCCTGTGACAATTCTTTGTGGAATAAGTTCATTTTTATCATTAGGAACAACAGTAATACCTCCCTTCTTAGGGACACAATGAACGGGACTTACCCATCTATTATTAGCTATAGGATAGATTATACCTGCTTCCAGAAGCTTCAATATTTCAGTTCTTACCACTTCTTTCATTTTGGGATTCAACCGTCGTTGGTGATCAACAACGGGTTTAGCATCAGGTTCCATATTAATTTTGTGCTGACAAAGAGTGGGACTAATGCCCTTTAAATCATCAAGAGTATATCCAATAGCAGCTCGGTGCTTCTTCAGAACCTTCAATAATCTTTCTTCTTCATGTTCTGAAAGGTTAGCACTAATAATAACATGATACATCTTTTTCTCATCAAGATAAGTATATTTCAAAGTGTTTGGTAATTGTTTTAATTCAAACACAGGATCACCCTTAGGTGGAGGAGGGCCTCCTAGAGTTTCAATAGGCAAATTGTGTTTAAGCAGAGGTCATTGTTCAAAGAAATTTTTATCTATTTCATTTCTTTCATGCATATGCATATCATTTTCATGGTCTAGCAAATATTGTTCTAGTTGATCAGTAGGAGGCACAACAATAGAAGCAAGACCAATTATTTCATCCTTACTAGGCAATTCTTTCTTATGATGTTTTCTACTAAACTTAGAAAAATTAAACTCATGAGACTCATCACCAAAACTAACACCAACGATTTGTTTCTCACAATCTATTTTAGCATTGACGGTGTTCAAGAAAGGTCTACCAAAGATAATGGGACAAAAGTCATCTTGTGGGGAACCAAGAACGAGAAAATCAGTAGGATATTTTATTTTCCCACACAAGACTTCAACATCTCTAACAATCCCAAGTGGTGTGTGATAACCCACAAGTATAGGGGATCGCAACAGTTTTCGAGGGTAGAGTATTCAACCCAAATTTATTGATTCGACACAAGGGGAGCCAAAGAATATTTGCAAGTATTAGCAGCTGAGTTGTCAATTCAACCACACCTAGAGATTAATTATCTGCAGCAAAGCGATCAGTAGCAAAGTAGTATGATAGTTTTGATAGTAGTAGCAACAACAATAGTAGCGGTAACAGTGATAGCAATGATTTTGTAGCAAGTATAATAGTAACAGCAACAGTAGTAACTTAGCAAGAACAATATGAGAGAAATTCATAGGCATTGGATCGGTGAATTCGTTGTATGATATTCATCATATAACAGTCATAACCTAGGGCGATACAGCACTAGCTCCAGTTCATAAATATAATGTAGGCATGTATTCCGTAAATAGTCATACGTGCTTATGGAAAGAACTTGCATGACATATTTTGTCCTACCCTCCCGTGGCAGCGGGGTCCTATTGGAAACTAAGGGATATTAAGGCCTCCTTTTAATAGAGAACCGGAACAAAGCATTAACACATAGTGAATACATGAACTCCTCAAACTACGGTCATCACCGGGAAGTGTCCCGACTATTGTCACTCCGGGGTTGCCGGATCATAACACGTAGTAGGTGAATAAAACTTGCAAGATCGGATCTAGAACATAGATATAATGGTGATAACATAAACGGTTCATATCTGAAATCATGGCACCCGGGCCCAAAGTGACAAGCATTAAGCATGGCAAAGTCATAGCAACATCAATCTCAGAACATAATGGATACTAGGGATCAAGCCCTAACAAAACTAACTCGATTACATGATGAATCTCATCCAACTCCTCACCGACCAGCGAGCCTACAAAGGAATTACTCACTCCCGATGGGGAGCATCATGGAATTGGCGATGGAGAAGGGTTGGTGATGATGAAGATCGAAGATCCCCCTCTCCGGAGACCCAAACGGACTCCAGATCTGGCCTCCCAATGAAGAACAGGAGGTGGAAGCGGCTCCATCTCGTGAAACATGATAATTCTTTCTCCCTGATTTTTTTCTTCGAAAATATGACTTTATAGCATCAGGGTTGGAGTCTGCAGGGCCACCAGGTGGGGACAACCCACCTGGGCGCGCCTGGAGGGGGGGGGGGGCGCCCTGGTGGGTTGTGCCCACCCAGGTGCCCCCCTCTCGTGGTTCTTGGCTCCAGAAATTTTCTTTTATTATATAAACAATCCTCGAGAAGTTTCGTTCCAATCCGAGAACTTTTATTTCTGTACAAAAACAACACCATGGTAGTTCTGCTGAAAACAGCGTCAGTCCGGGTTAGTTTCATTCAAATCGTGCAAATTAGAGTCCAAAACAAGAGGAAAAGCGTTAGGAAAAGTAGATACGACGGAGACGTATCAACTCCCCCAAGCTTAAACCTTTGCTTGTCCTCAAGCAATTCAGTTGATAAACTGAAAGTGAAAAAGAAAAACTATTACGAACTCTTTTGCTCTTGTTTACATAAATAGGCTTAAGTAGCACCCAGGTTTTCAGCAAGGATTATAACTAACCATGTCGACAATAACTCTTAAAAATTATATTAACTCATAACAATGGCATAGTCAACTAGCGAGCAATAATAAGAGATCTCAAACAACAACACTTTGTCAAAGCAACCATGATATAATATGGCAATAGTGGTATCTCGCTAGTCCTTTCTGAGATCGCAAAACATAAATGCAGAGTACCTCCAAAGTCCGAGCAGCGACTAAACATTGTAATTCATGGTAGAAGGATCCAGTCATGATGCACCCAACATTAGCTACACACAATGCATGAGGATGACAATAGTGCTCTCAGGTTCTGGCGCTTATTTGAGAAGGTGATGACACAACATAAAAGTAAATAGATAGTCCCTTCGTAGAGGGAAGCAGTGATTTGCAGAGGTGCCAGAGCTCAAGTTTTAAAACAGAGGTAAATAATTGTTTTGAGAAATGCACCCTTCTTATTTACTTCGCGACCATTAGTTCTCGGTATCTTCCATGCTAAACACATTAGTGGTGGTTCCCAAGCGATAAAAGTAAAGGTTTACTCCCCCTCCACCAACAATCACACTCCACGGCTTGTCCAAAACAACGGGTGCCGTCCATACCAACAACATTCCTGGGGGAGTTTTGTTTAATTATTTGCACTTTGAATTCGGGACTGGGAATCCCTATTACCGCCCCTCTCGTGCAAGGACGAGTGAATAAACACTCATCATGAGAATAACCCGCTTAGCATGGAAGATACTGACTACCTCTTGTTGCTCTATGAACAATCCAGGCACACAAAAAAAGGATATTTATTTGAAGTTTTTAGAGGTGGCACATGCAAATTTACTTAGGACGGCAGGGTAATACCGCATATAGGTAGGTATGGTGGACTCATCTGGAATAACTTGGGTTTCAGGGTTTTGATGCACAAGCAGAATTCCCACTTAGTACAGGTGAAGGCTAGCAATTAGGTTGAGAAGCGGCCAGCTAGAGAGCGAAAATGGTCATGAACATGCATTATGCATAAGTAACATTGGATACTAGCATGAGTAGGATATGAACACCATGAACATAAATATCATAGAGGCTATGTTGGTTTTGATTCTACTACATGCATGAACATGTGCCAAGTCAAGCCACCCAAACATTCAGAGGAGGATACCATATCATCATACTACATCACAATTATTTTAACGCAATGTTGACATCCGAGATAAAACATTATCCACTCCTAGCCACTTAAGCATGGAATGAGAAACTATAATCTCTAAGGGTCATTGCAAACATGTTTAATCATAATGAGCTAAATCATGGATACTAGGTTAAACATATTTACAAAAACAGAACAAGTTGAGTTCATACCCATTTCTCTCTACCTCAGCCAGTTCATCAAATATCGTCATTATTGCCTTTCACTTGCATGACCGAACGATATGAAAATAATAATAGTGCAAGAGTGCCGTGGACTAAGCTGGAATCTGCAAACATTTATTCTAAATGAAGAAAACAAGGTAATATGGGCTCTCTGTTAGATCAACAACAATGCATATGAGAGCCACTCAACATTTTCATCATGGTCTTCTCCTCAGTATGACTCAATAAAAAGAAATTCAGAGAAACACACTGAAATATTTTTGGAGTTTTTGGTTTTCTGAAAGAAAGAAATTTTAAGAAAGGAAAAACAAAAATGAGAAAAACTATTTACACGGGAGAGCTCCCAACAAGCAACAGAAGAACAAGGAAATCTTTTTGGGTTTTCCTTTTAAATACTACAGCTAGTTATACTAGAGAGAAGCAAGAAATATTTTTGTATTTTCTTAAAGTTTTTTTAAAACACACAAGAAGAAGGAGAGAAAATAAATCTAGCATGGATAATACAATGCAAAAGTGTGGACACCGACAACTGGAATGAAAAGTGTGAACATGAAAGTAATGTCGGTGGAAATACGTACTCCCCCAAGCTTAGGCTTTTGGCCTAACTTGGTAATCACCACTCGAAGAAACCATGGGGCCCTATGTTGAAGTGCTGGGGAGCTGGTACCTGAGGGTCCCATTCCTGAGGCTCCGCCTGTGCTGGAGCCAGGTTGTTCCGGTAGGCGACAATGTCCTCAGGCATAATCCTGCATCCGCCCCTGGCAATAGGATCAAACAAAGCAGGTGCAGGCAACGGAATAATATCACGAGTGTCCTCACTAAAAACAAGGTTCTAAGGAAAATCACTAGTGGTGTTCTCGCCATCAATAAATTGGTGGTGTGCCATAGCCGAGCGATCTAGATAAACCTTGGGTAAAGGATAATCATGCCGGCGTATCTGAATGTTAAAGTGGCTTGCCAAGCGAGTAGCATAAATACCACCATGTATCTTACCCTTGGATCTGTTAATGTGGAGGCGACGTGTCACAATAGCTCCCAAGCTATAAGTGTTGTCGCCGTAAAGTGCACGACGTAAAACAGCAAAGTCAGGCGTGCTGAGTGCACCTACCTTCTCTCTAGCAAGCAAACACTTCGCAATGAATAGAGCAAAATAATGCACAGCCGGAAAGTGTAAGCTAGTGGCAGTGACAGCCGATACCCCTCTCTCATCCCCCATCGTCAGAGTGCGGTAAAAACCATCAAACTCTGCGGGCCTAGGCTCTACTAAATCCCCGTCAGAAGGGATCATGCCTTTGTCACAAAACTCAGAAAGTGGTATCTGATAGGGTTCAGCATATAAGTTAAACTGCACCTCAGGAGGATTATTCCTACTCAAGAAATGAAAACTTTAGACAAAGGAATTTGTGAGGAGATGATACTGTTCACATTCAGCTGCGATGAAGTCGGTGAGGCCGGCATTAGCAACATATTATGCAAACTCTTGAAGGATTCCGGCCCCTTCCATGAATGGGTTATGCGGCCATTCGCACGGCCGTACCTCCGCCATTCTTCGGGTGCGGAGATCACTGTCAGATGACTCCCCAATAACACCCTTGGAGTTCTTCTTGGAAGCAAACTTCCTAAAGATACTCATCTGTTTCCTATGAACAAAATTTTGAAATTTTTAGTTCACAAAATTTTCTCAACAAAACTTCACAAGATTGATAGAAACTACTCATAGGGATGCATAGAGGCCATATCAAGCATTCAAACTACTTAGAACTCTAAGAATTCAACATGCAAGCTCATCTAAAGCAGCACCAAGAGTCACTAATTATTCTAAATATAAACCACTAAAGCAAAAACTAATTGGACCAATGGAGGAGGCACATACCAAGCAACAATCCCCCGAAACAGTTTCGGAAATGGAGCTTCGAGCAAAGAGATCAAAATCCGCGGGTTTGAGAGCAAGAACACAAGAGAGAAAGCAATGGTGATTTTTTCTGGAGGTAGGTGATGATGTGGGACGAAGAGATAAGTGAGGGGGACCACAACCCACCAGGGCGTGTCTGGGGGTGCTGGCGCGCCCAGGTGGGTTGTGCCCACCTAGGGCACCTCCCTCTGATGTTATTTGCACCAAAAATTCTTAAATATTCAGAAAAAAATTCGTATTAAATTTTCAAAGCATTCTGAGAACTTTTATTTTTGGGTCAATTTTTTATTGCACGGAAAACTCAGAAAATAGGCAAGGCATGGCATTTTATTTTATTTAACTAATAAAAACAGAAAACAAAAGGTAGTGCTCACTGAATTCATCAACTTCATACCTCTCAAAAATGATTTATTAATAAGGTTGATCAAGTCTTATTAACAACCACTTCCGATCAGCATGAAACCGAAGAACTTTCGTAAAACACTAAGTTACCTCAATGGGGATATGAACGTCCCCAATAATAAGCATTTCATATTTCTTTTTGGTAGTAGGTAGATGTAGTTGAAAACTTCCAATAGTGATTGTCGGAGATTTTTCAATAACATTAATACCATTCACTTGGAATTGTTTCTTCGTAAAGTGCACCGTATGTTCATTACCATTGATATGAAAAGTGACCTTGCTTTTATTGCAATCAATAATAGCCCCTGCAGTATTCAAGAAGGGTCTGCCGAGGATAATCGACATGTTGTCGTCCTCGGGCATCTCAAGTATAACAAAGTCAGTCAAGATAGTAACATTAGCAACAACAACGGGCACATCCTCACAAATACCGATAGGTATGGCAGTTGATTTATCAGCCATTTGCAAAGATATTTCAGTAGGTGTGAGTTTATTCAAATCAAGTCTTTTATATAAAGAGAAAGGCATAAAACTAACACCAGCTCCTAAATCACATAAAGCAGTTTTCACATAGTTTCTTTTAATGGAGCAAGGTATAGTTGGTATTCCCAGATCTCCTAGTTTTTTAGGTACTCCATCCTTAAAAGTATAATTAGCAAGCATGGTGGAGATTTCAGCTTCCGGTATTTTTCTCTTATTGGTGATGATGTCTTTCATGTACTTTGCATAAGGAGGCATTATCAAGATATCAGTCAAGCGAGTACGCAAAAAGACTGGCCTCAGCATTTCAGCAAAGTGTTCAAATTCTTCATCATCTTTCTTTTTGGTTGACTTAGGTGGAAAGGGCATAGGTTTTTGAACCCACGGTTCTCTTTCCTTACCATGTTTTCTAGCAACAAAGTCTCTTTTATCATATCTTTTATTCTTGGGTTGTGGGTTATCAAGATCAACTGCTGGTTCTATCTCAACATCATTATCTAGTTCTTTCTTATTTATTTGAGTGTCTTCATGAACCTCATCATTGTCTTTTTCATTATCAGAAGGTGAGTGTTCACTACCAGATTGCATTTTAGCATCAGAGATAGAGACTTCATTATCATTATCAGGAGGTTTTTCAACTTCAGGTTCACAAGAGGCATGCAAAGTCCTATCATTTTTCTTCTTCTTTTTCTTTTTAGAAGGACTAGGTACATCAGTGTCAACTCTTCGAGAGTCTTGTTTAATTCTTTTTGGGTGTCCCTCAGGATAAAGTGGTTCCTGAGACATTCTACCTCCTCTAGTCATTACTCTAAAAGCATGATCATTGATATTATTGTTCATTTCATCAAGCAACTCTCTTTGAGATTTAGCAACTTGTTCTAATTGAGTTTGAACCATAGAAGCATGCTTTCCTACACCTCTAACATCATTTGAGATTCTAAATAACAAGTCACTCAAGCGAGCAATCATATCAGAATTGTATTTCAATTGTTTCATAACATTTGCATTGAAGTGATCTTGTTTTCTAATGTAATTATCAAACTCATAAAGGCATTGACTAGGATGTTTATTATAAGGAATATCACCTTCATCGAACTTTAGTAAAGAATTTACCTCTACCACCTTAGGTGGTGGTGGTTTTTCAAGCCCATGTATTTCTTCGATAGGTGGTAAATTTTTAACATCCTCTGCTTTAATACCTTTTTCCTTCATGGATTTCTTTGCCTCTTGCATATCTTCAGGACTGAGATATAAGATACCCCTCTTCTTTGGAGTAGGTTTGAGTGGTGGTTTAGGAAGAGTCCAATCATCATAATTTTTCAATATGTTATTCAATAATTCTTCAGCTTGTTCAACAGTTCGCTCTCTAAAAACACAACCAGCACAACTATCTAGGAAATCCCTAGAAGCATCGGTTAGTCCATTATAGAAGATATCAAGTATTTCATTTTTCTTAAGAGGATGATCAGGCAAAGCATTAAGCAATTGGAGAAGCCTCCCCCAAGCTTGTGGGAGACTCTCTTCTTCAATTTGCGCAAAGTTAAATATTTCCTGTAAGGCAGCTTATTTCTTATGAGAAGATTTTTTTTTCCAGAGAAGTAATAAATCATATCTTGGGGACTACACACACAACCAGGAGCAAGAGTATTATACCAAGCCTTAGCATCACCCTTTAATGAGAACGGAAATAATTTGAGAATATAATAATAGCGAATCTTCTCATCATGAGCAAAAAGGGTGGCTATATCATTCAACTTAGTAAGATGTGCCACAACAGTTTCAGTTTCATAACCATGGAAAGGATCAGATTCAACCAAAGTAATTAACTCTGGGTCGACAGAGAATTCATAATCCTTATCATCAATAAAAATAGGTGAAGTAGCAAACTTAGGATCACATTTCATTCTAGCATTCAAAGTCTTTTCTTTATACTTGCATAATAAATTTTCCAGATCATCTCTATCCTTACAAGCAAGAATGTCTCTAGTTATCTCCTCATCCATAACATAACCTTCCGGTACCTTTGGCAATTCATATCTAGGAGAACTAGGTCTAGTAGGTGTTTCAAGATTTTCAGTTTCAAGCTCTTCATCAGTTTCAACAATTTCATCAGTTTCAGCATTCTCAAAAGCTTTAGTTCTAGCAAGTTGTTCATCAAGAAATTTACCTAGTGGCACATTATCATCAAGCAAGGTACTAGCATCATCATGAGTAGCATTCATAGTAGAAGTAGCATCATCAATAACTTGCGACATATCAGAATTGATAGCATGTGGTGGTGTTGCAAGTCTACTTATAACAGAAGGTGAATCTAAAGTGGAGCTGGATGGCAGTTCCTTACCTCCCCTTGTCTTAAAGGGAAAAATCTTAGTCTTAGCATCCTTCAAATTCTTCATAGTGTTAATTTGATAATAATCCCAAGTGACTCAACAAATATAGTTGTGGTCCCCGGCAATGGCGCTAGAAAAATGTCTTGATAACCCACAAGTATAGGGGATCGCAACAGTTTTCGAGGGTAGAGTATTCAACCCAAATTTATTGATTCGACACAAGGGGAGCCAAAGAATATTTGCAAGTATTAGCAGCTGAGTTGTCAATTCAACCACACCTAGAGATTAATTATCTGCAGCAAAGCGATCAGTAGCAAAGTAGTATGATAGTTTTGATAGTAGTAGCAACAACAATAGTAGCGGTAACAGTGACAGCAATGATTTTGTAGCAAGTACAATAGTAACAGCAGCAATAGTAACTTAGCAAGAACAATATGAGAGAAATTCGTAGGCATTGGATCGGTGAATTCGTTGGATGATATTCATCATATAACAGTCATAACCTAGGGCGATACAGCACTAGCTCCAGTTCATAAATATAATGTAGGCATGTATTCCGTAAATAGTCATACGTGCTTATGGAAAGAACTTGCATGACATCTTTTGTCCTACCCTCCCATGGCAGCGGGGTCCTATTGGTAACTAAGGGATATTAAGGCCTCCTTTTAATAGAGAACTGGAACAAAGCATTAACACATAGTGAATACATGAACTCCTCAAACTACGGTCATCACCGGGAAGTGTCCCGACTATTGTCACTCCGGGGTTGCCGGATCATAACACGTAGTAGGTGACTATAACTTGCAAGATCGGATCTAGAACATAGATATGATGGTGATAACATAAATGGTTCATATCTGAAATCATGGCACCCGGGCCCAAAGTGACAAGCATTAATCATGGCAAAGTCATAGCAACATCAATCTCAGAACATAATGGATACTAGGGATCAAGCCCTAACAAAACTAACTCGATTACATGATGAATCTCATCCAACTCCTCACCGACCAGCGAGCCTACTGTGACGCCCCCGGCTCGATCGTGCACTAATCATACACGCAAATGCACACGATCAAGCCTAAGGACTCACGGGAAGATATCACAACACAACTCTAAAACATAAATAAAGTCATACAAGCTTTATATTACAAGCCAGGGGCCTCGAGGGCTCGAATACATAAGCTCGGATACAAGCGTCAGCGGAAGCATCAGATATCTGAGTACAGATATTAAAAGAGAAACAGAAAGGCCTTTAGAAAGGCAGGGCAAAATAAAACACTACGATCGAAAGGCGCAGGCCTCCTGCCTGGGACCCTCCGATCCTACTCCTGGTCGACGACAAGCTCGAAGTAAATAACCACCCTCGGGGTAGTAGTAGCGATCATCGGCGGGGGCAGCTGTATCCGGGGCTCCGTCATCTGGTCGCATCAAAAGGAGTATATGGGGAAAAAAGAAAGCAAAGCAACCGTGAGTACTCATCCGAAGTACTCAGCAAGCAAGGATCTACACTACATATGCAACATTATCAAAGAGTGGCTGTATATGTGGATTGGGCTGCAGAAATGCTAGAATAGAGAGGAGGCCTAGTCCTATCGAAGACTAGCATCTTCAGAGGTCTTGCAGCATTAGAAGAGTGTAGATTAGTACAGCATAAAGTAGTAGTATCATTAAGTCATCAACCTCGTCCTGAGATCCCTTCTTGACTCCCTGCGAGAAAGCAATCCCAGAGCCATACAGTCATCAACCTCGTCCTGAGATCCCTTCTCGACTCCCTGCGAGAAGCAATCCCAGAGCCATAGTATCCAATTCTAGCTGTATCGATCGGGATACAACTCCGAGTGTCCGTTACCGAGGATCCGGCTATGCATAGATTAGCTCTTCCCTATAGGGGTGCACCAACTTACCCACCACGCTCGCTTAACTCCGGCCGGACACACTTCTCCGGGTCATGCCCGACCTCGGCCAAACAACACATCGTAGCCCTACCTAGAGCTCAGCAGAGAGGTCCCCGCCGGTCTACAACCTAAGCGCTCAGGGGTCTTGGGCCATCGCCCTGTGCTCTCCGGGTCGTTGCGAGCAGGGTGGATACCAGCGCCAACGGCACGATCCGACCCGGCCGCAATGCTAAACTGGACGTCTGACAAAGCTTTTGGCTGATGCCACGATGCAGAGTACCCATATTTATTCCCGCGTGATGGTTAGTGCTATCGGGCCAGAGGCCCACTCGAATCAAATATCCAAACCGTTAGTACCTTGGGGTTGCGGTAACGAGCAGAGACTCACGAAAGATGTGACCCTGTCGCCCCGTCTCGAGGACTTGCGGCAAGGGCCAAGAATGCCCGGCCACGCCTTGTATTCATCACTCGGGCACCATATAGGCAACCCGCCTTCACATCACACACGGGTACCCCTCAGGGTCGACCCGCCTATCCAAGTAACGGTGTAAAGTCCAAGTATCCGTGTGTCCATAACATCAGGGGAATCCGAGGTATCACCCTCATTGGATTTCCTACTTGATGTATCCGTCAAGGTGAACTCGGAGGCATCACCCTCGATGGGTTCACACTTGATGTGTTGTACGACGGCATCGTTATCGGAAGTGACGAAGGAGGATTCACCCTCGATGACCATGACCAAATAGCTACCCTACAGAGTTAACATCAGAAGTGCTACATGAGGTATCACCCTCGGCACTCGATAGTAACGCTGCAGTGTCGTTACAACTAAGGGGGGTGATGTGCGGTGCCGGGGCCTGGTCTTCAATCCCGTTGATCGGGTCTTCGGATTATCCAGCGAGGCAGTCGGGATAAGTGGGGTCACTGATAGGTCTCTACCCAGCCTATACTAGACAGTTTAGGATAAGCAGATAAGGTTTCAATAGAAGGTTACAATAAACAGGCTATGCATCAGAATAGGTAAAGCAGTAGCAGCAGCAATTCTAACGCAAGCATGAGAAATTAGAATGGGCGATATCGGGATGATCAAAGGGGGGGCTTGCCTGGTTGCTCGGCGGCAAGGGCAAGGTCGTCAATGGTGGCGTCGGGCTCCTGAGCTGCGTCGGTCTCGGGGACGACGTCGATGTCGGGGTCTATCGAGAGAGAAGAGGGGGAGGAAACAAATAAATACATGACAAACATAAGCAACACGGAGCAGGCTATGCTAACGTGCAGTGCAGGGTTGCCTGAAGACATGTCCAAGTCATTTAGTTATTTCAGGAATTTGTTTGGAATTTTTTTATTAAAGTCATGCACTATTCATCTATCTGGAACAGGCAAAAAGTTGCATGTTCAGATAGTTAGAGGCATCTAATAGGTATGTGGGTAGCGTATTCGGATTCGTCTCATTTTTCTGATCATTTTTCATATATAAATTATTTTCATCGGAGTTACGGATTAAAAGATATGATTTTCTAAAGATTTTATTAATTTCTGGAATTTATTTAATTATTTAAAATCAACATTATCCAGAACAGTACAGGGTGACATCATCATGACGTAAAGCTGACGTCAGTAGTCAACGGACGGCTGACCAAGGTCAAATCTGACCTGTGGGACCCACCTGTCATAGACAGTGGGCTAACTAACTAATTAACAGGGTTAATTATCTAGGTGGGGCCCTATGTCAGTGAGTAATTAACTTAATTAACATTTAATTATTTCCAAAATTAGTTAAACTAGCGCGGGGCCCACCTGTCAGTGGCCCACGCTGCCCAGTCAGCAGGGTTGACCTAGTCAACCCTGACTGGTGGACCCGCTGGGCCCACGGGCAGTGTCATAGGGGTGGGGCCTGCGTGCCACGTTGGCGACGTCGCCGGAAGAGCGCCGGCGAGCGCCGGACGCGGCCGAGAGCTCCGGCTAGCTCGGGATCGAGCTGTGGTGCACCGTTTGATGCGGGGTTGGGCTTGCTGGAACGAGCGGAGCACACCGCGTCCGATGGTGGGGGTCACGGTGGCTGGGGTGGTCGGGATAGAGCAGCACGGCGACGGTGGGCGGCGGCGGCTTCGGGTACGGCTCAGGAACGGCGAATCAACGCGCGGGCGAGCGAACAAATAGCGCGGCGAGGCCCTACGCGATGTGAGGAGTCCACTGGGCACGGGCACGGGGCCCAATGGTCGTCGGAAGCACGCCGGCGACGTGCTCCGCGGTGTCCAGAACGGCCATCTACGGAGCGACGGCTACGGTGCAGGGAATGGCACGGGAAGAAAAGGGAGGGGCAGCGGAGCTCACAAGGGAGCCGTAGGGAGTGGCAGCGGGCTCGGGGAAGGCTCGACGGTGACAAAATCGGCGACGAGGTGTGGCGGCGATCCGAGGAAGAAGACGACGGTGTGGGGCGATGCAGGGCACCCGAGGCTTGGTCGTGTGGTCGAGGAGGACGGGCTCGACGCGGCGGAGCTCGTGGACACGTCGGCGGGGCGAAAGGGCGGTGGTGGTCGCGCGGTTTAGCTGTGGCCGACCATGGCGGCGCTCGGGTGAAGTGGGGGAGCGAGAGAGAGAGCGAACGGAGCGGCTAGGGTTCGTCCGCGGGGTGCGGGAAGTTGCTCTTTGTCCACGGCGCGGGCGCGGCACATTGTCGAGCGGCGGGCGAGGGGGGCCGGGTGTGTGCGCGCGCGTGCGTGCGGTGTGTTCGACAGCGGGGCGGCATGAGCAGTGCGGGAGGAGGGAGGAGGTGCGGGGTGGGCTGGGCCGCGCTGTAGTGATAGGCTCTAGTGCACAGTAGCTTCTTTAGGCCTTTTTCATTTTTCCATTTCTGTTTCTTTCCTTTGCTGCTTTGGCTAAATGTTTGGGCACCAAATGAGTTTTGTAAAATATGAGAGCTGGCCCACAAATCACAGCACATTATATCCTACCACCAAAAACTAGTTTGGGCAAAACATAATTTCATATTTGGTTTAGAATAATTAAAAGGTTATTAAATATTACTTTCAGCCACTGTTTGTGGATGTTTGGGCTACTTAATTAATGTATTAAATGTTGGTTACAATTTTAGCATAGTCTCTAGAATATTTTTCATTTATTGAACATTTTAGTTTCTATGTTGAACAACTTTTATTTTCACTTTAAGTTTGAATTTCCATTTGAGTTTGAATTTGAAAAGGGATATGTTGCTAATGATGATTAAGCATTGTTGATCATGATGACTTGGCATAATCAAAAGGGGATTACTGTAGTTAACCACTGGGGGTGTTACACCTACGAAGGAATTACTCACTCCCGGTGGGGAGCATCATGGAATTGGCGATGGAGAAGGGTTGGTGATGACGAAGATCGAAGATCCCCCTCTCCGGAGCCCCAAACGGACTCCAGATCTGGCCTCCCAATGAAGAACAGGAGGTGGCGGCGGCTCCGTCTTGTGAAACGCGATAATTCTTTCTCCCTGATTTTTTGTCTGAAAATATGTCTTTATAGCATCAGGGTTGGAGTCTGCGGGGCCACCAGGTGGGGACAACCCACCTGGGCGCGCCTGGAGGGGGGGGGCGCCCTGGTGGGTTGTGCCCACCCAGGTGCCCCCCTCCCGTGGTTCTTGGCTCCAGAAATTTTCTTTTATTATATAAAAAATCCTCGAGAAGTTTCGTTCCAATCCGAGAACTTTTATTTCTGCACAAAAACAACACCATGGTAGTTTTGCTGAAAACATCGTCAGTCCGGGTTAGTTTCATTCAAATCATTCAAATTAGAGTCCAAAACAAGAGGAAAAGCGTTAGGAAAAGTAGATACGATGGAGACGTATCAGTGTGATGGTTTCTCTATTAGCAAGTTTAATAGTAACATCTATGTCTTCTATTTCAGCTGGTGCTATATCATTCATAATCTCTTGATATAAGGTAAAAGGAATATCACTCACGCTAGCACCTATGTCACATAAACCATGATGACAGTGATCTCCTATTTTAACTAAGACAACAGGCATGCCAACAACAGGTCTATGTTTATCTTTTTCATCAGGTTTGGCAATTCTAGCAGCTTCATCAC
Organism: Thinopyrum elongatum; assembly: GCA_011799875.1. NCBI lineage: Eukaryota > Viridiplantae > Streptophyta > Magnoliopsida > Poales > Poaceae > Thinopyrum > Thinopyrum elongatum. The sequence goes on along the minus strand of CM022301.1, from coordinate 396,081,193 downwards.
AGAAATAGATAACATGCCCATCTAAATTTTCTACCTGGAGATCTTTCACCATAGCAACACTAGGTTCTACTTTGATTTGTTCAGCAGGCTTGGGTGCTCTAATATAACTCTTAGTGACCACAGTTGAAACTTTAGCATGCTCCTTTATCCTAACAGGGAAAGGTGGTTTTTCAATATAAGCAGTAGGAACAACTGGATCAACATTGTAAATAATAGTTTCATCTTTAGCTATTACCGGTTCTTTAATTTCTTCTTTAATAGGTGGGTGATATTTAAACCACTTCTCCTTAGGGAGATCAACATGAGTAGCAAATGATTCACAAAAGGAGGCTACTATCTCAGAGTCAAGTCCATATTTAGTGCTAAACTTTTGAAAAGCATCGGTATTCATAAAAGATTTAACACAATCATACTTATGCTTAATACCTGACTCTTTACCTTCGTCGAGCTCCCAATCTTCAGAGTTGCATTTAATTCTTTCTAAAAGATCCCACCTGAATTCAATAGTTTTCTTCATAAAGGAACCAGTACAAGAAGTGTCAAGCATGGATTGATCATCACGAAAGCCGAGGATAAAAATTCTGAATGATAATTTCTCTTGAGAGCTCATGATTGGGGCATGAATATAACATTGAATTAAGCCTCCCCCAAGCTAGAGCGATACTTTCTCCTTCACGAGGCCAAAAATTATATATATAATTCCGATCACGATGGACTAGATGCATAGGATATTTTTTTTGGTGAAATTCCAATTTCAATCGATTCCAAGTCCAAGATCCAATATTATCGCATAGCCTATACCATGCCAATGCTTTTCCCTTCAAAGATAAAGGGAAAACCTTCTTCTTAGCTTCATCTCTGGGTAAACCTGCAAGCTTAAATAATCCACAAATTTCATCCACATATATTAAGTGCATATCAGGATGTTCAGTTCCATCTCCTGCATAAGGATTAGCTAGCAGTTGTTCTATCATACCCGAAGCAATTTCATAACCAATATTTTCAGTAGGTGCAGTAGGTTGAGGGGTAACTAATTGTGGTTCCGGTCGAGGTGAAGATACCCCGAACAAAACCCTCAAAGGATTGTTCTCCATAGTAACAAGTGACAATAAATTTCAGCACGTAGTAATAATTTTTCCTTACCGATTTCCACTTACCAAGAGCGCTTCACTCCCCGGCAACGGCGCCAGAAAAGAGCCTGGATGAGCCACAAGTATAGGGGATCAATCGTAGTCCTTTCGATAAGTAAGAGTGTCGAACCCAACGAGGAGCAGAAGGAAATGACAAGTAGTTTTCAGCATGGTATTCTCTGCAAGCACTGAAATTATAAGTAACGAGTAGTTTGATAGCAAGGTAATTTGTAACAAGCAAGCAACGGTAACGGTAACAAAAGTGCAGAAAGGTATCCCAATCCTTTTGAGGCAAAAGACAGGCCAAAACGGTCTCTTATGATAAGCAAAGCGTTCTTGAGGGTACACGAAAATTTCATCTAGTCACTTTCATCATGTTGGTTTGATTTGTGTTCACTACTTTGATAATTTGATATGTGGGTGGACCGGTGCTTAGGTGCTGTTCTTACTTGAACAAACCTCCTACTTATGATTAACCCCCTCGCAAGCATCCGCAACTACGAGAAAATGATTAAGAATAAATTTAACCATAGCATTAAATGTTTGGATCCAAATCAGTCCCTTACGGAATAGCGCATAAACTAGGGTTTAAGCTTCTGTCACTCTCGCAACCCATCATCTAATAACTACTCCACAATGCATTCCCTTAGGCCCTAATAAGGTGAAGTGCCATGTAGTCGACGTTCACATGACACCACTAAGGGAATCACAACATACATATCATCAAAATATCGAACACATATCAAGTTCACATGATTACTTGCAACAAGATTTCTCCCGTGACCTCAAGAACAAAAGTAACTACTCACAAATGATAATCATGCTCAAGATCAGAGGGGTATTAAATAGCATAATGGATCTGAACATATAATCTTCCACCAAATAAACCATATAGTAATCAACTACAAGATGTAATCAACACTACTAGTCACCCACAAGCACCAATCTAAGGTTCCGGTACAAAGATTGAACACAAGAGATGAACTAGGGTTTGAGAGGGGATGGTGCTGTTAAAGATGTTGATGGAGATTGCCCTCCCCAAGATGGGAGAGTTGTTGGTGAAGATGATGACGATGATTTCCCCCTCCGAGAGGGAAGTTCCCCCGGCGGAATCGCTCCGCCAGAGGGCAAAAGTGCTCCTGCCCAAGTTCCTCCTCGAGACGGTGGCGCTTCGTCCCGAAAGTCCTCTCCTGATTTTTTCTAGGTCAAAATGACTTATATACCAGAAGATGGGCACCGGAGGCGGGCCGAGGGGAGCGCAACCCACCAGGGCGAGCCTGGGCTCCCTGGTGTGCCCGGGTGGGTTGTGCCCACCTGGTGGGGCCCCTCTGGTACTTATTGGCTCCAATAATTCTTATATATTCCATAAAAATTCTCCGTGAAGTTTTAGCTCATTTGGAGTTGTGCAGAATAGGTGGCCTGACGTAGCTTTTTCAGGTCCAGAATTCCAGCTGCCGGTATTCTCCCTCTTTGTGTGAACCTTGCATATTATGAGAGAAAAGGCATTAGAATTACTCCAGAAAGCATTATTATATCTAAAAACAATATAAATAACAGTAGGAAAACATGATGCAAAATGGACGTATCAGTAGCTACTCCTATCATTCCAAAGTGCATTACACCAAAATGTCAGGCACCTTGGAATGAAGAAGAAGCTACCCCCCACGACAACAGTCGGGATTCTTCGTCCTCTCATATATGGTGGAGACTCTCCCTCACTGATTCCTCTCTGACATTTGCGACCGTCAGTGATGGTTGTTCTTCTCTTCCTTCCCGTTCATTACCAAAAGGTCTATCACGAGAAAGAAGAGGAAGAACGACCCCCACGACAACAGTCGGCATTCTTCTTCTCTCATATATGGTGGAGTCCCCACAGACTTAAAGTCAACCCGAAATGTCGTTTAATTATCTTTCTAGAAAATCCGGGCCACTCGATATTTCCTACATATTCTAGAACAAGTCATGCCAAAATTCACGGAAAAATCCGGCATGACCTTTGCTAAAAAGGACATATATCGAGCGCCTGTAATTTGCCGGAATGGAAATTAATCAACACTCCGGCAAAACATAGGCCACTCTGAGGTGTTCCCTGCAAACATAGGCCACTTGGGCAAGCACAGTAGTACACAACACTACATATGACATGTCTAAATCTCCATTATATTTGAAAGACCTACATTGAAAATTTTCTATTCCATGGAAATTGGCACCGCTACTCATCTACTACTCTACTACATCTATGAAACCATCTACATCATCATCAACATGGGGATTTGGCTAGTCTCACCTCGAGGTCGGAGGGGGTCGGTGACGGGGATGACGGCGGGGATGATGCAGGGCTCCTTGATTTCTGCAAAAACAAAATATAAACAAAAACATTATTATCCTCATTTTAGTACTTAGTGAAACCCTATAAGATATGAACTAAACATTATTATGCTGATTCAAAAGACCTACATTTACTAAAAATATGTAAAACCTAGTTCTAACCCTAACAACTATCCATCCATCCATCTATCTATCGAAAGCATTAATTACTAAAAAAAACTAATTAATCCATCTGTCTATCCATCTATCTATCCAAGCATTACAAAAAAAAATCATCCACCCATATATATGAACACCTAGGGTTAATTACATATAACTAATTTAGTGCTCTAATGATGAAATGGGCTCATATATATGAACACTCAAGGTTCATATATATGAACAAAATTAGTAAAATACTACCTACCTATTCTACAATCAAATTCTAACTAATTTTTATTTCTAAAAATTTGTATACCTAATTTTTTTTACTCAAAATTTCTATACAGAGAGAGGTGGGAGGAGGTAGGAGTGAGGAGGAGGAGGAGGAGGAGGGAGGAGTGAGGGGAAGTGGGAAGAGGGAGGAGAGAGGAGAGAGGAGGAGGGCAGTGGGAGAAGGGAGGAGGGCGACCGGAGGCGGAGGAAGGAGTGAGGAGGGCACGGTCGGAGGAGGAAGTGGCTGGAGGAGGAGGAGGAGGGCACGGCCGGAGGAGGAGAGAGGAGGGCGGTGGAAGGAGGAGGGAGGAGGGGGCATACCGAGGAGGAGGACGGCAGCAGCGGCAATGCGGCGGCGACAAGGAGGACGGGGAGAGAGTGGAGAGGGAGAGTGAGAAGAGCGGATGAGAGGGAGAGTGAGGGTCGGGCGCGCGGGGAAGACGATAAGCTAGGGTTAGTAGCAGCGTGGGTTGGGGGCAAGCGCTACTACTACGGAGCATAGCAGTAGCGCTGGATATCGATCCGCGCTGTTGCTAAGTGGGGCTCGCCATGTGGCGCCCAGTTCAAACTTAGCAGTAGCGCATTTTGCTACCACGCGCTACTGCTATGTGGATAGCAGTAGCGCCTTTTCCTACCACGCGCTATTACTAAGTAGCAGTAGCGCCGCCTTTTAACATGCGCTACTGATAAGCTTCTATGTATAACGTTTTCCCTAGTAGTGCAAGCATGCCTGGCTGTCCTCTTGTTTCATTCATCGCCATCAACTATTTTGTGTCCTTATTGGGAACTTGAAGGTACTCGGGACCAAATACTCGGATCAATGTCTTGGCAAACACCCGCATGCATTTGAGTGTGGTATCTTCTCCCATGCGAAGATACTCATCGGTGTAATCAGCCGGAATGCCATATGCTGTCACTCTTATTGCCGTCGATATTTTTTGTTATGCACTAAATTCAAGCAAACCAGCCGCATTCCTTCGGCGAGTGAAGAAGCAAACAATTTTTCTCGTAAGCTTCAACAATGCGAATAAAAGAGATCTACGCATTCAGTAACTCCTACGGAAGAGGTGAGCCGGATAGGTTGGTATCTCGGCAAAGTAGTCTCTCATGAGCATTTTGTGGTCGTGAGCTCGGTTGCGCGGAATGCAAAGACGGCTAACCGTTGATCCGTGGCGCTTCTTCTTCTTGCCGGCTTCAAATTCTTGGATGAGATGCAACAAGAGGAGGTGCCTGACATCGTCATCCAAAAGCATCTCCTCTATGTCAGAATCATCCGACTCCGACGACGAGGATGATCACATGTGGGACCAAACACTAATAAACAAATACACTACTATTCAAGTGAGACCGACAAGCACAAATAACAAATGCATAAATGCGACTTCAACTCAGTATAATGCTCTTGTTTTTTTTCTTCCCAACCAAGTTATTTCAGTTTTATATCACAGAAAAAGAGAGTGAACAAATTGTAATCCCAAAACAAAGATAGAACTTGTCCTCCGAACCGATCCACGACATTGTGCAAACAACTTACCAATGTTTATTCTCATATGTTTCAATATTCGAAATGTTGTGTCTGTAAAGGACCATGGTCACTAAAGATTCTCCAATGCATGACACACAGTCTTTTGTTGTATTTTTGTTATTTTTAATATTTAACCGCGAGCAAAAGCCACATGAGACCAACATATTTTGACTATTTCCTAAGCCACTAACCTAACTTCTCGTATTTTATAGTTTCGTAGCAAAGCATGGGCATTGTGCTAGTATCAATAAAGGGAACAATTACAGAGCTAATGCTAATCCTCATAGATGAATCAGTATAGCAAATATCAGACAGAACCAACAAACACAAAGAGGCAACACTAGGCGCATAAGTAAGAGGACTTTGTAGATTTGTACTGATACATAGCCTGAAATTTCTCTCAATGCCACATAGCTTGAACTTTTGTTGTTTACATAGTCCTCAATTTCTGACAGGTGGCGATAGCTTGGTAAATACCGCCTGCAAGATGGCGGGGATGACTCGGCTGATTGGGGAGAAGATTAGACGACCAGGAGGATCAAGGAAACAGGTAGTAGGTTGAAACTTCCCACATGATCAAACATCAACAAGGGGAATCAAACTGATGCATGCATACTTCAGAGACAAACTTCCCAACTACGAACATTCAATCGGTAGTAGGTTGAAACTTCCCACATGATCAAATATCAACAAGGGGAATCAAACTGATACCTGCATACTTCAGAGACAAACTTCCCAACTACGAACATTCAGAGAAAAAAAAACAAGATCACAGTGATCCTATCCTATTAAATGTGGCCACCTACTTCTGTTGTGTGAATTACTTGCTCACATGATGGCCTCCACAAGAATCAAAAACCCCGAGCCCCGAATGATCGAGCTGCACTTGCCTATTATGGGCATATGATATGAGGACATAGTTCTTTGAATATTTTTCCTACTTATAAAGATTGGAGTTGGTGGTGGTTCACATGTGGGTCCAACATCCTTTCTTAATAAATAAACACACACATCCCCACATATGAAATTAGCAACCATCCAAGAGACATATATTTTATTGGATGTCCTCACGGGAATTCCAAGAGACATGTAAACAAATGTAATTTACTCACATATGAGATCTATCATAAATAAACAAATACACTACTTTCATGTGAGACTAACTTTTTATAAAAGACATAAATAACAAAGACAAAACGTGACTTCAACCAAAAATTGATCTTGATTTTAGTTCTCTCCCTAACCTAACATGGTCATTTAAAATTCTTTGACGACATTGATAAAAGACACTAACGTTATTTCACCACATCTAAGCCAATAGCTCCGTGGCAACGCATGGACATCATGCTAGTATAGTTAAAAGTATGACTAAGTTGAGGATCTGCGAACACAATAATGGTCAAACTTTCCACAAAATAATATATAAGGAAGATTATACATTCGTCCAATACTCAAAGCAATGTTCTAATCTATTATCATGGACGAAAGGGAAAAGCAGATCAAAACGTATTCTGATCACTTACTCACAGTTTACCTGGTTGTTGCACAAGGAAAGTGGATGGTGAACTCCGGTGAGAGACAGAGAACCAAGATCAAAGAAATGGGGAGCTGTTAACAAAGGGGGATAATGAACTTGCGCCATGTTAAGTCAAATGTACTAATACAATATTTCTTGAACTTTAACACATTTTGGTGGAAAAAATAACATGTTTATTTTATTTTTGCAATCAAGGAGCTTTGTTTATTAGTCAACCAACTTACAAGGGTGGTGTGTACAATCTTGGAGAAAGGAGGGGACAAAATTTATCCAGAGGCATCTTCTCCTAGTGCTACTATAGCTTGCTTGGCACATCTATGTGCAGCTTCATTTGCTTCATGTGGAACATGAGAGAGAGCAAAACTAGCAAAAACACCACTGAGCTCTCTAATCTCTTGGCATACAACACCAATATCCGCCTTGTCATACGATGAGGAGTTGAAAATATTAACAACCTCCAAAGCATCACTTTCCATGGCAATATGTGTGAGACGCAGATCATGTGCCAGGCGGATGCCATCTCTGATCGCGATAGCCTCCATCGTTCTTGAATCTGAAACTTGCTCGTACCATAAAGCTTGGGCTCGTGTTAATGCTCCTACATGGTTGCGCATCACCAATCCAGTACTCCCTGATTTTGTGTGCTCATCAAAGCCCGCATCAACATTTACCTTTATCACATTGATATCCAGCGGTGCCCAAGCTTGCCGTGCCCGAGCTGGGGTAGCTCTCGTCAGTGTGGCCAGATCACAAGCAGTTAGCCCATCGAATCGATGCTTGTACTCACTACCAGAATTTACTTAGTTGCCGACGGTCTCATCTAGGCCGACGGCCACCGTCGGCATAGACAGAAGTATGCCGACGGCCTAGAGCCAACCGTCGGAGTACCCAGGCCGTCGGCATATCTCCATCTATGCCGACGGTGGCCGTCGGCGTAGATAGGCCGTCAGCATACCTCCGTCTATCCCGCAGTGGCCGTCGGCGTAGCATAACCGTCGGCATATGTGCGGGCCCGGCCGCCCCGGTTTTAGCAGCCGGTTCACTCCGTCGAACGTATGCCGACCGCCCTGTCGGTCATCGGCATACCTCTCTGTGCCACATCATCGATCCGCGGCACCGTGGGCCCGGAGCTATGCCGACGGTTATGCTGTCGGCATAGCTCCGAGCCCATTGTGCCGCTATGCCGACGGCATAACCGTCGACATAATGTTTTAAAAAAAACAATATTGAGATATGCCGATGGCATAGCCGTCGGCATAGATACGTTCAATTTTTTTCCTTTTTTTATATATAATTTTTTTCAAAAAAAATTCATTAATTAAATTGTGCCTTATCTATACATAGATACACCACGCGTGTCTCTTGGGCCGAGTTTACCGCCCCGTCAACTCTCGCAGGGTTAGGCGGAACGGGTGTTGTTTGGGGGGTACCTATGCCACCAGGTCTTTCTCTGGGCCCTCCTACATGTCCGGAAGTGCGGTGGCGGGTGCAAGCACGGGCTCCGTGGTGTGACCCCCCTCACCGATGTCGCCGCCACCGTCGCACGGAGGAGGGGAACGGCCACATCGGGCAGTAACTGAGGGAATCTTGCGGTGGGTTGTGCTCGGACCTTGATCCGAAGTGGACCTATGTGCTTGGCTATCACACCCAGGTGAAAATGTCCATCGATCAAACCCCGTCCGGCGAAAGTCAAAGGCGTAGACCGCCCGGTCAACGATTCCAGGGTTAGACGGGACGGGTGTAGTTTGGGGGGGTAGCTATGCCGCCAGGTCTTTAGCTGGGCCCTCCTACATGTCCCGAAGTGCGGTGGCAGGTGCAAGCACCCGGCACGGTGCTCAATGGTGTGACCCCCCTCACCGACGTCGCCGCCATCGCACGGAGGGGGGAAACGGCCACATCGGGCAGTAAAGGAGGGAATCTTGCGGTGGGTTGTGCTCGGACCTTGATCCGAAGTGTACCTATGTGCTTGGCTATCACACCCAGGTGAAAATGTCCATCGGTCAAACCCCGTTCGGCAAAAGTCAAAGGCGTAGCTATGCCCGGTCAACTCTCGCAGGGTTAGACGGGATGGGTGTAGTTTGGGGGGTAGCTATGCCGCCAGGTCTTTCGCTCGGCCCTCCTACACGTCCGGAAGTGCGGTGGCGGGTGCAAGCACCCGGCACGGGGCTCCGTGGTGTGACCCCCCTCACCGACATCGCCGCCGCTATCGCACAGAGGGGGGGAACGGCCACGTCGGGCAGTAACGGAGGGAATATTGCGGTGGGTTCTGCCCGGACCTTGATCCGAAGTGTACCTATGTGCTGGGCTATCACACCCAGGTGAAAATGTCCATCGGTCAAACCCCGTCCGGCGAAAGTCAAAGGCGTAGCTATGCCCGGTCAACTCTCGTAGGGTTAGACGGGACGGGTGTAGTTTGGGGGGTAGCTATGCCACCAGGTCTTTAGCTGGGCCCTCGTACATGTCCGGAAGTGCGGTGGCGGGTGCAAGCACCCGGCACGGGGCTCCGTGGTGTGACCCCCCTCACCAACATCGCCGCCGCCGTCGCACGGAGGGGGGAACGGCCACGTCGGGCAATAACGGAGGGAATCTTGCGGTGGGTTCTGCCCGGACCTTGATACGAAGTGTACCTATGTGCTGGGCTATCACACCCAGGTGAAAATGTCTATCGGTCAAACCCCGTCCGGTGAAAGTCAAAGGCGTAGCTATGCTCGGTCAACTATCGCAGGGTTAGACGGGGCGGGTGTAGTTTGGGGGGTAGCTATGCCGCCAGGTCTTTTGCTGGGCCCTCCTACACATCCGGAAGTGCGGTGGCGGGTGCAAGCACCCGGCACGGGGCTCCGTGGTGTGACCCCCCTCACCGACGTCGCCGCCGCCGTTGCACGGAGGGGGGAACAGCCACGTCGGGCAGTAATGTAGGGAATCTTGCGGTGGGTTCTGCCCGGACCTTGATACGAAGTGTACCTATGTGCTGGGCTATCACACCGAGGTGAAAATGTCCATCGATCAAACCCCGTCCGGCGAAAGTCAAAGGCGTAGCTATGCCCGGTCAACCCTCGCAGGGTTAGACGGGACGGGTGTAGTATGGGGGGTAGCTATGCCGCCAGGTCTTTCGCTGGGCCCTCCTACACATCCGGAACTGCAGTGGCGGGTGCAAGCACCCGGCACGGGGCTCCGTGGTGTGACCCCCCTCACCGACATCACCGCCGACGTCGCACGAAGGGGGGGAACGGCCACGTCGGGCAGTAACAGAGGGAATCTTGCGGTGGGTTTTGCCCGGACCTTGATACGAAGTGTACCTATGTGCTGGGCTATCACGCCCAGGTGAAAATGTCCATCGGTCAAACCCCGTCCGGCAAAAGTCAAAGGCGTAGACCGCCCGGTCAATGGTGCCAGGGTTAGATGGGACGGGTGTAGTTTGTGGGGTAGCTATGCCGCCAGGTCTTTCTCTGGGCCCTCCTACACATCCGGAAGTACATCCGGAAGTGTGGTGGCGGGTGCAAGCACCCGGCACGCGGCTCCGTGGTGTGATCCCCCTCACCGACGTCGCCACCGCCGTCGCACGGAGGGGGGGAACGGTAAACTGAGCCCAAGAGACACGCGTGGTGTATCTGTGTGTGTTTATGTCTAGATAAGGCACAATTTATTTAACTAAGTTTTATTTTTTTTAATTATTTTATAAAAAAATCATATTTTTTTTTCGAAAATAGCTATGCCGACGGCATAGCTCCGGCCCCACGTCCCTCGGATTGATGACGTGGCATTGGCAGGGATATGCCGACGGTGGCCGTCGGCATAGCCCCCCTTATCCGATCTACTGGCCTCTCTCCTCCACTCATCCCCTATCGGCCTCTCCTCCCGACCCGACCCCGCCCCCGACCAGACCCATGCCGCCGCCCCGTCCTAGCGCCGCCGCCCCTCCCCGCGCCGGCCACGCCCCGCCCTGGCCCCTCCCCGGCCACCGACCCGCCCGCGCCCTGACCCGCCAGCCGTCCCGCGCCGCCGCCCCGCCCCGCCCCGGCCCCTCCCCATCCCCGCCCCGCCCCTCCCCGACCGTCGTCCCCCCCGGGAAGCCCAGCGCCAGCGCCCCGACACACCTCCACCGGCCGGCCCGCCCCGGCCACATCCCGCCCCGCTCCGGCCACTGCCCGCCCCGGGACGCCCAGCGCCGGCCGCCCCGCACCACCCTCCCCCCCCCTACGTGAGCTCCTCTCTGCCTCATCTCTTTCTTCTTTTTTTTAACTTAATCTCTTAGTTTTTTTGATGGATGGATGAATGAAGATGATGATTGATGATGTTTGATGTTAGATGGTGATTGATGATGATTGATGATGTTGTTAGATGAATGAATGATGGTGTTATGTAGATGAATGATGATGTTGTTGCTGTTAATGTTAACTTGCTAAAAATGTTAATGAATGATTAATGATGATGATGCTGCTGTTGCTAGATGGATGTAGATGGTCTTGATAAAAATAGATAGTGAGAAAAAAATAGTATTTGAGAAAAAAACATTTGGCTAAAAAATGTTAACTTGCTAAAAACGCACGGAGGGGGGAAACGCATATTAATAATGAAGATGTTGATGGTCTTGCTAAAAAAATAGATATTTGATGTGATGATCTAAATTGTTTTGTCGGTAAAATTTGCAGGCTTTGTGGTGTTGCATCTCTTTGGAGTCATCGTCGTCGAAGTTGTTGGTCCGTGATCCCGCCGCTATTCGACTACTTCCTCTACAGCCAAGGGTGAGCTACATATCCAACACCTCCTCCTACTCTCTTTTAACCATGTCACTAGATTTAATTATCATGTCAAGTCGCGTAACCTAGGCGTCTCCCGTCTGAAAGGGTTGCATCGATAAATATGCATTCAATTGCATATTTATCACCGCAACTCTTTTGGATTGTCCAGCGTTTTCCACGGACAGCCCGAGGATGTGTAGATTGGGTACGTTCTCCATGCTCTACCCCGTTCCGAGACAAAATTTCGGCGGCGCCTCCCCGTTGTTCTCGGAGCACATTCTCTCGGCTATTAGCCGAGACGTGTATCTGGAGAACAGTGGGGAGGTGCTGCCGAAATTTTGTCTCGGAATGAGGTATTGTTGGGGGGGCATGTGCAGAATCGCTGGCAGTATGGCCCTGAGAGACAGAACAAGCATCTCCGACAGAAATGTGGAAACAAAGCTAAGATTGAAGCTTCCATAGCTGAGGCAGTTATCCTAGAGGAGGTGTCAGACCTCAGGACATCATACTATCCAGACCACGTTCCCCATCTGCATAACAAGGTGCCTCAATACAATATAGAAGAGCCCAAGTATCAACCCAGGCTCCATCTATTCAACGTGCAAGGTGGGAGGGCTGGGGCCTCGAAATCTTATAACATGCCACGACAAGTGTGGGAGGACCTCATGTTCTATATCTTGCACAACATCAAGGAAGTTGAGGAAGTGTGGATGAGGTAATACCACTACACCATTCCTTTATGTCTTCCACAACATCATGTTCTATGTTCACTTAGTCTCGGTCTAACACCGTTTTTCTTCTTTTAGTGATTTCGTTCAAGAGGAATGGACAGGAATGAATCCTCCTACTGAGGCGGAGGCACTTACTCCTCTCCGTCATGGAAACCCTGGACATAAAAATTTTGTTGCTTGGTTCATGGAGAAAGTAATTTTCCATATTCCCCTATTAAATACCTAGTTCAACATTTATTAGTTAACCGAACTAATGCACCCAACAATTTCAATTATACTTGTAGGGAAAAGATCCGAACATATCTATGGATGATGAATTGAGATGGGTTTCCATGGGTTTTGACCCTGCCGTCATGACATGTAAAAAGTATGATGTGAATGGGTATCGCTTCCATATAGAGGAGCACCAGAACAGCCGGCCTGATCCCAAAACTATAAATACCAGAGTGTACACCCCCGGTCAAAATTCAGTAGACTACTACGGAAGGGTACAAAATATATACGAGATTACATTCCGCAATGGGCGTGAAACCCTAAGTCTGCCTGTATTCAAATGCCGATGGTTCAATCCGCGGGAGGGGGTAAAATATACTCCTTCCATTGGTCTGGTCGAAGTTAAACCATCAACCATCTATGCAGGAGCCGATCTCTTCATTGCGGCTACCCAAGCTACACAAGTTTATTATCTGCCTTACCCATGCCAGAAAGAGTACCTAAAGGATTGGGAAGTTGTGTTCAAGGTGAAGCCACATGGTAAGCTACCGGACCCGAATGAAGACGATTACTACAACATTAACCCCATGACATACGAGGGAGTGTTCTATCGAGAGCAACCTGATGATGATGTGGTTAGAAACGATGACGCTATACCATTGTGTGATGATGATGTGGATCCAAACGACGACGATGCACGGAATGATGGTGAGACCATTGTCAATGAAAATGACATACTTATGCTAGAAAAGTTAAACGAAGACGCTGACGACGAGGAAGAGCCTCCACCTCCGTCGGACAACGAAGATGATATGATTGATAGTGATGATGAGACCGACCGAGAAAGAGGTTAAAACAGTGATGATTCGTATGGGTTCTAGCAGATGTACGTTTCAAGTCTTTTTTTCTATAGTTTAGGAATATGCCTTTTTATGCTTTTTTATTAATGTGTTTATTATTCCTTATTATTATGCCTTTTCCTTCATTTTATTAATGTACTAATTGTTTATTCTCTTTTCAATGCAGGTTCATGGAACATGGGCAAGGGGAAGGCCGACGGCATGGGTTTCCTACGCAAGGTCGTCGGCCTGCCTAGTCGGAGTGGTCGAGCACGTAATCCTCCCCCCCCGACTACTTGACGATGACTCCTCACAGGGAGGTCGAGGGAGAGGTGCCCCTAGAGGAGGAGGGGGCGGGGGGAGAGCACCTAGAGGGCGAGGGGGTGGGGGGAGAGCCACTACAGGGGGTCGCGGCCAGAAAGAGCGCACCCTCACCGACTTAGGGGTGTTGTCTTCGAGACCCTCCTCTAGTGAGGTACCCTCTGAGGAGGAGGAGGAGGAGGACGAGGAGGAGGAGGAGGTTCGGGATGGGGCCGAGGAGGAGGTGGAGGAGGAGGTTGGGGAGGGGGACTAGGAGGAGGAGGAGGAGGCAGGCAAGGAGGGTGGTGGCGGGGATGATGGTGGTGGCGGAGAGGGGGTTGGCAACAAGGGGTGGCTGCGTGGTAATGCAAAGCTACCAAAGCAGATTCCTGCTACCGAGGAGCAGAAGTGGCTCATTGAGCCCACGGGGAAAGAGTAAGTGCCACTTTATAATAATTTCATTCTTTTGCTTGTCACATGCTCATTCCGGTAGTTATTTATTTTGCTTGTCACATGCTAATATTTCATTCTTTTGCAGCAACTGGATATATCCTAAAGGGGCCCGTATTCCCAATGGCCTCATCACCGTCTTGCTGAAGCTACACTGGCCGGGGCTGTACTGTCCAGATCCAGTCAGGCACCCGGACCGTCGGGTTTTGGCCATGAGCTGGGACCACTGGGAAGCGGCCCTCCACACGGACCATGAGACCCATGCCAAGGCCGTGATCACTACTTTCTGGGTGAGTTCTCTTCAGAAGCACAAGTCCATTCTGGTTTCATGAATGATTTAACTCATGGCTTCTTCCATTCTTGTTTCATGCATGATTGTAGAAATTCTATCGAGTTCTTCCGGAGCACAAGGCCAGAGCCGACCAGATCGTGCTGTGCCAAGCCAAGAAGAAGGCCCGCCAGCTCCAGTACGAGGTGCGCTGGGTGGCCATCTCGACATACTATCACGACGCTCTTGGTGTGAAGATGACCAAGGAAGAAGCGCGGAGGATGGGCATTACCTTGGAGAGGCACGAGTACTTGGCGGTAAGTATAATAGATTTTTCATTCCGATGTTTGTGGTACATTTCACCATTTCGTGTTGACATGCCATTATGCTTTCATTATGTAGGTGTGTCCAAATTGGTGTTATGGAAAAGACGAGTCCTGGGCAGCATTGGTGGATCTTTGGTGTGATAAGGATGGAGCCTGGGCGGCTACGAGCATAAAAAACAAGGCTAACCGAGGGAAGGAGGGAGTACATGCTCAGGGAAACCAAAACCACTTTCTCCACAAGACACTAAATGTATGACTAACCTCATTAAACATTCTTCTTCTTATATTTACCGTCACTTTCTTATGTATGACTAACCTCTGTTTGGTGGTGCAGGAGGAGAAAACTGAAGCGGCCGCTCTCACACATGGAGGCGTGGGAGATCGCCCATACGTGGAAGGACCCCAAGGCTGGCGAGTCCAAGTACTACGGCAAGACTGCGCAGAAGAAGAAGGCCTACTCCGATGGGTATCTGAGGTTACATCCTGGCACACCTGACCCCGTTGCGGCGTATCTGGATGAGAGGGTGGTGGTAGGCATGGGGCCCAAGGAGCACGGTCGGGAGGCGGTTCTGGATGCTGTGATCACTCCTTCTATCTCCTACACATAGCTCCGAGCTACCGACCCGAGCCTGAGCCAGCGCACGAGCACGCCCATGACCAGTGCGCAGTCATAGTCCCTCTTTCAGGAGCGACAATCTGTAAGTATTTTCCCTCTTATCTTCATTGCTCACTTTATTTTCCGCATTGAGTAGTTTTATGAGTTCCATCATGTCATACCGTAGGCCTACATGGAGTACACACGCCAGGAGACCATGGTGTGGCACGAGAGCCTTTTTGCATTCCATGAGCAGAACAATCGCAGGATGCAGCACGCTCTTGAGGAAATGGCGGCCGGCAGGGTTCCTCAATTGCAACCAGCACGATCTCCTCCACCACAACCAAGGCTGCTTACCTTTGAGGAGTTTCTGGCACAGAACTCTGGCCCCTCGCCGGTTAGTTCATCCCCAATCTATTCACCCAAAGCATATCATTTATTCAACACAGTCATATATCCCCTTAACATGTCTTTTCAACATCCAGGGAACCGGTGGATCTACTGTTGGTGGTGGTCTTCGCAGCACTCCCGAGTCACGGAGCCCGATCACTCCGATCCACGGAGGTGGAGGCGGTGGTGGTGGCGGTCTTGGCGGTAGCGCTGCCGCTAGCAGTGACGACCTGGGCTTCGACGGACTTGGCGGTGACGACCTCCGCGGTGCTCGACGTCCTGGCGCTTAAGCCTTTGGGTGACTTGTGGTGATGATACACTTGATGCTTCTTATGTTGTGAGATGCTTATGCTTGCGAGATGCTTCTTATGTTGTGAGATGCTTATGCTTGTGAGATGCTTCTTATGTTGTGAGATGATTCTTATGTTGTGAGATGCTTATGCTTTGTGATGCTCAGTTTGTCTATTTGCATATGTGCTGTATATATGCTGTATATATTGAATTGAATTGAACTGAAAAGAAACAGAAAAAAGAAAAAAAAACAGACAGAAACTATGCTGACAGATTTGCCGTCGGCATAGAGCTGGCGTGAGCTCCCAGTAGCCGCCACATGGCAGCTATGCCGATGGCCTAGCCATCGGCGTAGTTTTTTAAACTACGCCGACGGCTAGGCCGTCGGCATAGCCCTCCTCCAGGAGCAATGCAGAGGCGCCACGTGGCATAGCTAAGCCGACGGCCATCGGCTTAGCTATGCCACGTGGCGCCTCCGTGTTGGGCAGCACGTGACGACGGCGCCGGCACCCACCGTTAGGCTAGGGACGTTGCCGACGGCCGAGGCCATCGGCATAGATGTACGGACGCCGTCGGGATAGCAACTATGCCGACGGCCTACGGGGATACGCCGACGCATATGTTGCCGACGGGGGCCGTCGGCATAGGCCTGTCCCGACGGGAATCAGGGCTATGCCGACGGCCTGGGCTGTCGGCATAGGGCTCGATTCCGGTAGTGACTGTTCTGTCCTCCTCTCCGCGCCGATGATTATTTCTTATCAGGTAGTCCGGTACAAACAAATGAACTCATTTGCAGCATTACTCTTGAATAGAACTACATTTTTTATTCATACTCGTATTTCATAACATAAGGTATACACATGTAGTTTTTGATTTCACAGATTTGTGGTTAACGGAAAAGATGAGTAGACATAAATACTATCTTGCGGATAGAAAGAACTATATATCTGTATGCAAGCTAAGCCTCCAAATGTGCAAATCAAGTTACTTCTATAACATTTAAGATGGTTCAAATCTAGGTTTAATTGTGTTTGGTACTTTGGTCAATTTTATACTGTTGTGTAGTTTATGAGAAGATGAGCAACCATAGATATGTACATATGAAGTTAGCTATATCATCACTTATGCCTACATCAAAAGATTTGAGACAGCAGAGCTTTCCTCTTGCTTTCACTTGGTCCAATTATAATATAATAACAATCACCATAAGTTAATCAAATTGACAGGAAACAAACTACTCTATAATTTATGCATGAATGGTTAGGCAACCCTTAAGCACAACAATGGCATTACAGCAACCATACAACAAATGATAATTGGATTTGTTACTCTTGCAATGTAAGAACCGGCTATTACCTGCGGCATAAAAACTTTTGTAGGGAATGTAGGTGGTGTTGATATCTTTTCTTTTTGGAGGTGTGGTGCCGTCGAGATTGGTCCGAAAACAGTTACCGAACTGTATTGAGTCAAGTTGGATCATTAAAGAACAATTAAGTGCGCAAAGAAATGTCACATTGTCATCCTCATCGTACCCATGTATCCAACTCCATTTGAGCTCGACGGGCGAAAGGTGCTCGAGCAGATCAATGGTTTTCTGAAGGACCCATGTAGCAACATCATCATAATTGACCTTCCGCTCCCATAACTGCAGGCTCAGTCCTATGTAACCGATGAGTCCAAGACCTCTTTCCTCTGTCCGCATGATTCGGAGGTGGGGACGGCCACGGTAGGCAATCTCGCAATCTAGTGGCTTCTCAATCACAACAAGCTTCTACATTGCAAAATCAAACTTAAGGATGTCACCTTCAGTCTCTCCATAAAGCAACCAGCAAAGTGCATTCCCGACAAGGACGCTGGGCCTTATCCGAAAAATCAACCCTCCCGTGGTCGGTGTTGAGACAACATTTTCCCACACACCAGACTTGGATTCGTAGAGGTAAGCGAATACAAGTCTGGTCTTCTACGCCCATGCGCACCAAGGCCAGTTTAAAATAGCCCAGGTCGCTGTCGCCGTGCACATGACCATGGTCGTCATCGCCGGCAGTGCAGAGCACCGCTACGTATAGGATCTCCCTCTCTCTAGCGTTGCCAAACTCTGGTGGAAAAGCTACTCGGCGCTGGCGACTGGAGATGGGGTTCCACCAACGTCTTATTTTGATTCGGCGGTATTGTGGAATGAAGTGGTCCGGACCAACCTTACATGTCCATGCACATGAGACCGGTTCCACTGACTGACATGCAACTAGTTTTGCATAAAGGTGGCTGGCGGGTGTTTGTTTCTCCTACTTTAGTTGAATCGAATTTGACTGCGGCCGGTCCTTGAAGAAGGTTAAAACAGCAAACTTGGCGAAACACCGTTGTGGTTTTTGCCGTAGGTAAGAACGGTTCTTACTGGAAACCCGTAGCAGACAAGTAAAACTTGCACCAAACAAAGTAGAGGACGTCTAACTTGTTTTTGCAGGGTATGTTGTGATGTGATATGGTCAAGACATGATTTGATATACGTTGTTGTATGAGATGATCATGTTTTGTAAGTTATCGGCAACTAGCAGGAGCCTTATGGTTGTCGCTTTATTGTATGAAATGCAAACGCCATGTAATTGCTTTACTTTATCATTATGCGTTAGCGATAGTTGTAGAAGCAATAGTTGGCGAGACGACCACGACGCAACGATGGAGATCAAGGTGTCGAGCCGGTGACAATGGAGATCATGACGATGCTTGATAACCCACAAGTATAGGGGATCGCAACAGTTTTCGAGGGTTGAGTATTCAATCCAAATTTATTGATTTGACACAAGGGGAGCCAAAGAATATTTGCAAGTATTAGCAGCTGAGTTGTCAATTCAACCACACCTGGAGATTAATTATCTGCAGCAAAGCAATCAGTTGCAAAGTAGTATGATAGTTTTGATAGTAGTAGCAACAGTAATAGTAGCGGTAACAGTGATAGCAATGATTTTGTAGCAAGTGCAATAGTAACAGCAGCAGTAGTAACTTAGCAAGAACAATATGAGAGAAATTTGTAGGCATTGGATCAGTGAATTCGTTGGATGATATTCATCATATAACAGTCATAACCTAGGGCGATACAGCACTAGCTCCAGTTCATAAATATAATGTAGGCATGTATTCCATAAATAGTCATACGTGCTTATGGAAAGAACTTGCATGACATCTTTTGTCCTACCCTCCCGTGGTAGCGGGGTCCTATTGGAAACTAAGGGATATTAAGGCCTCCTTTTAATAGAGAACCGGAGAAAAGCATTAACACATGGTGAATACATGAACTCCTCAAACTACGGTCATCACCGGGAAGTGTCCCGACTATTGTCACTCCGGGGTTGCCGGATCATAACACGTAGTAGGTGACTAAAACTTGCAAGATCGGATCTAGAACATAGATATAATGGTGATAACATAAACGGTTCAGATCTGAAATCATGGCACCCGGGCCCAAAGTGACAAGCATTAAGCATGGCAAAGTCATAGCAACATCAATCTCAGAACATAATGGATACTAGGGATCAAGCCCTAACAAATCTAACTCGATTACATGATGAATCTCATCCAACTCCTCACCGACCAGCGAGCCTACGAAGGAATTACTCACTCCCGGTGGGGAGCATCATGGAATTGGCGATGGAGAAGGGTTGGTGATGACAAAGATCGAAGATCCCCCTCTCCGGAGCCCCAAACAGACTCCAGATCTGGCCTCCCGATGAAGAACAGGAGGTGGCGGCAGCTCCGTCTCGTGAAACGCGATAGTTCTTTCTCCCTGATTTTTTTCTCCGAAAATATGACTTTATAGCATTAGGGTTGGAGTCTGCGGGGCCACCAGGTGGGGACAACCCACCTGGGCGCGCCTGGTGGGGGGCGTGCCCTGGTGGGTTGTGCCCACCCAGGTGCTCGCCTCCTGTGGTTCTTGGCTCCTAAAATTTTCTTTTATTATATA
Source organism: Thinopyrum elongatum (assembly GCA_011799875.1). NCBI lineage: Eukaryota > Viridiplantae > Streptophyta > Magnoliopsida > Poales > Poaceae > Thinopyrum > Thinopyrum elongatum. The sequence goes on along the minus strand of CM022301.1, from coordinate 396,061,162 downwards.
AAAAATCCTCGCGAAGTTTCGTTCCAATCCAAGAACTTTTATTTCTGCACAAAAACAACACCATGGTAGTTCTGCTGAAAACAGCGTCAGTCCGGGTTAGTTTCATTCAAATCGTGCAAATTATAGTCCAAAACAATAGGAAAAGCATTAGGAAAAGTAGATACGACGGAGACGTATCAACTCCCCCAAGTTTAAACCTTTGCTTGTCCTCAAGCAATTCAGTTGATAAACTGAAAGTGAAAAAGAAAAACTTTTACGAACTCTTTTGCTCTTGTTTACATAAATAAGCTTAAGTAGCACCCAGATTTTCAGCAAAGATTATAACTAACCATCTCGACAATAACTCTTAAAAATTATATTAACTCATAACAATGGCATAATCAACTAGCGAGCAATAATAAGATATCTCAAACAACAACACTTTGTCGAAGCAACCATGATATAATATGACAATAGTGGTATCTCGCTAGTCCTTTCTGAGACCGCAAAACATAAATGCAGAGGACCTCCAAAGTCTGAGCAGCGACTAAACATTGTAATTCATGGTAGAAAAGATCCAGTCATGATGCACCCAACATTAGCTATACACAATGCATGAGGATGACAATAGTGCTCTCAGGTTCTGGCGCTTATTTGAGAAGGTGATGACACAACATAAAAGTAAATAGATAGTCCCTTCGTAGAGGGAAGCAGTGATTTGCAGAGGTGCCAGAACTCAAGTTTTAAAACAGAGGTAAATGAAATTTTGAGAAATACACCCTTCTTATTTACTTCGCGACCATTAGTTATCGGTATCTTCCATGCTAAACACATTAGTGGCGGTTCCCAAGCGATAAAAGTAAAGGTTTACTCCCCCTCCACCAACAATCACACTCCACGGCTTGTCTGAAACAATGGGTGCCGTCCATACCAACAACATTCATGGCGGAGTTTTGTTTAATTATTTGCAATTTGAATTCGGGACTGGGCATCCCTATTACCGCCCCTCTTGTGCAAGGACGAGTGAATAAACACTCATCATAAGAATAACCCGCTTAGCATGGAAGATATTGACTACCTTCTGTCGCTCAATGAACAATCTAGGCACACAAAAAGGATATTTATTTGAAGTTTTTAAAGGTGGCACATGCAAATTTACTTAGGATGGCAGGGTAGTACCGCATATAGGTAGGTATGGTGGACTCATCTTGAATAACTCGGGTTTCAGGGTTTTGATGCACAAGCAGAATTCCCACTTAGTACAGGTGAAGGCTAACAATTAGGTTGAGAAGCGGCCAGCTAGAGAGCGAAAACGGTCATGAACATGCATTATGCATAAGTAACATTGGATACTAGCATGAGTAGGATATGAACACCATGAACATAAATATCATAGAGGCTATGTTGGTTTTGATTCAACTACATGCATGTACATGTGCCAAGTCAAGCCACTCGAACATTCAGAGGAGGATACCATATCATCATACTACATCACAATTATTTTAACGCAATGTTGACATCCAAGATAAAACATTATCCACTCCTAGCTACTTAAGCATGGCATGAGAAACTATAATCTCTAAGGGTCATCGCAAACATGTATGATCATAATGAGCTGAATCATGTATACTAGGTTAAACATATTTACAAAAACAGAACAAGTTGAGTTCATACCCGTTTCTCTCTGCCACAGCCAGTTCATCAAATATCGTCATTATTGCCTTTCACTTGCACGACCGAACGATATGAAAATAATAATAGTGCAAGAGTGCCGTGGACTAAGCTGGAATCTGCAAACATTTATTCAAAAAGAAGAAAACAAGGTAATATGGGCTCTCTGTTAGATCAACAACAATGCATATGAGAGCCACTCAACATTTTCATCGTGGTATTCTCCTCGGTATGACTCAATAAGAAGAAATTCAGAGAAACACACTCAAATATTTTTGGAGTTTTTGGTTTTCTGAAAGAAAGCAAATTTAAGAAAGGAAAAACAAAAACGAGAAAAACTATTTACACGGGAGAGCTCCCAACAAGCAACAGAAGAACAAGGAAATCTTTTTGGGTTTTCCTTTTAAATACTACAGCTAGTTATACTAGAGAGAAGCAAGAAATATTTTTGTATTTTCTTAAAGTTTTTTTAAAACACACAAGAAGAAGGAGAGAAAATAAATCTAGCATGGATAATACAATGCAAAAGTGTGGACACCGACAACTGGAATGAAAAGTGTGAACATGAAAGTAATGTCGGTGGAAATACGTACTCCCCCAAGCTTAGGATTTTGGCCTAACTTGGTAATCACCACTCGAAGAAGCCATGGGGCCCTATGTTGAAGTGCTGGGGAGCTGGTACCTGAGGGTCCCATTCTTGAGGCTCCGCCTGTGCCGCAGCCAGGTTGTTCCGGTAGGCGACAATGTCCTCAGGCATAATCCTGTATCCGCCCCTGGCAATAGGATCAAACAAAGCAGGTGCATGCAAAGGAATAACATCACGGGTAATCTCACTGAAGACCAAATTATATGGAACATCCATAGTGGTGTTCTCGCTATCAATAAACTGGTGGTGTGCCATAGCTTGACGATCTAAATAAACCTTGGGCAAAGGATAATCATGCTGGTGTATCTGAATGTTAAAGTGACTTGCCAAGCGAGTAGCATAAATACCACCATGTATCTTACCCTTGGATCTGTTAATGTGGAGGTGACATGCCACAATAGCTCCCAAGCTATAAGTGTTGTCGCCGTAAAGTGCACGACGTAAAACAGCAAAGTCAGGCGCACTGAGTGCACCTACCTTCTCTCTAGAAAGCAAACAGTTGGCAATGAATAGAGCAAAATAATGCACAGCAGGAAAGTGTAAGCTAGTGGCGGTGACACCTGACACCCCTCTCTCATCCCCCACTGTCAGAGTACGATAAAAAACATCAAACTCCGCAGGCCTAGGCTCTACTAAACCACCATCAGAAGGGAGCAAGCATATGTTACAAAATTCAGTAAGCGGTATCTGATGGGGTTCGGCATATAAGTTAAACTGCACCTCAGGGGGATTATTCCTAACTAGGAAATGAAAACTTTGCACAAAGGAATTTGTGAGGTGATGATACTGTTCACATTCAGCTGCGATGAAGTCGGTGAGGCCGGCATTAGTAGCATATTTGCAAACTCTTGAAGGATTCCGGCCCCTTCCATGAATGGGTTTTGCGGCATTCGCACGGCCGTACCTCCGCCATTCTTCGGGTGCGGAGATCACTGTCAGATGACGCCCCAATAACACCCTTGGAGTTCTTCTTGGAAGCAAGCTTCCTAAAGATACTCATCTTTTTCCTATGAACAAAATTCTGAAATTTTTAGTTCACAAAATTTTTCTCAACAAAACTTCACAAGATTGATAGCAACTACTCATAGGGATGCATAGAGGCCATATCAAGCATTCAAACTACTTAGAACTCTAAGAATTTAACATGCAAGCTCATCTACAGTAGCACCAAGAGCAACTAATTATTCTAAATATAAACCACTAAAGCAAAAACTAATTGGACCAATGGAGGAGGCACATACCAAGCAACAATTCCCCGAAACAGTTTCAGAAATGGAGCTTCGAGCAAAGAGATCGAAATCCGCGGGTTTGAGAGCAAGAACACGAGAGAGAGAGCAATGGTGATTTTTTTCTGGAGGTAGGTGATGATGTGGGAGGAAGAGATAAGTGAGGGGGCCCACGTGGGGACCACAACCCACCAGGGTGCGCCTGGGGGTGCTGGCGAGCCCAGGTGGGTTGTGCCCACCTGGAGCACCTCCCTTTGATGTTATTTGCACCAAAAATTCTTAAATATTTAGAAAAAAATCGTATTAAATTTTTAGAGCATTCTGAGAACTTTTATTTTTGGTCATTTTTTTATTGCACGGAAAATTGAGGAAACAGGCAAGGCATGGCATTTTATTTTATTTAACTAATAAAAACAGAAAACAAAAGGTAGGGACAGAAGGTAGTGCTCACTGAATTCATCAACTTCATACCTCTCAAAAATGATCTATTAATAAGGTTGATCAAGTTTTATTAACAACCACTTCCGATTAGCATGAAACCGAAGAACTTTCGTAAAACACTAAGTTACCTCAATGGGGATATGGATGTCCCCGACAATAAGCATTTCGTATTTCTTTTTGGCAGTAGGTAGAGGTAGTTGAAAACTTTCAATAGTGATCGTCGGAGATTTTTTAATAACATTAATACCATTCACTTGGAATTGTTTCTTCGAAAAGTGCACCGTATGTTCATTACCATTGATATGAAAAGTGACCTTGCTTTTATTGCAATCAATAACAGCCCCTGCAGTATTCAAGAAGGGTCTACCAAGGATAATTGACATGTTGTTGTCCTCGGGCATCTCAAGTATAACAAAGTCCGTTAAGATAGTAACATTAGCAACAACAACGGGCACATCCTCACAAATACCGATAGGTATGGTAGTTGATTTATCAGCCATTTGCAAAGATATTTTAGTAGGTGTGAGTTTATTCAAATCAAGTCTTTTATACAAAGAGAAAGGCATAACACTAACACTAGCTCCTAAATCACATACAACAGTTTTCACATAATTTCTTTTGATGGAGCAAGGTATAGTTGGTATTCCCGGATCTCCAAGTTTTTTAGGTACTCCATCCTTAAAAGTATAATTAGCAAGCATGGTGGAGATTTTAGCTTCTGGTATTTTTCTCTTATTGGTGATGATGTCTTTCATGTACTTTGCATAAGGAGGCATTTTTAAGATATCAGTCAAGCGAGTACGCAAAAAGACTGGCCTCAGCATTTCAGCAAAGCGTTCAAATCCTTCATCATCTTTCTTTTTGGTTGACTTAGGTGGAAAGGGCATCGGTTTTTGAACCCATGGTTCTCTTTCCCTACCATGTTTTCTAGCAACAAATTCTCTTTTATCATATCTTTTATTCTTGGGTTGTGGGTTATCAAGATCAACTGCTGGTTCTATCTCAACATCGTTATCTGGTTCTTTATTATTTATTTGAGTGTCTTTATGAACCTCATCCTTGTCTTTTTCATTATCAGAAGGTGAGTGTTCACTACCAGATTGAGTTTCAGCATCAGAGATAGAGACTTCATTATCAGGAGGTTTTTCAACTTCAGGTTCACTAGAGGCATGCAAAGTCCTATCATTTTTCTTCTTCTTTTTCTTTTTAGAAGGACTAGGTACATCGTGTTAACTCTTTGAGATTCTTGTTCAATTCTTTTTGGGTGTCCCTCAGGATAAAGTGATTCCTGAGTCATTCTACCTCCTCTAGTCATTACTCTAACAGCATGATCATTGATATTATATTCATTTCATCGAGCAACTCTCTTTGAAATTTAGCAACTTGTTCTAATTGAGTTTGAACCATAGAATCATGCTTTCCTACACCTCTAACATCATTTGAGATTCTAAATAACAAGTCACTCAATCGAGCAATCATATCAGAATTGTATTTCAATTGTTTCATAACATTTGCATTGAAGTGATCTTGCTTTCTAATGTAATTATCAAACTCATAAAGGCATTGACTAGGATGTTTATTATAAGGAATATCACCTTCATCGAACTTTAGTAAAGAATTTACCTCTACCACCTTAGGTGGTGGTGGTGTTTCAAGCCTATGTATTTCTTCGATAGGTGGTACATTTTTAACATCCTCTGCCTTAATACCTTTTTCCTTCATGGATTTCTTTGCCTCTTGCATATCTTCAGGACTAAGATATAAGATACCCCTCTTCTTTGGAGTAGGTTTAAGTGGTGGTTCAGGAAGGATCCAATCATCATAATTTTTCAATATGTTATTCAATAATTCTTCAGCTTGTTCAACAGTTCGCTCCCTGAAAACACAATCAACACAACTATCTAGGAAATCCCGAGAAGCATCGGTTAGTCCATTATAGAAGATATCAAGTATTTCATTTTTCTTAAGAGGATGATCAGGCAAAGCATTAAGCAATTGGAGAAGCCTCCCCCAAGCTTGTGGGAGACTCTCTTCTTCAATTTGCGCAAAGTTAAATATTTCCTGTAAGGCATCTTGTTTCTTATGAGCAGAAAAATATTTTTCAGAGAAGTAATAAATCATATCCTGGGAACTATGCACATAACCAGGAGCAAGAATATTATACCAAGTCTTAGCATCACCCTTTAATGAGAACGGAAATAATTTGAGAATATAATAATAGCGAATCTTCTCATCATGAGCAAAAAGGGTGGCTATATCATTCAACTTAGTAAGATGTGCCACAACAGTTTCAGTTTCATAACCATGGAAAGAATCAGATTCAACCAAAGTAATCAACTCTGTGTCGACAGAGAATTCATAATCTTTATCATCAACAAAGATAGGTGAAGTAGCAAACTTAGGATCACATTTCATTCTAGCATTCAAAGTCTTTTCTTTATACCTGCATAATAATTTTTCCAGATCATCTCTATCCTTACAAGCAAGAATGTCTCTAGTTGTCTCCTCATCCATAACATAACCTTCCGGTACCTTTGGCAATTCATATCTAGGAGAACTAGGTCTAACAGGTGTATCAAGATTTTCAGTTTCAAGCTCTGCATCAGTTTCAGCATTCTCAAAAGTTTTAATTCTAGCAAGTTGTTCATCAAGAAATTTACCTAGTGGCACATTATCATCAAGCAAGGTACTAGCATCATCATGAGTAGCATTCATAGCAGATGTAGCATCATCAATAACTTGCGACATATCAGAATTGATAGCATCTGGTGGTGTTGCACGTCTACTTATAACAGAAGGTGAATCTAAAGCAGAGCTGGATGGCAGTTCCTTACCTCCTCTCGTCTTAGAGGGAAAAATCTTAGTCTTAGTATCCTTCAGATTCTTCATAGTGATAATTTGATAATAATCCCAAGTGACTCAACAAATATAGCTATGCTCCCCGGCAACGGCGCCAGAAAAAGGTCTTGATAACCCACAAGTATAGGGGATCGCAACCGTTTTCGAGGGTTGAGTATTCAACCCAAATTTATTGATTCGACACAAGGGGAGCCAAAGAATATTTGCAAGTATTAGCAGCTGAGTTGTCAATTCAACCACACCTGGAGATTAATTATCTGCAGCAAAGCGATCAGTAGCAAAGTAGTATGATAGTTTTGATAGTAGTAGCAACAACAATAGTAGCAGTAACAGTGATAGCAATGATTTTGTAGCAAGTGCAATATTAACAGCAGCAGTAGTAACTTAGCAAGAACAATATGAGAGAAATTCGTAGGCATTGGATCAGTGAATTCGTTGGATGATATTCATCATATAACAGTCATAACCTCCCGTGGCAACGGGGTCCTATTGGAAACTAAGGGATATTAAGGCCTCCTTTTAATAGAGAACCAGAACAAAGCATTAACACATAGTGAATACATGAACTCCTCAAACTACGGTCATCACCAGGAAGTGTCCCGACTATTGTCACTCCGGGGTTGCCGGATCATAACACGTAGTAGGTGACTATAACTTGCAAGATCAGATCTAGAACATAGATATAATGGTGATAACATAAACGGTTCAGATCTGAAATCATGGCACCCGGGCCCAAAGTGACAAGCATTAAGCATGGCAAAGTCATAGCAACATCAATCTCAGAACATAATGGATACTAGGGATCAAGCCCTAACAAAACTAACTTGATTACATGATGAATCTCATCCAACTCCTCACCGACCAGCGAGCCTACGAAGGAATTACTCACTCCCGGTGGGGAGCATCATGGAATTGGCGATGGAGAAGGGTTGGTGATGACGAAGATCGAAGATCCCCCTCTCCGGAGCCCCAAACGGACTCCAGATCTGGCTTCCCGATGAAGAACAGGAGGTGGCGGCGGCTCCGTCTCGTGAAACGCAATAATTCCTTCTCCCTGAGTTTATCTCCGAAAATATGACTTTATAGCATCAGGGTTGGAGTCTGCGGGGCCACCAGGTGGGGACAACCCACCTGGGCGCGCCTGGAGGGGGGGCGCCCTGGTGGGTTGTGCCCACCCAGGTGCCCCCCTCCTGTGGTTCTTGGCTCCAGAAATTTTCTTTTATTATATAAAAAATCCTCGCGAAGTTTCGTTCCAATCCGAGAACTTTTATTTCTGCACAAAAACAACACCATGGTAGTTCTGCTGAAAACAGCGTCAGTCCGGGTTAGTTTCTTTCAAATCGTGCAAATTAGAGTCCAAAACAAGAGGAAAAGCTTTAGGAAAAGTAGATACGACGGAGACGTATCAATGCTTTGGAGATGGAGATCAAAAGCACAAGATGAAGATGGCCATATCATGTCACATATTTTGATTGCATGTGATGTTTATCTTTTATGCATCTTATTTTGCTTAGTACGGCGGTAGCATTATAAGATGATCGCTTCACTAAATTTCAAGGTATAAGTGTTCTCCCTGAGTATGCACCGTTGCGACAGTTCGTCGTGTTGAGACACCACGTGATGATCGGGTGTGATAGACTCTACGTTCACATACAACGGGTGCAAGACAGTTTTGCACATGCGGAATACTCGGGTTAAACTTGACGAGCCTAGCATGTACAGACATGGCCTCGGAACACTGGAGACCGAAAGGTCGAACGTGAATCATATAGTAGATATGATCAACATAGAGATGTTCACCATTGATGAATACCCCATCTCACGTGATGATCGGACATGGGTTAGTTGATTTGGATCACGTATCACTTAGATGACTTGAGGGATGTCTATTTAAGTGGGAGTTCTTAAGTAATTGGATTAATTGAACTTAATTTATCATGAACTTAGTCCTGATAGTATTTGCATATCTATGTTGTAGATCAATGGCCCGTGCTACCGTTCCCCTAAATTTTAAAGCGTTCCTAGAGAAAGCTAAGTTGAAAGATGATGGTAGCAACTACTCAGACTGGGTCCGTAACTTGAGGATTATTCTCATTGCTGCACAGAAGAATTATGTCCTTGATGCACCGCTAGGTGACAAGTCCCCTCCCGCTAATGTAGACGCTTGATGACCCACAAGTATATGGGATCAATTGTAGCCTTTTCGATAAGTAAGAGTGTCGAACCCAACGAGGAGCAGAAGGAAATGACAAGCGATTTTCAGCAAGGTAATGTCTGCAAGTACTAAAATTGTAAGTAGCAGAGTAGTTTGATAGCCAGATAATTTGTAACGAGCAAGTAACAATAGTAGTAACAAAAGTGCAGCAAGGTAGCCTAATCCTTTTGAGGCAAAGGACAGGCCAAAACGGTCTCTTATAATAAGCAAAGCGTTCTTGAGGGTACACGGGAATTTCATCTAGTCACTTTCATCATGTTGGTTTGATTCGTGTTCGCTACTTTGATAATTTGATATGTGGGTGGACCGGTGCTTAGGTGCTGTTCTTACTTGAACAAACCTCCTACTTATGATTTACCCCCTCACAAGCATCCACAACTACGAGAAAAGTATTAAGAATAAATTCTAAACATAGCATTAAACTTTTGGATCCAATCGGTCCCTTACGGAATAGCGCATAAACTAGGGTTTAAGCTTCTGTCACTCTCGCAACCCATCATCTAATAACTACTCCACAATGCATTCCCTTAGGCCCAAATATGGTGAAGTGTCATGTAGTTGACGTTCACATGACACCACTAAGGGAATCACAACATACATATCATCAAAATATCGAACACATATCAAGTTCACATGATTACTTGCAACATGATTTCTCCCGTGACCTCAAGAACAGAAGTAACTACTCACAAATGATAATCATGCTCAAGATCAGAGGGGTATTAAATAGCATATTGGATCTGAACATATAATCTTCCACCAAATAAACCATATAGTAATCAACTACAAGATGTAATCAACACTGCTAGTCACTCACAAGCACCAATCTAGAGTTCCGGTACAAAGATTGAACACAAGAGATGAACTAGGGTTTGAGAGGAGATAGTGCTGTTGAAGATGTTGATGGAGATTACCCTCCCCAAGATGGGAGAGTTCTTGGTGATGATAATGACGATGATTTCCCCCTCCGGGAGGGAAGTTCCCCCGGCGGAATCGCTCCGCCGGAGGGCAAAAGTGCTCCTGCCCAAGTTCCGCCTCGAGACAGCGGCGCTCCGTCCCGAAAGTCCTCTCCTCATTTTTTCTAGGTCAAAATGACTTATATACCAGAAGATGGGCACTGGAGGTGGGCCGAGGGGAGCACAACGCACCAGGGCGCGCATGGGCTCCCTGGCGCGCCCAGGTGGGTTGTGCCCACCTGGTGGGCCCCCTCTGGTACTTATTGGCTCCAATATTTCTCATTTATTCCATAAAAAATCCCCGTAAAGTTTCAGCTCATTTGGAGTTGTGCAGAATAGGTAGCCTGACGTAGCTTTTTCAGGTCCAGATTTCCAGCTGCCGGAATTCTCCCTCTTTGTGTGTACCTTGCATATTATGAGAGAAAAGGCATTAGAATTACTCCAAAAAGCATTATTATGCATAAAAACATCATAAATAACAATAGGAAAACATGATGCAAAATGGACGTATCAACGCTTTGAACGTCTGGCAGACGCAGTCTGATGACTACTCTATAGTTCAGTGTGCCATGCTTTACGGCTTAGAAACGGGACTTCAAAGAAGTTTTGAACATCATGGAGCATATGAGATGTTCCAAGGGTTGAAGTTAATATTTCAAGCAAATGCCCGGGTTGAGAGATATGAAGTCTCCAACAAGTTCTATAGCTGCAAGATGGAGGAGAACAGTTCTGTCAGTGAACACATACTCAAAATGTCTGGTTATTGTAATCACTTGACTCAGCTGGGAGTTGATCTTCCAGTTGATTGTGTCATTGACAGAGTTCTTCAATCACTGCCACCAAGCTACAAAGGCTTCGTGATGAACTATAATATGCAAGGGATGAACAAAACAATTCCCGAGCTCTTCGCAATGCTTAAGGCTGCGGTGGTAGAAATCAAGAAGGAGCATCAAGTGTTGATGGTTAACATGACCACTAGTTTCAAGAAAATGGGCAAGGGAAAGAAAGAGAACTTTAAGAAGAATGGCAAGCAAGTTGCTACTCTCGGGAAGAAGCCCAAAGCTAGACCCAAGCCTGAAACTGAGTGCTTCTACTGCAAAGGGACTGGACACTGGAAGCGGAATTGCCCCAAGTATTTGGTGGATAAGAAGGATGGCAAAGTGAACAAAGGTATAATTGATATACATGTTATTGATGTGTACCTTACTAATGCTCGTAGTAGCGCCTGGGTATTTGATACTGGTTCGGTTGCTCATATTTGTAACTCGAAACAGGAGCTACGGATTAAACGAAGATTGGCTAAGGATGAGGTGACGATGCGCGTCAGGAATGGTTCCAAGGTTGATGTGATCGCCGTCGGCACGCTACCTCTACATCTACCTTCGGGATTAGTTTTAGACCTGAATAATTGTTATTTGGTGCCAGCGTTGAGCATGAACATTATATCTGGATCTTGTTTATTGCGAGACGGTTATTCATTTAAGTCAGAGAATAATGGTTGTTCTATTTATATGAATAATTTATTTTATGGTCATGCACCCTTGAGGAATGGCCTGTTCTTGTTGAATCTCGATTGTGGTGATACACATATTCATAATATTGATGCCAAAAGATGCAAAGTTGATAATGATAGTACAACATATTTGTGGCACTGCCGTTTAGGTCATATTGGTGTAAAACGCATGAAGAAACTCTATGCAGATGGGCTTTTGGAATCACTTGATTATGAATTATTTGATACTTGCGAACCATGCCTCATGGGTAAGATGACTAAAACTCCGTTCTTCGGAACAATGGAGCGAGCTAACGACTTATCGGAAATAATACATACCGATGTATGCGGTCCGATAAGTGTTGAGGCACGTGGCGGGTATCGTTATTTTCTGACCTTCACAGATGATTTGAGCAGATATGGGTATATCTACTTATTGAAACACTAGTCTGAAACATTTGAAAAGTTCAAAGAATTTCAGAGTGAAGTGGAGAATCATCGTAACAAGAAAATAAAGTTTCTACGATCTGATCGCGGAGGCGAATATTTGAGTTACGAGTTTGGCCTTCATTTAAAACAATGTGGAATTGTTTCACAACTCACGCCACCTGGAACACCACAGCGTAATGGTGTGTCCAAACGTCGTAACCATACTTTATTAGATATGGTGCGATCTATGATGTCTCTTACCGATTTATCACTATCGTTTTGGGGTTATGCATTAGAGACAGCTGCATTCACATTAAATAGGGCACCGTCTAAATCCGTTGAGATGACACCGTATGAACTATGGTTTGACAAGAAACTTAAGCTGTCGTTTCTTAAAGTTTGGGGTTGCGACACTTATGTCAAAAGGCTTCAGCCTGATAAGCTCGAACCCAAATCGGAGAAGTGCGTCTTCATAGGATACCCTAAGGAAGCAATTGGGTACACCTTCTACCACTGATCCGAAGGCAAGATCTTTGTTGCCAAGAATGGAACCTTTCTAGAGAAGGAGTTTCTCTCGAAAGAAGTGAGTGGGAGGAAAGTAGAACTTGATGAGGTAATTGTACCTTCTCTCGAATTGGAAAGTAGTTCATCAGTGAAAACCGTTCCCGTGATGCCTACACCAACTAGAGAGGAAGCTAATAATGATGATCATGAAACTTCGGATCAAGTTACTACAGAACTTCGTAGGTCAACCAGAACACGATCCGCACCAGAGTGGTATGGGAATCCTGTACTGGAAGTCATGTTACTAGACCAAGGCGAACCTACGAACTATGAAGAAGCTATGATGAGCCCAGATTCCGACAGATGGCTTGAGGCCATGAAATCTGAGATAGGATCCATGTATGAGAACAAAGTGTGGACTTTGGTGGATTTGCCCGATGATCGGCAAGCCATAGAAAATAAATGGATCTTCAAGAAGAAGACTGACGCTGATGGTAATGTTACTGTCTATAAAGCTCGACTTGTCGCAAAAGGTTTTCAACAAGTTCAAGGGGTTGACTACGATGAGACTTTCTCACCCGTAGCGATGCTTAAGTCCGTCCGAATCATGTTAGCAATTGCCACATTTTATGATTATGAAATCTGGCAAATGGACGTCAAAACTGCATTCCTTAATGGATTTCTTAAGGAAGAATTGTATATGATGCAACCAGAAGGTTTTGTCGATCCTAAAGGTGCTAACAAAGTGTGCAAGCTCCAGCGATCCATCTATGGACTGGTGCAAGCATCTCGGAGTTGGAATATACGCTTTGATGAAGTGATCAAAGCATATGGATTTATACAGACTTTCGGTGAAGCCTGTATTTATAAGAAAGTGAGTGGGAGCTCTGTAGCATTTCTGATATTATATGTGGATGACATATTGTTGATTGGAAATGATATAGAATTTCTGGATAGCATAAAAGGATACTTGAATAAGAATTTTTCAATGAAAGACCTCGGTGAAGCTGCTTATATATTGGGCATCAAGATATATAGGGATAGATCGAGACGCTTAATAGGACTTTCACAAAGCACATACCTTGATAAAGTTTTGAAGAAGTTCAAAATGGATCAGTCAAAGAAAGGGTTCTTGCCTGTGTTGCAAGGTGTGAAGTTGAGTAAGTCTCAATGCCCGACCACTGCAAAAGATAGAGAGAAAATGAAAGTCATTCCCTATGCTTCAACCATAGGTTCTATCATGTATGCTATGCTGTGCACCAGACCTGACGTGTGCCTTGCCATAAGTTTGGCAGGGAGGTACCAAAGTAATCCAGGAATGGATCACTGAACAGCGGTCAAGAACATCCTGAAGTACCTGAAAAGGACCAAGGATATGTTTCTCGTTTATGGAGGTGATAAAGAGCTCGTCGTAAATGGTTACGTCGATGCTAGCTTTGATACTGATCCGGATGACTCCAAGTCACAAACCGGATACGTATTTATATTGAATGGTGGAGCTGTCAGTTGGTGCAGTTCCAAACAGAGCGTCGTGGTGGGATCTACATGTGAAGCGGAGTACATAGCGGCTTCGGAAGCAGCAAATGAAGGAGTCTGGATGAAGGAGTTCATATCCGATCTAGGTGTAATACCTAGTGCATCGGATCCAATGAAAATCTTTTGTGACAACACTCGAGCAATTGCCTTGGCGAAGGAATCCAGGTTTCACAAGAGAACCAAACACATCAAGAGACGCTTCAACTCCATTCGTGAACAAGTCAAGGATGGAGACATAGAAATTTGCAAGATACATACGGATCTGAATGTAGCAGACCCGTTGAATAAGCCTCTTCCACGAGCAAAACATGATCAGCACCAAGACTCCATGGGTGTTAAAATCATTACAATGTAATCTAGATTATTGACTCTAGTGCAAGTGGGAGACTGAAGGAAATATGCCCTAGATGCAATAATAAAGTTGTTATTTTATATTTCATTATTTATGATAAAGGTTTATTATTCATGCTAAAATTGTATTAATCGGAAACCATAATACATGTGTGAATACATAAACAAACACCGTGTCCCTAGTAAGCCTCTACTAGACTAGCTCGTTGATCAAAGATGGTTAAGGTTTTCTGATCAAGGACATGAGTTGTCATTTGATAACGGGATCACATCATTAGGAGAATGATGTGATGGACAAGACCCATCCGTTAGCTTAGCATAATGATCGTTCAGTTTTATTGCTATTGCTTTCTTCATGTCAAATACATATTTCTTCGACTATGAGATTATGCAACTCCCGGATACCGGAGGAATGCCTTGTGTGCTATCAAATGTCACAACGTAACTGGGTGATTATAAAGATGTTCTACAGGTATCTCCGAAGGTATCTGTTGGGTTGGCATAGATCGAGATTAGGATTTGCCACTCCGAGTTTCAGAGAGGTATCTCTGGGCCCTCTCGGTAATACACATCATAAGCTTGCAAGCAAACGACTAAGGAGTTGGTCACGAGGTGATGTATTACGGAACGAGTAAAGAGACTTGCCGGTAACGAGATTAAACTAGGTATGAAGATACTGACGATAGAATCTCGGGCAAGTAACATACCGATGGACAAAGGGAATTATGTATGTTGTCATAACGGTTCGACCGATAAAGATCTTCATAGAATATGTAGGAGCCAATATGAGCATCCAGGTTCTGCTATTGGTTATTGACCGGAGAGGTGTCTCGGTCATGTTTACATAGTTCTCGAACCCGTAGGGTCCACACGCTTAACGTTCGTTGACGATATAATATTATATGAGTTATGTGATTTGGTGACCGAATATTGTTCGGAGTCCCGGATGAGATCACGGACATGACGAGGAGTCTCAAAATGGTTGAGAGGTAAAGATTGATATATAGGACGATGGTATTCGGACACCAAAAGTGTTTCGGGGGTCACCGGGTACTTATCGTGTCACTGGAAGGGGTTCCGGGCACCCCCGGCAAAAGATATGGGCCTTATGGGCCAAGAGGGGAAACACACCAGCCACAAGGGGCTGGTGCGCCCCCCATATGGGCCGAACCAGAGGAGAAGGAAAGAGGGGAAGGGAGAAGGAAAAGGGGGATTCGGCCTCCCCCTTCCTTTCCTCCTCCCTCCTCTTTCCTCCCCCCTCCGGCAAATATGGCAGGGGGGCGCGGCCAAGGGGAGACCCCAAGTAGGATTCGGCCTACTTGGGCGCCTCCTGGCAGCCTCCCCTCTCCCTCCCACCTATATATATATATATATATATATATATATATATATATATATATATATATATATATATATATATATATATATGTGGGGGGGGGGGCGCCCTAGCACACACCAGATCAATTGTTAGCCGTGTGCGACGCCCCGCTCCACCGTTTACACCCCCGGTCATATCTTCGTAGTGCTTAGGCGAAGCCCTGCGAGGATCACTTCACCATCACCGTCACCACGCCGTCGTGCTGACGGAACTCATTTACTACCTCGACATCTTGCTGGATCAAGAGGGCGAGGGACGTCACCGAGCTGAACGTGTGCAGAACGCGGAGGTACCGTACGTTCGGTACTTGATCGGTTGACGCGAGAAGAAGTTTGACTACATCAACTGCGTTGTGAAACGCTTCCGCTTACGGTCTACAAGGGTACGTAGACACACTCTCCCCCTCGTTGCTATGCATCTCCATGGATAGATCCTTCCGTGTGCGTAGAATTTTTTTTGTTTTACATGCGACGATTCCCAACAGTAGCCAACCTTATAGCCACCTTTATTGTATGAGTAATTAATAGTGCTAGCTCTTGATGACATGGCATGTCCATATAGCCAGCAGCTGGCTATATTATTAACCATGCTCTGATTATTATCGGTGTGATGGAGGAAGAAAAAAAAATACTAATGGATTTGTTGCTAAAGCCGCCGGAATCAGGTCCCGGCCCTAGGATGTAGAACGGTGACGGCTCCCTATTTTTGCGGGGGAAAGTGGGTTCCATTAACTAAATCTCGATCAACACGATCCAATTCACAAAGGTTTACAACCCGTTGAGGGCCGGACCCTATCCAGACTGCGGTCTTTAACATTAACTCGACCGATCCTAGCAAGTTCACGCCGTCACCGTAGCATATGAACGATGATGACTCCCCGATCTCATGCATCAACCCACGCCATCACCGTAGCATTTGAACGGTGTCCCTTCTACCGTTTGCCATCCTATCTACCATCACCACCCATAACTCTTTAGTTTGTTCTCTAAAAAAAACTCTTCAGTTTGCGGACAATGCGCTAATTATTGTCGAAACATCTTCTGTCGCCGCGGCCATGCATTTAAAAAACATTTTACTCTCTTCTGATGGGAATATAAGTTGGGCATGGGTTTCTACGTCCTCGACATGTCTTGTATGTTATAAAAATTATATATCTAAACTCGTTATCGAATGATATTTCGACGCATATTTTTTGTGGCATACAAGTTTCGTCAATTAAATCAATGACCTAAATTCCCGTGCCCGATTTATATTCCCATCAGAGAAGGGAGTACACGACTTCATGTTGGTCACAATAGAAGTATCATAGGTAGTATCATCCATACCAACAAGACATTTTTGCTGAGGTGGCACACAATTAATACCATATCATTTTAAATGATGATGTACTAGTATGTTTGATGCATGGTAAAAAAATAAGATCATTATGATACCAAAATATGATACTATGCACTCTGAAAATAGCATCATGAACTAGTATTATATGCATTATACAGCAAATGATAGTTTTTATTGTGACCAACCTCATCAAACTACATGCTTCACCATTAACTTAGAAAAAACTATTTTCTCACTATTGCTCTGTCCCTCGCCAGTCTACCCCCAAATGCCTTCCTTCCCGGTATTAACAAATGTTGCAGCCATCATCGGCTTCTTAGCTACCACTTCATATTTGACTTTTGGATCTTAAAAATAATTTATAAACCGATCAATGCCTTTCATCAAGCATTCTTTCGTGATGATCTAGAGTACATGGGGATTATTTGCATCAAGTTCTGTTCATGGAACAGGCTACACCAGTGGGAATGAAGACGTCCACAACTCTCACTTTGAAGGTGGCCATCAAAGATTTAACTCTCTAGACTCAGTGCTTTTACATAACCAAGTGATAAGGGTGCAAACTACTTGTGGCAGCAATACCTCTCTTCATGTCCGTATGTAATTCTAGTTTGTAATTTGTCTTATAATTGGTCACACCTTTTTTTAGCATAGTACATACGCAAGCGCTCATATATACGCGCATACACTCATTCATATGAACGCACACGCGCACACCCAATCCCTATGAGCACCTCCGAGAGACTGAGCCGGCATATCATCTTGAAATTTTATGAAGTCACCGTAGGCGCCTCGTAGTCGATGGAAACGTCTCCTCCCACTGAATGCGCATCGCCGGAAATCCAGAAATAAATCCAGCATAAATGCGAGCAGCAGGACTTGAACCCTGATAGGCTGGGGATACCACTATCCATCTAACCATCCAACCACAAGTTGGTTCAATTGGTTACACCTTTGGGTAATACATTCACGTGTGGGGCAGCGCCCCCCCCCCCCCCCCAAAAGAACTAAGAGATAATTCATTGTATGACATACCTTTTTTGTCTTCTCTAGCTAGCTTGCATTACTACTATTGTCAAGTAGAGTATGCCCTTAATAAAAAAATGGCGGATGCAAATAGTATGCTCATCACGAGCAGAGCATGTTGGGACAAACCTCGAACCAGCTCTTGCTCTCTCACTCGCACAAACCGAAGGAGGAAGAAAGAGAAGGGGACACAGGAGGTTTCCGGCGCACGAACACCACAGCCGCACGAACGGCTTCCTCTATTCCTCGAGCACGAACTCAATGCCAGGCCACACCATTACAACGCACACACACAGGGGGTCTTATACCCAGGGTCGACCAGGGCACGCACCCACGACTCTGTCCACGTCGAGCGCCCGGTCCGCTCCGCTCTTCCCGCGCCCTCCCGACATGCAGGCACACGTCCGGGCGTGGCGAGTCCCACGGCGGACCAACTCAACGCACCCCCTAAGCTCGCCAACGGCCTGGCCTACACACACATACGCACGGTGTCTACCTACACGGGCACCCCGTGCACCACACGCACGCACACACACGCACACCTACGCCGCGGTCCCGACACGCCCGACACGTCCAGCTCGCGCCCATACACGCGCTGGACGCGCCCGACGCGTCG
Organism: Thinopyrum elongatum; assembly: GCA_011799875.1. NCBI lineage: Eukaryota > Viridiplantae > Streptophyta > Magnoliopsida > Poales > Poaceae > Thinopyrum > Thinopyrum elongatum. Next base: position 396,042,499 of record CM022301.1, on the reverse strand, counting down.
CTGCGGCTTATTCCGGCCAACACTCACCCCCTAAGCTGTGGCCTAGCGGAGTGCTGGCCCGACGTCGTCGTCGCCATGGTTGCTGCCGCCCGACGCCACCGTGTGCTTCCAGCACGAGCCGCCGCATATGCCGTGCAACGCGGCCACCTCGCCGGCCGCTGTCGCGCACCACCGCCGATGCAGCTACCGCCGCGCTGCGCCCCGTCGAGCGCCACTCGTTGCCGCTGCCGAAACCCGCGGCTCCGTGCGCCGCCGTGTCGTGTCTCCGCGCCTCGCACCACTGCGCCTCCACGGCCGTCGCGCCGAGCCGCCGCGGCCTCTGCGCTACGACGCAGGTCCTCCGCGACCGCCGCTGACTCACCGCTCGCCTCCACTTATGGCGGCACGGCACGAACGACCTGGCCGAGTCTTTGCACGAACCATCCAGCCACGAACGGCCAGCTCCGCGAGTCCAACCACGAGCGCACGCTCAAGATTAATGCTATCAATTTCCTCCCTAATCTTGACATGGCTCGATGTCGACCGTTGCCTTGAACGTCTCCGCTCTGATACCAATTGTCGGGACAAACCTCGAACCAGCTCTTGCTCTCTCACTCGCACAAACCGAAGGAGGAAGAAAGAGAAGGGGACACAGGAGGTTTCCGGCGCACGAACGCTGCAGCCGCACGAACGGCTTCCTCTATTCCTCGAGCACGAACTCGATGCCAGGCCACACCATTACAACGCACACATACGGGGGGTCTTATACCCAGGGTCAACCAGGGCACGCACCCACGACTCTGTCCACGTCGAGCGCCCGGTCCGTTCCGCTCTTCCCGCGCCCTCCCGACATGCACGCACACGTCCGGGCGTGGTGAGTCCCACGGCGGACCAACTCAACGCACCCCCTAAGCTCGCCAACGGCCTGGCCTACACACACACACGCACGGTGTCTACCTACACGGGCACCCCGTGCACCACATGCACGCACACACGCACACCTACGCCGCGGTCCCGACGCGCCCGACACGTCCAGCTCGCGCCCATACACGCGCTGGACGCGCCCGACGCGTCGTCGTGGCTTATTCCGGCCAACAGAGCACAATTAAATAGAAATCAGTTGTCAGTGTGGTGCAATGGAACTGAATGTGTTTGTATGGAGGAGCAAAAACATGGCATATTTAGTACCACAGCCTAATCTAAAACTCTTAGTCTTATTGACATGTAGCACTGTAGGAGATGCCCTTAGAAGATTGCCTGAATGCAACTAATATGCTCTTCGCAAGTGGAGGAAGTAAATATCAATCCTTTTTCTGTGTGGTAAGCAAAAAATATTTTCAGAAGTCCCAGGGATCGAGCCTTCTTCTCAATATAATAAATTAACATATCCTTGACCATTTCCTCGACAGTCTTTATATAACAATGGCTACAACTTCACCAACTGTTATCCTAAAGAAAAGAAAGAGAGCAAGACATTCTATGATTAGACCATCTCTCTCCATGATAATTAATGGTGTCAACACTTTACTCTCTACTAGTAGAATGCCCGTGCGTTGCCACGGGTTTCTGAAATAGTCATAGATAGAGACACTATAACACGGTCCCAATTGCATAATAATTGAAGTCCACTTAACTTGTAATGTAAAGTGATAACAAAATAGCACATTAACAATGTATACATATAAGGGATGATCCAACTAAAAATCTATTACAAATTATTGAGATCTACTTGATGCACTTAAGAAATTGTCTCACAATATCAGGCAAGTTGTCTTTAGCTTCATTCGCATGATGTTTGAGCAAGTATAATAAAAACTGCTTCCTCAGCTCATACCCATCCTGCAAAAGCAATATATGTAGTGAGCCAGCATGCAATATATGTAAGCATTTATCACCTGTAATTCCACAATTACCATTATATCTATGTCTGATGATATTATATATTGTTTATATTATTAATTACAAAGATAGTCTCCGGTCATGATCAAGCAACCAGAGTTATTCTGCATAATGGAAATAAATAACATAGTAAACAAAAATAAATAACATTGATTGTGCCTGCTTTGGGGCCGCATCATAAATATTTATCTAATGTAGAACACTCCAGTGGAGTCTAGTTTTACAACAACGGAGTGACTCAGGCAGTGTGCAAAATTTGTGCAGGAAAACAAAGCCGAGTTTAGATGTAGTAGATGATTGATTACAAAACAACAAAAGAATAATATACATAAGCAATCCAGCAAAAGGAAAAATAATGTCACATACAGCAAAAATTGGCAACTTGCAAAGTCACAAATCCGAGGCAATATTATTAATATTTAACTTGTTGTATAAACATAATAAAGTTCAATTGCTAACATCGAAAGATAAGAGATCTGTACAAGAACACCGAAGAGCACCAAATTATCTGTAGCATAAGAGTAAATCCTCTGTCATATTTAAGAGCGGACTTCAACCTGTAAGGACTTCCTTATAGACGATGTTCTTCATCGAGGTCTGTAAGGACAAGGTAGGTCTTTTTCGCTTCTTTGATTTACTGCTTTGCTTCTTGCCATTCTCCTTCTCCTTCTCCTTCTCAATGAGGATCTTTATGTTTCTCTTCGGGGTGGCTCGAGACAATGTGACATAGAGTTGACCATGAGATAACACCGGATTAGGTAGGTACACGCCAACAATCGGAATCATCTGTCCTTGAGCCTTGTTAATTGTCATAGCAAAGCTAAGCCTTATAGGAAATTGCTTCCTCTTGAACTTGAATGGAAGCATGTCATTGTCAGACGGGCATAGGGGTATTCGAGGAAGGAAGACCCTCCTACCTGCGTGTTGTCCAATCACGATTTCTGCGTCGATGGCGTTCCTCTCGAAACCTCGCACTACAAGCCTCGTCCCGTTACACAGTCCATTAGCCGGATCAATGTTTCTCAAAAGTATGACAGGGCAGTTGAGCTTCAGTTTGAGTGCATGCGGAGGCAGACCATTGGGAGTCAATCCATTCAGGAACTCGGGAGCGTAGTAGCCATATGGGTCGTCCTCTGCACTGTCAAAGCTATGGTAGATTACTTCTTCTCCACGAAAACGCTCTACCATGCGTATGTTTATCTTGTCGACGTTGTCGTTCGTGGTGGAGAGGATTGCGCGAGAAGTCATGTAATTCGGATCAGACATGTTGTCATCTAGACACGGAAACACATGGTCAATCAGCTTCTCCAGGTCGTCAACCTCACCTGTAGACGGCACACAAATATCTTCAGGGAGTCGTATGTTTCCTTGATCGTCAACTTCCTCGGTGCCATTGCCTACCCTTAGCAAGTAATCCGCAAACCAGGTGTCATTATGAGCCCTCATGTTGGTGACGAGCCTTAGCTGGCGCATACCTTTCCAGAGATGTGAACTTCGGAGGGTTGCATCAATTATCTGACCTCGGGACCCCCTCCCGACGACCGGAAGCACCTGCCTGAAGTCACCGCCAAAAACAACAGTCTTTCCTCCAAATGGTCGGTCCCGTCTTCCCATGATGTCTCGCATACTGTTGTCTAGTGCCTCGACCGCCTGTCGCTTAGTCATGGTGGCCTCGTCCCATAGTATCAATGAGGCCATCCTCAGTAGCTTGGCGGTCCCACTCTGCTTGGTGAAGCTGCATGAGGCGCCATCTTCGCAACTCAATGGGATCTTGAACCTCGAGTGGGCAGTCCTGCCTCCAGGCATGATAGAAGCGGCGACGCCCGACGTGGCGGTAGCGATAGCAATGTTGCCCTCGCTTCGAACCTTGGCGATTAGCGCCCTGTACAGGAAGGTCTTCCCTGTACCTCCCGGGCCATCAACAAAGAACACACCCCCATCACCGCGTTCAACTGCAGCAAGTATCTCGTCGTATGCAACCCTCTGCTCCAAGTTTAGCGATGATGCCAATTTAGTGTCGTTCACGTCAAACTCGACGTTGGATTCCTCAATCACCTCTCTGGCCTCGCCCCTGGTTGGGTCGAACGCATCGTCAATGCTTAGAAGAGGGAAATCAGCTATGTCTTTACCCATGGACTGCAACATACCCCTAATGTCAAGCAACACCATCTGCTCTACCTCTTTCGGGCATGTGTGTGATCGACGGTAGTCATCAGACATAGGCTCGAGGTGCCTATCCCATAAACCGCGCACGTCGCCCGGCTCGCAATGCACCAAGATTGTTGCGAATAGCCTCCTGAGTGAACATGGCATCGCCCATTGCTCTGCCTCAGTAAGACAGTCGTCGAGCATGTTGTCTGCCTCGATGAGTCCCAACCTTTCAGCAGCCTCTCTAAAGCTCCCACATAGCCTACCGTCCACAGTGAGCAGGTCCTCAAAGGAAGTCTTGCCCGTAACATGGTTTAGCAGCACACGCAGATAGTATCGCTCCCCCTCGGCAGGATTGGCAGACACGATTCGACCTATCTGATAACGCTCCACCCGCGGCCTCCAATACTTCTTACCCTTCTGCCATGTAAAGCTTCCAGGAAAAATCCTTGTACAATATATTCCTAGCCCACGGGTGGTCCTGGTTAGCCTTGAAATACTCCGTTAACATGGATTTTGAAACATTCTCAGAGGCGAGGACAGTGGTCAAGTCGACCTGCGCATTGAATGCCACCCTGTGCATATTCGGGAGATGAAGAGGCAACTGCAGGACAGGAGGGAAGTTGGCGCACAGGGGGAAGCCAAATATCCTCCACATCGCCTCCGGAGGGGTAACCCACCTCGCGTCGACGTATCTTTTTATCTCATCAATGTTACCATCGGCGTCGGGCTGGTCGATGCTGAAAGAAGCCCTATCACGGCCCTTGTATATGTACTTGTAAAGGTATTTGATGGCCTTTATGCTAAAGCAGACCTCAACGTTGATGTGGCAATTGAACATCTGCAGAAGGTAAGGGTTATAAGGCACAACCCATCTGTTGTCCAACATTTTACCTCGGACCTTAGCCCGACTACCATCATCTCTACGACGATAAACTGGGTATGAGTCCTTGCCTTGTGCCGTGTTTTCATTGAACGGCCACGGGTATCTGCACTTGCATTCATTCTGTTGCATGCAAACATTCTTCGGGTTGAGAGCACTGCATGGTCCGTGCATCATGATGCAGTCCTACCCATGCCAAACTTGATCCATCTGATGTGTTGTGGCCTGGAGCATTACAAGGCCAATGAGTAAGTATCGTCAATAGGTGACAAAGTATGCAGGCCATGTTCACACAGACTTATACCTGGATCCATTGAGTAAGTATAGTCAACATTTTCATCTACGGGTATGATATTTGTGTTGTATTCGTCAACATTTGTCCCATCAATATGGCCTGCAACACATATTATCAGAAGGGCATGATGCTTGCCATGTGTAAGAAATTCTGATAGCGGGAAATATACCTGTAGGTACGTCTTCGTCTGGTTGATGCTCACTTGCCTTGCTTTTTGAATTCCCCATATGTCCCTATCAGATGGCAGATCCCCGAGACGAAAAGATCACTGCTTACAATTGAAAAGCCCGTGCGTTGCCTTTGTTCTATTTTCCCATACGTACCTATCAAAATAACGCATTGTCTTTGTTCTATTTTCCACTGTTTTACGTGTTTTTTACTGACTGTAATAAGGCAAGGACCAGGACCACAGCAATCTTCCTGAATCTAAAAGGAACTACAACCTGAGAAGACTATATAACAGTACTGTGCTTACATGATGCTATCCATTAAACTCCAACATAGCTTTTTAGTACAATTTTGTAGATTTCATGCATGGATGAATGGAGGGGGTCTGACACAGAGGCGTTAATGGATAGCACATTTGTTGGCAGTGTGAACATGCAATGTTGTATGAACTGTGTATAAACTACAATATGATACCTATATCCGATCTTGGCGCCAGAACGTCTGTGACCGGATGGCGATCGGCGGCGGCAACTGAAGGGGATCGGCGGCGGCTCCTCAAGCGGATCGTAGTGACGAGATCGGCGGCGAGTCCTCAAGCGGATCGTAGCGACGAGATCGGCGGCGGCTCCTGAAGGGGGCCGTAGCGACGAGATCGGCAGCCGCGAAGGGATCGGCGGCGGCGAACGGAGGTACCGCAGGGATTGGCGGCCACGAAGGGATTGGTGGCGGCGATCGGCGAGTGCGAGGGCGGCGGCGAAGGGATGTAGGTAGTGCAGGGATCGGTGCGAGGGCGGCTGGCGTGGTTCTCGCGAGGGCACTGGAGGCCTCGTTCGTGGATTTTTTGTCGTAGATTTTTTTTCGTAGGTTTATTTTCGCAGGTTTATTTTCGTAGGTTTATTTTCGCTCGTGGAGGCCTAGGTCGCAACCTGCAGGCATCGCTCCCTGCTAACGTGGGTTTGGTGGGGTTTTTTTTTCGAGGGGATCGTTTCTTGCGGGAACTGGGAGGTGTGGGAGGATAGACGAAAATAAACCAGACGAAGGGTGGGAGATGGGACGAAAATAAACCGTGGAACGGAGACTATCAACTGCTTCATTAAGAATAGAGATCTGTTCGGCAACCTGAGCACACAGTGTTGACATCTCACTTGGACCACAACCCCCGCCTCTGCATCATGCCATGTCGTCACCAATACGAGCCAATTTCCATTTCGAGAATTTATGGCCAAGGTTCCTGAGTCATATATGGAACGTGGTTGTTACATCGTAGTATTTCAGAACCTAGACAAGCCCCGCGTCCAGGCTTGCGGTCTTGACAACCCTTTCTCGACTAAGTCTGAGTGGCAATTTCTGGGCGAAGAAAGCGCCTGAGCCCGTTAGCTTTACGGGGGACCTGAAGGAGCATCATAGGCAAGGACATCATGGACGCCTTTCGCAAGATTTATGGGAAATTCCAACCTCCTCAACTCGGCCTTGATTGCTGCCAAGAGAAGGGGAACCTGAGCGACGTGACTGACCATTGCCCAATCAACCTCATTCACTCTTCCGCGAAGCTGCTGCCCAAAGTTCTCGTGACTTGTCTTGCAGGGCAAATTGGCCAGCCTTTTTGAAGACTTAGTGCATACATGACACTTTTGCGCAATGCATGTTGATATGGAGAGCGGAAACTATGTCTCGCTTATTGCAAGACATATCTCCGGCTCGCATTTGGCGCGACACTAGTGGGCGGTCCAGTACAGTAGTTGCCGCACGAGTTTTTCTTTTGTCTCTGGTTTTCTTATCGACTCTTCACAGTATGCATCAGTTTCTTCTAGTTCTGGATGGCTTTTTTTTCTTTTTCTTTTTTCTGCAGTTTTATTTTTTCTTTGGTTTTCTTCGGGTTTTTTGTTTCCCTTTTTTTCAAGTTTTTTCAAAACATGTCTACATTTTACATACACATTGTAGATTTTTATTATACATTAGGAACATCTTTAATACACTTTGAAACAAATATATGATTAACATTTTTTTGAAATATATGTTTTGATGTCTATTTTCATACACATTGTATATTTTTTTATACACCTTATCTTTTATACAAGTTTAATATTTTTCTAACACATGACTAGTAGTTAAACAAATACATGCTTTTGAACATTTTCTCAGATACATGTTTAATTATTTTAAATACACATTGAAACATTTTTGTATGATACAAACCATTTAAAAAACTATGCAAACAATTTTACACATCCTATAAATATATGAAAATAGTGTCACGGACATAATTTTGAAACTTGTGAACATTTTTTTGATTGCTATCAACATTTTTTGAATGGTACAAAATTTGTTTGAGTTACACAAAAATCTTTTTACATTGCATAAATATTATTTGAAATATGCAGTAGTACATTTTTTTGAAACATGTTAACATGTTTTTGAATGGTATCAACATTTTTTAAATTACATTAACAAACTTTTTACACCATGTTAAACTTTTTTGTATTCGCAGTGACATTTAAAATATGTATTTAGAATGTCTCATAATATAAAGAAAACTCGAAAAGAAATAAAGAAGAAACAAAGGAAACTGGCGAACTGACGCTACTATGCCGACCCACTTAGCGCGCTCCCTAAGAGTGAGGCATATCTTTGTCTAAGCGAGGCAAAGACGGGCCCGATATAGAGCCATATTACACAGCCAATTCAATCGAAGGGGAGGGTCTCACAACGAAATTCATGGAGGATTAGTAGAAGTCTATGCACTCTTCTTGGGCGGGAGACAAGGGACCTGATCTCACCGCCGAAACGGTTCACCCTTCTTGGATCTTTGGCCTCGAGTAGCGGTTGTGTATCTGGACACGGGTACACTAGACTCGATCTCCTGGTCCATGGAAAAGGATGGTACATTCTCGGCGAGATCTGCGTACGCGACCAAGTTTGAGGCCTCGTGGTCTCACCCACGACCACCTTCAAGTGGAAATCCAAAGCACCGCCCCAATGTCGTCTCGTTGCGTGGTTGGCTCTCAAGGATCGGTGTTGGACGTCTGAGAGATTGGCCAGGCCAGGCCTCCTGCACCATGTTTCATGCCCATTCTGTGATCAACACAACGAGACCATAAACCACATTCTGGTGAGCTGCGTCTTTGCGAGAGAAGTCTGGAACCAGGTCTACATTGCGTTCGGCAAGCCAGAGAACCTTTTACGGACGAGACTTTGGGAGCATGGTGCAACAGGCAAGAGCAACAAGTAGAGCACCGGAGAATGACTCAGGCGATCTACCTCTTTGGCCTATGGAAGTTGTGCAAACACCGAAATGCCATTGTGTTTGACGGAGTGGTACCATCTCAGAAGTAGGTTCTCCAGCGGATCGAGAGTGAAGGTAGGATTTGAAGACAAGCATGTCTCCTAGGAGGGGAGCTAGATGGTTTCTTTGCGGTATTGGCAACGTGAAAAAAACGTGAGTAGTTGCACATACAAAGTAGGGTGTGGACGTGGGTAGATTGGATCATGTTATCTACTCTGTAATATTGCGGTGTGGAGGGAGTCTTTCATTTCTCTTCTATAATACATTTCTCTTCTATAATACAATATATGATACACACATTCGTGCGTATTCGAGAAAAAAAATATGCACGCTTCTTGGCATGATGCGTCCTAGCAGTACATATGTATCCATTCTTACTTTTTACAATAGTTAAGTCATATGTAGAGATAATTGTTGAAGAGAAGGAAAGTGAAAACAACAATGTTGACTTCTCTTACAAGCTAAGAGCTGATAATTTTGTGTACACACATGGGAAAATAACCTTTTTCTCGTTTGCTCTAACACGACCTCGTGCAATGCGAGCTTGCCAACTAATGCAGTGAACGTGTCTTTCACGACCCTTATTTTGAATCGGAGGGAGTAGTATTTACTAGCCAGATATCTTTCTCTTCCCCAGCTCAGTGAAGAAGTTGTAGCGGTCCGCCTCGCCGCAGAGCCGGTGCAGCCTCTCCATGGGGTCGTCTTCTTCCCTGCGGCACCGGTACTTCTTTGGCTTCTCGTCCTGGTTCTTGTCCTGTTTCTTGTCATAGAGGGCCTCGACGTTGATGGCATGGCTTTTGCTTGGACGGTGCTCTCCTACGGTAGTCGGCGGTGGCTTGAGCATGGCCAGGTTCATGAGGGCATCCTGCTTTATCTTATCGATCAAGTCCTCCTTCTTGTTGCCGTTCTTCTTCGGCACCGTGAAATGTAGCTTGTAGCCCTGGTCCTTGTAGTAGTGCTCGTAGCCATGGAAGGGTATCTCGTCGGAGATCTCCTTCTCCTTGCCCACGGCGACCGCCGTTTCGTAGCACCAGCAGGAGGCGACATGGTTGACGGTGTACCCGCCGCCGCCGAGGAGGAGCAGCGGCACGTTGAAGCTCCGGAGGTAGCCGACGCAACCGGCGTGCCCTTTCACGGACAGTCTGAACTCGCCCAGCCTGTCGCCGTAGAGCGAGTCGGCGCCGCACTGCAGCACCACGGCGTCCGGGACGAACTTCTCCATGACCTCGTCCATGATCGGCCTGAACAGCTGCTGGTACCTCTCGTCGTCCATGTCCGCCTTCATCGGCACGTTCAGGGTGTAGTACTTGCCCTCGCCCTCGCCGACGTCCTCGGCCTTGCCGGTGCCCGGGAAGAAGGGCTTGCCGCTGCGGCCGATCTCGTAGCGGTGGAACGAGACCGTCATCACCCGGCTATCCGTCTTGAAGTGCTCCTCCACGCCGTCGCCGTGGTGCACGTCGATGTCCACGTAGAGCACGCGTTCGAAGTGCTTCAGGAGCTCCTGGATGGCGAGCACGATGTCGTTGACGTAGCAGAAGCCGCTGGCCTTGCACCGGCACGCGTGGTGCATCCCGCCGGACCAGTTGATGGCGATGTCGGAGGATCCGTCGGCGAGCGCGCGCGCGGCGGCGAGCGACCCACCGGCGTAGCGGAGGCAGTAGTCCCAGAGGCCGTTGATGACGGGGTTGTCGTATGCGCCTTCGCCACCGGCGTCGGGCTCGTCGGGGTCCGGCACGCCGACGCGGCACGCCCTGGCCCTATCCCGGATCTCGCTGTCGCGGTGGCGGTGGTAGGCGTCCGGGGTGATGTCGCGGAGGAGGCGGACGTAGGCATCGTCGTGGAAGGCGCGCAGTTCGGCCTCGGTGGCAGGCCTGACGCGCAGGCGCTCCATGTCGGCGAGCAGGCCGTATTTTTCGACGAGGGCGTGCGCCATGGCGACGCGGCGCGGCACCATGTGGTGGTCGGCGCCGTAGTCGACGTTGGCGATGCCCGGGTCGTAGTAGTAGCAGACTCTCCTCTTCCGGCCGTCGCCGCACGACGCCGACGGCAGCGAGTGCCCTTCCGTGTCCATCTTGATCGTATTCTCCCTCTGATTCCTACGGCCGGTGAACTGTATATGTGATGTGATGATTCCGTGTAGTCCATCTTTGATATAGAAGCTAGATCGATCGTGTCCGAGTTGGCCTCGCATAGCGATCGTGTCTCGGACTCCCAATATGTATATTGCCCTAACAGACTTGTGCCGGGCAGCCTCAAACGGACGACACAATCTGTTTCCCACACGACTCATTTTTTTTAAAATTAACTCTTTTTTTTCTGATTAGATTTTGTTTTAAGAAATTTTCCTGATTAGATGTGATGTGAATCTAATCGATTTTTTTAGCAGTTCTAATTGATGTTTTTTTTAACATCAGTACAGACGCAAGCGCTCATACATACGCGCATACACTCATCTCTATGAACGCACACACACACACCATACCCCTATGAGCACCTCCGAGAGACTGAGCCGGCATGTCATCTTGAATTTACGAAGTCATCGTAGACGCCTCGTCGTCGACAGGAACGTCTCCTCCCACTAAAAGCGCATCGCCGGAAATCCTGAAATAAATCCAGGAATAATGCGAGCATCAGGACTTGAACCTTGATGGGCTAGGGATACCACTATCCCTCTAACCATCCAACCACAGGTTGGTTCGCAATCGATGTTTTTTTAGGGGAGTTCTAATCGATGTTATTAGTCACGTCCGAGTCTGACCTCTTGGTCTCGGCCCGAAAAGTCAGTAGGATTACAACACCGGTGCAGTTCCTCAAAAAAAAATAAAATACACCGGTGCACACACACTCATTGGAGGTTGATGTGCCTAGTTAGAGAGAAGCTATTTTTCTAAAAAAAAAGAATTCAGAGAGAGGCGATGGCCGATAAAGATGAATTTAATAATTAAGAGTATCCTTGCAAAAGTTCACTCCCATCTTATCTGATTGTTATGTGCTTCACTTATCGCAATCAGCGAGTTTTAGCTGGATTTTTTTTCCACGCACGGAGTCATGGATTGTTTTGTTTGTATTTTTTTCCTTCATAAGTACATTTTCTTAAAATATTTTATCTCTTGAATGAGTTCAAATCACGAATCGTTTTTACCGCTGTGTTTTTCACGTCAAGATTTTTTAAGTTAGATTTCATGTTGATAGGTTTTGACAAATTTTATTTTAGACAAATCTGTGCTTTCAACTAATAGTAACTTGTGCTTCTAGCCTATACTAAACCGTGCTTCCAAGTAAATTAACTTGTACTTTTATGAGGGATGTGCTTCACGTGGATGTACAACTGTGCTTCACTTTTTTGAGGAAGCACGGTTGGGAATGCATGTGGGACGCACAATTGTGCTTCACACGGGAAAAAAGGAAACCAAAAAAATGAAAACATAAAAAATAGAAACAAAAAACAGGGTACAATAAAACAAAAAGCTGGAAAAACCAAAAACCAAAAAAACATAAAAATGGAAACAAAAAACTTGAACGAAAAAACCAGAAACGGAGAAAGTATAGGAAACCAAAAAAAAAAACCGTAGAAGCACAACCGCGTTTCATGCGGACGCATAACCATGCTTTCACGTGGATACGCATCATGTTTCACTTTTTTGGGAAGCACAACTATACTTGATGTGAAATCATATATGTTGTTCACTTTTCGGAAACACAAAAGTGCAATTATATTTCACCGTGAAACACGCCAATGCCTTCACATGGGAAGCACACATGTGCTTCACGCGGGAAGCACAAATACATTTCACGCGAAAGCACGCACTTCTCCTAGACGTAAACAACAAAAAAAGAAAAAAGAAAAAGCAAAATTTGAAAACATAGAAAAAGAACCAGGCAAAATAAAAATAAAAAGCCTCGCAAAAAAAAAAGGTGCTCCCGCGAGTGTGCGAGCACGCGACGTGGTCGACGCCTTAGTCTACGTTGGCGATGCCCTGGTCGTAGTAGTAGCAAACTCTCCTCTTTCGACCGCCGCACGACGCCGACGGCAGCAAGTGCCCTTGTGTGGAGTCCATATCTTGATCGTCCCACGCCGGCTGGAATAATAATCCTTTGGGATCCAATGGGAGGGTGAAGTATATGATTCTTGTGCGACATTTGCAACGGTTAACGGCCTGAGTTAGTCTCACATACGGATCGTGCCTCCACGCAGGACTGCACGCCGGTCTCTTCTATGACGAGCGCGCACGGCTACTCGATGCCAGCCTCATACACGGCGAGGACGTGATGTGGTACTGCACGCAGGAGTTGGGAGTCCCATGCATGTCGGGGTGAGATACAGGGCTGCACGCCCACAATTGTAGAATAGGCTAACATAAAAGTCCTGCAAGTGACGTGCTTGACTCTGGAGAGCGCCCACCATTGCTGATGGTTTACAAGTGGCGGGCTGCCCCGTCCCCCCGCCCCTGCCCCCCTAAGAGCATCTTCAACAGGCGCGCAACCGCGTGGCGCGCTATAATCTTTTTAAAGCACGGAAATAGCGCCTTTTTGCGCCCGGCAGGACGCTGACTCCAGCGGCCGCTGCAAAATATGGCGCGCGCGCGAGCAGCTCCAGCAGGCGCGCTAACTTACAGCGCGTGCGAGCAGCCGACGCTTGCAAATAAGATTTACATGTTCATTTTGACAATACGATGATGTTTCAAACATTAAACAAATGTGTAAAATAAAGACATAGCATAGTTCAATTGCACGGCATATCAACAACCATGCCATATCATCGTCCAACCAAGTTCAAAATCATCCAATCAAGTTCATGATACATAAAAGTTCACACAAACAAATGGCACATCAACAATCATGCCACATCATCACCGTCCTCCTCTTCCTCCGATTCTTCCTCCTCATCCGAAGACGATTCTTCCTCCTCCTCTTCATTGTCGCGCGGCGCATCGTCATCGGGAGCTCGGATGGTGTTTGCAAGATCTCCAACGGTATCATGCGAAGGTATGTGATGCACACCGGAAGACATGCGTCCACCCATGTCACCCGGAGGTGTTCCCATGCCTCCCATGAGAGACCCAAAACTCATGCCTCCCATGCCTCCCATGGTAGCTCCGAAGCCACCCATACCTCTCATGCTGCCCAAGGTAGCTCCGAAACCACCCATGCCTCCCATGCCGCCCAAGGTAGCTCCGAAGCCACACATGTCTCCCATGCCACCCATGCCTCCCGTAGGAGCTCCCATGCCTCCCATGGTAGCTTCGAAGCCTCCCATGCCTCCCATGGTAGCTCCCATGTCTCCCATGCCTCCCATGGCAATGGCTCTTTTTTGGACCAAGACTTCTTCATGGGAAAGATTGACGTACTCCTTTTGCTTAGCATCGAGGTTAGATGTGTCCATGAAGAACAAGTACTTCTCCCATTCCAATAATCTAGATCGCTCCTCCATGGCCAATTTCTTCTCCTCCAAAGCCACCTTCCTCTCCTCCGCCGCCACCCTCCTCTTCTCCGCCGCTGCATCTTGGCTCCTTGCCATCATCCTCACCTCATTCGCTTCCTTTCTTGCCTTCACAATAGCTTCCATAGCATTCTTCAAATCATCATCTCCTCTCTTCTTCTTCTTCTTCTTCTTCTTCTTTTCTTTTGCATCTTTCTTGCCTCCATTTAGTCTTTTTGGCCTTGGAGTAGGCAACCGAGTTTGGTGTAGGGCTTCTCTTGCCAACATCACTTGATGCCTCCTCCTCCTCATCATCCAAATCAATAGTTGCCTTGCTTTTCTTGCTCTCCTCTTCTTCATCACGGGGCTTCCATTTCTCTTCGCACTTCAACACATTGTAGCAATGGGCAAACACGAATGGTCTCCCTTTCTTGATCTTCCCTTTCTTGGTCTTCTTCTCTTCTCCTTGAAATAAGTTTTGTGCAATAGTGAGCTACAAACAAAAAAAAACAAGTTAGCATTTCAAACAAAAAAAAGCATGAACATGGAAGGAACAAGTTAGCATGAAAGAAAGGGCTGACCCTATCTCTATCATTAGTGCCACTTGGGTTGATCGTGTCAACCGCCTTAAGTGCCGCCGCCAACCTTTGACAATCTTTGTTGATTGTCGACCACCGGGAGCGAAGAGATCTCTCCGTGCGGTCAATTCCACTCGTGTTGTGTACATCAAAGTGCTCCTTCATCCGGATCCAATATGCATCTCTACTTTGGTCCCCTCCAACGTTGGCATCCATAGACACTTGCAACCATGTATTGCATTTCAAGATGTCTTCCTCCATGGTGTAGTTGCCCATTCTTCCTTTGGGTGCATCGGCAATACCCTCACTAGAAGAGGAACGGCCTTTAGTCCCGGTTGGGAAGTGAAGGAAATATGCCCTAGAGGCAATAATAAAGTTGTTATTTTATATTTCCTTATTCATGATAAAGGTTTATTATTCATGCTAGAATTGTATTGATCGGAAAATTAAATACATGTGTGAATACATAAACAAATACCGTGTCCCTAGTAAGCCTCTACTAGACTAGCTCGTTGATCAAAGATGGTTAAGATTTCCTAACCATAGACATGTGTTTTCATTTGATAACGGGATCACATCATTAGGAGAATGAAGTGATGGACAAGACCCATCCGTTAGCTTAGCATAATGATCGTTCAGTTTATTGCTATTGCTTTCTTCATGTCAAATACATATTCCTTCGACTATGAGATTATGTAACTCCCGGATACCGGAGGAACACCTTGTGTTCTATCAAACGTCACAACGTAACTGGGTGATCATAAAGATGCTCTACAGGTATCTCCGAAGGTGTTTGTTGAGTTGGCATAGATCGAGATTAGGATTTGTCACTCCGAGTATCGGAGAGGTATCTCTGGGCCCTCTCGGTAATGCACATCATAAGAAGCCTTGCAAGAAAAGTGACTAATGAGTTAGTTACAGGATGATGTATTATGGAACGAATAAAGAGACTTGCCGGTAACGAGATTGAACTAGGTATGAAGATACCGACGATCGAATCTCGGGCAAGTAACATACCGATGGACAAAGGGAATTACGTATATTGTCATAACGGTTCGACCGATAAAGATCTTCGTAGAATATGTAGGAGCCAATATAGGCATCCAGGTTCCACTATTGGTTATTGACCGGAGAGGTGTCTCGGTCATGCCTACATAGTTCTCGAACCCATAGGGTCCGCATGCTTAACGTTCGTTGATGATATAGTGTTATATGAGTTATATGTTTTGGTGACCGAATGTTGTTCGGAGTCCCGGATGAGATCACGGACATGACAAGGAGTCTCGAAATGGTCAGGAGGTAAAGATTGATATATAGGACGATGGTATTCGGACACCGGAATAGTTTCAGAGTGCACCGGGTACTCATCGGGTCACCGGAAGGGGTTCCGGGCACCCCCGGTAGGTGTTATAGGCCTAATGGGCCAAGGGGGGACATACCAGCCCACAGGGGGCTGGTGCGCCCCTCTCCCTGGCCGGCCGGCCCTAGGGAAGGAGAGGGAGAGGGCTAGCCCCTCCTGCCTTCCCCTTCTCATGGGAGAAAGGAAAGGGGGGGGGGGCGCCTCCCTCCCCTGCCTTTCCCCCGCACCTAAACATGGCAGGGGGGCGCCACTTGGGAGGAGACCCCAAGTAGGATTCGGCCTACTTGGGGCGCCCTCCTGGCTGCTCCCTCCTCCCCCCACCTATATATATGTGGGAGGGGGGCGCCGAGCACACCAGAACATTGTCTTAGCCGTGTGCGGCGCCCCCTTCCACCGTTTACACCCCCCGGTCATATTTTCGTAGTGCTTAGGCGAAGCCCTGCGGAGATAGCTTCACCGCCGTCGTGTTGCCGTAACTCATCCACTACCTCGCTATCTTGCTGGATCAAGAAGGCGGTGGATGTCATCGAGCTGAACGTGTGCTGAACGCGGAGGTGTTGTACGTTCGGTGCTCGATCGGTTGAAACGCGAAGAAGTTCGACTACATCAATCGTGTTGTCAAACTCTTCCGCTTACGGTCAACGAGGGTACGTAGACACACTCTCCCCTCTCGTTGCTATGCATCTCCATGGATAGATCTTGCGTGTGTGTAGAATTTTTTTTGTTTTCCATGCAATGTTTCCCAACAGTGGCATCCGAGCCAGGTCTATGCGTAGATGATATGCACGAGTAGAACACAAAGAGTTGTGGGCGGTGATAGTAATACTGCTTACCACCAACGTCTTATTTTGATTCGGCGGTATTGTGGGATGAAGCGGCCCGGACCAACCTTACATGTCCTCGCACATGAGACCGGTTCCACCGACAGACATGCAACTAGTTTTGCATAAAGGTGGCTGGCGGGTGTATGTTTCTCCTACTTTAGTTGAATCGAATTTGACTATGGCCAATCCTTGAAGAAGGTTAAAACAGCAAACTTGATGAAACACCGTTGTGGTTTTTTCCGTAGGTAAGAACGGTCTTGCTAGAAGCCCGTAGCAGCCACGTAAAACTTGCAACAACAAAGTAGAGGATGTCTAACTTGTTTTTGCAGGGCATGTTGTGATGTGATATGGTCAAGATATGATGTGATATATGTTGATGTATGAGATGATCATGTTTTGTAATATCGACAACCGGCAGGAGCCTTAGGGTTGTCTCTTTATTGTATGAAGTGCAAGCGCCATGTAATTGCTTTATTTTATCACTATGCGTTAGCGATAGTTGTAGAAGCAATAGTTGGCGAGACGACCCCGACGCAACGATGGAGATCAAGGTGTCGAGCCGGTGACGATGGAGATCATGACGATGCTTTGGAGATGGAGATCAAAAGCACAAGATGATGATGGCCATATCATGTCACATATTTTTGATTGCATGTGATGTTTATCCTTTATGCATCTTATTTTGCTTAGAACAGCGGTAGCATTATAAGATGATCCGTTCACTAAATTTCAAGATAAAAGTGTTCTCCCCGAGTATGCACCGTTGCCAAAGTTCTTCGTTTCGAAGCACCACGTGATGATCGGGTGTGATAGACTCTATGTTCACATACAACGGGAGTAAGACAGTTTTGCACATGCAGAATACTTAGGTTAAACTTGATGAGCCTAGCATGTACAGACATGGTCTCGGAACACTGGAGACCGAAAGGTCGAACGTGAGTCATATAGTAGGTATGATCAACATAGAGATGTTCACCATTGATGACTACCCCATCTCACGTGATGATCGGACATGGGTTAGTTGATTTGGATCCCGTATCACTTAGATAACTTGAGGGATGTTTATTTAACTGGGAGTTCATTAGTAATTTGATTAATTGAACTTAATTTATCATAAACTTTGTCTTATAGTTTTGCATATCTATGTTGTAGATCAATGGCCCGAGCTACCGTTCCCCTGAATTTTAATGCGTTCCTAGAGAAAGCTAAGTTGAACGATGATGGTAGCAACTACACGGACTGGTCCGTAACTTGAGGTTTATCCTCATTGCTGCACAGAAGAATTATGTCCTTGATGCACCGTTGGGTGACAGGCCTGCTGCAGGAGCTGAAGCAGATGTTATGAATGTCTGGCAAGCTCGATCTGATGACTACTCGATAGTTCAGTGTGCCATGCTTTACAACTTAGAACCGGGACTTTAAAGATGTTTTGAACGTCATGGGGCATATGAGATGTTCCAAGAGTTGAAGTTAATATTTCAAGCAAATGCTTGGGTTGAGAGATATGAAGTCTCCAACAAGTTCTATAGCTGCAAGATGGAGGAGAACAGTTCTGTCAGTGAACACATACTCAAAATGTCTGGGTATCATAACCACTTGACTCAGCTGGGAGTTGATCTTCCAGTTGATAGTGTTATTGACAGAGTTCTTCAATCACTGCCACCAAGCTACAAGGCTTCGTGATGAACTATAATATGCAAGGGATGAATAAAACGATTCCTGAGCTCTTCGCAATGCTTAAGGCCGTGGAGATAGAAATCAAGAAGGAGCATCAAGTGTTGATGGTTAACAAAACCACTAGTTTCAAGAAAAAGGGCAAGGGAAAGAAAGGGAACTTCAAGAAGAATGGCAAGCAAGTTGCCACTCCCGGGAAGAAGCCCAAAGTTGGACCCAAGCCTGAAACTGAGTACTTCTACTGCAAATGGAATGGTCACTGGAAGCGGAACTGCCCCAAATACTTGGCGGATAAGAAGGATGGCAAAGTGAACAAAGGTATATTTGATATACATGTTATTGATGTGTACCTTACTAATGCTCATAGCAGCGCCTGGGTATTTGATACTGGTTCGGTTGCTCTTATTTGTAACTCGAAACAGGAGCTACGGAATAAACGATGATTGGCTAAGGACGAGGTGACGATGCGCGTCGGAAATGGTTCCAAGGTCGATGTGATCACCGTCGGCACGGTACCTCTACATCTACCTTCGGGATTAGTTTTAGACCTAAATAATTATTATTTGGTGCCCGCGTTGAGCATGAACATTATATCTGGATCTTGTTTATTGCTAGACGGTTATTCATTTAAATCGGAGAATAATGGTTGTTCTATTTATATGAGTAATATCTTTTATGGTCATGCACCCTTCATGAGTGGTCTATTCTTGTTGAATCTCGATCGTAGTGATACACATATTCATAATATTGATGCCAAAAGATGCAAAGTTGATAATGATAGTGCAACATACTTGTGGCACTGCCGTTTAAGTCATATTGGTGTAAAGCGCATGAAGAAACTCCATGCAGATGGACTTTTGGAATCACTTGATTATGAATCATTTGATACTTGCGAACCATGCCTCATGGGCAAGATGACTAAAACTTCGTTCTCCAGAACAATGGAGCAAGCTAATGACTTATTGGAAATAATACATACCGATGTATGCGGTCTGATGAGTGTTGAGGCACGCGGCGGGTATCGTTATTTTCTGACCTTCACAGATGATTTGAGTAGGTATGGGTATATCTACTTGATGAAACACAAGTCTGAAACATTTGAAAAGTTCAAAGAATTTCAGAATGAAGTGGAGAATCATCGTAACAAGAAAATGAAGTTTCTACGATCTGATCGCGGAGGCGAATATTTGAGTTACGAGTTTGGCCTTCATTTAAAACAATGTGGAATTGTTTCACAACTCACGCCACCTGGAACATCGCAGCGTAATGGTGTGTCCGAACGTCGTAACCATACTTTATTAGATATGGTGCGTTCTATGATGTCTCTTACCGATTTACCTCTATCGTTTTGGGGTTATGCATTAGAGACAGCCGCATTCATGTTAAATAGGGCACCGTCTAAATCCATTGAGACGACACCATATGAACTGTGGTTTGGCAAGAAACCTAAGCTGTCGTTTCTTAAAGTTTGGGGTTGCGACACTTATGTCAAAAGGCTTCAGCCTGATAAGCTCGAACCCAAATTGGAGAAGTGCGTCTTCATAGGATACCCTAAGGAAACAATTGGGTACACCTTCTACCACAAATCCGAAGGCAAGATCTTTGTTGCCAAGAATGGAACCTTTCTAGAGAAGGAGTTTCTCTTGAAAGAAGTGAGTGGGAGGAAAGTAGAACTTGATGAGGTAATTGTACCTTCTCTCGAATTGGAAAGTAGCACATCAGAGAAAACCGTTCCCGTGATGCCTACACCAACTAGAGAGGAAGCTAATAATGATGATCATGAAACTTCGGATCAAGTTACTACAGAACTTCATAGGTCAACCAGAACACGATCCGCACCAGAGTGGTATGGGAATCCTGTACTGGAAGTCATGTTACTAGACCAAGGCGAACCTATGAACTATGAAGAAGCTATGATGAGCCCAGATTCCGACAGATGGCTTGAGGCCATGAAATCTGAGATAGGATCCATGTATGAGAACAAAGTGTGGACTTTGGTGGATTTACCCGATGATCGGCAAGCCATAGAAAATAAATTGATCTTCAAGAAGAAGACTGACGCTGATGGTAATGTTACTGTCTATAAAGCTCGACTTGTCGCAAAAGGTTTTCGACAAGTTCAAGGGGTTGACTACGATGAGACTTTCTCACCCGTAGCGATGCTTAAGTCCGTCCGAATCATGTTAGCAATTGCCACATTTTATGATTATGAAATCTGGCAAATGGACGTCAAAACTGCATTCCTTAATGGATTTCTTAAGGAAGAATTGTATATGATGCAACCAGAAGGTTTTGTCGATCCTAAAGGTGCTAACAAAGTGTGCAAGCTCCAGCGATCCATCTATGGACTGGTGCAAGCATCTCGGAGTTGGAATATACGCTTTGATGAAGTGATCAAAGCATATGGATTTATACAGACTTACGGTGAAGCCTTTATTTACAAGAAAGTGAGTGGGAGCTCTGTAGCATTTCTGATATTATATGTGGATGACATATTGTTGATTGGAAATGATATAGAATTTCTGGATAGCATAAAAGGATACTTGAATAAGAGGTTTTCAATGAAAGACCTTGGTAAAGCTGCTTATATATTGGGCATCAAGATCTATAGAGATAGATCGAGACGCTTAATAGGACTTTCACAAAGCACATACCTTGATAAAGTTTTGAAGAAGTTCAAAATGGATCAGTCAAAGAAAGGGTTCTTGCCTGTGTTACAAGGTGTGAAGTTGAGTCAGACTCAAAGCCCGACCACTGTAGAAGATAGAGAGAAAATGAAAGTCATTCCCTATGCCTCAGCCATAGGTTCTATCCTGTATGCTATGTTGTGTACCAGACCTGATGTATGCCTTGCCATAAGTCTGGCAGGGAGGTACCAAAGTAATCCAGGAGTGGATCACTGGACAGCGGTCAAGAACATCCTGAAGTACCTGAAAAGGACCAAGGACATGTTTCTTGTTCATGGAGGTGACGAAGAGCTTGTCGTAAATGGTTATGTCGATGCTAGCTTCGACACTGATCCGGATGACTCTAAGTCACAAACCAGATACGTGTTTATATTGAATGGTGGAGCTGTCAGTTGGTGTAGTTCCAAGCAGAGCGTCGTGGCGGGATCTACGTGTGAAGCGGAGTACATAGTTGCTTCGGAAGCAGCACATGAAGGAGTCTAGATGAAGGAGTTCATATCCGATCTAGGTATAATACCTAGTGCATCAGGTCCAATAAAAATCTTTTGTGACAACACTGGAGCAATTTCCTTGGCGAAGGAATCCAGGTGTCACAAGAGAACCAAACACATCAAGAGACGCTTCAACTCCATTCATGAAAAGGTCAAGGATGGAGACATAGAGATTTGCAAAATACATATGGACCTGAATGTGGCAGACCCGTTGACTAAGCCTCTTCCACGAGCAAAACATGATCAGCACCAAGGCTCCATGGGTGTTAGATTCATTACTATGTAATCTAGATTATTGAGTCTAGTGCAAGTGGGAGACTGAAGGAAATATGCCCTAGAGGCAATAATAAAGTTGTTATTTTATATTTCCTTATTCATGTGATAAAGGTTTATTATTCATGCTGGAATTGTATTGATCGGAAACTTAAATATATGTGAATACATAAACAAATACCGTGTCCCTAGTAAGCCTCTACTAGACTAGCTCGTTGATCAAATATGGTTAAGGTTTCCTAACCATAGACATGTGTTGTCATTTGATAATGGGATCACATCATTAGGAGAATGATGTGATGGACAAGACCCATCCGTTAGCTTAGCATAATGATCGTTCAGTTTATTGCTATTGCTTTCTTCATGTCAAATACATATTCCTTCGACTATGAGATTATGCAACTCCCGGATACCGGAGGAATACCTTGTGTGCTATCAAACGTCATAATATAACTGGGTGATCATAAAGATTCTCTACAGGTATCTCTGAAGGTGTTTGTTGAGTTGACATAGATCGAGATTAGGATTTGTCACTCCGAGTATCGGAGAGGTATCTCTGGGCCTTCTCGGTAATACATATCATAAGAAGCCTTGCAAGCAAAGTGACTAATGTGTTAGTTACAGGATGATGTATTACGGAATGAGTAAAGAGTCTTGCCGGTAACGAGATTGAACTAGGTATGAAGATACTGACGATCGATTCTCGGGTAAGTAACATACCGATGGACAAAGGGAATTACGTATATTGTCATAACGGTTCGATCGATAAAGATCTTCATAGAATATGTAGGAGCCAATATGGGCATCTAGGTTCCGCTATTGGTTATTGACCAGAGAGGTGTCTCGGTCATGCCTACATAGTTCTCGAACCCGTAGGGTCCGCACGCTTAACGTTCGTTGACGATATAGTGTTATATGAGTTATATGTTTTGGTGACCGAATGTTGTTCGGAGTCCCGGATGAGATCACGGACTTGACGAGGAGTCTCGAAATGGTCGAGAGGTAAAGATTGATATATAAAACGAGGGTATTCGGACACCGGAATAGTTTTGGAGTGCACCGGGTACTCATCGGGTCACTGGAAGGGGTTCCGAGCACCCCCGATAGGTGTTATGTGCCTAATGGGCCAAGGGGGGACATACCAGACCACAGGGGGCTGGTCCGCCCCTCTCCCTTGCCGGCCGGCCCTAGGGAAGGAAAGGGGGAGGGCTAGCCCCTCCCGCCTTCCCCTTCTCATGGGAGAAAGGAAAGGGGGGGGGGGGGGGGGGCGCCTCCCTGCTCTGCCTTCCCCCCGCACCTAAACATGGCAGGGGCGCCACTTGGGAGGAGACCCCAAGTAGGATTCGACCTACTTGGGGCGCCCTCCTGGCTGCTCCCTGATACGTCTCCAACGTATCTATAATTTTTGATTGTTCCATGTTGTTATACTATCATTTTTGGATGTTTTACAATCATTTTATATCAACTTTATATCATTTTTTGGGACTAACCTATTGACATAGTGCCCAGTGCCAGTTGCTGTTTTCTACTTGTTTTTTACATCGCAGGAAATCAATACCAAATGGAGTCCAAACGCAGTGAAACTTTTTGGAGATTTTTTTTGGACCAGAAGACATCCAGTGGGCCAAAGAAGTACCAAAGAGGGGGCCCGAGGTGAGCACAAGACACCGGGGCGCGCCTGGGCCGCCAGGCGCGCCCTAGTGGGTTGTGCCCATCTCAGAGACCTCCTGCACCGCCTCTTTGCTCTATAAATACCCAAATATTCTAGAAAGCCTAGGGGAGTCGACGAAAATCAATTCCAGCCGCCGCAAGTTCCAGAAAACACAGATCCAATCTAGACACCATCACGGAGGGGTTCATCATCCTCATTGGTGCCTCTCCGATGATGCGTGAGTAGTTCATTGTAGACCTACGGGACCGTAGTTAGTAGCTAGATGGCTTTCTCTCTCTCGTTTGATTCTCAATACAATGGTCTCTTGGAGATCTATTTGATGTAACTCTTTTTGCGGTGTGTTTGTTGGGGTCCGATGAACTTTGAGTTTATGATCAGATCTATGTTTTTATCCATGAAAGTTATTTGAGTCTTCTTTGATCTCTTATACGCATGATTGCTTATAGCTTCGTATTTCTTCTCCGATATTTGGGTTTTGTTTGGCCAACTTGATCTATTTATCTTGCAATGGGAAGAGGTGCTTTGTGATGGGTTCGATCTTACGATGCTTGATCCCAGTGACAGAAGGGGAAATGACACGTATGTATCGTTGCTATTAAGGATAACAAGATGGGGTCTATTTCTACATAAATAGATCTTGTCTACATCATGTCATCGTTCTTGTTGCATTACTCCGTTTTTCCATGAACTTAATACAATAGATGCATGCTGGATAGCGGTCGATGTGTGGAGTAATAGTAGTAGATGCAGGCAGGAGTCGGTCTACTAATCTTGGACGTGATGCCTATATAATGATCATTGCCTGGATATCGTCATGATTATTTGAAGTTCTATCAATTGCCCAACAGTAATTTGTTTACCCACTGTTTGCTATTTTTCTCGAGAGAAACCACTAGTGAAACCTACGGCCCCCGGGTCTCTTCTTTAATATATTTGCCTTCACGATCTATTTTTATTTGCTTTTATTTTTAGATCTATTAATCCAAAAATACAAAAATACCTTGCTGCAATTTTTACTTATTTATTTTATCTCGCGTTCCCGCGAGATCTATTTATCCAATCTACTACAATTTTACCTATCCTTTTACCCATGAGGGATTGACAACCCCTCTCTTACGTCGGGTTGCAAGTATTTGTTCTTTGTGTGCAGGAGCTGTTTACGTGGTGTTGCGTGGTTCTCCTACTGGTTCGATAACCTTGGTCTCATCACTGAGGGAAATACCTACCGTTGCTGTGCTACATCATCCCTGTAACCCCCCCGTGTAATAAGCACTGTGACATAATGATAATCATGCCAAGTCATCTTCATTTGCAATGCTTCATCACAGTGGTTCAATCTTTCAATTCAAATTTCTCTCTGACAAACAATTCAAATTCTAAGTGCAAAATAAAGTTGCACAAAAGTTGCTGAAAAAAATGTTCATCATCTTGCAAATAATCCAAAACAATTATATGTTAAGGAACACAACCTCACTCTTGAACAAAGATGAGCATTAGTCATTATAACAGCACCATTTCAGCATTTTAAATACTATTCTATTTTTGGAAAATTCAAACGAGTACCAAAAATTTCCAAACTTTTTGTGGCACTGTCTAAAAACACTAGGGAATTAATGGGACACTTTCCACACTTTTCCTAAGTGCTTGGGATGCCCAATTAATCTCTTTTCTCTCTCTGTTTAATTGTTAAAAAGAAAAACAGAAAAAGAAAAAGGCCAGAAGGCCACTTACCTGGCGCTGGGCCACGAGGCCCAGCCCAACTCACTTGCTTCCCCCCCGTGTCATCGTCCCCATGGACGAGCGCGCTCGCCGGTCGCTGGTCGACACGGCGCCGCTACAGCGTCGCCGAGGGGATAAGAGGGAGCCCCTCGGCCTCCCCTCCATCTCTATCCACTCTCCCTCTCTCTTCGTTACTCTTTCCTTCTCCCTCGAGCTCGCCCGTTCCCCTCTCTCTCTGTCCCGAACGCGGTCGCCGCCGTCCTCGCTCGTCCACCGCGGCCACCGGCGGTCGTTCCTCTCTCCGAGGTGTCCAGGAGGTCCGCGGTGTGCTGCTGCTTCCTCCTCGCCACCGGATCGAGCCCGGGGAGCGCCACCGTCGTCGCTTGCGTCTTCTTTCCCAACTGCAGCAACCGCTACGCCGCCGTTCGATCCGCCCCGATTCTGCGCTCCTAAGCTACCAGCGGCCACCGTGCGCCCCACCGTGAGCATTCATCCCTCTTCCCTTCCTCTGGTTGCCCGCGTTTCTACCGTAGCTCGCTGTCTTCGCCGTGCCGCCGTTGCCGTGCTCGGGCTCCGCTGTAGAGCTCGCCGTCGACGTTGTGGTCCGTGCCATGGCCACGCAAGCATGCCATCGTGCTCAGGGAGGCCTCCTGGTGCTCCCTGTAGGTTTAGTTCGCGCGCAAACGTGCCGGAGCGACGAATGCGCTGATTCCCGATTCCGGCCGCCGCTAGTACCTCACCGTCCGGCCAACTCTGGTCGCCCCAGGCCACGCCAGTAGGCTAGATGGACGCGGCTCGAAGTGCCTGTTCTAGCGTGACCAACCGCGCGCAAAATGGCTAACCATAGCGCGATTCCGAGCTTCGCCGGCGCTCGACCGCCGCGAGGAGCTTTCCGGAGCAGCTCCGGCGCCGGTGTCCAACGTGTCACCGCGTGGGGCCCGCTCAGAGTCACTGCCAGTGGGCCCCCGCACCTCAGCTGACCGTGTTGACTCCGGTCAGCGTGTGCACTGTTCACCATTGACCCTGGCAGGTGGGTCCCCCACGTCAGCAGCATAATTAGTGACTAATTACACTTAGCCTAATTACCCACTAATTAGCTCAGTCACTGACAATAGGACCCACCCTCTAATTAATCTCTGTTAAATTTAAAACGCTGATTAACCCTGCTGAGACACTGACAGGTGGGACCGGGCACTGTTCCAGTGGATAAGCCCTGCTGAGTCAGCTGCTGACTCAGCAGGCTCGCCCCACTGGTCAGCCTCTGTGAGCTGGCCGTTGACTGGTCTGTTAACCCAGTCAATGGGCCCACTGGTCAGCCTTTGTGCTGGTCAGCTGGGTACAAAAATGGGTACACATAGCAATTTCTTCTACTGTTTAAATTCGAATTTAGTAATTAGAGTAATTCCAGAAAATGATTTAAACTTCGGAAAATCATAGAAAAATAACCGTAGCTCGGATCGAAAAACTTTGTGCATGAAAGTTGATTAGAACGACGAGACGAAGCTGACCGTGCCGACTGTTTCCGTGATGGGACCCTCTACAGAGGTGAACCCGCAACTTTTAACCTATTTCTGGTAGATGAATAGTGCACATATACCGGTTAATGATTCCAACTTAAATTCTAAAATAACTAATATGCCCTAGACATGTTTTTAGGCAACCCTGCACTGCACATTAGCATAGTAAGCTCTGTGTTACTTTGTCTGCCTTGTATTTATCTGTTTCCTCCCCCTCTTCTCTCTCGATAGAGCCCGGTACCGACGCAGCTCCGGAGATCGACTACGCCTCTGACGACCTTGCCTTCTCCACCGAGCAACTAGGCAAGCCCCC
This sequence comes from Thinopyrum elongatum, assembly GCA_011799875.1. Lineage (NCBI taxonomy): Eukaryota > Viridiplantae > Streptophyta > Magnoliopsida > Poales > Poaceae > Thinopyrum > Thinopyrum elongatum. The sequence continues at coordinate 396,015,317 of CM022301.1, read as the reverse complement.
CCCTTGAGCATCCCGATATCGCCCATTCTATTCTCTCCTGCTTGCATTAGATTTTGCTACTGTTACCGTTATCATATTTCTGCTGCATAGCCTGTTTATTGTAACCTGCTGTTGATACCTTCCTGTTCATCCTAAACTGTTTAGAATAGATTGGGTAGAAACCCATCAGTGACCCCCACTTTTCCCGACTGCCCCGCTGGATTCTAAGAAGACCCGATCAATGGGATCGAAGACCAGGCCCCAGCACCGCACCTCACTTCCCCCTTAGTTGCTCGACACTACTGGGTTACTATCGAGTGCCGAGGGTGATACCTCGTCAGCACTTCTGATGATAACCTTGTAGGTTAGCTAATCGGTCGTGGTCAGCGAGGCTGATTCCTCCTACACCACCCCCGATAACGACAAAGTCGTGCAACTCCTCAAGAGTGGACCTCGAGGGTGATTCCTCCTCCATTCACCTTGATGATAACATTAGGTGGAATTCCATCGAGGGTGATTCCTCAGGGTTCCCCTTGGTGTTAGACACACGGTTACTATGGTTACTATGACTTTACAACTGATACTTGGAAAGGCGGGTCAACCCTGAGGGGTACCCGCGAATGATGGGATGTTGGGTTGACCTGGAGGTTACCCGTGAGATGAATACGAGGTGTGGCCTGGCATTCTTAGCCCTTGCCACAAGTCCTCGAGACGGGGCGACGGGGTCACATCGATCGTGAGTCTCTGCTCGTTACCGCAAGCCCCTAATCCACTAACGATTTGGATATTTGATCCGAGCAGGCCTCTGGCCTGATAGCAATAACCATCACGTGGGAACAGTTATGGGCACTCTACATCATAGCATTGTAGGAGATATGCCCTAGAGGCAATAATAAATGTTATTATTTATCTCCGTGTTCATAATTAGGTTTATGTTCCATGCTATAACTGCTGTGGTTCCCGAGCCCGTATATCCATAAAGGCTCTGGGGAAAACCCATGTGCACGTGTGGAATAATAAACGGTAAAATGTATTCCTAGTCATGCCTCTAAGACTAGCTCAAGTGTTGCATGATGATTATGTTTTCCCAATCATAGGCATGTCTATGCCAGCAACTTTGAGGGCACAAATGTTAGAAGAACATTTGTGTTGAATCGACCCGATTGATGTTATGCTATGAGATACATTCGTCACAAGTTAATGGTTAATAGCACAGAGATGGTTAACGTTTGCATGATTCCTCAGACCATGAGAGTATCGAGTTTCTTCATGCTTGCTTCATGAACTTTGGGGTTTGTTAAACGTCATCCGTAAATGGGTGGCTATTACGGCGGCTTACGGATTCATGGGAAAGTATGTCAAGTAACTTGATAGCTCAAGATTGGGATTTGCTCCTCCGGCGATGGAGAGATATCTCTGGGCCCTCTCGGTGTTACGGTATCCATCATCGTCTGGCCAGACACTTTGTGATTTGATCACGGGGATGCCGGAACACGGTAACGAGAAAAGAGAACAATACCGATAACGGGGTAACTGGCATAGTGGACAAGTTGTTGATCCACGGGGATGCCAACATGTCTAACCTTGGGTATTTGTAACATATCGTGAAGCAACAGGAATAGCACACGGCAACTGGAGGTTCACTCGAATATTCATTCGTGTGGGTATAGGGGTCAATATGGGTGTCCACGGCTCCGATGTTGATCATTGATCGGAAGGGGTTCCAGGTCATGTCTATACTTCACCGAACCTATAGGGTCACACGCTTAAGGGTCATCTATCTGCTGAATACTAGACAGGGAGTCTGAGAGAAAATCACCGAAAAAGTTTCGGACACCGAAAGGTTTCGGACAGCGGAAAAGTTCCGCAGAGAGAGGTCACCGGATGAGTTCCGGTGAAACTGAAAAGTTGTTTCAGGGGATACCATTAAGTCAAAATGGTTTCGGCACATGCCTGATAATTCTTGGAGGATGCCAGAATCATTCTGGAAACTTCTGGGAATTTTCTGGAAGAAAAACCGGAAATGTTCCGGGGCTGCCGGAACCGCTTCAGATGCTTTTCGCAGATGAAATCACTAAACTGGAATTGTTCCAGAACGCATTGAAAATTATTTTAGTGGGTACTGGAAATGTACTAAGCCCACATAAATATTTTCAGTTTGAACGGACGCTGAAAAATGTCGTCGTGAATAGTGAAAGTGCTTTTTGGATGGCTTCTTGGAGAAGCCACCTTGAGGGTCCTTTGGTATTTTTCCCCTTGGCTTCTTGGAGAAGCCACCCTTGGGCTTGGCCTATAAATAGGGGTGGAGGGGGCTGCCTAAAGACTCACTCCTTCTCACATACAAGTGCCATGCAATGATCTGGCTTCTCTATCCCTCCCACGAAAAGAGTTTCGTAGAGCCGAAAGGCTGTCTGGGTTCCGGTGGGAACTAGTTCTGGACGGCGAAGCCCTGCCGGATAGTTGACACCGTATGTGTGCAACTCTGTAGGGAGGTCGTAGTTTCGATCTTAGTGCCCGAGGGGCTGTTCGTGAGTGCCTCCCGAAGGGCTGTCCAAGTGACGGTCCGAGTTCTGTGAGTCCTCCCGAAGGGCTGTCCGAGTGACCGTTCGAGTTTCGAAGGTCCTCCCGAAGGGCTGTCCGCGACACCGTCCGGGGGACTGTTCGACTGCCTCCCGGAGGGCTGTCCGAAGGGAAGACGAGGGTATACATCCTCGCGGTTGGGAGGTTGTAAATCCTAGCTGCGGGGATCTGCACCACCGATCGTCATCGACTCTACTTTCGCTGCGCTACGGGTCGGTAACGAAAATGATCAAACCTTGTATGCAGTCTCCATAGTGGTCCTGGGCTGGTGCGTAGGTCGGAAAATTTTTGTTTTCTGCTGCGTTACCCTACAAGCATCAGTCGAAAGCTCTGTCAGACGTCTAGTTCAGCCTGGCAGCTGGGCTGGGCCGGCACCATCCGGTAGTGGTGGAGCCTGGTTCGCCCTGCACGCAATGACCCGGAGGGCGAGGGGCAATGGCCGAAGACCCCCTTGCACTTAGGAGGTAGACCGACGGGGACCTCTCTGCTGAGCTGTAGGTAGGGTTGCGGTGTATCGTTTGGCCGAGGCCGGGCATGACCCCGAAAAGTGTGTCTGGCTGGAGTTAAGCGAGCGTGGTTGGTAAGTTGGTGCACCCCTGCAGGGAAGAACTAAACTATCGATAGCCGGTCCTACGGTAAAGGACACTCGGAGTTGTATCCCGATCGATACAACTAGAACTTGAGATGATAACTGGATATGATGGCTCCGGGATCGCTTTCTCGCAGGGAGACGAGGAAGGATCTCTGGGCGAGACTGTTACTTGACACAACCACTACTATTTTATACGGTGCTGATCTACTCTCTTCTGTTGCTGCAAGACCGCTGAAGATGCTAGTCTTCGATAGGACTAGGCCTTCTCTCTATTCTGGCATTTCTGCAGCCCAGTCCACATATACAACCTCCCTTTGATAATGTTGCATATGTAGTGTAGATCCTTGCTTGCTGAGTACTTCAGAGTACTCACGGTTGCTTTGCTTTCTTTTTCTCCCCATATCCATTTGTCGTGACCAGATGACGGAGCCCTGAGACAACTGCCCCGCCGACGACTACTACTGCCACCTCGAGAGTGGTTACTTCTACGAGCTGGCCGACGAGCAGGAGTAGGATCGGAGGGTCCCAGGCAGGAGGCCTGCGCCTTTAAATCGTAGTGTTTTGTTTTGCCCCGACTTCTTAAGGCCTCTCTGTTTTATCTTTTATATCTTTACTCAGATATCTGATGCTTCCGCTGATGCTTGTAAGCAAGCTTATGTATTCGAGCCCTCGAGGCCCTAGCTTGTAATATAAAGCTTGTATGACTTTAATTATGTTTTAGAGTTGTGTTGTGATATCTTCAAGTGAGTCCTTGGGCTTGATCGTGTGCATTTACGTGTATGATTAGTGCATGATTAAGCCGGGGCGTCACAATCCCTTCCTCTTTGGGGAAATACCGACGTAGTTCAAGCAAACATCAAAAGGAATTTCTGGCGCCGTTGCCGGGGAGACATCATCAACATCAACCAGGTTCCTAATCACAAATCTCATCTCCTTGCAATTTACATTATTTTCCATTTGCCTCTCATTTTCCTCTCCCCCACTTCACAAAATTTGCCGTTTTATTCGCCCTCTTTTTCGTTCGCCGTTTTCTCGTCAGATCTCATGTTTGCTTGTGTTGCCATGTGCCTTCTATTTGCTTGCATCTTCGCTTGCTAAACATCTATTGTTATGGATCCTCATCCACTTGCTAATCTTCTCAAAAGATCCAATTATGATGAACCAATTGCTAGTGAATTGAGTTCACTAGATTATCTTTATGAAGTTTTGCTTGAGATTTATGAATCTGAAAATTGTGATGAAGTGTTAAACGAAGGAATTTATAAAGTGATTCAAGATAGCTCCTTGAATGAAAAGCATGATTGCAATGATGTTATTATAAATTCTATTAATGTCAATTGTGCTAATAATATGCAAAACCCCAAGCTTGGGGATGCTAATTTTGATATGTCCACTACTTATTGCATTGATCATGATTGGGGTGATTCTTCTTATGATCTTGAAAATTTATTTAAGCCTCATGATGAGTATGTTATTGATAGTAGTGTTTGCAATAATATTGAAAGTGGGTTTGGAAGAGTGCCAACTTTAGGTAAAAATAATCCCACATATTTGTAGAATGTTCAATCTTATGAAATTTTCGATAAAAGTGGGCTTGGAGAGGTCATGACTTTATTTGATGATAATCCCACTATTTTGGAAGAGTGTCAACTTTGCATGCATGTGGATCATGTAGGGAATATGTTATGTGATAGCTATATTGTTGATTTTGAATATGATCCCACATGTAATTATTATGAGAGAGGGAAATATGGTTGTAGAAATTTTCATGTTACTAAATTACCTCTCTTCATGTTGAGATTGCTATTGTTTTCTTCCATGCATATGCTAGATCTTGCTTGTCTTGCTAATTTATTTTCCTATGAAATTCCTATGCACAGGAAGTATGTTAGACTTAAATGTGTTCGTCACATGTTTTATGATGCTCTCTTTGTGTTTCAATTATTATCATCCCTGTGAGCATCAATAAAATTTATGCCTAGCTAGGGGCGTAAAACGATAGCGCTTGTTGGGAGGCAACCCAATGAATAAAATTTATTTTTGTCTTTTTATTTCTGTTCTTGGGTGTTTGCACAATTATGCTACTGTTATGATTGTGTTTTTTGTGTTTTAATTAGTGTTTGTGCCAAGTAAAGCCTTTGGGATGATTTGGGTGATAGTTGATTTGATCTTGTTGGAAAATAGAAACTTTCACGTCCAGTTAAACAATTTTTAAAATTCACAGAAGAGACGAAAAATTCTGAATTTTTTACACAAGATCGATAAACAAATTGCCTCTGTTGTCCTAATATTTCAGAATTTTTGGAGTTAGAGAAGTATGAGAACAATTCGTATCTTTGCATACTGTTCTGTTTTTGACAGATTCTGTTTTCTTTGCGTTGTGTGGTTGTTTTGATGATTCCATGGTTTTCTTTGAAGAGTTTTTGCCATAGAAAAGTTAAAATACAGTATATATAATGCAAGAACAAAATTTGAATGGGTTTTCTACAGTACTTAAAGTAAATATTGGTTTTCTTATATTAACGGATCTCACAAAGGTTTTGTTGAGTTTTGTGTGATTGAAGTTTTCAAGTTTTGGGTGAGATTACGATGGATGAAGGAATAAGGATTAGCAAAAGGCTAAGCTTGGGGATGCCCGAGGCACCCCAAGATAATATTCAAGAAGTATCAAGCAACTAAGCTTGGGGATACCCCCGAGTGGCATCCCCTCTTTCTTTTAACGACCATCGGTATTTTACTTGGAGCTATATTTTTATTCGTCACATATTATGAGTTTTGCTTGGAGCGTCTTGTATGGTATGAGTCTTTGCTTGTTTTGCTTTTTATTTTAAGTCTTGAATCCTTGCTGGACACACCTTTTTGGGAGAGCCAAAAATTATGCTATGCTTGCTCCTATGCTTCACTTAAATTTTTATGAGCTATGGAATTGCTCTAGTGCTTCACTTATATCTTTTTGAGCACGGTGTGCTTTGTTATTTTTGAAGAAATGCTCTCATGCTTCACTTAGATTTATTTGGGAGTTAGTAAAAATTTAAAGAAATTCTCTCTTGCTTCACTTAGATTAATTTGAGAGAAAGAAATATTATGCTCATGTTCTTCACTTATATTTGTTTGAGCTTATTAAAAGCAACATATGAAACTAGTCCCAAAGTGATAGATATCCAAGGAGGATATAATAAAAACTTTCATGAAGATCATTGGACAAAATAAACTTGATTCTTAGTAATAGTTTTGAGATATGATGATAGTGATATGTGAGTCATGTTGATGAGTAATTATGCTTTAGTAAGAATATTGGTGTTAAGGTTTGTGATTCCCTATGCAAGCACGAAAGTCAATAGTTATGCAATGAAATTATATCCTACTTGTGGTGCATTATTCGGTGTTAATTATGCTTAATGCTTGCTTACGAGATTTTTTGTTTCTTGGTTGGGCGCTTCTCGATCTTTTTGCTAGCCTTCATTTGCACTAAGCATGATAACTACTTGTGCATCCAAAACCCTTTAAACCAGTTTTGCCATATGAGTCAAATATACCTACCTATATGCGGTATTTCCGTGCCGTTCTAAGCAAATTTGTATGTGCCATCTCTAATTTTCAAAATAAATTTCTCTTTTGTGTGCTCGTACCGCTCGCGAGGCGGTGAGGGGTGGCCGATATTTTTCCATGCTAGATGTGTTATTCTCACGATGAGTGTTTATTCACTTGTCATTGCACGAGAGTACGACAAAGGTATTAGGGATGCCCAGTCCCGAAATAAAAAAATGAATTTACTTTATGTTGTCAAATAATAAATTCCTTGGAAAGTGTTGGTATGGAGGGCACCCGTGGATACAACTAGCCATGGAAAGTGAAAGAAATTGTGGAAAAAGGAATAAACTTTAATTTCTGTTTGGGAACCACCTATGATATATCTAGCATGGAAAGCGTTGGAAACTCTAAGTCGTTTTTGTTGGTGGGAAAGGCATGCCTCTCAAAATATTTTTATCTCTCAATTTAAGCTTTAAGCTCTGGCACCTCTACAAATCCCTACTTCCCTCCGCGAAGGGCCTTTCTTTTACTTTATGCAATTTTTTTATTTGAGTCTCCATCTTCTCTTATAAAGCACCAACTAAGGGGCACTATGATCGTACTTGAGCATTGGGTATAGCTAATATTAGAGTGTGTTTCATGAATGGATCAATGATTGAGCATAATGGGCTAGGGATAACTTGCTTTAGTGTTGATATTTTGAAAGACATGGTTGCTTGTTGATATGCTTGAGTATTAAAGTCCTCATGTCAAAACTAGACTATTGCTTTGAACCATATAAAAGTCCAAATGTCCATGCTACAAAGAAAATAATATGTGATGAACATGTTAGGCAGCATTCCACATCAAAAATTCTGTTTTTATCATTTACCTACTCGAGGACGAGTAGGAATTAAGCTTGGGGATGCTGATACGTCTCCAATGTATCTATAATTTTTGATTGTTCCATGTTGTTATACTATCATTTTTGGATGTTTTACATTCATTTTATATCAACTTTATATCATTTTTTGGGACTAACCTATTGACATAGTGCCTAGTGCCAGTTGTTGTTTTCTACTTGTTTTTTACATCGCAGGAAATCAATACCAAACGGAGTCCAAACGCAGCGAAACTTTTTGGAGATTTTTTTTGGACCAGAAGACATCCAGTGGGCCAAAGAAGTACCGAAGAGGGGGCCCGAGGTGAGCACAAGACACCGGGGCGCGCCTGGGCCGCCAGGCGCGCCCTAGTGGGTTGTGCCCATCTCAGAGACCTCCTGCACTGCCTCTTTGCTCTATAAATACCCAAATATTCTAGAAAGCCTAGGGGAGTCGACGAAAATCAATTCCAGCCGCCGCAAGTTCCAGAAAACACAGATCCAATCTAGACACCATCACGGAGGGGTTCATCATCCTCATTGGTGCCTCTCCGATGATGCGTGAGTAGTTCATTGTAGACCTACGGGACCGTAGTTAGTAGCTAGATGGCTTTCTCTCTCTCTCTCTCTCGTTTGATTCTCAATACAATGGTCTCTTGGAGATCAATTTGATGTAACTCTTTTTGTGGCGTGTTTGTTGGGATCCGATGAACTTTGAGTTTATGATCAGATCTCTGTTTTTATCCATGAAAGTTATTTGAGTCTTCTTTGATCTCTTATACGCATGATTGCTTATAGCTTCGTATTTCTTCTCCGATATTTGGGTTTTGTTTGGCCAACTTGATCTATTTATCTTGCAATGGGAAGAGGTGCTTCGTGATGGGTTCGATCTTACGGTGCTTGATCCCAGTGACAGAAGGGGAAATGACACGTATGTATCGTTGCTATTAAGGATAACAAGATGGGGTCTATTTCTACATAAATAGATCTTGTCTACATCATGTCATCATTCTTATTGCATTACTCCGTTTTTTCATGAACTTAATACACTAGATGCATGCTGGATAGCGATCGATGTGTGGAGTAATAGTAGTAGATGCAGGCAGGAGTCGGTCTACTAATCTTGGACGTGATGCCTATATAATGATCATTGCCTGGATATCGTCATGATTATTTGAAGTTCTATCAATTGCCCAACAGTAATTTGTTTACCCACCGTTTACTATTTTTCTCGAGAGAAGCCACTAGTGAAACCTACGGCCCCGGGGTCTCGTCTTTAATATATTTGCCTTTGCGATCTATTTTTATTTGCTTTTATTTTCAGATCTATTAATCCAAAAATACAAAAATACCTTGCTGCAATTTTTACTTATTTATTTTATCTCGCGTTCCCGCGAGATCTATTTATCCAATCTACTACAATTTTACCTATCCTTTTACCCGTGAGGGATTGACAACCCCTCCCTTACGTCGGGTTACAAGTATTTGTTCTTTGTGTGCAGGAGCTGTTTACGTGGTTTTGCGTAGTTCTCCTACTGGTTCGATAACCTTGGTCTCATCACTGAGGGAAATACCTACCGTTGCTGTGCTGCATCATCCCTTCCTCTTTGGGGAAATACCAACGTAGTTCAAGCAAACATCACTCCCTCCTCCCCCACATGTATATATGTGGGAGGGGGGGGGGGCGCCTAGCACACCAGAACATTGTCTTACCCGTGTGCGGCACCCCTTCCACCATTTACACCCCGGTCATATTTTTGTAGTGCTTAGGTGAAGCCCTGCGGAGATGGCTCCACCATCAATGTCACCACGCCATCGTGTTGCCGGAACTCATCCACTACCTCACCATCTTGCTGGATCAACAAGGCGAAGGACGTCATTGAGCTGAACATGTGCTGAACGCATAGGTGCAATACGTTCGGTGCTCGATCGATTGGAACGCGAAGAATTTCGACTACATCAACCGCGTTATCAAACGCTTCCACTTACGGTCTACGAGGGTACGTAGACACACTCTCCCCTCTCGTTGCTATGCATCTCCATGGATAGATCTTGCATGTGCGTAGAATTTTTTTTGTTTTCCATGCAATGTTTCCCAACAGGAAGGGCCTTTAGTCCCGGGTCACCAACCAGGACAAATAAATCGGGACTAAAGGCCCCCATCCTTTAGTCCCGGTTGGCCACGACCCGGGACTAAATCCCTTCCACGTGGTCGGCAGCATGGGCCGGGGGCTGGGGACCTTTAGCCCCGGTTGGTGCCACCAACCGGGACTAAAGGTTTAGGGGTATAGGGGTTTAGGATTCTAGGGTTTTAGGGTTTATGGTTTATTTTTCCTTTTCATTTTATGTTTTCCATTTAATTCTTTTTCATTTCAAACATATTTTACGCTACTACAAACTGTACACATCATGCATATATAATAGAATTTCTCGTATGACCAATCATATATCATAGAATTTCTCGGACGACCAATCATATATCATAGAATTTCTCGTACGACCATACATACACACACATATATATATATACAATTTGGTATATACAATTTCTCCAACAATTTGCAGATTGTTACATGCAGGCATTAGGTGTAATGGTATTATCCGTCGGGATATATGACCTGCTCAAGCAAAAATCCCGCAATTTTCTCTTGAAGTGCTCGTATGCGGTCCTTTGCTAGGAGCCTATCCCGCATCTCTACCATCTTTAAAGAAGGAGATCAATATATGGATATATTAGTTGTGTGTATATATATTAGATCATGATAAAAAAGATTGTGAATAGTGTTTACGTATCCAAAGATGTCTTGAATCTCTGCTCCTTTCGGTCATAAAGCGAATGTTCTCGCAAACATAGTATGCACATAAATTAGTCCCCTTTTCCTGCCTCATGCACTTTACGAGAATAGAATTCAATCAGATAATAATCCAGCATGATAATGGTATTGAAACTAGAATTAAAGAGATGCGCGGACGTGGCTAGTACTACTTAATTACCTTGGACCGTCGCCATTTCAACTTTGGTTCCCATGCACCGACAACCTCTTTGATGAACCTTCTCCAAACCCTACCCGGCAAAGAAAATGAATTAAGGAGTTATTAATTACTCGATATCAGGAAATGAACTAAAGAGGCCGACATAGTGCGATAATCATTGAAATTACCTGTCGAGCATCAAAAACATGCTGGTGTATGATGTAGGGTCTTTACCTAGTGAGTCTAGTACTTCAACAGTTCCCTCATCAACTCTAATGATTAGCAGGATCCAGTGGAAACTGCGCACACGTTTGTATAAGAGGGCATGCATAACTAATCAACTACACTTAACATCGAGTAAGCAAAATAGAATTTGTAGTACAAGACAGTAACACTCACCTGAAGTTGTAAGGAAATAGTATTTCTGGTCTGCTATTTAGTTCCTTCAAAAACATTAGCAAGTTTTCCTCTGTGTCTTCTTTGTGTTGAATTAACATAGCTTCATTAACGGTATTTGGGTCAATGAACCCAATGCCATAGACTCCATCTCTTTTCAATTCAAAAATCTTCATTCTGCATAATACCACACAAAAGAATATAGTGAGGATAATTACAAGCAATGAACGAGCTGAGCTAGAGACTTAAATTACAGAAAGATATCACTTACAGACAGCATAATACCACACAAAAGAATATAGTGAGGATAATTACAAGCAATGAACGAGCTGAGCTAGAGACTTAAATTACAGAAGGAAATCACTTACAGACAATAGCAACTGACGATAGTTTTGTCGAGTGCATCTTGATTGAATAACTGAAAAATTTCTGAAAACTCAATTCACACATCGTTTCCATGGAAGTAATGCTTTGGCTTGACTTTCGCCATGAGCATCTCTCACCCAGCCTTTATTTCTCTCATGTACCAGTCATGCAATCTGCGCATTTCCATTGATAGAAGCGGGACCTCCTCAGGCCAGACCAGAGGGTTCCCGAGGACATATTTCCATGCAAATTTAGTATCCATGGGGAGTTCCTCGGTGCCTAGGAGTTGCTCAAAAGTAAGACCCGTTTCTTTAGCAAGAGCATTGACGTCGGTTACCGCCTTATCGGTACTCTCACCTTGAGCGAGGGGATCGATTGCACTGCCTGTTCTCCAAGCTGGGGAACAGTTTTCCCGCTTTTATTACTACCTGTAAGGCTCGACTCCTTATTTTTTGTTCATGAATGACTTGCTAATAGAGCGTTCATAGTCTGGTTGCCTTTTTTCTCCACAGGTGCCGGTTTAGCGAGATCCACAAAGTGTTGTATGACTTTCTGAGGTAGTTTCTCCTTTAGCGGCGGGGGCGGTTTCGATGCAAAATCGGCCTTCACTTCGGAAGCCACTTGGGCTATGGTTTCCCCCTCAGTCATCTCGTAAGCCAACTTCTTTTTGGCAGGAGGCTCGGGTTTCTTCCTTGGTGCTCTCTTCCACTTTGGAATCGGCTGGCGCAACAGAGGTCGATATTGCGGACTCGCACTCAGCTCCGTCTCGGGGTGGGCTAGAGTCGGTTGACGCGGCGGAGATCGATATGGCGGACTCGCTGATACGTCTCCAACGTATCTAAAATTTATGAAGTATTCACGCCATGTTTACAACAATTTTATATGGTTTTGGTATGATTTGGTTGGAACTAACCCGGTCTGACTTTGTTTTCAGTAGAACTACCGTGGTGTTGTTTTTTGTGCAGAAATAAAAGTTCTCCAAATGCAACGAAACTTGTTGATCATTTTTTTGGAACAAAAGAGGCACTAGAAGCTTCGTGGGAGGACCAGAAGGTGAAGGGGGTGAGCACAAGACACATGGGCGTGCCAAGAGGCCCAGGCGCGCTCAGGTGGGTTGTGCTCACCTTGAGGCCCATCTTCGTGTGAAATCGACGCCAAAAAATCCTATAAATACAGAAACCCCCAGAAATAACCCTGGATCAGAAGTTCCACCGCCGCAAGCCTTTGTAGCCACGAAAAACCAATCTAGACCCCGTTCCGGCACCCCGTCGGAGGGGGACATCATCACCGGTGGCCATCTTCATCATCCCGGCGGCCACCATGATGAGGAGGGAGTAGTCCACCCTCGGGGCTGAGGGTTTGTACCAGTGGCTATGTGTTTAATATCTCTCTCTCTCTCGTGTTCTTGAGATGGCACGATCTTGATGTATCACGGGCTTTGTTAATATAGTTGGATCATATGGTGTTTTCCCCTCTCTATCTTGTTGTGATGAATTGAGTTTTCCCTTTGAGATTTTGTTTTTTATCGGATTGAATACTTTTATGGATTTGAGAGCACTTAATCTATGTCTTGGCACTCAACTCGCGGATTGCCGAGGTGACATTGGGGTAATTTATGCATAGGGGTTGATGCACGTTTTCGTTCTTGTTTCTCCGGTAGAAATCTTGGGGGCACTCTTTGAGGTTCTTTGTGTTGGATTGAGTATTATGAATCTGAAATTGTTTGATGCATATCGTATAATCAACTCATGTATACTAGCGGTGACATTGGAGTATCTAGGTGACATTAGAGTTGGTTGATGTGTATCATATCACTAGTAGAAAAACTACTTTACGTGAGACACATTAGTCCCGGTTTGTAAATGAACCGGCACTAATGTGACCATTAGTGCCGGTTCCAACGGCTAGACAGGCGGGCATCATTAGTCTCGGTTCGTGTTGAACCTCTAGTACTGGTTCGTGCCACGAACCGGGACTAAAGAGGTGGTGGCAGTTAGTCCCGGTTTGTGGCACGAACCGGTACTAGAAGCTCACATTTAGTCCCGGTTTGTGTCATGAATCGGGACTAAAGGTTTTCCTATATAAACCCTTCATCCAGCCCACGATCGAGCTCTCTGTTCTTCCCCTTTCCTCTCCACTCCTCTCTGTTCTTCCCCAAAGCTCGAGCTCATCCTTCATTTTGCCCAAAATTTGTCAAGATTTGAAGGCTCCCCATCCATCCAAGTGGTCACAAAGGTTAGCAACTTTTTCCTTTTATCTCTCATTGTTAGATTAGCTCTTGCAATGCTCTATAAGTATAGTGATTTGTGGGTTTTAGTTTGGGAGTAATTATATGTGGTAGTTTATTTGATTTATATGCAATTTGAGCTCAAATTAACTCTTAGTTTGCATATATAGGTGTGGTTTACTTAGTGTCTTCCCGTCCCCATCCTAACCACCGTCGATCGCCCGCACCATCCCGTCGCCGGCACCACCTTGGTGAGCCTCTTGTTCTTATCTTTTTTATAAAAAAAAATCATGTTTGTGTGATTTAGATATATAGTTACTTGTATAATTTTCTTACCCGTACGTTGGTTGTTATACATAGTGGCATGTTTTTGATATCCGTCCCCGTCGGCCCTCGTCTGGTTTATGATTCGGATGTGGTATATTCTCTTTTATAACTATTTGTTGCATTTCGTGTTTATGACAAATTATGCCCATCAAGTTGACATAGATATTTTTATCTAGGAGGTATGTGAACCGGAAATTCCAACCGACCCTCTTGTCGAGAGGTTAAATTTAGTTGAAAAAGAAAACGAGTATTTGAAAGAAAAATTGAAAAGAATTGAAGAAGAGAAGATGAAACTGGAGTTGTATGTTGCCGATGTCATCGATGATCACAAGATCAAGATGGAGAAAATGCGCTTGAAGATTAAAAAATATGCCATTGATAGTGAGGCTTGGTATCATTATGCTGTTGGATCAATTGTTACCTTAGTTGCGATCTTGATTGCATTTTTTGTTGCATTTAAATGCTTTAGCTAGAGAGTTTGTATGTTGTTTTATGAGAATAAGTGTGTATGAACTTTATGTATGAACTTGTATTAATTTGGTCTTTTCGGTGTTGTGTAATGAAGATGAGCCGGCAATGGATGTCCGATGACCGATGCTCTCCCCAGTTTGTTAAAGGCGTGCATACTTTTCTGATTGCGGCTGAGGCAAACAAGCGGGCGGATGGTTTTATGTGTTGTCCATGTGCTGTCTGTAAGAATGATCAGAATTACTCTAAGTCAAGAACCCTTCACGTCCACCTGTTTGAGTCCATTTTCATGCCCCACTATAATGTTTGGACCAAGCACGGAGAAAGAGGGGTGATGATGGAAGAGAATGAAGAAGAAGAGGACGACAACAACTATCCTGGCCATGGGTTCCCTGAATACGATGGTACAACAATGGGGGAAGAAGCTGAGCCGGCAATGCGGGAAGAAGCTGAAGAAGAGGCATCAGATGAGCCCACTGATGATCTTGGTCGCGCCATTGCCGATGCAAAGAGAAACTGCGCAACTGAAAAGGAGAGGCTGAAGTTGCAGCGCATGTTAGAGGATCACAAGAAATTGTTGTACCCAAATTGCAAAGCTGACAAGAAAAAGCTGTGCACCACACTGGAATTGCTGCAATGGAAGGCAGAGAATGGTGTATCTGACAAGGGATTTGAAAAGTTGCTGATAATGTTAAAGAAGATGCTTCCAAAGGACAACGAATTGCCCGACAATACGTACGAAGCAAAGAAGGTTGTCTGCCCTCTAGGATTAGAGGTGCAGAAGATACATGCATGCCCTAATGACTGCATCCTCTACCGCGATGAGTACAAGGATTTGAATGCTGCCCGGTATGCGATGCAATGCGCTATAAGATCAGCCGTGATGACCCTGGTGATGTTGAGGGCGAGCGCCCCAGGAAGAAGATTCCTGCCAAGGTGATGTGGTATGCTCCTATAATACCACGGTTGAAATGTTTGTTCCAAAACAAAGAGCATGCCGAGTTGATGCGATGGCACAGAGAAGACCGTAAGAAAGATGGGAAGCTGAGAGTACCCGCTGACGGGTCGCAGTGGAGAAAAATCGAGAGAAAGTGGCGCGCCTTATAGATGACGCAAGGAACGTATGGTTTGGTCTAAGCGCATATGGCATTAATCCTTTTGGGGAGCAGAGCAGCAATCATAGCACCTGGCCTGTGACTCTATGTATGTATAACCTTCCTCCTTGGTTGTGCATGAAGCAGAAGTACATTATGATGCCAGTGCTCATCCAAGGCCCTAAGCAACCCGGAAACGACATTGACGTGTACCTATGGCCATTAGTTGAAGAACTCTTACAACTGTGGAATGAAAAAGGTGTACGTGCGTGGGATGAGCACGGACAGGAGGAATTTGACCTACATGCGTTGCTGTTTGTGACCATCAATGATTCGCCTGCTCTCAGTAATCTTTCAGGACAGACAAATAAGGGATACCGCGCATGCATGCACTGTTTGGATGACACCGATAGTATATATTTGGATAATTGTAAGAAGAATGTGTACCTGAGAAATCATCGATTTCTTCCGAGCAGGCATCCCGTAAGAATGAAACGCAAGCATTTCAAAGGTGAGGCAGATCACCGGAAGAAGCCTCGCCACCGTACTGGTGATGATGTACTTGATATGGTCAAGGATTTAAAAGTAATCTTTGGAAAGGGTCCTGGCGGACAATCTATTCCGAATGACGCTGATGGACGTGCACCCATGTGGAAGAAGAAATCTATATTTTGGGACCTACCCTATTGGAAAGACCTAGAGGTCCGCTCTGCAATCGACGTGATGCACGTGATGAAGAATCTTTGCGGGAACCTGCTAGGCTTCTTGGGTGTGTATGGGAAGACAAAAGATACACCGGAGGCACGGGAGGTCCAACAACGTATGCACGGAAAAGACGGCATACATCAGGGTCGTGCCAGCTACGCTCTTACCAAAGAAGAGAAGGAAATCTTGTTTGAATGCCTGCTCAGTATGAAGGTCCCGTCTAGCTTCTCGTCGAATATAAATGGAATAATAATACGGCAGAGAAAAAGTTCCAGAACCTAAAGTCTCATGACTGCCACGTGATTATGACGCAACTGCTTCCGGTTGCATTGAGGGGGCTTCTACCAGAAAACGTTCGATTAGCCATTGTGAAGCTATGTGCATTCCTCAATGCAATCTCTTAGAAGGTAATCGATCCAGAAATCATACCAAAGTTAGAGAATGATTTGGCGCAATGTCTTGTCAATTTCGAGTTGGTGTTCCCACCATCCTTCTTCAATATCATGACGCACGTCCTAGTTCACCTAGCCGAAGAGATTGCCATTCTGGGTCCTGTATTTCTACACAATATGTTCCTCTTTGGGAGGTTCATGGGAGTCTTAAAGAAATATGTTCATAACCATGCTAGGCCAGAAGGAAGCATCTCCAAGGGCCATGAAAATGAGGAGGTCATTGAGTTTTGTGTTGACTTTATTCCTGACCTTAAGCCGATTGGTGTTCCTGAATCGCGGCATTAGGGCAGACTGGGTGGAAAAGGCACGCTAGGACCGAAAGCAATAATATGTATGGACAGGCATTCTCTCACTGAAGCACACTACACAGTTCTACAAAATTCCTCCTTGGTGGCTCCGTATATCGAGGAACACAAGAATATTCTACGCTCCAAACACCCGGAGCAGTCTGACGACTGGATTACACGTGAACAGACGGGGACTTTCGCCGGTTGGTTGCAGACATGTCTCATGCATGACGACGCTGTTGAAGATGAGCTGTACTTGCTGTCCAAGTTACCATCTTCGAATATATTGACTTTGAAAGGGTACGAGATAAATGGGAATACATTTTACACGATCGCCCAAGATAAAAAGAGCACCAGCCAAAACAGTGGTGTCCGCTTTGATGCAGCAACCAAGAGGGGAAAGGACACATATTATGGTTACATAGTGGACATATGGGAACTTGACTATGGACGTGATTTGAAGGTCCCTTTGTTTTTGTGCAAATGGGTCAATTTGACAGGAGACGGGGTAATGGAAGACCCGCAGTACGGAATGACAACAGTGGATCTCAACAATCTTGCGTAAGCAGATGAACCATTCGTCCTAGCCAATGATGTGGCGTAGGTTTTCTATGTGAAGGACATGTCTACCAAGCCGAGAAAAATAAAAGATAAGGAAGCGAATACATCATACGATGAGCCAAAGCTCCACATAGTTCTTTCAGGGAAAAGAAACATCGTGGGAGTGGAGGACAAGACAGACATGTCAGAAGATTATGAAAAGTTTCATGAAATTGCTCCCTTCACAGTGAATATTGACCCGAGCATCCAGTTAAATGATGAAGATTGTCCATGGTTATGGCGCAAAGGGACACACGCGAAGAAAAAGTTTTACACCCAAAGATCCCACTCTGGGATGTGACCGGCTTCACTGTTATCACTTTCTTCTCTAGTGAGTTTCCGGACTTATATATCTGGAAAGTCCCACTTCGTACAAACCAGAGGGATCTTTGTAATAGTTTGGGTACTTATGTGTGATTAATTTCTCATCAATATTCAACCCTTTCTGACATCATTTGCTATTTTTCATGCATTTACTGATTTTTTTGAGCTAAATGACCCTGAAATTGAAAAGAACTTCAAATGAATTCTGAAAAGGTTGAAAGTTGGCATGGTATCATCATTTCAACCACATAGCATGTGCAAAAAAGTTGAGAGGGTTACGGCAAAAACTGGATGCACTTCGTGTACAAAATGGACAATCTCTTTCGAAGTATCAGGGTTTTTGGCTAAAACTCATCTGTTACAAAGGCATTTCATTTTTTTTAAACTTATTTCAACTCCAGACTTTTTGTGCATTCAGTATGCACCATTCAAAGCCACGTCATCAATTTTCAACCCTTTCTGACTTCATTTGCTATTTTTCATGCATTTACTGATTTTTTTGAGCTAAATGACCCTGAAATTGAAAAGAACTACAAATGAACTCTGAAAAGGTTGAAAGTTGGCATGGTATCATCATTTCACCCACATAGCATGTGCAAAAAAGTTGAGAGGGTTACGGCAAAAACTGGATGCACTTCGTGTACAAAATGGACAATCTCTTTCAAAATATCAGGGTTTTGGACTAAAACTCATCTGTTACAAAGGCATTTCATTTTTTTAAACTTATTTCAAATCCAGACTTTTTTGCGTTCAGTATGCACCATTCGAAGCCACATCATCAATTTTCAACCCTTTCTGACTTCATTTGCTATTTTTTATGCATTTACTAATTTTTTTGAGCTAAATGACCCTGAAATTGAAAAGAACTACAAATGAACTCTGAAAATGTTGAAAGTTGGCATGGTATCATCATTTCACCCACATAGCATGTGCAAGAAATTTGAGAGGGTTACGGCAAAAACTGGATGCACTTCGTGTACAAAATGGACAATCTCTTTCGAAGTATCAGTGTTTCGGACGAAAACTCATCTGTTACAAAGGCATTTCATTTTTTTAAATAACCTAAGAATTACCAAATAGAATATAATGATAAAACACACTAATATTAAATAGAAGAAAAAAGAATCACTGAAAGATCGATTTTTAAAGTAAAGTTATTCACAAACTAGTGATTCACACAAATTTCAAATAATTCAAATTTGAACTATTCAAATTTGAAAACTACTGGCACTAACAGAAAGTTTATAATTTTTTTTTACCTAAAGCAAAAAGATTCACAAAGAAACTCTAAATAAAGCAAAAAACAACTCAGAAACAAAAGAAAATAAATAAAGCAGAAAACAAAAAAAATGAAAAATAAATTTATTAAAAAAAGCCCGCCTACTGGGCCACAACGGCCTGCATACGACTAGAAACTCAACCTCTAGTTGGGCCAGGATGCAGGCCTGTAAGGCCCAGTAGGCCCCACAGGGCAGCGCAGGTGCGGTAGGCCCAGAAGGCCTGCTTTAGAGAGGAGCTCGAAGGAGCAGCCGCGACAGGGCTTATAAACCAGTGCGGCTGCCCTTCGCTGGGCGAGGTGGGACTGAACTTCCTGCACCGTGGCTATGGTAGCACGAGACCTTCAGTCGTGGTTGGTGTCTCCAACCGCGACTAAAGGACCCCCTTTAGTCCCGGTTGGAGCCACCAACCGCGACTAAAGGCCTGCGCTTCCCGCCGCTTCGGCTGGCCAAAAGTGACCTTTAGTCCCGGTTGGTGTCTCCAACCGGGACTAAAGGTACCTCCTATATAAGCTACACTTACGAATTTCCCCTCCCTCTCCATTCCCATCGACACCGAACCACCCCAGGACGCCGCCAGGCGCCCCCGTCGCCCGCGCTGCCTCCTCCCCACGATGCCGCGCGCTCGCGCATCCTCCCCGGCCGAGCCCCCGTCGACGCCGGCCTCGACCCCGCCATCGCCGCCCCAGACGCCGGCCTCCCGCACCTCCTCCACGTCGGCTGCCAGCTAGCTCCACGCCGGCCGGCCGCGCCCTCCTCCCGACGCTGCACGCGCCGGCCTCGACCCCACCATCGCCGGCCGCCATCTCCTACCTCGAGCTCGCCGGCCCGCTGTGAGCTCGCCGCCCCCTCAATCGATCCGGCTATTTTTTTCACTAGACGTTTGTGATTATGCTTAATTGTAGATGAATGTATACATGTATGTATGTAAATTGTAGCTATGCCCGATGTTTGTGATATGCTTAATTGTAGCTATGCAAATTTTCACTAGATGTTTGTGATATACATTTTTAAAAAATTCTTTATATGTATGTATACAATGTATGTACATATATATGTATTTGTAGATATATGAATGGTGGAATTTGCAATGATTAATTGTTTCTTTTTCACTAGCTATTTTTTTCTTCTGTTTTTTAGTTTTTTATACTTTTAATGTTGTATCATATGTATAGTATAATAAAAATTTGCATAGGAAAAAGTTGACCATATGTATATATGGTATATATATAGAAAAAATTTGCATGGAAAAAAGTTGAGGAATTTTGACCAAGCATAGAAAAAAGTTGACCGTCTATTAAAAATATTTTAATGTTAATATCTTAATGTTGTATTTGCAAAAGTTTGTTATGTATTTGCGAAATCAAGTGAAAAAGAATTACAAAAATCACAATCAACCATTTTAAAAAAGTTAAATTTGCATAGATCGAATTCGCAAAAGTTAAAATTTCACTAGATGTTTGTGATATACATTTTTTTTCACTAGATGATTAGATGTATAGAAAAAACTTAAGGAATGACAATCCAAGCATTTAAAAAATGTTAAATTTGCACAGAATTTGTTCTCGACATCAACGATGCCCGGCCCGCATCCTCGTCGTCGACTCGTTCACGACGACGTCCTGCTTCAGAGGCACCATGTTCGGGACTAGGCTCCACCGGGCTGGCACTGGGAGGTGCTACCTTCAGGGGCGCGCAGCTTGGTGAGGAACCCGGGTCCTGTCGTCGACCCGGAGCTTCTTTGGTGGCGGGCGCGTGGGCCACATTCGGTGCGGAGGTGGTACGTCACCGTGTCAGGGAGGAGGACAATCACCTTCGTCGCTACATGGTTGCGTTGGACGTCAGATTCTCCAATACCTGGCAAGTTCTTCAGGGATCTCACCCGAGCTATGATCACGTGATCGTTCCTTCTCTTTGGGTGTCCACCGCGAGTGATGTTAGCTAGTGATGTTATATATATGATCATATTCGACATGTATTAGTGATAATACTCGAGATGTATTCGAGATTATATTATTTGATAATATTCGAGGCGATGTATTCGAGATTATATTATTCGATAATATTCGAGACTATGTATTCGAGATTATACTAGTCGATAATATTCGAGACGATGTATTCGAGATTATATTCGATGATGCATATTATCTGGATTATTCGAGATGTGATATATTAGTGATATTATTCGAGATGGATATTATCTACTATGATTCAGTTTTTCCTTATTGATTGCATGCATTCTAATTTGAATACTAAATTGTTTTATCTTTCTTCTGGATTAGTTAAATAAAAGCTATGGACAATACCAGCAGAGAAGGAGAAGAGGCCCTGTTCGAGATCATACGCTCCCCGAGACCAGATGAGAATGAAGAAGATGACGGCTCGCAATATCTAAACAATACCGGTGATGGTATGATGTTCGATGAAGATGAACGAATAGATAAAGTCCAGAACATGCTTGACGAAGGAAATGTTGTTCTTCAAATAACAAAGACCGGCGAGGTATATTTATATAAGGCATCTGGTGATCATCACATGTTTTAATTGATTTGTATATATATTAACGAATCGATCTTTCTTCTTTTAGCCCTCCGGATCCAGCAAATCTTCTACAAGCAGCAGGGCAGTTCGAGGCCCGGCCAAAAAGTTGAAGGATGGCGTAAAGTACAACATCGATGCCATCAAACCTAATGGTGAACCTGATGAACCTAAGAAGAATGCGAAGAAGTTCATTCGTCATGCGGAGTTATTGTCAGGGACCAAATCCCGATCTCCGTTCAAGAATGGAAAAAGACAGCAAAGGGAGATCCAAATGTTACTTTTGTCGACCAAAGAGCAAAAGATCTGCTTTGGGAATCGCTCATGTCATATTTCACCCTACCAGATCATTTGACAGATGCAGATCTGGAGAAAGTCAAGAACACTGCTCTTAAGAAGATGGCGATAGCATTCAACAACCACAAGAAAAATATATGGGCCGTGTACGTCAATGCAGGAAAGTAGACTCCAGAATTCAAGGGAACACTGGAGAAGGCAAGAAATCACTGGGAAGCTTTCATGAAGTTCAAGGAATCAGAAGTAGCTCAGGAACGGTCGAGAAAAAACAAGATTAATGCCGCAAAAAAGTAGTGGCACCATAAGCTGGGGCCAGGTGGCTACGAGGTGGCCCGGCCTAAGTGGGATCTCGCTGAGCAAGAGATGATGGATGCAGGGGTCAATCCAGTTACATTGAGCTGGCCCCCCAGGTGCAGGACTTGGTTCTATGCGCATGGGGGGAAGTTGGACCCAAAGACAGGCGAGGTTTTGGAGTGGGCAAGTCTTAAAGGAGCCGATGCAAATTTACTTGTTGCAATAGAAGAGGCTCAAACGGGGGTGTTCATGCCCAACAGAGAGAACGACGAGCTTACGCGCGCCCTGAAGAATCCTGAACACCCGGGAAGAACACGAGGCAAAGGCGTTGTTCCGTGGTTTGTGGACTGGAACGTCGACTACAGAAGCCGTGCGAGAAAGAAGCAGCAGGAGGAGTAGAAGAGGAAGCTGGAGGAGGAGCAGAGGAAGCAGGAAGTAGACCGCCTTCGCATCGTATAATCAAAGCACGCGGAGTTGGAACTCGCTTTCAAGTGGCAGCAGCAGCAGATCGACTCACTTAGCCAGGAAAGGGGGTCTCAGCAGCGGCAGCAGCTAGCGGATCCAGCATTGGATAGCACCGTCTCATCCATGCCAAGAAGCAGCTTGGGTTCCGCCCCGGGCGATGATGCACTGCTGGATAGATACCCTGTGGATGATATCATAGAGACGACAACTTGTGAGCTACACTTTAAAATGAAGAACATATCCATGAAGGTGGCGGACGGCTATGCTTATACAAATCCCCTTGAAGCAACCTTCCATTGCAATCCGATTCCAGCTGGCTATGCTCGTGTCGGGGTTGATGAAGTGGTGGCAGGATATTCGGGGCTAGAGCTTGACATTCATGGAGGTGACGACGAGCGCACACTGGGAGAGGCCGTACATCATATCATTCTATGGAGAAAGGATTGCATCGTCTTTCCAAGGCAACCAACACTGCGTCAGCCGGCTCCTCCTCCAAGTCCACCGCCGTCTCAGCAAACTCCCGCTCCTCCAAGTCCGCCACCGCGTCAGCAGACTGCTCCTCCTCCAAGTCCGCCACCGTGTCAGCCCACTCCTCCTCATCCAAGTCTGGCACCGCGTCAGCCGACTCCTCCTCCTCCAAGTCCGGCACCACGTCAGCCGACTCCTCCTCCAAGTCAAGCACCGTGTCAGCCGTCTCCGCCGCCTCAGCGGGCTCCGCCGCCTCAGCAACAGCGGAAGAGAGGCGCCGCAGCTACGTCGGCTAGCGGTACAACATGAGGCAAGAAATACAAATTTGGTCCAAGCCTCAAGCCTCTTTCCGAGGTTGCCTTACTACCTGATTGACGAGGAAAACAAACTCGAAGTGCAAGCCCAAGTGAAGGCCCATTTTGGACAGAAACCGCCCCCGCCGCCAGAGGAGAAAGTACCTGAGCATGTCATTCAGCACTTTATTGATATGGCTCAACCAGCTGTCAAGCATAGGGACTCAGACTATGAGCGCCAAATCAAGAAGTCATATGAAGAACAAAAAAAGAAGGAGTTGAGCTCGAGCTCGAGCTCGAGCAAAGCAACTGGCAAAAAATGCGGGAAAACTGTTCCCCAGCTGGGAGAACAGGCAGTGCAATCGATCACCCCGCTACAAACACATGTGAGTACCGCCGATCAGCAGCTGGTAACAACCGACGATCATATAAGGCAGGCTAAAGAGGCCGTTGTCACTGTAGAACAACTCCTAGGCATCGAGGACTTCGAAACGTTTACAGAGGAGCAACTAAAATGGAAATATGTCCGCGGCCAACCTATGGTCAAGCCTGAGCAGATCCCACTTCTATCAACGAGAATGTATGAATTGCATCAATGGTACCTGAGAGAAGTAAAGACTACCGATCGAGAGTCCCTCATAGTGAACGTCGACGCAGAATATTACTACCATAAAAAAGATTTGTGGGTTGAGTTTCAAGAAATGTTTCAGTTATTCAATCAAGACGCACTTGACAAATCTATCGTCAGTTGATATTGTCTGTAAGTGATTTCTTTCTGTAATTTAAGTCTCTAGCTAGCTGTAGTGCTCGTTCATTACCTGTAATTATCCTCACTATATATTCTTTTCTGTGGTATTATGTAGAATGAAGATGTATGAAATGAAAAAAGCTGGACGCTATGGCATTGGGTTCATTGACCCAAATACCATTAATGAAGAGACATGGACGCGTCAATGGGAACGAAAAGACACAGAGAAAAGCTTGCTAGAGTTCTTGGTGCGACTAAATACCCAACCAGAAATACTACTTCCTTACAACTTCGGGTGAGCTAGTGACACTGTCTTGTACTACAAATTCTGTTTTTGCTTACTAGATGTTAATAAGTGTAGTTGATGAGTTATGCACATGCCTGCTTAATTATACAAACGTGTGCGCATGCAGTTTTCACTGGATCCTGCTAATCATTGAAGTAGACGAGGGAAAAGTTCAAGTACTGGACTCACTACTTAAAGACGTTAATGACTATGCAATCGTGAGGGGGATGGTCGACAGGTAATTTTAATCATTATCGAACTATATGTCGGCCTCTTTAGTTCATTTCCTGATATCAACTAATTAATAACTCCTTTATTCATTTTCTTTGCCGGCGGGCAGGGCTTGGGAAAAGTTCATCAAATAGGTTGAAGGCCAATGGAAACAAAATCTGAACTGGTGTCGACCCAAGGTAATTAATTAAGTATTACTAGCTAGCTACCATCTCTTTAATTCTAGTTTCAATACCATTATCATGTTTGATTAATTATTATCTGATTGAATTCTATTCTCGTAAAGGCCCTGAAGCAGGCGTCGGGGAATAATTTATGTGCATACTACGTTTGCGAGAACATTCGCATGATGACGTCCGAAAGGAGCAGAAATGATAGACACCGATGGGTACGTTTGCCAGAACAATATTCACAATTTTTACATCATTATCTAATATATATACACACAACTAATACATGCATATTGATCTCTTTCTTTAAAGATGAGGGAGATGCGGGATCAGCTCCTACCAGAGGATCGCGTACGAGCAATTCAAGAGGAAATAGCGGGATTTTTGCTCGACCAGGTCATAGATCCCAAAAGAGAATTCCATTACAAGCTGTAATGTCTCCATGTAATGATCTGCAAATTGTAGGAGAAATTGTATATACCAAATTGTATATATATATATATATATATATGAGAATGGTCGTGCGAGAAATTCGATGATATATATATATATGATTGGTTCTACGAGAAATTCTATTTATGCATATATATATATATATATATATATATATATATATATATATATATATATATATATATATATATGCATAACGTGTACAATATGTAGTAGCGTAAATTATGTTTGAAATGAAAAAGAATTAAATGGAAAACACAAAACTAAAAGGAAAAATAAACCATAAACCCAAAACCCCTAAACCTTTTAGTCCCGGTTGGTGTAACCAACCGGGACTAAAGGCCCCCAGCCCCCCGGTGCGGGCTCGTGCCACGTGGTGGGCCTTTGGTCCCGGTTCGTGATGAACCGGCACTAAAGGGGGGGGGGTACCTTTAGTCCCCATGATTTAGTGCCGGTTGCAGAACTGGCACTAATGGTCCATACGAACCAAGACAATAGCCCGATTCTGCACTAGTGTATGGTGTTATTTCAGTACGAACTCTTGGATAGATCGATCGGAAAGGTTAACTTTGTGCTATTTTAGTACGAACTCTATGATAGAATGATCGAAAAGAATAGCTTTGAGGTGGTTTCGTACACTAGAAACAATTTCTTTTTTATGTTCTCCACTAGATAGGAACTTTGGAGTGATTCTTCATCGCACTTTGAGGGATGGTTATATGATCCAATTATATTAGCATTGTTGAGAGATTACACTAGCGAAAGTACGGACCCTAGGCCTCTTTTTCAAGCATTGCAATACCGTTTGTGCTCCATTTTATCAACTGCTACCTTGCTGTTTTTTATTGTTCCTATTACAAAAGTCAATATCTACTATTATTACTATGCTTGTATCACCATCTCTTCACCGAACTAGTGCACCTATACAAATTACCATTGTATTTTGTGTGTTGGGGACACAAGAGACTTTTTGTTATTTGATTGCAGGGTTGTTTGAGAGAGACCATCTTCATCCTACACCTCCCACGGATTGATAAACCTTAGGTCATCCACTTGAGGGTAAATTGCTACTGTTCTACAAAACTCTGCGCTTGGAGGCCCAACACGAGTCTACAAGAACAAGTTATGTAGTATACATCAAGCTCTTTTCTGGCGCCATTGCTGGGGAGGTAAGTGCTTGAAGGTATATCTTTAGATCTTGCAATTGAATCTTTTAGTTTCTTGTTTTATCACTAGTTTGGTTTATAAAAGAAAACTAAAAAAAATGGAATTGAGGTTGCATCATATTGTTCATCTTTATAATGTCTTTCGTGAAAATGATGGAAAGGAAAATTGTGCTCAATTGATAGAAGAAGAATTCAATAAAATGTTTCGCATAAATGATGAGCATGATTGCAATGTTGTTAGTATGAATTCCTTGAATATCCATATGCTAATGATATGCAAAGCTACAAGCTTGGGGATGCTATATTTGATGAAGATGATATTTTTAGTCCCCCAAGTTTTGATGAGAAAACTTATTATGATGAAAGCATGCCTCCTATTTATGATGATTATATTGATGAAAGGGGGTTTGGAAGAGTGTCAACTTCATGTAATTATGATCCCACTATTTTGGAGGGTGTTGAATCTTATTGTAGTAATTGTGAAAGTGGATTTGGAGAGGTCATGACTTTATTTAGTGATGAATCCACTATTTTGGAAGAGGTTTCAATTGATTATGACAACAAAGTTGATATCTATGATGATTATGGTGATGAAATGTATGCTATAAAGAATAATGATAACCATGAAACTTGTCATCATGATTTTGATTTTCAATTGGATCATGCCTCACATGATAGTTATTTTGTTGAATTTGCTCCCACCACTATGAATGAGAATAAATTTGCATATGTGGAGAATAATAAAAATTATATGCTTGTGGATCATGAAAAGAATGCTTTATGTGAAAGTTATATTGTTGAATTCATTCATGATGCTACTGAAAATTATTATGAGAGAGGAACATTTGCTTTTACATATCTCAATAATATCAAGTTTCCTCTCTATGTGTTGAAAGTTTTGAAGTTGCACTTGTTTTGCCTTCCTATGCTAGTTGATTCTTGCTCCCATAAATTGTTTGCTCACAAAATCCCTATGCATAGGAAGTGGGTTAGGCTTAAATGTGCTAGTCATATGCTTCATGATGCTCTCTTTGTGTTTCCATTCTTAACTTTTATGTGAGCATCATTGAAATCATCATGCCTAGCTAAAAGGCATTAAAGAAAAGCGCTTGTTGGGAGACAACCCAACATTTATACCTACTGTTTTTGTGTGTTCACATGATTAGGATACTGTAGTAATCATGTTTTATAGCTTTTATTTCAATAAAGTGCCAAGTAAAGCCTTTGGGATAGTGTGGATGATAGTTGACTTGATTCTGTGCAAAAACAGAAACTTATGTGCCCAGTAACAGAATTGTTACAAATCAGTGGAGCATCAAAAAACTCTGATTTTTTTTACAGATAATTTATCTAAAATTTCCTATGTTGTCCTAAATTTTCAGAATTGTTGGAGTTACATAAGTATGACCATAATTCAGATCTTTACATACTGTTCTGTTTTTGACAGATTATATTTTCAATGCATAGTTTGCTTGTTTTAGAGTTTCTATGGCTTATATTGGTCAATATAAGTTGTAGAAATTTAAGGGTATAGTAGGCATTGTGTGAGAACAATTATGTATCTTTTCTTTGAGAGTACCCAAGTGAATGATTCGTTTTATCATACTGACCCATCTCACGAAGTTCCGTTAAGTTTTGTGTGATTGAAGTTTTCAAGCTTTGGGTGAGATCTCGATATGAGGAATAAGGAGTGACAAGACCCTATGCTTGGGGATTCCCAAGGCACTCCAAGGTAATATTCAAGGAAGATCCAAGCAACTAAGCTTGGGGATGCCCCGGAAGGCATCCCCTCTTTCGTCTCCAACATTATCTGTAACCTCACTTGAAGCTACATTTTCATTCGTCACATGACATGTGTTTTGCTTGGAGCGTAATTTTACTTTATTATTATTTTCTTTCTGTTATTGATAATATTTTTTTTCATCTTTTACTTCAATAAAAATATCAAGTATAGCCTTTGCCATGCTTATTTTGCAAGTCTATATGTGGCTCTTTGAAAAACAGAAAGTTGCATGCTAGTGCGTGAATTCTTGAGAAAATTCAGAATGTGATAAATGTTGAATTTTTTTTCAAAATAAGATATGATAAATTTTATACAGTGTGGTAAATTTTCAGAATTTTTTGAGTTAGGTAAGTGTGAGTAAAATTGCACTCTTTACAGACTATCCTGTTTAGACAGATTGCTGTTATGTTTGCATTGTTTGCATATGTTTGCTTGTTTAATGATTCTATTTGAGGATAAGAGTATTAAATATGCAGAGGAATTTAGTATGAAATGTTAAATAATAATTTTACTGATTTTCTACAGTAGAGAATGATAAGGTTATTGCGTTGATTTATACTAACTTATCTCACGAGTTATTGTTGAGTTTTGTGTGGATGAAGTTTTTAAGATTTAGGAAAACCGTGATATGAGAGGAATGAAGAAGAGACAAGAGCTCAAGCTTGGGGATGCCCAAGGCATCCCAAGTTAATATTCCAAGAAGTCTCAAGCATCTAAGCTTGGGGATGCCCCGGCAGGCATCCCACCTTTCTTCATCAACAATTATTAGTTAGTACGGTTGATCCTAAGTTTTTGCTTCTTCACATGAGTTGTGCTATTCTTGGAATGTCATTTTTTTTTGTTTTGCTTGCTGTTTTAATAAAATACTTAGATCTGAAAGTTTTTAAATAAGAGAGAGTCCTCAAATAGCTACCTATTTATTTAACTACTCGCTTGATCTTCACTTATATCTTTTTGGAGTAGTTTATCATTTACTCTTGTGTTTCACTTATATCCTATGAGTAAATTGTTGAATGAATTGAATATCATAAATTTGAAATTATATGTTCTTCACATGCTTGTATTATGCCTAGTAGTAGCTTCACATTGGGTTTAGAAAGTGAAATCTTTTGAAGCTTGACAATCACAATATTGTCATACAAGCAATTCATGAATGATTAGTATAAGGAAGGGAACTTTCACATACAAATATATTATCTTGGACATCTTCTGTGATTGTGAATACCCATTAATTATTTTCAAACTTGAGCAAATTAGTTGAAGTTGGACAAGGAATACAATGTAATGAGTTATGGTCGTGTATATTTGCATAGAAGTTATATTGTCATCGGTGCATAAAGCAATAAAAATTGCTCCTAAATATGTTTGATCTTTTATTGTAAGGGAAAATTGAGCGTTGTACGAACTTGTGATGGCAAAGTAATAAAAGTGACGGACTGCATAATAAAGGTTGCTATCATAAGGGGCAATATAACGTGACGTTCTTTTGCATTAAGAGCTCGGGCATCCAAAAATAAAAACCGCATGACAACCTCTGCTTCCCTCTGCGAAGGGCCAACTTTTACTTTTCAGTATTTACTTTTATGCCAGAGTCAATAGAATGCATTCTTATTCCAACCTCAATTATCCTCTAGTTGGCAAGCATCATGTGGTGGGGAAAGATCTAGGAACATATGGACAGTCAAATATATTTGATCATGATTTATTATTGTTGACAATTATCTCTATGATAAATGAGTTGGGAGGCGAAACATTAAGCCCCTTTTCTCTGTGTTCGATGGATGCCATTTGTTCTAAAAATATGCTTTGAGTATTAGCAATCATAGAACACTATATGATGATTGAGTATGTGGATCTCTTACTTAGACTCTGTTGAATAAGTTGAATTGCAATTGTTTGGTGACTAAGAATATAGGTTGTTGAGTTTCAAGAGAATTCATTGTTTGAACCTTAACATGAGAATTGGTTGCTACTTTAACATGAGAAGTTTTATGAGAAAGAATTGCTGTTATGATGCTAGGAAAAGTGATTGAAATTATCATTGATCAAACTTATGCACTTTGGTAGTATTCACACTTCATAAATTATTTCTTTTATCATTTACCTACTCGAGGACGAGTAGGAATTAAGCTTGGGGATGCTGATACGTCTCCAACGTATCTTTAATTTATGAAGTATTCACGCCATGTTTACAACAATTTTATATGGTTTTGGTATGATTTAGATGGAACTAACCCGGACTGACGCTGTTTTCAGCAGAACTACCGTGGTGTTGTTTTTTGTGCAGAAACAAAAGTTCTCCAAATGCAACGAAACTTTTTGACAATTTTTTGGAACAAAAGAGGCACTAGAAGCTTCGTGGGAGGACCAGAAGGTGAAGGGGGTGAGCACAAGACACCTGGGCGCGCCAAGAGGCCCAGTCGCGCCCAGGTGGGTTGTGCTCACCTTGAGGCCCATCTTTGCGTGAAACCAACGCCAAAAAATCCTATAAATACATAAACCCCCAGAAATAACCCTAGATCAGAAGTTCCGCCGCCGCAAGCCTCTGTAGCCATGAAAAACCAATCTAGACCCCGTTCCAGCACCCTGCCGGAGGGGGAAATCATCACCGGTGGCCATCTTCATCATCCTGACGGACACCCTGATGAGGAGGGAGTAGTCCACCCTCAGGGCTGAGGGTTTGTACCAGTAGCTATGTGTTTAATCTCTCTCTCTCGTGTTCTTGAGATGGCACGATCTTGATGTATCGCTGGCTTTGTTAATGTAGTTGGATCATGTGGTGTTTTCCCCTCTCTATCTTGTTGTGATGAATTGAGTTTTCCCTTTGAGTTTTCGTTTTTTATCGGATTGAATACTTTTATGGATTTGAGAGCACTTGATCTATGTCTTGGCACTCAACTCGCGGATTCCCAAGGTGACATTGGGGTAATCTATGCATAGGGGTTGATGCACGTTTTCGTCCTTGTTTCTCCGGTAGAAATCTTGGGGCACTCTTTGAGTTTCTTTGTGTTGGATTGAGTATTATGAATCTGAAATTGTTTGATGCATATCATATAATCAACTCACGGATACTCGCGGTGACATTGGAGTATCTAGGTGACATTAGAGTTGGTTGATGTGTATCATATGGTGTTATTTTAGTACGAACCCTTGGATAGATCGATTGGAAAAGGTAACTTTGTGTTATTTTAGTACGAACTCTAGGATAGAATGATCGGAAAGAATAGCTTTGAGGTGGTTTCGTACCCTACAATCAATTTCTTCTTATGTTCTCCACTAGATAGGAACTTTGGAGTGATTCTTCATCGCACTTTGAGGGATGGTTATATGATCCAATTATATTAGCATTGTTGAGAGATTGCACTAGCGAAAGTACGGACCCCAGGCCTCTTTTTTAAGCATTGCAATACCGTTTGTGCTCCGTTTTATCAATTGCTACCTTGCTGTTTTTTATTGTTCCTATTACAAAAATCAATATCTACTATTATTACTACGTTTCTATCACCATCTCTTCGCCAAACTAGTGCACCTATACAAATTACCATTGTATTTGGTGTGTTGGGGACACAAGAGACTTTTTGTTATTTGGTTGCAGGGTTGTTTGAGAGAGACCATCTTCATCCTACGCCTCCCACGGATCTATAAACCTTAGGTCATCCACTTGAGGAAAAATTGCAACTGTCCTACAAAACTCTGCGCTTGGAGGCCCAACACGAGTCTACAAGAACAAGTTGTGTAGTAGACATCACTCGCGCTGCGCTCCGTCTTGAGGTGGGGTGGAGTCGGCTGACGCAGCGGACTTCGAGGAGGAGTCGGTTCCCTTGGCGCCGAGTTTGGAAAGATGATGCATTCCTTTCTCCATACAATGAGACCAGGTATGACTTCTCCCAGTGTCTGCTCCGCTTGACCTCCAGGAAAGTCAAGCTCTAGTGAATCATATCTCGACATAACTTCATCCACCCCGACACGAGCAAAGCCAGCTGGAATCAGATTGCCATCGATGGTTGCTTTAGGTGTATTCGGTAAAGCAAAGCCGACCGCCACCTTCATGGATATGTTCTTCAGTTTCATGTGTAGCTCACAACTTGTCGTCTCTTTGATATCATCCACGGGGTAGCAAGCCAACAGTGCATCATCGCCCGCACCCCCGTGGAACCCACGCTGCTTTTCGGCATAGATGGGACGGTACTATCCAATGCTGGATCTGGTTGCTCCTGCCGTTGAGACACCCTTTGCTGGCTAAGTGTGTCGATCTGCTCCTGCTGCCGCATGAAAGCGTGTTCCAACTCCGTGTTCTTTTATTCTACCTTTTGAAGCCGGTCTGCATCCTGCTTCTTCTTGTCTGCATCCTGCTTCTTCTTGTCTGCATCCTGCTTCTTCTTTCTCGCATGGCTTCTGTAAGTGTCATTCCAGTCTGCAAACCCCTCAACCCACGGAACAACGCATTTGCCTTATGTTTGTCCTGGGTGTTCAGGATTCTTGAGGGCGTGTGCAAGCTCGTCGTTCTCTCTCTCGGGCTGGAACACCCCCGTTCGAGCCTCTTCTATTGCTACAAGTAAAGCGTCTGTGGCTTCTTTAAGACTTGCCTATTCAATAATCTCCCCTGTCTTTGGGACCAACTTCCCCCCATGCGCATAAAACCAAGTCCTGCACCTGTCGGGCCAACCCACTGTTTTTGGAGTGACCCCTGCAGCAATCATCTTGGCCTCAGATTCTTCCCACTTAGGCAGACCATTCTTGTAGCCACCTGGCCCCGAAATATGGTGAAACTTTTTTTGTCAGCATTTATCTTATTTATTCTCGACCGTTCCTTAGCTGCTTCTGATTCCTTGAACTACACAAATAAGTCCCAGTGATCTTGTACCTTCTCTAGTGGTCCAGTGAATTCTGGAGTCTTCTTTTTTTCGTTGACGTAGTTGGCCCATAATCTTTTCTTCCAAGTCTGGAATTGTGTGGCCATCTTCTTAAGAGCACACTTCTTGACTTTCTCCCGTTGGAGATCTGTGAAACCCTCTGATAGGGTGAATGTGACATGAGCATATCCCAAAGCAGATTTTTTGCTCTTTCATTGACAAAACTAACTCCTCGATCTTCCTTTGACTTATTCCATTCTTGAACAGTGATCGGGATTTGGTCCCTAACAATAACTCCGCATTGACGTATAAATTTTTCCGCATTCTTTTTAAGAGCAATCGGTTCGCCATCTTCTTTGATTTCATCGATGTTGTACTTTATGCCATCAGGCAACTTTTTGGCCGGGCCTCGTACCCTTGTAGAAGATTTGCTCGATCCGGAGGGCTAAAAAAAGAAAGATTCCTTACGGGATGAGAATAATATTCTGATAACTACCTGTCCCGTCCCAGCAGTTGTAGTTGAACTTCCCCGAGTGTTAGGTTGGACTTCCGCAAACATTGCCCAAATGGGGCTTGCGATATACCGTTAAAAAGCTATGGACACGAGTATCATGACCCAAGTTAAATTTTTGGCAAAATCTAAGCGGTTTAAGAGTAGTTTTGAAAACTGTTTTTTCTTCATACAAAAAACGTGAATCGTATTTTCGATCCCATTTCTAAACCGTTTATCGAAATGAGGCAAATAATATGGCGTTGGAAAGCTGCTACAAATCCTCTCATTTCACATGTAGAAAGTTTTCTCTAATTCCCAATGGTTAAGAAATAATTTGAAAAATCGTAGAATTTCGCAAACCGAACAGCCGAGTTCATATTTTCGATGTCATTTCTAAACAGCTAATCCAATTAAGGCAAATGATATGGCGTTGGAAAGCTTATGAAAATGCGCTTCTTTTTCATGTACAATTTTTTTTAAATTTTAAATGGTTTAATAGTAATTTAGAAAACGGTCCAAGTTCCACTGAGTTCGTATTTTTTAGTTAATTTTTTAACCATACATCGGAATGCAGCAAATGATATGGCGTTGGAAAGCCTGAAGAAATGCGAAACTTTCTGGTATATAATGTTTCTCCCAATTATTTACGGTTTTAAGTCAATTTTGAAAATGGTTAAAAACATTTTTTGGCCGCAATTTTCGCAAACTTCGTCGGCATGGGGCCAATAATATACCGTTGGATAGCTATCGAAAATGCAAAACTTTTTGGTATGTAAAGTTTTCTCTATTTCCCTGCCGTTTTTAAGTAATTTTGAAAATGGCGAGATCATGATTTCTGCCTTCATCGCGAATGGAAATGCACTTGAACTTCTAGGGCATGTCTGTTTGAACTTCACTCTATTTTTCACGTGCAGTTTTTGGGACGTAAATCTCCAACCACTTACCAGAATCGAGCAAATGATATACCAATGGAAAGCTGTTGAAAACATGCAACTTTCCCGTGTTGATCGGTTTTTCATACTCGCGACGGTTCAAAAGTTTTTGTAATACGTAAAAACGTGTTTTTAACGGTATACATTAAACTTTTAAACCGTTCATGGGAATGTAGCGTATAATATACCGTTGGAAAGCTTATGAATAGGAGCAACTTTCTCATGTAGACACTTGTTACAAATTCGTTGCCATTTGAGAGTAGTTTTAAAAATGGTGAAAACAACATTGGTTTTCCTTTTTTTACATGTAATTGAAGAGCGGACGTCTCGCACTAGAGATCTTGAACTGCACCGGGAGGAGCACGTGAACTTCTTGCAACAACCCTTTTAGGCTTTTAGGTTTTTATTCTTTTTATTCTCATCTGGAACGCATCCAGTGTAGTTGTTGAACTGCTCGATGTTTTCACGTTGAACTTCTGTCATGTATTTAGTTCGTAATTCCTCACCCATTCATCCGAGTTGCACAAATGATACACCTTTGGAAGCCAGTTGAAAAGATGCAATTTTTTCTAATACGGTTAAAATTTTGTTTCGAACAACAACACACTTCATGTAGTAGTTGAACCGCTGGTTGTTTTCACTTTGAACTTCTCTCTGCTTTTTAACCCATAACTCCTAAAACACTCATTAAAAATTAAGCAAAACTTTTATATCATAGGTTTTAATATACTTTGAACTTCTTTGCTTTTTTAATTTGAACTTCACATTTTCATTTTTGAGTAAAGAATTGTTATTGATGTTTAAATAAACATGGAATTTGACTCTTTTTTATAATTTGAACTTCATGGTTTATTCTTTAATAATATAGGATATTTGAGTTTCTTAAAAAGGTAAAATCCTAGATTTTTTAATAAACATCGAACCACTTCGTTATTTTAGTTTAAACTTCTAGTTTTTTTAAAAAAAGGGAAGAATCTATTAAAAAAATTAGTCGTTCCTTCATTGTAATTTGAACTTCTTTGTTTTGTTCTTTAGTAACGAGAACGTTGAACTTCAGGTTTATTTTAATTTGAACTTCTAAGTTGTATTCTTAGAAAAAAATAGGTTTTTATATAAGCATCAAACACATTTAAAAAAATAAACTTCATACTTTTATTTTTCCTAGAAATGGAAAGAATTTTGTCACGCTTGTTTCTTTCTTGTGTATAAACAACGAACTACTCTTTTATTTTAAATTGAACTTCTTGCTTTATTCTTTAATAATGGAAGAAATCTGAGTTTTGTTTATAACATCGAAGCATTTAGTTATTTTAATTTGAATTCTAGGTTTCTTTAGAAACGGAGAAAATCTAGGTTTTCCATTATCATCGAACTACTTTGTTTTTTTATTTGAACTTCTTGGTTTTATTGTTTAGTACCCAAAAAAATCTGAGTTTTTATTGTAAACATCAAATGCTCCATTTTTCTAATTTGAACTTTCATTTTTCTCTAGTAAATATAGAACCGCTTTCTTTTTTTTAGAACTGAGGAAAATCCTTATTTCATATAAATTTTGAACTACTCCATTTTTTATTTGAACTTCTTGGTTTAATTTTATTAGCGATTAAAATCTAAGGGTTTAGTAAAAATTGAACCGCTCCGTTATTTTAATTTGTACTTATACGTTTTTAAGGTGTGTTGTGAGTAAAATTCCAAACTTCGGCGGTCGGTGTATTTGAACTTATGCGATATTTGAAAAAAAAATAGAGCTAATTTGGGCAATTTTTTGTTGTTGTGAAAATGCCTTGATTTTGTATGTGAGATTTTTAAGGCAAAGGTCAAGGACGTCTCTGACTTTTTCTAAGTTGAACATCCGTAATAAAAAATTGCTATTTTCTAGTATGTTGTCTGCTGGTCATCTTCGAACTTCTATGCATTTAAATTTGGTTGGAGCTAGAGACTAGTACATAAGCAAAGAAAGGGTACAGTGCAAAATACTACAAAATATTGCAATAATACAAAAGTACATGTACAAGTACTGTACTAGTCTAGCAAAACCCTAGCCGCCGTCGCCAAGAGAGCCAACTATCCGGTGCCGTTTTCCGGCGGCTCTCCTCCGCCAGCGACCTCTTGGTCGTCGGTCGTGAGGGGGGTCGCCGGATCCCGCGCGTGCGGATCATTTTTGCTTTAGGTTTAGAGCCCTAATAGCTTAGGTTTTTGGATCGTCCAACGTCTTGGCTTCGGCGGCGGCGACGGCGATGCTGAATAAAGTAGCTCCAGATTCTTCTCCGGCAAGGCGATCGTCTCTATGGTCGGTGATGGATTTGGGAACCAGTATGTTCAAGCGGGGATATCATGGCGGCGACGGCATCGTTGTGGTGGAGTTGTGTCCTCGGGCTCCGCAGTTGTGACGGCGTCTGCTCCAGCATCGGCGCGGAGCTTGGGAGGTAGTTCAGGAGCGGATGCAGATTGTGGTCTGCATCGACGACATCTGGAAGATGGAACGTGTGCTGGGTTCGTGGTTGATGGATGGCAGGTATGTTTTCCTACTTCGGCGTCTTGGTCTTGGCGGGTTATCAGATCTGGAGTTCGATGGCGTGTCCGGGGTGTTGCCCCGGTATGATTCGTTCAATGGCAATGGCTTCATCTTAGGTGAGCCACCTTGCAGGTCCGCAAAGCTGCATATCAGCGATAGAGCCGTGTTGAGCTCGGGTGAGGAGGTGATCCGTCACTTTTTTCTTTGGTTGCTGCTGTGGTGGTGCCAGAGGCAGGTGACGGACGTTGGTGTCAAGCTTAGCAATGTCCTGCTATCTTTTCAGTTTTGTCATGCGGGTCTTTACGTGACTTGTAATTTGATCTTTATGATATGAATGAGACACATATTACTATGAAAAAAAATTCGTGCATGTAGAAAGATGTTTTGCACAGAGCCAATGGTTTGCTCTTTTTCACGGTCCGTGTGGGCGCTCAGGTCAACATGGCCTGATGGCTATGTAGTGTTGTGGTGGCCCGCATCAGATAAGGAGCATGTTTTTTTAGAGCGGAGGCATCTAGCCTGTACACAGCCGTGCTGGCCATGGGGAGCAATCTACTTGTACACAGCCGTGCCGGCCATTGCGAGCTCACTCATGGCAGTGGGGTGCATGAGCCGCCACACGCACGAGTAGCTGCGGCGGAGGACGCATCTTTCTCGCCAGCGCACTGCGACCTACACCACAATCGGATGGGATGACACCTCCACGCGATTGAGGTCTGGGTAGACGCACGGCGGGAGGAGCTGCTCCAGTGGAATAGCAGTTCAGGCGTCTTGGGTGGTGGCACATGCGCAGGGGAAGCCTTGGCTCACGGACGGAGATGAGCGGTGGCGGCGGGTGGGGAACATTGTTGGGTGTTGTGGGCGAGAGCAAGGAGAGAGGGAGAGGCGAGCTCAACGATGGTGGAGGGGACGGGAGCAGCTATTCCAGGGACGAGCCCTCCTCGAGAAGGTCGAGTTGGCCCTCGCGAGAAGGTCAATTAGTGGTGCTCGACGGTGGCCGAAGCCGCACGGCGGGGCTGCTTGCGAAGATCCAGGGGAAGGGAGCGACAGAGGAGGTGGAAGTCCAGATCAAGGTGGCAGCGCCGTTCACCATGGGGATTGATTGTGATGTATACCGGCTCGCTGGGGGAGGGAGGTTGAAGCGCGGATGTCGTCCAGGAGATGCGGGGTGGTGGAATGCGGCGGGCGAGCACGCCATTAGCGCGCAAGCTCGGGGCGGTGGGACACACGAGCTCTGGAACGACGATGGCTGCGCGCGAGCTCTGGAACAGCGGCGCGCTGGTTCGGGAATGACGGGCGGAGCGCGCGAGCTTCATAACGGCGGCGTACTGGATCGGGAATGGCGGTGGTGCACGGGGGATCGTGAACGGTGACACGCTGGATCGGGAATGGCGGTGGTGCGCAGGGGATAGGGAACGGCGGCGTGCTGGATCGGGAAACGGTGGCGGTGCACGCGGAATCAGGAACGGTGGTGCACCGGATCAGGAACGGCAGCGGTGAGCGTGGGATCCAGAACGAAATCGGGTCTAGCTTGTAGAAGGTTGGGGAACTGTGTAGCTTTTTTTCTGGTTTCTGGATCTCGGGAACACCTCGTCGCTCCTATATAGAGCCGTGATCAGAATAACTATTCTGATCCTGGGATCAGAATAGTGCTACTCTATATATATACCTCACCGGACTTTGTTAATTGAAGAACATTTTCTTCGCCATCATTGTTTGTGTGTCCTTCGTCTCTTGGTTCTTTCTCAATTCCCTCACCGGAATCGTTTAGATATTGTGAGCCGTCATCTGCAGGTTCATTCTCTTGGTTTCAGGAGGAGCATATCATGTCGAACATGATATCCTCTTGATCATGGTCGTCTCTGCCGCTATCGTCCATAGCTTAACTAATCCAGAAGAAAGATAAAACAATTTAGTATTCAAATTAGAATGCATTCAATAAGCAAAAACTGAATCATAGTAGTCAGCCGTCGAAGAGGTTCGATCTGAGGGGCGAGGGATGGCGAGGAGGATTAACTTTTTTTAGCAAGATCATCATATAATATCAATAATACATCACGAATAATCCAGTTAATGCATCATCGAATATTATCGAATATTATCACTAATACATCTCGTATATTATCATATAATATCACTAATATAGATCGAATATTATCGAATAATCCAGTTGACTCGTGGTTCCTGAGGCGCGGGCGGTGGACACCCAAAGAGAAGGAACCATCATAGGATCATAGCTCGGGTGAGATCCCTGAAGAACCTGCCAGGTATTGGAGAACCTGACGTCCAACGCAACCATGTAGCGATGGACGTGCTCGTCCTCCTCCCTGACACGGTGACGTACCACCTCCTTGGGGGCCGGCTGCCTTCGCACCGATAGTGGCCCACGCGACCGCCACCAAAGAAGCTCCGGGTCGACGACGAGACCCCGATTCCTCACCAAGCTGCATGCCCCAGAAGGTAGCACCTCCCAGTGCCAGCCCGACGGAGCCCAATCCCGGACATGGCTCATCTCAAACTGGTTGTCACCGCCGAGTCGACGACGAGGATGCGGGCCGGGCATTGTCGACGTCGAGAACAAATTCTTATGTAAACAAATTCCAATGCAATAATTATCATTTTATTATGCTGCTCATATTTAATAAACTTTTACAACTCATTACAAAAGTACAAATTACATTAAAAAAGGAATCTAACATTTCTATTCATCCATTTAACATCCATCTATCTAACATTTCTATTCATCCATCATTCTGACATACATCAATATAACATCTATCCATCTACATATCCATCTAACATTCATCTACACACAAAAATACATAAATCCATCTAACAGTCATCTACACACAAAAATACATCCATCTACACAAAAAAATCCATCTAACATTCATCTACACACAAAAATCCATCTAACATGCATCCATGTAACAGTGAAGCAGCTGCGGCGGTGGCCGGTAACCGGAGCAGAGCAGAGCAGCCACCGGCGGCATGCGGGACTAGACCAGAGAGGGAGAGGAGGTGGGTATACCTAAAGGGCGATCGACGACGGCGAGCGACCGGCCACGCGGCGAGGAAGTCGACGACGGCACCGGAGGCGTGGATGACCACCAGACCGGAGCGGAGCGGATCAGGCGACTGCGACAACGGGTCAGGTGTGGACGACCACTGGACCGGAGCGGACCAGGGCAGCCTGGCGGCGTGGGTGTTTCTGTCTCCGGGGCGGTGGCTGGCCCCATAAACGCTAAGTCCCAGTTATATAGCATTGACCTTTAGTCCCGGTTGCAGCCACAAACCGGGACTAAAGGTCCTTTAGTCCCGGTGCGTGGCTGGAACCGGGACTAAAGGTACAACCTTTAGTCCCGGTGATAACCCACAAGTATAGGGGATCGTTTGTAGCCTTCTTCGATAAATAAGAGTGTCGAACCCAACGAGGAGCTAAAGGTAGAACAAATATTCCCTCAAGTTCTATCGACCACCGATACAACTCTACGCACGCTTAACGTTTGCTTTACCTAGAACAAGAATAAAACTAGAAGTACTTTATAGGTGTAGATAGGTTTGCAAGATAATAAAGAACGTGAAAATAAGAATTAGGTGTTGTTCTAATAAAAGTACAATTAAATTAGTAAAATGAGTGTGGATTAGTGGTGGTAGGATTTGCGGAATTGTCCCTTAGCAATTGACTACGTTGCTAGACCGATAGCAAGTTTTTATGTGGGAGAGGCCACTGCTAGCATGTCGTCCCTTACTTGGAATTCTATGCACTTATGATTGGAACTATTAGCAAGCATCTTCAACTACTAACGTTCATTAACGTAAAACACCCAACCATAGCATTAAGATATATATTGGTCCCCCTTCAATCCCGTACGTATCAATTTCTATGTTTAGGCTGAAGCTGCTGTCACCCTTGCCCTCCAATGCATAGTCCTATCAACATACTACCAACCCTATGGTGTGATCCACACGCGCGCTCATATGATGGGCACCAAAGGACAGAAACATAACCACAAGCAAATCAAACCAACCATAGCAATTCACCAATTATCGATAGGACAACAAAAATCTACTCAGACATCATAGGATGGCAACATATCATTGGATAATAGTATGAAGCATAAAGAACCATGTTCAAGTAGAGGGTACAGTGGGTTGCGGGAGAGTGGACTACTGAATATAGATAGGGGAAGGTGATCGAGTTGTTGGTGAAGATGATGGAGTTGTTGGAGCCGTCACACGATGATTGCCCCGGCGGCGTTCCGGCGCCACCGGGAGAGAGGGGGAGAGAGCCCCCCTCCTTCTTCTTCTTCCTTGGCCTCCCCCGTAGATGGGAGGAGGGTTCCCCCTCTGGTCCATGGCCTCCATGGCGGCGGAGGGGCGGGAGCCCCTCCGAGATTGGGTCTGTCTCTCTGTTCTCTTCTGTTTCGCGTTCCTTTTTTCTGGCCCTCCACCGTTTCTTAAATTCCAGGAGATCCGTAACTCCGATTGCGCTGAAATTTTTACACAACTTTTTTCCATAAATTATCTTTCTTGCGCTCGTAGAAGGGTGCCAACCGACTTACGGGGAGGGCACAAGACACCTGGGCGTGCCAGGGGGTGCCCGGCATGCCCTGGTGGGTTGTGGAGGCCGTGGGCCTTCGTTAGCGTTGATTCCACATCCCAAAAATCATAAATATTCCAAAATAATTCTCCTTAAATTTTTATCGCGTTTGGACTTCGTTTGATATGGATATTCTGCGAAACAAAAAACATGCAACAAACAGGAACTGGCACTAGGCAACGGATCAATAGGTTAGTCCAATAATTCATATAAAATGTTGCCAAAATATGTGAAAGTTGTATAATATTGGCATGAAACAATCAAAAATTACAGATACGACGGAGACGTATCAGCATCCCCAAGCTT
Organism: Thinopyrum elongatum; assembly: GCA_011799875.1. NCBI lineage: Eukaryota > Viridiplantae > Streptophyta > Magnoliopsida > Poales > Poaceae > Thinopyrum > Thinopyrum elongatum. Next base: position 395,973,386 of record CM022301.1, on the reverse strand, counting down.
AATTCCTGCTCGTCCTCGAGTAGGTAAATGATAAAAAAGATAATTTTTGATGTGGAATGCTACCAAGCATAATCTTGATCATATATCTAATCATGGCACGAATATTAAGACACGAGTGATTCAAAGCAATAGTCTATAATTTGACATAAAGACATTAATACTCAGGCATCCCAATGAATAATCATGTCTTTCAAAATATCAACGCTAAAGAAAGCTATCCCTACAAAATCATATAGTCTTGTCATGCTCTATCTTCTCGACACAAAGTATTTATCATGCACAACCCCGATGACAAGCCGAGCAATTGGTTCATACTTTTTAACGCGCTTCATCTTTTTCAACCCTCATACAATACATGAGCGCAAGCCATGGATATAGCACTATGGGTGGAATAGAGTATGATGATAGTGGTAAATATAGAGAAGACAAAAAGTAAGAAAGTCTCACATCAATGCGGCTGACCAACGGGCTATGGAGATGCCCATCAATTGATATCAATGCGAGGAGTAGGGATTGCCATGCAACGAATGCACTAAGAGCTATAAGTGTATGAAAGCTCAATATGAAAACTAAGTGGGTGTGCATCTAACTCTATAATGAAAAATTCCCACTAGTATATGAAAGTGACAACATAGGAGACTCTCTATATGAAAAACATGCTGCTACTTTGAAGCACAAGTGTGGAACTAGCATGCCCCTTCTCTCTTTGTTTTTTTCTTTTCTTATTTTTCTTCTTTTTCTTCTTTTTCTTTTTTTTCCTTTTTATCTTTTTTCTGTCTCATTGTCCGGAGTCTCATCCCGATTTGTGGGGGAATCATAGTCTCCATCATCCTTTCCTCACTGGGGCAATGCTCTAATAATGAAAATTGATGATCATCACACTTCTATTTACTTACAACTCAAAAGAAATAAAAATTACAACTCGATACCTATAACAAAATATGACTCTATATGAATGCCTCTGGCAGTGTACCAGGATGTGCAATGAACTAGCATAACAACGATATCAAAAAATGGACAAGCCATGGAAATATCATGCAAGCTATCTTACGATCATGCAAAGCAATATGACAATGAATGCTCAAGTCATCAAAATAGAAGTGTTGGAAGTTGCATGGCAATATATCTCGGAATGGCTATGGAAGGGCCATAATAGGTAGGTATTGTGGCTGTTTTGAGGAAGATATAATAAGGCTTATGTGTGATAGAGCGTATCATATCACGGGGTTTGGATGTACTGGCGAAGTTTGCACCGACTCTCGAGGTGAGAAAGGGCAATGCACGGTACCATAGAGGCTAGCAAATTGCGGAAAGGTAAGAGTGCGTATAATCCATGGACTCACATTAGTCATAAAGAACTCAAATACTTATTGCAAAAGTTTATTAGCCCTCGAAGCAAAGTACTACTACGCATGCCCCTAGGGGGATAGATTGGTAGGAAAAGACCATCGCTCGTCCCCGACCGCCACTCATAAGGAAGACAATCAATAATAAATCATGCTCCAACTTCATAGCATAACGAGAGACTATATGTGCATGCTTCGGGAATCACAAACCTTAACACCAATATTCTTACTAACCACAACCGTTTACTAGTACCTCCCACATATTCCATCTCTATATCGCAAAACTATTGCAAGGAATCAAACACATCATATTCAGTGATCCACAAGTTTTATGTAGGATTTTATGACCAACCATGCAAATGACCAATTCTTGTTGACTCTCTAAATAGATATAAGTGAAGCATGAGAGTTTAATTCTTTCTACAAAAGATCATGCTCTAATAAGTATAAGTGAAGCAAAAGAGCATTCTACAAATAATGGTTTTCTATGTGAAGAGAAACAGGCAATCTAAACTTCAAATGATATAAGTGAAGCACATGAAGCATTCTATAATGCCATACTCAAAAGATATAAGTGAAGTGCAATGAGCATTCTAAAAATCAACCATGGACTATCTCATACTAGCATGGTGCATAAAAGAAAAGTAAAAACTAAACACAAAAGACGCTCCAAGATTTGCACATATCACATGAACGAAACAAAGATGAAAACATACCGATACTTGTTGAAGAAAGATGGGATGCCTTCTGGGGCATCCCCAAGCTTAGACGCTTGAGTCTCCTTGTATATTTACTTGGGGTGCCATGGGCATCCCCAAGCTTGAACTCTTGCCTCTCCTCCTTCTCCTCATATCGACATCTCCTCGATCTTTAATCACTTCATCCACACAAAACTCAACAGAATGCGCTGTAAGATCTGTTAGTATAATAAATCAAATCACTACTTTAAGTATTGTTGAAAACCAATTCATATTTTGTTTTTGCATTGTATATACTGTATTATAACTTTTCCATGGCTTATACCACAAATAGAATCGATAGTTTCATAAAAAAAAGCAAAACAATGCATCAAAAACATAATCTATCTTAAACAGGACAGTCTGTAGCAATCTGAACATCTATCATACTTCTGTAACTCGAAAAATTCTGAAATCTTAGGAAAAAAATAGCAATATTGTGCAAAAAGTTTCAGAAACTTTTGACGTTCCAGTAAAAAATGTAAAATCGCGCACTATAGCCAAAGTTTCTATTTTTACACCGCACATAACAACAAGCAATCTAATCATCCTAAAGGTAAATCTTGGCACATTATTTTTATAATACAATGGATTTGTACAAGGGGATGATTATTTTTGTTGAAAAGTTTCTGTAATTAAGATTCACAAATTTTCCATGGGCATGAACAAAGTTCAAGGCTAGCTCCCACTTTGACAATGCTCATCCCTCTCACTTTCACTTTTCCTTTTGTGAAGTTTTAAGTTCCCCTCTATATTTGTGTTTTTAAACTTTATAAAAGCACACAACAAAATAAAATTACTCTATAAAACTTCCGGGTTGTCTCCCTGACAGCGCTTTCTTTAAATCCATTAAGTTAGGCATAAAGTGCTCAAGTAATGGATCCACCCGGATCCCAAGGTATATCAAAGCCAATTTTAATTAACAATGATTTGGCATTTAGTAGTGAACACAAAGCAACATAAATCATGTAATGACGAAGTCTAACTCTCTTCCTATGCATCGGCATACCATAAAAGAACAATTCATGCACATCAAGTAAAGGCCAGTACACAGCATAAGCAGTTTCTTGCAATTTTATCGTGTTGGAAACATAGAGAGGTGGAGATATAGTTCCTCTCCCATAATAATTGCAAGTAGGAGCAGCAAGCACATGCATATTATATTCATCAAAATTATCATGTGCCACGGTAAAAGGCAACCCATCAATATAATCCTTAATAAGCGCAAACTTCTCCGATATAGTGTAGTTTGGAGAATTCAAAAAGATAATAGGACTATCACGTGTGGGTGCAATAGCAACAATTTCATTCTTAACATAAGGAACTATAGCAAATTCATCTCCATAAGCATAATTCATATTGGCATCTTGGCCACAAGCATAGCAAACATCAATTTCATCAAAAAGGGATATTTCAAAAGAATCAACGGAATCATAGCAATTATCATAGCATTCATCCTTCGGTAAGAACGAAGGGACATTAAACAATTGTAACACCCCATGTAGTTAACCACAGTGATCACCCTTAGTTAATGCCATGTCAGCAAGCTTAACAGAGCCTAGTCATCATTTGCATCACGTTGCATTTCAAACTCATAATTCAAACTTCAATTTAACTTAAAGTGAAAATAAAAGTTGTTCCAAATTGGAAACTAAAATGTTCGGGTCGTGCCAGATAATGCATAGGTGATTATGGTGGTGAAACCAAACTTTTATGAAATGCTTAAATGCACTAAAATGATTTAAATAGTAGCAAACCTACTTATTTAAATGCCTTTATTAATTAATAAAATATCAAACTAAATTATTTGGGGACTAGACTTTTTGTGACAGTGGACTAAATTGAAATACTAAATTAGATGCTAAGTATATATTTTACTATAACTAAAATAAAATGTAACTAAAATAAAACAGGAAAGAATAAATAAAAAGAGAAGAAATGAAACAGAAAAAATAAAATAAAAAACAGAAAACCCCCTGGCCAACTGGACCACGACCCAGCCGGCCTCCCCACCAGCCCATCCGCGCCCCTGGCCTATATGGCCTGCTGGCACCGAAACCCTAGCCCGTCGCCCCACTACCCCCCCCCCCACTCGTTCACTCTCTTCCCCTCCCCCCGATCCAGATCGGGATCGGGCCGACGCCGCCCCGCGCACGACCAGTCACCGTCGCTCGCCTACGCCACCGCCACCTCGCCGGACTGCCTCCTCGCTTCCTCGTCCTCCTCCCCGAGTCGCCTCACCAAGCCTCGCCGGCGTATCCCTGCAACGGGGGTGAGAACCCCTCTCTCTCGCTCGTCCCGAGCGCACCGCGCTGGCGCACGTGCTCGCCGCGTCTATACGCCCCGCCCGCCGCGCTCGCTTGCTGCTCGCTGTGTCCCACTCAGCGCACCCCGCGCCGGCCGCGTGCACACCCCGCGCGTGCCCACCCGTGGCCGCGCACCTCCGCAGCCGCGCGCCTCGCTTGCGCCACGCCGCGACCTCGCCACACCGTGGCCACGCCGTCGCCACTGCACCGCTCCGACCCCACCACCAAGCGCTCACCGCGCGCACCCGCAGCCCTGGGCCTCTCCTTGCGCTCGCCCACACCCCGCGTCGCTGCGCCCCTGCCCGCACTGCTCGGCACCGCGCCGCCTCTGCCTTCTGCTGCTGCGCCGGCCTCGCTCGCCCGCGTCGCCGCTGCTGCTGCCCTGTCGCTGCCCATTGCCGCCACACTGCTCCGCCCCACGTCGACGACGCGCACGCAATGCCGCCCCGCGTTCCCCCTCGCCACCACTCTCACGCGGCCGTGCTCGCCCCACGCCTGGGCCTGCCGCATCGCTGGCGCCGTTCCCGGCCGACCTCGCTGCGGCCCCGGTCGTCGCCCGGCACTGGCACCCGCATCGTTGGCCTGGGCAAGCGCGCAATCGGACTGGCGCCCGCGTGCCCGTACCCGCGTGCCCGCTATGGTCCCCTGGGCCTATGACATGTGGGGCCCAGCCCCAGAAACTAAAATAAAAATAATAGAAAAATATGATTAATAATTAAATTAATTAATTAATTAACTAAGTTAATTGACTTAATTAACTTAATCTAATTAATCTGTTAATTAAACTAATTAACTTGGTTAATTAGTTAACAGTCGATGACGAACGGGACCCACACGTTAGTTGACCCAGTCAAACGCACTATTGACTGCTGACATCATGCTGACATCACGCTGACATCATAATTACATTTTATAATTAATTTAATTCTGTTAATTATAAAATTTGATTTAAAGCTTTAGAAAATCATATAAAATGATCCGTAGCTCGGATGAAAATACTTTGTACATGAAAATTGATCAAAACGACGAGACGAATCCGAATACGTGGCCCGTTCATCTGGCAGATGCCCCTAGCTACCTGAACATGGAACTTTTAGACTGATTTCGATAAATGAATAGTTCTCAACTTTAATAAAATAAATCCAAATAAATTCCTAAATTGACTAAATCATTTAGTTAGGCAGTAGAACACCTCTGCATATCATTTAGGCATGTCATACGTATTGTTTGCATTTATTCCGTCACTTTATTGTTTCTTTCCCCCTCCTCTCTTGATAGACACCGAGACCGACGCCGACGCAGCAGAGTACGACTACGCTCCGGACAAGCAGCCTTCCGACGACGCCTCCTCCTTGCCAGAGCAACCAGGCAAGCCCCCCCCTTGAGCATCCCGATATCGCCCATTCAATTTTCTCCTGCTTGCATTAGATTTTGCTACTGTTACTGTTTGCTCCTATTATGATGCATAGCCTGCTTTTGTAACCTGCTTATTGTTACCTTACCTGCCTTTTTTAACTGCTTAGTATAGGTTGGTAATGAACCATCAGTGACCCCCCATCACTTTACCCTTGTTGCCTCTGCTTCATCATCGACTACTCGATCGACATGATCAACGACCAGAGACTGACACATCACCTCACCCCCCTTAGTTGTACGACTCTGCATAGTTACTATCGAGTGCCAAGGGTGATACCTCGTAACGCACTCCAGATGATAACTCTGTAGTATAGCTGTTCGGTCATGGTCATCGAGGGTGATTCCTCCTTCACCACTTCCGATACGACTCTGTCGTGTAACCCCCTCAAGTGTGAACCTCGAGGGTGATGCCTCCTACGTTCACCTTGATGATTTCATCAGGTGGAATCCTTCGAGGGTGATTCCTCGGGTTTCCCCCTTGATGTTATGACCACACGGTTACTTTGATCTTTGTCACAGGTGGGTCGACCCTGAGGGGTACCCGCAGGGAGATCTATGATGTCGGGCTTGCCCGGAAGGGCGCCCGAGTGTGATATTGTGGTGGAGCTTCAGAAACTCTGATTGTCTCCGCCTGTTATTAAATGAGCCTATTGGATTTGGGTATTTGATCTGAGGGGGTCGACGTGCCCTATACGCACTACCACCATGCGAGATAATGGTTTATGGGGCCCTCTACGTCGTACGTTTCTCCCGAAAGCTCTTTAGACGTCACGATTCACCGTGCGGGCTGATCGCCGGGAATGGGCTGGATACTGCACTGACGAGTTCAGTGTCGCGCCTGCACCCCGGCCAGCCACACAACGCGCAGGGTGCCCAGGGCGATGGCCCAATACCTCTGAGTGCATAGGTTAGTCCGGCATGCTGACCTCTCTGCTGAGCCTAGGTAGGGAGCTGCTTCGTGTTGATCTCCCGAGGCCGGGCATTACCCAGCAAGTGTGTTCGGCCAGAGGTGATCGAGCATGTTGGGTAACAGTAGTGCACCCCTGTAGGGAAGAAAACATCTATTGATAGCCGGTCCTACGGTAAAGGACGCTCAGTTTGGTATCCCGATCTATTACTTGAACTGGATACATGTTTAACTAATTGAAGCTTCGGGATCGCTTTCTCGCGGGGAGTCGAGGAAGGATCTCTAGGCTTTGCCTCAACATCCTTGCTTAATAAAAATGCTTTTCTGTACTCTTCTAATTGCTGCAAGATGGTGGCTTCGTGAAGATGCTAGTCTTCGATAGGACTAGGTCTTTTCTCTATTCTGGCATTTCTGCAGCCTAGTCCATATATACAGCCTTTCTTTGATAATGTTGCATATGTAGTGTAGATCCTTGCTTGCTGAGTACTTCGGATGAGTACTCACGGTTTCTTTGCTACCTCTTTTCCCCCATACCCCTTTTGATGTTACCTCAGACGATGGAGCCCATGAGCCAGATGTCCTCACATGAGCTTACTACCAGGAGGGTCCAGACGACACGTACTACTGGATCAAGCCAACTGACCAGGAGTAGGATCGGAGGCCCCAGGCAGGAGGCCTACGCCTTTCGATCTAGAGTCGTTGTTTGTGCTAGCCTTCTTAAGGCAAAACTTGTCTAACTATGTCTGTACCCAGATATTATTTGTATGACTGACTTATGTATTCGGATCTTCGTGATCCCTGGTCTGTAATATTGTGGATCTCCGTTTATTTGTGTTAGAGTTGTGTTGTGATATCTTCCCGTGAGTCCCTGTGCTTGATCGTGCATGTTTGCGTGTATGATTAGTTCACGATTGAATCGGGGGCATCACAAGTTGGTATCAGAGCCGACTGCCTGTAGGAAGCCCCCTTCCAATTCCTTGGCCGAAATTGAGTTTAGACATCGAAATACTAATTTACTAACTTGGCTGTGTGGCTTATGGGCCCACGTCGCCAACTGGGTGGTATTAGGATCTTTTATTCCTTGTCTATACTCTGGGACTCTGATCTCTCTTCTTTTTGGGTTAAATGAATTTTACTAACGCTGACACTTAGGATCTCGTAAATCTCGTCTACCCGGAGAGCTGGATATCTGTGCTTACTTCCTTACCATTGATCTGATTAGTCTGATAATCATTTTCCTTTCCATTGTTTTGTTTAACCTTTCTCTTCGAGTTGTACTATACTTCTCATTGTCATATGACAATCCTGAATTTCCTCTGTTTCAGATGGATCATTTGTTTCCACCATGTCCTACGACACAGCTTGTGCTTCGCACTTGGGCTCGTGATGCCCCTGGTTTTCCAGCTGTCCTGATCGCCCTCCTGACCATACTAGGCTACCGCTGGTACCCCGAGTACATGGTCTACGAGGATTACCGCGAGTTCAACCAGGAGCAGTACCATGCTGATGTTCGTATCTATGATCAGCATGATGACTCAGACACTGAGTTGCACATTTTTCACGGTATCGGCGTGATGATTGAGATGGCAGTCCATGATGCCGCCTACTCTGCTGTCGCATGTCTCCGAGGAGAGTTCAGCAGTATCTTGGATGCCTCTGAGTTCCGATACATTCCGTATGCCCCTACTGGAGATGCTACTGGATACTACACAACTATCTGTGCCCCATACGAGCGTCGTCGATACGACCCGCATGTTCTGATTCAGTGCACTCAGGCTCTGGATCGCACTGTTCGGGCGCTTGCCGTCGAGTTGTTTGCCACTCGAGCACGTCTCTACGATGCTATGACACAGTTGCTACCAGCTGTTCATGGAGGGATACATCCAGAGTACATCCTTTACCCACGAAGGACTCAGATGTATGCTGGTATTGATTGGCCTGCTGTTGGAGGTCACACACCTGCACGTGGACCTCTTCTTCCAGCTCGAGACCGGATTCTGCATCAGAGTGCACATGGAGTGCAAGATCCTTCTGCGACGAACATTCGTCGTCCGCACTCGCAGTTACCCCATTTCAGTGGTTTTCTCTGACGTTGATGTTGCCTTTGCTATGTCTCATTGTGTACTTCCTTACCGCGTGCCTGCGCGCCGCCTAGCATCTCTAGTTTTTAAATTTGTGCTATTATACTGTCCGCATGTACCGACTCTGTGTATGGATCTGTATGTCTTAATTGACTACTGTTAAGTATCTGTTGCACTGCTTAATTGTTGTCGAGTTACATCATGCTTGTCGCTAAACACTCGCAATTGCTTTTACTAAACTACCCCTGTTGAAACTTAGCAGGATGGTTAGACCAGGTGGTCGTGGTCGTGGCCCTGAACATCCACCACCGCCAGATTATATGGCAACTATGATGCAACAATTCGAGCTCAACCGCCAGTTCATGACTGGGATTATGGCTCAGTTCCCGCATCAGAACAACTAGAAACAGAACCCTGCTGCAATAACTCTGTCGGAATTTGTGCATCTTAACCCAACTCAGTTCCGCAACTCTGATAAGCCACTGGATGCTGATGACTGGATTCGCGACATTACACATGAGATGGAGTCTGCAAATGTCTCCCCTGCCAACTTTGTCACCTTCGCATCCTTTTTCTTAAATGGTCCCGCTGCTCAATGGTGGGACACACACAAGCGTACACTGCCTGCTGGAACAGTCGTTACCTGGCCTGAGTTCCAGGCTGCCTTTCATGCCCTTTATATTCCTCAAGGAATCATGGACCGTATGAAAACCTAGTTCCGCAACCTCACTCAGGGCAACAAGATTGTCGAAGCCTATCAGCGGGAATTCGTTGACCTGTCCCGCTATGCTGAAGAAGACATCGCCACGGATGCCCGTAGACAAGAGAAGTTTCATAATGAACTCCACCCAGACGTCGAGCTTGCACTTGCTGCTCAAGACTTCAACGACTTTGCTACTCTTGTGAACAAGGCTATTCTGGTTGAGACCGCTCAGATGAAGCATAAGGACTCGCAGAAGTGCTATGATGATGTTGGCTCATCTTCGGGCTCAGCACAAAAGCGTCGAGTCTGGATTCCCAACAACGTGTTCCGTCCAGCTGCCCCTGCGCCAAAGAACAACTATGCTGCACCATGTCTGCGTCCTCCACCATCGAGGCAGCCAAGAGCTCAAGCTGCTCCACCCAATGCTCCTCTTCGTCTTGAAGATGGTCTATGCTTCAAGTGCCGCAAATCAGGTCGCCTTGCTCAGGACTGCCGCCAGACTCAGAATCAGTTGGCTTTCCCTCGTGCTGGCCGTGGCAATGGTCGTGGCAACAATCAGGCCCGCAACTATAATACTGGGTCTGCTGCTCATAGTCGTGGACACGCTTACAACATTGATATTGAAGAAGTCCAGGATCAACCTGCTACTGTGATGGGTACCCTTCTCGTTAACTCAGTACCCGCTTCTATATTATTTGATTCAGGAGCATCGCATAGCATTTGCATTATCGCATGCCATTGCATTTTGGAAGATGAACATGCCAGTAGTTATCCGCACCCCTGGAGGCCAGTGTCAAACCACTATGATGGCACACAATGTCCCCGTTGAAATTAAAGGATTGGAATTCCTTGTTTCGCCCATTATCCTGAAGTCTTCCACCATAGACCTCATCCTCGGAATGGATTGGTTGAAAGCTCACATTGCTTCGATCAATGGTGCCACAAAAGTCGTCCAACTTCTTCACCCCTCCGACGAGATAGTGAACTACACCGCCCGAATTACTCGGAATGCTGAAGCTCAGATATATGCTCTGAATGCTTTGAACGCCTCACCTCTGGCGGGAATCAAGAATGTTCCTGTCGTTTGAGATTTTTCGGACGTCTTTCCGGAAGAACTTCCAGGAATAGCCCCATTTAGAGCTGTCGAGTTTGTCATTGACTTGAAGCCTAGCACTACCCCTATTGTGAAGCGTCCTTATAAGATGCCTCCGCACCACCTTCTCGAGTTTAAGGAAGAAATCGACAAGTCAGTTAAGAAAGGTTTCATCTGCCCCAGTTCCTCTGCTTGGGGAGCACCTTTACTCTTCATTAAGAAGAAGGATGGAACTAACTGATTGGTTCAGGATTACCGGCTCATTAACCAAGCCACAATCCAGAATAAATACCCACTGCCCCGGATTAATGATCTTTATGATCAGCTTGCTGGATCCTCTGTCTTCTCGAAACTCGACTTGAGGTTGGGTTATCATCAGGTCCGTGTTCGCGAAGAGGATATTCTGAAGACTGCCTTTGTTACTTGATATGGCTCTTATGAGTACACCGTTATGTCTTTTGGCTTAACAAATGCTCCAGCAACCTTCTCCCGGTTGATGAACTATATCTTCATGGATTACCTCGACAAATTCGTCGTGGTTTATTTAGATGATATCCTCATATATTCCAAGAATGAAGAGGAACACGCTGAACATCTTCGGCTTGTGTTGGAGAAGCTAGGAGAACACCAGCTTTACGCCAAGTACTCTAAGTGTGAATTCTGGTTATCTGAAGTGACCTTCCTTGGTCATGTGATTTCCAAGAATGGTATTGCTGTTAACCCCGAGCGAGTACAGGCTATTCTTGACTGGACTCCCCCAAAGAATGTTAAGCAAGTCAGGAGTTTTCTCGGACTCGCTAGTTATTGCCGTTGATTCGTCGAGAACTTCTCAAAGATTGCGAAGCCGCTGACTGACCTGCTCTACAAAGGTGTTAAATTTGAGTGGACAGAAAAATGTCAAGAAAGCTTTCAGACACTAAAGGATAAGTTGACATCTGCCCCAGTGCTAGCACCCCCGGATACTCGCAAGGATTTCGTGATATACTGTGATGCATCTCGTCAAGGATTAGGCTGTGTCCTAATGCAAGAGCGCAAAGTGATTGCTTATGCCTCTCGACAATTGCGTCCTCACGAAGATAATTATCAAGTGCATGATCTTGAACTTTCTTCGGTTATTTATGCTCTGAAGCTATGGCGACATTATCTTCTCGGTAACCGTTGCGAGATATACACGGATCATCAGAGTTTGAAGTATCTATATACTCAACCAGATCTGAACCTTCATCAATAAAGATGGCTCGAGACAATTGCCGATTATGATATGAATATCTCATATACCCCTAGCAAGGCTAATGTAATGGCCGATGCTTTGAGTCACAAGGATTATTGCAGCAACCATATGGTTCAGGAAGCACAACATGTTCTTTATGAAGAGCTTCGCAAATTGAACCTCCATATTGTTCCACAGGGTTATCTCAATACCCTGGTTGTTGAACCGGATCTTGAGCACAGCATTAAGACTATACAAAGGTATGACTCTGAAGTTGAAAGGATTAAGCGATACCTCGAAAGAGGAAAGCCATCGGAATTCCATCTTGATAATGATGGGGTCCTATTCTTCCAACGCCGTCTCTTCGTACCCAAATTCAAGGATGAGAGAGAGCACGTTATGAAAGAAGCTCATGACACTCCTCTGTCAATTCATCCTGGTAGCACAGAGATGTACCGTGACATTTGTTAGAGATACTGGTGGCCTAATATGAAGCGAGACATTGCTCGTTATGTTTCTGAGTGTGATGTTTGCCGCCGCATTAAAGCAGAACATCAAAGGCCTGCTGGAACTCTGCAGCCCCTTGATATTCCTGAATGGAAATGGGACAAAGTCCAAATGGATTTCATTACTGGATTTCCTAGATCTCAGAAGGGTCATGATGCTATCTTTGTCATCATTGACCGATTCTCAAAGGTTGCTCACTTTCTGCCAGTTAAGGAGACAATCACTGCTAGTCAGTTAGCAGACTTGTATGTTTCCCGAATTGTGTCACTCCATGGTGTTCCATTGGAGATCAGTTCAGATCGTCGCAGCCTCTTTACCTCCAGATTCTGGGAAAGTTTCCAAGAAGTTATGGGAACTCATCTGTCCTTCAGCACCGGTTTTCACACTCAGTCACAGGGTCAAGTCGAACGAGTTAATCAAATGCTCGAAGATATGCTTCGAGCTTGTGTCATCTCCTTCGGTAAGAAATGGGAGGAATCTCTCCCATATGCCGAATTCTCTTACAACAATAGCTATCAAGCTAGTTTGAAGATGGCACCGTTTGAAGTTCTTTACGGACGTAAGTGTCGAACCCCCTTGAATTGGTCAGAAACTGGGGAACAATCACTCGTTGGACCGGACATTGTTCAGCATGCTGAAGAAAAGGTCCGCATCATCCGGGAACATCTGAAAACTGCTCAGTCTCATCAGAAGAGCAACTATGACCGAAAGCACAAAGTAATGGTCTATCAGCCTGGCGAGCAAGCTTACCTTCGCGTCACTCCATTCAAAGGCACTCATCGGTTCGGAATCAAGGGCAAGTTAGCTCCTCGCTACATTGGCCCGTTCCGTATTCTTGCCCGTCGAGGAGAAGTGGCATATCAGTTGCAATTGCCGCCAAATCTTTCTCAAGTGCATGATGTTTTTCATGTATCCCAACTTCGTCGCTGCTTCAAGGATCCTATTCGAGCTGTGGATCATGAAATGCTTGAATTGCGGGAAGATCTGTCTTATCCAGAATATCCCATCTGTATTCTGAACGTCGAACTCGTCAGAAGGCAATCAAATTCCTTAAAGTTCAGTGGTTGAATCATTCTGAAGATGAAGCCACTTGGGAATGCGAGGATCATCTTCATGAAGAATACCCCGCTTTCTTTCAGTCTTCCTTTTAATTCTCGGGACGAGAATTCTTGTTAGATGAGAAGAATTGTAACACCCCAAGTAGTTAACCACAGTGATCAACCTTAGTTAATGCCATGTCAGCAAGCTTAACAGAGCCTAGTCATCATTTGCATTACGTTGCATTTCAAACTCATAATTCAAACCTCAATTTAACTTAAAGTGAAAATAAAAGTTGTTCCAAATTGGAAACTAAAATGTTCGGGTCGTGCCAGATAATGCATAAGTGATTATGGTGGTGAAACCAAACTTTTATGAAATGCTTAAATGCACTAAAATGATTTAAATAGTAGCAAACCTACTTATTTAAATGCCTTTATTAATTAATAAAATATCAAACTAAATATTTTGGGGACTAGACTTTTTGTGACAGTGGACTAAATTGAAATACTAAATTAGATGCTAAGTATATATTTTACTAAAACTAAAATAAAATGTAACTAAAATAAAACAGGAAAGAATAAATAAAAAGAGAAGAAATGAAAAATAAAAAACAGAAAACCCCCCCTGGCCAACTGGGCCACGACCCAGCCGGCCTCCCCCCCGGCCCATCCGCGCCCCTGGCCTATATGGCCTGCCGGCACCGAAACCCTAGCCCGTCGCCCCACTACCCCCCACTCGTTCGCTCTCTCCCCCTCCCCCCGATCCATATCAGGATCGGGCCGACGCCGCCCCGCGCACGACTAGTCACCGTCGCTCGCCTACGCCACCACCACCTCACTAGACTGCCTCCTCGCTTCCTCGTCCTCCTCCCCGAGTCGCCTCAACAAGCCTCGCCGGCGTACCACTGCAACGGGGGTGAGAACCCCCCTATCCTCCCCTCTCTCTCGCTCGTCCCGAGCTCCACCGCGCTGGCGCATGAGCTCGCCGCGCCTTTATGCCCTGCCCGCCGCGCTCACTTGCTGCTCGCCATGCCCCATGCACCGCACCCCGCACCGGCCGCGCGCACACCCCGCGCGTGCCCACCCGTGGCCACGCACCTCAGCAGCCGCGCGCCTCTTTCGCGCCACGCCGCGACCTCGCCTCACCGTGGCCACGCCGTCGCCACTGCACCGCTCCGACCCCGCCACCACGCGCTCACCGCGTGCACCCGTAGCCCCGGGCCTCTCCTTGCGCTCGCCAGCACCCCGCGTCGCTGCGCCCCTGCCCGCACTGCTCGGCACCGTGCCGCCTCTGCCTTCTGTTGCTGCGCCGGCCTCGCTCGCTCGCGTCGCCGCCGCTGCTACCCTGTCACTGCCCATCGCCGCCCCGCTGCTCCGCCCCGCGTCGACGACGCGCACACAGCGCTGCCCCGCGTTCCTCCTCGCCACCACTCCCGTGCGGCCGTGCTCGCCCCACGCCTGGGCATGCCGCATCGCCGGCGCCGTTCCCGGCCGGCCTCGCCACGGCCCCGGTCGTCGCCTGGTGCTGGCGCCCCCACCGTTGGCCTGGGCAAGCGCCCACGTGCCCGTACCCGCGTGGCCGTTATGGTCCCCTGGGCCTATGACAAGTGGGGCCCAGCCCCAGAAATAAAATAAAAATAAAATAAAATAAAAATATGATTAATAATTTAATTAACTAAGTTAATTAACTTAACCTAATTAATCTGTTAGTTAAATTAATTAACTTGGTTAATTAGTTAACAGTCGATGACGAACGGGACCCACACGTCAGTTGAACCAGTCAAACACACTATTGACTGCTGACATCGTGCTGACATCATGCTGACATCATAATTACATTTTATAATTAATTTAATTCTGTTAATTATAAAAATTGATTTAAAGCTTTAGAAAATCATATAAAATAATCCATAGCTCGGATGAAAATACTTTGTACATGAAAATTGATCAGAACGACGAGACGAATCCGAATACGTGGTCCATTCATCTATCAGATGCCCCTAGCTACCTGAACATGGAACTTTTAGACTGATTTTGATAAATGAATAGTGCCAACTTTAATAAAATAAATCCAAATAAATTCCTAAGTTGACTAAATCATTTAGTTAGGCAGTAGAACACCTCTGCATATCATTTAGGCATGTCATACGTATTGTTTGCATTTTTGCCATGAATTTATTGTTTCTTTCCCCCTCCTTCTCTCTCGATAGACGCCGAGACTGATGCCAACGCAGCAGAGTATGACTACACTCCGGACGAGCAGCCTTCCGACGACCCCTCCTCCTTGCTAGAGCAACTAGGCAAGCCCCCCCCCCCTTGAGCATCCCGATATCGCCCATTCAATTTTCTCCTGCTTGCATTAGATTTTGCTACTATTACTGTTTGCTCCTATTTTGATGCATAGCCTGCTTTTGTATCCTGCTTATTGTTACCTTACCTGCCTTTTTCAACTGCTTAGTATAGGTTGGTAATGAACCATCAGTGACCCCCCATCACTTTACCCTTGTTGCCTCTGCTTCATCATCGACTACTCGATCAACGTGATCGATGACCAGAGACCGACACATCACCTCACCCCCCCTTAGTTGTATGACTCTGCATAGTTACTATCGAGTGCCGAGGGTGATACCTCGTAACGCACTCCAGATGATAACTCTATAGTATAGCTGTTCGGTCGTGGTCATCGAGGGTGATTCCTCCTTCACCACTTCCGATACGACTCTGTCGTGTAACCCCCTCAAGTGTGAACCTCGAGGGTGATGCCTCCTACGTTCACCTTGATGATTTCATCAGGTGGAATCCTCCGAGGGTGATTCCTCGGGTTCCCCCCTTGATGTTATGACCACACAGTTACTTTGACCTTTATCACAGGTGGGTCGACCCTGAGGGGTACCCGCAGGGAGATCTATGATGTCGGGCTTGCCCGGAAGGGCGCCCAAGTGTGATATTGTGGCAGAGCTTCAGAAACTCTGATTGTCTCCGCGTGTTATTAAATGAGCCTATTGGATTTGGGTATTTGATCTGAGTGGGTCGACGTGCCCTATACGCACTACCACCACGCCGGATAATGGTTTATTGGGCCCTCTACGTTGGACGTTTCTCCCGAAAGCTCTTCAGACGTCACGATTCACAGTGAGGGCTGATCGCCGGGAATGGGCTGGATACTTCACTGACGAGTTCAGTGTCACGCCTGCACCCCGGCCAGCCACGCAACGCGCAGGGTGCCCAGGGCGATGGCCCAAGACCTCTGGGTGCATAGGTTAGTCCGGCGTGCTGACCTCTCTGCTGAGCCTAGGTAGGGCGCTGCTTTGTGTTGATCTCCCGAGGCCAGGCATTACCCAGCAAGTGTGTCCGGCCAGAGGTGATCGAGCGTGTTGGGTAACAGTAGTGCACCCCTGCAGGGAAGAAAACATCTATCGATAGCCGGTCCTACGGTAAAGGACGCTCAGTTTGGTATCCCGATCTATTCCTTGAACTGGATACATGTTTAACTAATTAAAGCTTCGGGATCGCTTTCTCACTGGGATTCGAGGAAGGATCTCTAGGCTTTGCCTCAACATGCTTGCTTAATAAAAATGCTTTTCTGTACTCTTCTAATTGCTGCAAGATGGTGGCTTCATGAAGATGCTAGTCTTCGATAGGACTAGGTCTTCTTTCTATTCTGGCATTTTTGCAGCCTAGTCCACATATACAGCCTTTCTTTGATAATGTTGCATATGTAGTGTAGATCCTTGCTTGCTGAGTACTTCGGCTGAGTACTCACGGTTGTGTTGCTACCTCTTTTCCCCCATACCCCTTTTGATGTTACCTCTGACGATGGAGCCCAGGAGCCAGATGTCCCCGTAGGAGCTTACTACCAGGAGGGTCCAGACGGCACGTACTACTGGATCGAGCCAGCTGACCAGGAGTAGGATCGGAGGCCCCAGACAGGAGGCCTACGCCTTTCGATCTAGAGTCGTTGATTGTGCTAGCCTTCTTAAGGCAAAACTTGTCTAACTATGTCTGTACCCAGATATTATTTGTATGACTGACTTATGTATTCGGATCTTCATGATCCCTGGTCTGTAATATTTTGGATCTCCGTTTATTTGTGTTAGAGTTGTGTTGTGATATCTTCCCATGAGTCCCTGTGTTTGATCGTGCATGTTTGCGTGTATGATTAGTGCACGATTGAGTCGGGGGCGTCACAACAATGTATGAGTTGGAGGGTTACTCTCATTAGAAGCTGGGAACGGGTAGCTAACCCGCTCTTCCTCCTTTTGTTCTTCGCTCTCCTCATCATCTTTTTCTACCAATGAGCTCACAGTTTCATCAATTTCTTCTTCCATAGACTCCTGCAAAATATTAGTCTCTTCTTGGATAGCGGAGACTTTCTCAATAAACTCATTAATATCAGCATTAGAAGCATAGTTTTCATAGCAATATTTAGGTATGGCAAAATTTTCAGATTCGTAAAGAGTAGTATCATACTTTTCAATTAAAGAAGCAATTTCATAAGCACCCTTAAAAGCAAAAAATTCTTCAATTTGTTCAACATCATAGTAATTATAAACACCCTTAGCATAAGAAGATATAATTCCATTATCTCTAAACTCACATTGATAAGGAAGGTGTTTCTTAGGGTCTTCAGAACAACAAGTAAAATCATGTATTTCACATAAATTCCAAGCATAACTTTGCATAGTATTAATTTGATGCTGTAAAAGTTTCCCTTTTTGAGATAAATGGTGTCGCACAAAACAAGCATGCTCATCTAATGATTTTCCCTCAACTAAGCTAGTTGGGTTTTTAGCACGAGCACAAATGGATCGAAGATGATCCAAGTAGAAAGCTTCAGTAGTATGATAGATTTTGGGTGGTTCTTCAACCATTGGCTTAGTAGGTACAACTAATTTTTTTGGTATTTTGTGTTTCCTACCCATAACCTAAGATAGAAAACAAGAGCACAAAATAAAAAACTACTTAGTGATAAAGCAAACAAAAACACACGAGAATATTCACCCCACGCTATTGCTCCCCGGCAACGGCGCCAGAAAAAGGTCTTGATAACCCACAAGTATAGGGGATCGTTTGTAGCCTTCTTCGATAAATAAGAGTGTCGAACCCAATAAGGAGCTAAAGGTAGAACAAATATTCCCTCAAGTTCTATCGACCACCGATACAACTCTACGCATGCTTAACGTTCGCTTTACCTAGAACAAGAATAAAACTAGAAGTACTTTGTAGGTGTAGATAGGTTTGCAAGATAATAAAGAACATGAAAATAAAAAGTAGGTTCTGTTATAATAAAAGTACAATTAAATTAGTAAAATGAGTGTGGATTAGTGGTGGTAGGATTTGCGGAATCGTCCCTTAGCAATTGACTATGTTGCTAGACCGATAGCAAGTTTTTATGTGGGAGAGGCCACTGCTAGCATGTCGTCCCTTACTTGGAATTCTATGCACTTATGATTGGAACTATTAGCAAGCATCCGCAACTACTAACGTTCATTAAGGTAAAACACCCAACCATAGCATTAAGATATATATTGGTCCCCCTTCAATCCCGTACGTATCAATTTCTATGTTTAGGCTGAAGCTGCTGTCACCCTTGCCCTGCAATGCATAGTCCTATCAACATACTACCAACCCTATGGTGTGATCCACATGCGCGCTCATATGATGGGCACCAAAGGACAGCAACATAACCACAAGCAAATTAAACCAACCATAGCAATTCACCAATTACCGATAGGACAACAAAAATCTACTCAGACATCATAGGATGGCAACATATCATTGGATAATAGTATGAAGCATAAAGAACCATGTTCAAGTAGAGGGTACAGCGGGTTGTGGGAGGGTGGACCGCTGAATATAGATGGGCGAAGGTGATGGAGTTGTTGGTGAAGATGACGGAGTTGTTGGAGCCGTCACACAATGATTGCCCCGGCGGCGTTCCGGCGCCACCGGGAGAGAGGGGGAGAGAGCCCCCTCCTTCTTCTTCTTCCTTGGCCTCCCCCCTAGATGGAAGGAGGGTTCCCCCTCTTGTCCATGGCCTCCATGGCGGCGGAGGGGCGGGAGCCCCTCCGAGATTGGATCTGTCTCTCTGTTCTCTTCTATTTCGCGTTCCTTTTTTCTGGCCCTCCACCGTTTCTTAAATTCCCGGAGATCCGTAACTCCGATTGCGCTGAAATTTTTACATGATTTTTTCCATAAATTATCTTTCTTGCACCCAGAGAAGGGCCCCAACCGACTTACGGGGAGGGAACAAGACACCTGGGCGCGCCAGGGGGTGCCTGGCGCGCCCTGGTGGGTTGTGGAGGCCGTGGGCCTCCATTAGCGTTGATTCCACCTCCCAAAAATCATATATATTCCAAAATAATTCTCCATAAATTTTTATCACGTTTGGACTTCGTTTGATATGGATATTCTGCGAAACAAAAAACATGCAACAAACAGGAAGTGGCACTGGGCACTGGATCAGTAGGTTAGTCCAATAAATCATATGAAATGTTGCCAAAAATATGTGAAAGTTGTATAATATTGGCATGAAACAATAAAAAATTATAGAGACGACGGAGGCGTATCACCTGGTTCCAGCTACAGGCTGGGACTAAAGGCCTGTTTTTGGGCGGCCCAAATTCAGCGCGAGAGGAGGACCTTTAGTACCGGCTGGTGGTGGCAACCGGGACTAAAGGTCCTTTTCCAGTTTTTTTGTTTTGTTTTTTGCTCTGTTTTTTTCTTTTGTATCTACCTACAGGCAATATTTATAGTTTTTGAGTGAATCTTTTTGCTTTAGGTCACAAAAAATATAAACTTTTTGTTGGTGCCAGTAGTTTTCAAATTTGAATAGTTTAAATTTGAATTCTTTGAAATTTGTGTGAATCACTAGTTTGTGAATAACTTTAGTTTAAAAATAGATTTTTGAGTGATTCTTTTTCCAGCTATTTAATATTAGTGTGTTTTATCAGTATGTTCAATTTGGTAATTTTTATGTTATTTTAAATAGGTGTTTTAATCAAAAACATATTCTATTTAGCTCTTTTAGTTTTATACCTTCATTTGTTTTAAATTTTTTAGTTTACGTTTTCTTGTTTTTCTTTTGCCAAATTATATTATGTTTCTGTTAGTCAACATGAAGAGTTTTAATTTTTACCACATTGCCAGATGGTCATGAGCATCACCCCCATCAAGTGGCACAAGTTGGAGAACAGGTTAACTTGATCAAAGCTTATTAAAATCATTTCTGCCCATTTCTAGGGTTTGAAATATTTCAAAAGCTTTGATCAAGTTAAACTATGAACCTATTTTTATTCACATTCTTAATTTTGCCAGTTAATAAATCGCCTTCATGTAACTGCAGTGATTCTAGATCAAAGCCATCATCAGAATAGTTGTCTCCCATAACTATGGCTTTCAACCCAGAATCTAAGGTGCAAATTATTCGGTTATATCTTGTAGATGCCGAACAGTTACTTGAACAATCCTACCATCTGATATGTTGTCCTCAGTTTCACCAGAAAGCAACCAGAACTCCTCATCTGGACTTGGCTCGGCATAAGGGGTCCTTCGATCAGAGAAACCACACAGTAGCTCAAACTTTATGTCATACAACATTTCTCTCTTATCATCTCCGATGCTTCTGCTGTATTCATCTATGTCAAAACGTTTAAGCCATGTCTATATTAACCTTGTTATTTTATATGGAGCCCCACCAACCGGGACTAACCGCGTATGATCAACCTTGCAAAATACATAGTGAAATATTTTGTTTGGACATAACTACATTGATTAACTCCTACAAAATGTTTCTTCGCGTTTCAAATGCCAAAATGCCCAAACACATATATACCCTAACTCTTACAAAGATTCCCTCTGGTTTGTTCAAAGTGGGACTTTCCAGCTATAAGTCCGAAAACTCACTAGAGAAGAAAGTGATGACGGTGAAGCTGGTCACATCCCAGAGTGGGATCTTGGGGTATAAAACTTTTTCTTCGCGTGTGTCTCTTTGCGCCGTAACCATGGACAATCTTCATCATTTAACATGATGCTTGGGTCAATCTTCACTGTGAATGGAGGAATTTCATGAAACTTTTCATAATCTTCTGACATGTCTGTCTTGTCCTCCACTCCCACGATGTTTCTTTTCCCTGAAAGAACTATGTGTCGCTTTGGCTCATCGTATGATGTATTCGCTTCCTTATCTTTTCTTTTTCTCGCCTTGGTAGACATGTCCTCCACATAGAAAACCTGCGTCACATCATTGGCTAGGACAAATGGTTCGTCTGTGTACCCAAGATTGTTGAGATCCACTGTTGTCATTCCGTACCGTAGGTCTTCCTTTACCCCGCCTCCTGTCAGATTGACCCATTTGCACCGAAACAAAGGGACCTTAAAATCACGTCCATAGTCAAGTTCCCATATCTCCTCTATATAACCGTAATATGTGTCCTTTGCCCTATTGGTGTTTGCTGCATCAAAGAGGACACCACTGTTTTGGTTGGTGCTCTTTTTATCTTGGGCGATCGTGTAAAATGTATTCCCATTTATCTCGTACCCTTTAAAAGTCAATATAGTCGAAGATGGTGACTTGTCCAACAAGTACAACTCATCTCCAACAGCGTCGTCATTCATGAGACATGTTTGCAACCAACCGTCAAAAGTCGCCATGTGTGTATGTTTAATCCAGGGCTTAGACTACTCCGGGTTCTTGGAGCGTAGAATATCAATGTGTTCCTCGATATACGGATCCACCAAGATGGAATTTTGTAGAACTGTGTAGTGTGCTTGCACCCAAGAATGCCCGTCCATGCATATTACTGAAAACTTTCCTAGTGTGCCTTTTCCACTCAGTCTCCCCTCATGTCGTGTTTCAGGAACTCCAATTGGCTTAAGGTCAGGAATAAAGTCAACACAAAACTCAATAACTTCCTTTGTTTCATGGCCCTTGGATATGCTTCCTTCTGGCCTAGCACGGTTATGAACATATTTCTTTAAGACTCCCATGAACCTCTCAAAGGGGAACATATTGTGTAGAAATACAGGACCCAGAATGGCAATCTCATCGACTTGGTGAACTAGGAAGTGCGTCATGATATTGAAGAAGGATGGTGGGAACACCAACTCGAAACTGATAAGACATTGCACCAAATCATTCTGTAACCTTGGTAGGATTTCTGGATCGATTACCTTCTGAGAAATTGCATTGAGGAATGCACATAGCTTCACAATGGCTAATCGAACATTTTCCGGTAGAAGCCCCCTCGATGCAACTGGAAGCAATTGTGTCATAATCATGTGGCAGTCATGAGACTTTAG
This sequence comes from Thinopyrum elongatum, assembly GCA_011799875.1. NCBI lineage: Eukaryota > Viridiplantae > Streptophyta > Magnoliopsida > Poales > Poaceae > Thinopyrum > Thinopyrum elongatum. The sequence goes on along the minus strand of CM022301.1, from coordinate 395,950,740 downwards.
GTTTTGGAATTTTTTTCTCTGCCATATTTATTATTCCCTTTATATTCGACGAGAAGCCAGACGGGACCTTCATACTGAGCAGGCATTCAAAGAAGATTTCCTTCTCTTCTTTGGTAAGAGCGTAGCTGGCAAGACCTTGATATTGCTTTGGATGCATGCCATCTTTTTCGTGCATACATTGCTGGTCCTCCCGTGCCTCCGGTGTATCTTTTGTCTTCCCATACACGCCCAAGAAGCCTAGCAGGTTCACGCAAAGATTCTTCATCACGTGCATCACGTCGATTGCAGAGCAGACCTCTAGGACTTTCCAATAGGGTAGGTCCCAAAATATAGATTTCTTCTTCCACATGGGTGCGTGTCCGTCAGCGTCATTCGGAACAGATTGTCCGCCAGGACCCTTTCTAAAGATTACTTTTAAATCCTTGACCATATGAAGTATATGATCACCAGTACGATGGTCAGGCTTCTTCCGGTGATCTGCCTCACCTTTGAAATGCTTGCCTTTCTTTCTTAAGAGATGCTTGATCGGAAGAAATCGACGATGTCCCAGGTACACATTCTTCTTACCTTTATCCAAATATATACTTTCGGTCTCATCTAAACAGTGCATGCATGCATGGTATCCCTTGTTTGTTTGTCCTAAAATGTTACTAAGAGCAGGCCAATCATTGATGGTTACAAACATCAACACTCGTAGGTCAAATTCCTGCTGTTTGTACTCATCCCACATATGTACACCTTTTAAGTCCCACAACTATAAAAGTTCTTCAATTAATGGCCTTAGGTACTGATGACCCACAAGTATAGGGGATCTATCATAATCCTTTCGATAAGTAAGAGTGTCGAACCCAACGAGGAGCAGAAGGAAATGACAAGCGGTTTTCAGCAAGGTATTCTCTGCAAGCACTGAAATTATCGCTAACAGATAGTTGTGTCATAAGATAATTCGTAACGGGTAATAAGTAACAAAAGTAAACAAGGTGCAGCAAGGTGACCCAATCCTTTTTGTAGCAAAGGACAAGCCTGGATGAACTCTTATATAAAGCAAAGCGCTCCCGAGGACACATGGGAATTGTTGTCAAGTTAGTTTTCATCATGCTCATATGATTCGCGTTTGTTACTTTGATAATTTGATATGTGGGTGGACCGGTGCTTGGGTGCTGCCCTTCCTTGGACAAGCCTCTGACTTATAATTAACCCCTCTCGCAAGCATCCGCAACTACGAAAGAAGAATTAAGATAAATCTAACCATCGCATGAAACATATGGATCCAAATCAGCCCCTTATGAAGTAACGCATAAACTAGGGTTTAAGCTTCTGTCACTCTAGCAACCCATCATCTACTTATTAATTTACAATGCCTTCCCCTAGGCCCAAATCATGGTGAAGTGTCATGTAGTCGACGTTCACATAACACCACTAGAGGAAAGACAACATACATCTCATCAAAATATCGAACGAATACCAAATTCACATGATTACTTATAACAAGACTTCTTCCATGTCCTCAGGAACAACCGTAACTACTCACAAAGCAAATTCATGTTCATAATCAGGGGAGTATTAATTATCATTAAGGATCTGAACAAATGATCTTCCACCGAATAAACCAACTACCATCAACTACAAGGAGTAATCAACACTACTAGCAACCCACAGGTACCAATCTGAGGTTTTGAGACAAATATCGGGTACAAGAGATGAACTAGGATTTGAGAGGAGATGGTGCTGGTGAAGATGTTGATGGAGATTGACCCCCTCTTGATGAGAGGATTGATGGTGATGATGATGGCGATGATTTCCCCCTCCCGGAGGGATGTTTCCCCGGCAGAACAGCTCTGCCGGAACCCTAGATTGCTTCTGCCCAGGTTCCGCCTCGAGACGGTGGCGCTTCATCCCGAAAGCTTCTTTCTTATTTTTTCCAGGTCAAAACACCATATAGCAGAAGATGGGCGTCGGGGGCCTGCCTGGTGGCCCACAAGCACGGGGGGGGGGGTGCCCAGGGGGGTAGGGCGCGCCCTCCACCCTTGTGGATGGCAGGTGGCCCCACTCTGGTACTTTCTTCGCCCAATATTTTTTATTAAATCCAAAATGACTCTTCGTGAAGTTTCAGGACTTTTGGAGTTGTGCAGAATAGGTCTCTAATATTTGCTCCTTTTCCAGCCCAGAATTCCAGCTGGCGGCATTCTCCCTCTTCATGTAAACCTTGTAAAATAAGAGAGAAAAGGCATAAGTATTTTGCCATAATGTGTAATAATAGCCCATAATGCAATAAATATTGATATAAAAGCATGATCCAAAATGGACATATCAACTCCCCCAAGCTTAGACCTCGCTTGTCCTCAAGCGAAAGCCGATATCGAAAAATATGTCCACATGTTTAGAGATAGAGGTGTCGATAAAATAAAATACGGACATGAGGGCATCATGATCATCTTTAAAACAGCAACATATATTGTCATATAATTTCTTATGCTAAAGTAACAATTCATTCACAAGGTAAAGTATGAATCAAAAACTTCATTGAAAAGTAACAAACTATGATCTCAGTCATTGAAGCAACTGCAATTTATCATAACATTGGAAAGAGTCAATATAAGAGCTTTTCAGCAGGTCCACATACTCAACTATCATTTAGTCTTTCACAATTGCTAACACTCATGCGATACTTATGGGTTCAAAGCTTCCATCGGACACAGAGAAAGATAGGGTCTTATAGTTTTGCCTCCCAACCTTTTACCTCAAGGGTAATGTTAACAATAATACTTTATGATAACATACATCCGAGTGGATATATACATATGGATCTTTCTCCAACACATAGTGCTTGCCAAAGGAAAAAGTGTAAAAAGGAAAGGTGAAGATCACCATGACTCTTGTATAAGGGTAGAAGATAAAAGTAAAAAGATAGGCCCTTCGCAGAGGGAAGCAGAGGTTGTCATGCGCTTTTATGGTTGGATGCACAAAATCTTAATGCAAAAGAACGTCACTTTATATTGCCGCTTGTGATAAAGAACTTTATTATGCAGTCCGTCGCTTTTATTTCTTCCATATCACAAGTTCGTATAAAGCTTATTTTCTTCACACTAATAGATCATACATATTTAGAGAGAAATTTTTATTGCTTGCACCGATGACAACTTACTTGAAGGATCTTACTCAATCCATAGGTAGGTATGGTGTACTCTCATGGCAAAACTGGGTTTAGGGATGTTGGAAGCACAAGTAGTATCTCTACTTGGTGCAAAGAATTTGTCTAGCATGAGAGGGAAAGACAAGCTTAACATGTTGGAGGATCCATGACAATATTACTTCTATTCGGATTTAAGAAAACATAACCCATTATGTTGTCTTCCTTGTCCAACATCAACTTTTTAGCATGTCATATTTTAATGAGTGCTCACAATTACAAAAGATGTCCAAGATAGTATATTTATATGTGAAGCCTCTCTTTCTTTATTACTTCCTATTAATTGCAACAATGACCAAAACTATGTTTGTCAACCCCCAACAAATTTTATTCATCATACTCTTTATATGTCAAGTCATACTCTCAATAAGATCAATATATGATCTTTTTATTATTTTATTCCCTCAAGATCATAGCAAGAAAACAAAGCCCTCAACTCAAAACTACTCTTTATTATATAACTCACGGACTCGATTACATAGATAGAGATCAAAACAAAACTCAAAGCTAGATCATACTAAAACTTTATTCTACTAGATCAAGATATAACCAAAAGGATCGAACTAAGAAAAATGATAAAAGTAAAGGTGTGATGGTGATACGATACCGGGGCACCTCCCCCAAGCTTGGCAGTTGCCAAGGGGAGTGCCCATACCCATGTATTTATGTCTCTTTCTTCGGAGGTGGTGATGATGGAGTTGTTGATGAAGTAGTGCCACACATCAAGCGTAGGAGATGCTCCAGTTTACGAATAATGCCCTTGAGTGCGGTGATGTACTCTTGCAACAGAATTTTTTCGCGAGTGAGATATTTATTTTGCACACGAACTAATTCAATAATCTTGAAAGCTTCAATTTCAGTAGGGGTAAGCTGATTGTAGTAAGGTTGAAGGATGTCTTCTTCTTCTGCTGCCGGAACTTGATCTCCCTCAACCTTCTTGATCTTATCGTCCTCGTTAGTTTCCCCAAGTTCTTCTCTCTTCATCTCTATCTTCATCAGCCAAGCATCGTCGCCTGCGTTGTTGGAGGAGGGGGACGACATGATGCCTGGTCTTGAAAACTCTGGCAGAAAACAGCTTGAAACAAGAACATAAGATATTGTCGTGGTACGGTGGTCAAAACCTTCAGGAGATTATATAATGAATTTTTACCAACCAAAAGAAGTATTGTGCAAGAAAACGGAGTCCAGAGGGCACACAAAGTGGCCACAAGGTCGGGGCGCGCGCCCTCCTCCCTTGTGGCCGCCTCGTGTCTCTTTCGGACTACTTTTAAATTTCATAATTTTTTAAATATTCCAAAATGGAGAAAAATTGTCATTGGAAATGTTTTGTAGTCGGTTTACTTACCGTACCACATACCTATTCCTTTTCGGAGTCTGAAACGTTCTGGAAAGTGTTCCTTATGTACTCCTCCGGTGTTACGGTATCAATTATATTGGTCTCAACATTTATGGGAGTACCTGAGATATAATGTTTGATTCTTTGACCGTTTACCACCTTCGGATTTGTGCCTTCGGCGTTGTTGATTTTTATGGCACCGGAACGATAGACCTCCTCGATAATGTAAGGACCTTCCCATTTAGAGAGAAGCTTTCCTGCAAAAAATCTTAAACGAGAGTTGTATAGCAAAACATGATCACCTATATTAAACTCACGCTTTTGTATCCTTTTGTCATGTCATCTTTTAACTTTTTCTTTAAACAACTTGGCATTCTCATAGGCTTGGGTTCTCCATTCATCAAGCGAGCTTATGTCAAATAACCTCTTCTCGCCGGCAAGTTTGAAATCATAGTTGAGCTCTTTAATTGCCCAATAAGCTTTATGTTCTAGTTCAAGAGGTAAGTGAAAAGCCTTTCCATAAACCATTTTATATGGAGACATACCCATAGGGTTTTTATAAACAGTTCTATAAGCCCATAATGCATCATCAAGTTTCTTAGACCAATTCTTTCTAGATCTATTAACAGTCTTTTGCAAAATCAATTTAATCTCTCTATTGCTCAATTCTACTTGACCACTATGTGACATCCCCGGCTTAATCATGCACTAATCATACACACAATGCACACGATCAAGCCTAAGGACTCACTTGAAGATATCACAACACAACTCTAAAACAAAAATAAAGTCATACAAGCTTTATATAACAAGCCAGGGGCCTCGTGGGCTCGAATACATAAGCTCACATACAAGCGTCAGCAGAAGCATCAGATATCTGAGTACAGATATAAAAGATAAAACAGATAAGCCTTTAGAAAGGCGGGGCAAAACAAAAGCTATGATCGAAAAGGCGCAGGCCTCCTGCCTGGGACCCCCCGATCCTACTCCTGGTCGTCGGCAAGCTCGTAGTAGTAGCCACCCTCGGGGTGGTAGTAGTAGTCGTTGGCGGGGGCAGCTGGCTCCAGGGCTCCGTCATCTGGTCGCATCAAAAGGATATGGGGAAAAAGAGGAAGCAAAGCAACCGTGAGTACTCATCCGAAGTACTCAGCAAGCAAGGATCTACACTACATATGCAACATTATCAAAGAAGGGATGTATATGTGGACTGGGCTGCAGAAATGCCAAAATAGAGAGAAGGCCTAGTCCTATCGAAGACTAGCATCTTCAGCATCTTCAAGCATCTTGCAGCATTAGAAGAGTGTAGATTAGTGCAGCATAAAGTAGTAGTAACATTAAGTATCAACCTTGCCCAGAGATCCTTTCTCGACTCCTTGCGAGAAAGCAATCCCAGAGCCCTAGTATCCAATTCTCATCACAAGTATCCAGTTCTAGTTGTATCGATCGGGATACAACTCTGAGCGTCCGTTACCAAGGATCGGCTATGCATTGATTAGTTCTTCCCTGCAGGGGTGCACCAACTTACACACCACGCTCGATTAACTCCGGCCGGACACACTTTCTTGGGTCATGCCCGGCCTCGGCCAAACGATACGCTGCAACCCGACCTAGGTTTAACAGAGAGGTCAGCATGCCGGACTAAACTTATGCCTCCAAGGGTCTTGGGCCATCGCCCCGGGCGCTCCTGCACGTTGCATACACGGCCGGTGAGCAGACCTAGCAGCCTCCAGTACAATGGAGGGTGCTTAACGCAGTCCAACCCAGCGCGCGCCGCTTAGTCGCTGATGTCCATTAAGCTTCGGCTGATGCATACGACGCAGAGTGCCCATAACTGTTCCCACATGATGGTTAGTGCTATCGGGCCAGAGGCCCACTTGGATCAAGTATCCAAACTGTTAGTGAATTAGGAGCGCGTGATAACGAGCAGAGACTCACGATCGATGTGACCCCGTCGCCCCGTCTTGAGGACTTGCGGCAAGGGCTAAGAATGCCCGACCACGCCTCGTAATTATCTCGCGGGTACTCTCTCTGGTCACCCGACTACACATCAATCGCATCTTATGCTTGCGCGGGTACCCCTCAGGGCCAACCTGACTTTATCATGGTTCATGGTTAAAGTCATAGTAACTGTGTGTCCAAACACCAGGGGGGAAACTGAGGAATCACCCTCGACGGATCCCACATGATGTAGTCGTCAAGGTGAACTTGGGAGGAATCACCCTCGAAGTTCACACTTGAGGTGTTGCACGACAGTGTTGTTATCGGGAGTGGTGAAGGAGGAATCACCCTCGATGACCACGACCGAATAGCTACTCTACAGAGTTAACATCAGAAGTGCTAAACGAGGTATCACCCTCGGCACTCGATAGTAACGCTGCAGTGTCGTACAACTAGGGGGGGTGATGTGCGGTGCCGGGGCCTGGTTGTCGAGTCTTCTGATAATCCAGCGAGGTAACCGGGACAAGTGGGGTCACTGGGGTCTCTATCCAGCCTATACTAAATAGTTTAGGATAAGCAGGTAAGCTATCAATAGCAGGTTACAATAAACAGGCTATGCATCAGAATAGGATAACTCAAAGCAGTACTAAATTCTAATGCAAGGAGGAGGGAGAAAGAATAGGCGATATAGGCATGTTCAAAGGGGGGGTGCTTGCCTGGTTGCTCGGCGGCAAAGGAAAGGTCGTCAACGGTGTCCTCGGGCTCTGGAGCTGCGTCAGTGTCGGGGTCTACCGAGAGAGAAGAGGGGGAAGAGACAAATAAATACATGGCAAACATATGCAACACAGAGCATGCTATGCTAACGTGCAGTGCGGGGTTGCCTAAAGACATGTCTAAATCATTTTAGTTATTTTAGGATTAAAGTTGGATTTATTAACCGGTATATATGCACTATTCATCTACCGGAAACAGGCTAAAAGTTGCGGGTTCACCTCTGTGGAGGGTCCCGACATGGAAACCGATGGCACAGTCGGATTCGTCTCGTTGTTGTGAGCAACTTTCATATATAAAGTTTTTCGATCTGAGCTACGATTTAATTTCTATGATTTTCTAAAGTTTTAAACATTTTCTAGATTTATTTAAATTAATTAATTCCCAAATTATCCAGAATAGTGAAAGGTGACATCAGCATGACATTAATATGATGTCAGTAGATCAACTTTGGTGACCAGAGTCAAATCTGACATGTGGGGTCACTGGGACCCACATGTCAGCCTCTGTTAGTATTAAACAGAGTCAAATTTAAACTAACTAAGTAATTAGATCAGTGGGCCCAGTTAGTCAGTGACTGATTAGCTGATTAATTAACCTTTTAATTAACATTTCAATTTATTTTTAAAACATTTTAATGGCGGGGCCCCACATGTCAGCGACACGGGCAGCCCAGTCAGTGGGTTGACCCGGTTAATGGGGCCAGCCGGGCCCACTGGTCAGTGTCATGGGGGCGGCCAGGTCATCGCCACATCGGCAGACAGTGCCGGAGACGCGCCGGTGAGGCGAAACGCGGCGGCGACGGCCGGAACTTCGCCGGAGCTGGCCGGAAAACTCGTACGGTGGGTGGCCGGGCTCGGGCTCGGGCTCTACAGAATGCTGGGAGTGTGCCGCGTCCAATGGCGGCTGTTGCATCGCACAAGGAGGTCGGGAACGTCGACGGTGACCACCGCGGGCAGCGCTGGACTTTGGGATCGGGCGCATTCGGTGTTGGGGGGCATGGTGAGGCGCACGCGTGTGTGCGTTAGACTCGTGCAAACATGCCAAGCACGGCTACGTGCTCGGATGTGGGGTGCGGTGTCGATGGCCACGGCGACGAGCTCATGGCGGCGGCGGTTATGGCCTAGTTGAAGCGGCGGCTATGGCGCGATAAAAAGGAAGGAAAGGAGGGGATCCAGTGCGGCTGCTCACCGTGGGGCACACGAGGGCCGGCGGGAGGCTTAGGAGCTGCAGCTGCGGTGAATCGAGGCGGCGGTGCTCCGGCGTCCCGAGGAGGAAGAAGAGGCCGGGGCAGCGTTCGGGGGCGCCCGGCGTCCTGCGGCTCGTCTGGGACGCGTAGTCGAGGGAGACGAAGCGGGTGGACGCAGCGCGGCGATGGGAGGAGCTCGTTGGCCACTTAGACGATGTGGCGATGGCGACGGACGCGCTTGGCAGAGGGGGAGAGAGGTGAGCGCGAGGGGAAGGAGAGAGGGAGAAGTGGCGAGGGAGTCCAGGGGAAGTGGACGAGGCTGGTCCTTATCCTCCCCGAGCGTCGGTGGCTGTCGTTGTGTCGGCCAGCGGCCGGCGAGCGCGCGCTCGGCCACGGCGGCGGCGACACGTCCAGGAGAGAGAGCGGGGGGAGAGAGAGATAGGCCGGCCTCAGGCACTATGCACTTAGGCCCAGTGCACAGTGGCCTTTTTCCTTTTTTTTCTCTTTTATTTTTCTGTTTTGCTTTTTCCAGAGAGGGTTTTGAATTAAATGAGCTATCAAATATTTTTGTACAAATGTGAAACTTGGTCACATAAATACAATGGAATATTCTGGACTGCCACAAAAAGTTTGAGCCATTTTGGAATTCTTTTGGATTTTTCAAAAATGATATGGCATTTAATGTGCTGTTTTGGCACTGTTATAAATGCACTAACCCAAATTTAAGTTGATGGTGATGTTGTGTTCCTTAACAACATTTGTTTAGGAATATTTGCTAGAAGGTGAACATTTTTCGAGCAATTTTTGAACCACTTTATTTTGCACTTGAATTTGAATTGACTTGCAGGGAGAAATTTGAATTGAGTTGAGCTAACACTATGATCAAGCATTGCATAGATGATGACTTGGCATGTTTAACAGAGGGTCACAGTGCTAGCTTACATAGGGGTGTTACACACTAGACTGAGGATGAGATGGAGATGCAATTCTATGGTTAACATCATACTTAGCAAGCAATTTACGGAAAGCACCATGAATAAAATGTGATCCACCATCAGTCATCAAATATCTAGGGACTCCAAACCTCAGAAAAATAACTTCTTTAAGCATCTTAATAGAAGTGTTATGATCAGCACTACTAGTTGGAATAGCTTCTACCCACTTAGTAACATGATCAACAGCAACTAAAATATGTGTATACCCATTAGAGGAAGGAAAAGGTCCCATATAATCAAAGCCCCAAACATCGAATGGTTCAATAACAAGTGAATAATTCATAGGCATTTCCTGACGTCTACTAATATTACCAATTCTCTGGCATTCATCACAAGACAAGACAAACTTGCGAGCATCCTTGAAGAGAGTAGGCCAATAAAAACCAGATTGCAATACCTTATGTGCAGTTATATCTCCAGCGTGGTGTCCTCCGTAAGACTCGGAGTGGCACTTGCATAGGATCTGTTCCTGTTCATGCTCAGGTACACAACGTCTAATAACACCATCTACTCCTTTATAAAGGTGTGGGTCATCCCAAAAGTATTGTCTTAAATCATAGAAAAACTTTTTCTTTTGCTAGTATGTGAAACTAGGTGGCATAAATTTAGCAACAATGTAATTAGCATAATCAGCATACCATGGAGTATTGCGAGCAGCATTTATGACAGCTAATTGTTCATCAGGAAAGCTATCATCAATAGGCAGTGGGTCATCAAGAACATTTTCTAACCTAGACAAGTTGTCTGCAACGGGGTTCTCAGCTCCCTTTCTATCAATAATATGCAAATCAAATTCTTGTAGCAAGAGAACCCATCTAATAAGTCTAGGTTTAGCAACTTTCTTCTCCATAAGATATTTAATAGCAGCATGATCAGTGTGAACAGTTACTTTGGAATCAACAATATAGGATCTGAACTTATCACAAGCAAAGACAACTGCTAAAAATTCTTTTTCAGTACTAGCATAATTCCTCTGGGCACTGTCTAGAGTTTTACTAGCATAATGAATAACATTTAATTTCTTTTCAACTCTTTGCCCTAGAACAGCACCAACAGTATAATCACTAGCATCACACATAATTTCAAAGGGTAAATTCCAATCAGGTGGCTGAACAATAGGTGCAAAAATCAAGGCTTTCTTAAGTATTTCAAATGCTTCTACACAATCATCATCAAAAACAAAAGGAACATCTTTTTGCAAGAGATTAGTGAGAGGCCTAGAAATTTTAGATAAGTCTTTAATAAACTACCTATAGAAACCAGCATGACCAAGGAAACTTCTTATACCTTTGATATCTTTAGGACACGACATCTTTTCAATAACATCTACTTTAGCTTTATCAACTTCAATACCTCTTTCAGAAATTTTATGCCCCAAGAGAATACCTTCATTAACCATAAAGTGGCACTTCTCCCAATTCAAGACAAGATTAGTTTCTTCACATCTCTGCAAAACTCGATCAAGGTTGCTTAAGCAATCATCAAAAGAAGTTCCGTAAACGGAGAAATCATCCATGAAAACCTCAACAATCTTTTCACAAAAATAAGAGAATATAGTAGTCATACATCTTTGAAAGGTAGCAGGTGCATTGCATAAACCAAAAGGCATACATCTATAAGCAAAGGTACCGAAAGGGCACATAAAAGTGGTCTTTTCCTGATCATCTTTTAACACAGGTATTTGAGAAAAACCAGAATAACCATCTAGAAAGGAAAAATGTGTATGTTTGGATAATCTTTCTAGCATTTGATCAATAAAAGATAGAGGGTAATGATCTTTTCTAGTAGCTTTATTTAATTTGCGAAAATCAATTACCATTCTATAACCTGTAACAATTCTTTGTGGGATCAATTCATTCTTATCATTAGGAACAACAGTAATACCTCCCTTCTTAGGGACACAATGAGCATGACTTACCCACTAACTATCAGCAATAGGATAAATTATACCTGCCTCCAGAAGCTTTAGTATTTCATTTCTTACCACTTCTTTCATCTTAGGATTTAACCGTCGTTGGTGATCAAGAACTGGTTTAGCATCATTCTCGAAATTAATTTTGTGCTGACATAGAGTGGGACTAATGCCCTTAAGATCGTCAAGAGTATATCCAATAGCGGCACGGTGCTTCTTCAGAGTTTTCAATAATTTCTTTTCTTCATGCTCTGAAAGGTTAGCACTAATAATTACAGAATATATCTTCTTTTCATCAAGATAAGCATATTTTAAAGTATCCGGTAATTGTTTAAGCTCAAACACGGGATCACCCTTGGGTGGAGGAGGATCCCCAAGGATTTCAACAGGCAAATTGTGTTTCAAAATAGGTCCTTGATTAAAGAATATCTCGTCTATTTCCCTTCTTTCATTCATAAACATATCATTCTCATGGTCTAGCAAATATTGTTCTAAGGGATCAGTAGGAGGCACGACAATAGAAGCAAGACCAATAATTTCATCCTTACTAGGCAATTCTTTATCATGGGGTTGTCTACGAAATTTAGAGAAATTAAAATCATGAGACATATCCCCTAAACCGGCAGTAACAATATCTTTCTCGCAATCTATCTTAGCATTAACAGTATTCAAGAAAGGTCTACCAAATATAATGGGACAAAAGTCATCTTGTGGGGAAGCAAGAACAAGAAAATCAGTCGGGTATTTTATTTTCCCACACAAGACTTCAACATCTCTAACAATCCCAATTGGTGAAATAGTATCTCTATTGGCAAGCTTAATAGTAACATCAATATCTTCTATCTCAGCAGGTGCAATATCATTCATAATTTCTTTATATAAGGAAAAAGGAATTGCACTCACACTAGCACCCATATCACATAAGCCATGATAACAATGATCTCCTATTTTAACTGAAACAACAAGCATGCCTACAACGGGTCTATCTTTATCTTTACTATCGGATTTAGCAATTCTAGCAGCTTCATCACAGAAATAAATAGCATGCCCATCAATATTATCAACCAAGAGATCCTTAACCATAGCAATACTAGGTTCAACTTTAATTTGCTCAGGGGGTGTAGGTATTCTAGTATAACTCTTATGAACCACAGTTGAAGCTTTAGCATGATCCTTTATTCTAACAGGAAAAGGTGGTTTCTCAATATAAGCAGTAGGAACAATAGGATCAACAATATAAGTAATAGTTTCTTCTTCAACTTTAATAGGTTCTACTACTTTAACTTCAATGGGAGGATGATATTTAAACGACTTCTCCTTAGGGAGATCAACATGAGTAGCAAAAGATTCACAGAAAGAAGCTACTATCTCAGAGTCAAGTCCATATTTAGTGCTTAAATCATGAAAAGCATCGGTATCCATAAAAGATTTAACACAATCAAACTTCAGGTTTATACCTGACTCCTTACCTTCATCGAATTCCCAATCTTTAGAGTTGCGTTTAATTCTTTCCAATAAATCCCATTTGAATTCAATAGTCTTCTTCATAAAAGAACCAGTACAAGAAGTATCGAGCATGGATCGATCATTATGAGAAAGCCGAGCATAAATTTTTTGAATAATAATTTCTCTTGGGAGCTCATGATTGGGGCATGAATATAACATTGACTTAATGCTCTCCCAAACTTGAGCGATACTTTCTCCTTCACGAGGCCAAAAATTATATATATAATTCCGATCACGATGAACCAGATACATAGGATAAAACTTCTGATGAAATTCCAATTTCAATCGGTTGGAGTTCCATTATCCAATATCATCACATAGCCTATACCATGTCAATGCCTTCTCCTTTAGAGATAAGGGGAAGACCTTCTTCTTGACTTCATCCTCGGGCAAACCTGCAAGCTTAAATAATCCACAAACTTCATCCACATAGATTAGATGCATATCAGGATGTAATGTTCCATCTCCTGTGTAATGATGAGCTAGCAGTTTCTCTATCACACCCGAAGGAATTTCATAATAAATATTTTCAGTAGGTGCAGTAGGTTGAGGGGCAAATCTTTGCTCTTTCGGTCGGGGTGAAGATACCCCAAACAAACCACTCAAATGATTATTTTCCATAGTAACAAGTGACAGTAAATTTCAGCACACTATATAAATGTTTCCTTACCAAATTCCACTTACCAATGTCGCTTCACTCCCTGGCAACGGCGCAAGAAAAGAGTCTTGATGACCCACAAGTATAGGGGATCTATCATAGTCCTTTCGATAAGTAAGAGTGTCGAACCCAACGAGGAGTAGAAGGAAATGACAAGCGGTTTTCAGCAAGGTATTCTCTGCAAGCACTGAAATTATCGGTAACAAATAGTTGTGTGATAAGATAATTCGTAACGGGTAATAAGTAACAAAAGTAAACAAGGTGCAGCAAGGTGGCCCAATCCTTTTTGTAGCAAAGGACAAGCCTAGACGAACTCTTATATAAAGCAAAGCGCTCCCGAGGACACATGGGAATTGTTGTCAAGTTACTTTTCATCATGCTCATATGATTCGCATTCGTTACTTTGATAATTTGATATGTGGGTGGACCGGTGCTTGGGTGCTACCCTTCCTTGGACAAGCCTCCCACTTATGATTAACCCCTCTCGCAAGCATCCGCAACTATGAAAGAAGAATTAAGATAAATCTAACCATAGCATGAAACATATGGATCCAAATCAGCCCCTTACGAAGCAACGCATAAACTAGGGTTTAAGCTTCTTTCACTCTAGCAACCCATCATCTACTTATTACTTCCCAATGCCTTCCCCTAGGTTCAAATCATGGTGAAGTGTCATGTAGTCGACGTTCACATAACACCACTAGAGGAAAGACAACATACATCTCATCAAAATATCGAACGAATACCAAATTCACATGATTACTTATAACAAGACTTCTCCCATGTGCTCAGGAACAAACGTAACTACTCACGAAGCATATTCATGTTCATAATCAGAGGAGTATTAATTATCATTAAGGATCTGAACAAATGATCTTCAACTGCATAAACCAACTAGCATGAACTACAAGGAGTAATCAACACTACTAGCAACCCATAGGTACCAATTGAAGGAAATATGCCCTAGAGGCAATAATAAAGTTGTTATTTATATTTCCTTATATCATGATAAATGTTTATTATTCATGCTAGAATTGTATTAACCGGAAACTTAATACATGTGTGAATACATAGACAAACAGAGTGTCACTAGTATGCCTCTACTTGACTAGCTCGTTAATCAAAGATGGTTAAGTTTCCTACCCATAGACATGAGTTGTCATTTGATGAACGGGATCACATCATTAGAGAATGATGTGATTGACAAGACCCATCCATTAGCTTAGCACGATGATCGTTTAGTTTGTTGCTATTGCTTTCTTCATGACTTATACAAGTTCCTATGACTATGAGATTATGCAACTCCCGAATACCGGAGGAACACTTATTGTGCTATCAAATGTCACAATGTATCTGGGTGATTATAAAGATGCTCTATAGGTGTCTCCGAAGGTGTTTGTTGAGTTGGCATAGATCGAGATTAGGATTTGTCACTCCGATTGTCGGAGAGGTATCTCTGGGCCCTCTCGGTAATGCACATCATATGAAGCCTTGCATGCAATGTGACTAATGAGTTAGTTACGGGATGATGCATTATGGAACGAGTAAAGAGACTTGCCGGTAACGAGATTGAACTAGGTATGATGATACCGACGATCGAATCTCGGGCAAGTAACATACCGATGACAAAGGGAACAACGTATGTTGTTATGCGGTTTGACCGATAAAGATCTTTGTAGAATATGTGGGAGCCAATATGAGCATCCAGGTTCCGCTATTGGTTATTGACCAGAGATGAGTCTCGGTCATGTCTACATAGTTCTTGAACCCGTAGGGTCCGCACGCTTAACGTTCGATGACGATCGGTATTATGAGTTTATGTGTTTTGATGTACCGAAGGTAGTTCGGAGTCCTGGATGTGATCACGGACATGACGAGGAGTCTCGAAATGGTCGAGACATAAAGATTGATATATTGGACCATGTTATTCGGACACCGGAAGTGTTCCGGATAAAACCGGAGTGCCGGAGGGTTACCGGAAACCCGCCCGGGAAGTTATGGGCCCTTAGTGGGCTTTAGGGGAGAGAGAGGGCAGCAGGCAGGAGGTGGCGCGCCCCCCCCCAAGGGGAGTCCGAATTGGACTAGGGGAGGGGGGCGCAGCCCCTCTTTCCCTCTCCCTCTCCCTCTCCTTCCTTCTCCTCCTAGTTGGACTAGGAAAGGGGGGAAACCTACTCCTACTAGGAGTAGGATTCCTCCCCCCCTTGGCGCGCCCTATGAGGGCCGGCCGGCCTCCCCCTTGCTCCTTTATATACGGGGGCAGGGGGGCACCCTAGGACACACAAGTTGACAGTTGTCTTAGCCGTGTGCGGTGCCCCCCTCCATAGATTTCCACCTCGGTCATATCGTTGTAGTGCTTAGGCGAAGCCCTGCGTCGGTAACTTCATCAACACCGTCACCGCGCCGTCGTGCAGACGGAACTCTCCCTCGGCCTCAGCGGATTAAGAGTTCGAGGGACATCACCGAGCTGAACGTGTGCAGATCGCGGAGGTGCCGTGCGTTCGGTACTTGATCGGTTGGATCGCGAAGACGTTCGACTACATCAACAGCGTTACTAAACGCTTCCGCTTTCGGTCTACGAGTGTACGTGGACACACTCTCCTGCTCGTTGCTATGCATCACCTAGATAGATCTTGCGTGTTCGTAGGAATTTTTTTGAAATTACTGCGTTACCCAACAGTGGCATCCGAGCCAAGTCTATGCGTAGATGTTATATGCACGAGTAGAACACAAAGAGTTGTGGGCGATAATAGTCATACTGCTTACCAACATGTCATACTTTGATTCGGCGGTATTGTTGGATGAAGCGGCTCAGACCGACATTACGCGTACGCTTACGCGAGACTGGTTCTACCGACGTGCTTCGCACACAGGTGGCTGGTGCGTGTCAGTTTCTCTAACTTTAGTTGAATCGAGTGTGACTACGCCCGGTCCTTGTTGAAGGTTAAAACAGCACACTTGACGAAAAATCGTTGTGGTTTTGATGCGTAGGTAAGAACGGTTCTTGCTCAGCCCGTAGCAGCCACGTAAAACTTGCAACAACAAAGTAGAGGACGTCTAACTTGTTTTTGCAGGGCATGCTGTGATATGATATGGTCAAGACATGATGCTATATTTTATTGTATGAGATGATCATGTTTTGTAACAGAGTTATCGGCAACTGGCAGGAGCCATATGGTTGTCGCTTTATTGTATGCAATGCAATCGCCATGTAATTGTTTTTACTTTATCACTAAGCGGTAGCGATAGTCGTAGAAGCAATAGTTGGCGAGACGACAATGATACTACGATGGAGATCAAGGTGTCGCGCCGGTGATGATGGTGATCATGACGGTGCTTTGGAGATGGAGATCAAAGGCACAAGATGATGATGGCCATATCATATCACTTATATTGAATTGCATATGATGTTAATCCTTTTATGTATCTTATTTTGCTTAGTACGGCGGTAGCATTATAAGATGATTTCTCACTAAATTTCAAGGTACAAGTATTCTCCCTGAGTATGCACCGTTGCTATAGTTCGTCGTGCCGAGACACCACGTGATGATCGGGTGTGATAAGCTCTACGTTCACATACAACGAGTGCAAGCCAGTTTTGTACACGCAGAATACTCGGGTTAAACTTGACGAGCCTAGCATATGCAGATATGGCCTCGGAACACTGAGATCGAAAGCTCGAGCGTGAATCATATAGTAGATATGATCAACATAGTGACGTTCACCATTGAAAATTACTCCATCTCACGTGATGATCAGACATGGTTTAGTTGATTTGGATCACGTGATCACTTAGATGATTAGAGGGATGTCTATCTAAGTGGGAGTTCTTAAGTAATATGATTAATTGAACTTTAGTTTATCATGAACTTAGTCCTGGTAGTATTTGCAAATTATGTTGTAGATCAATAGCTCGCGTATAGCTCCCCTGTTTTATTTTTGATATGTTCCTGGAGAAAACTAAGTTGAAAGATGATAATAGCAACGATGCGGACTGGTTCCGTGATCTGAGGATTATCCTCATTGCTGCACAGAAGAATTATGTCCTTGATGCACCGCTAGGTGACAAAACTATTGCAGGAGCAGATGCAGACGTTATGAACGTTTGACAAGCTCGGTATGATGACTACTTGATAGTTTGGTGCACCATGCTTTACGGCTTAGAACCGGGACTTCAAAAATGTTTTGAACGACATGGAGCATATGAGATGTTCCAAGAGCTGAAATCTGTATTTCAGACTCATGCCCGTGTCGAGAGGTATGAGACCTCTGACAAGTACTTCGCCTACAAGATGGAGGAGAATAGCTCAACCAGTGAGCATGTGCTCAGAATGTCTGAGTATTACAGTTGCTTGAATCAAGTGGGAGTTAATCTTCGGGATAAGATAGTAATTGACAGAATTCTCTAGTCACTATCACCAAGTTACTGGAACTTCATGATGAACTATAATATGCAAGGGATGACAAAAATGATTCCCGAGCTCTTCGTGATGCTGAAATCAACGAAGGTAGAAATCAAGAAAGAGCATCAAGTGTTGATGGTTAACAAGACCACTAGTTTCAAGAAAAAGGGCAAAGGGAAGAAGGGGAACTTCAATAAGAATAGCAAGCAAGTTGCTACTCCCGGGAAGAAGCCCAAGTCTGGACCTAAGCCTGAAACTGAGTGCTTCTACTGCAAAGGGACTGGTCACTGGAAGCGGAACTGCCCCAAGTATTTGGCGGATAAGAAGGATGGCAAAATGAACAAAGGTATATTTGATATACATGTTATTGATGTGTATTTTACTAGTGTTCATAGTAGCCCCTGTGTATTTGATACTGGTTCAGTTGCTAACATTAGTAACTCGAAACAGGAGTTGCAAAATGAACAGAGACAAGTTAATGACGAGGTGACGATGTGTGTTGGAAGTGATTCCAAGGTTGATAAGATCACCATCGCACACTCCCTCTACCTTCGGGATTAGTGTTGGACCTAAATAAATGTTATTTGATATTTGTGTTGAGCATGAATATGATTGGATCATGTTTATTGCGATACGGTTATTCATTTAAGTCAGAGAATAATTGTTGTTCTGTTTACATGAATAAAACCTTCTATGGTCATACACTCAATATAAATGGTTTATTGAATCTCGATCGTAGTGATACACATATTCATAATATTGATGCCAAAAGATGCAAAATTGATAATGATAATGCAACATATTTTGTGGCACTGCCGTTTAGGTCATATTGGTGTAAAGCGCATGAAGAAACTCCATTCGGATGGACTTTTGGAATCACTTGATTATGAATCATTTGATGCTTGCGAACCATGCCTCATGGGCAAGATGACTAAGACTCCATTCTCCGGAACAATGGAGCGAGCTAATGACTTATTGGAAATAATACATATCGATGTATGCGGTCCGATAAGTGTTGAGGCTCACGGCGGGTATCGTTATTTTCTGACCTTCACAAATGATTTGAGCAGATTTGGGTATATCTACTTGATGAAACATAAGTCTGAAACATTTGAAAAGTTCAAAAGAAATTCAGAGTGAAGTGAAAAGTCATCGTAACAAGAAAATAAAATTTCTACGATCTGATCACGGAGGTGAATATTTGAGTTACGAGTTTGGTCTTCATTTAAAAATGTGGAATAGTTTCGCAACTCACGCCACCTGGAACACCACAGCATAATGGTGTGTCTGAACGTCGTAACCGTACTTTATTAGATATGGTGCGATCTATGTTGTCTCTTACTGAATTACCACTATCGTTTTGGGGTTATGCATTAGAGACAGTTGCATTCACGTTGAGACGACACCGTATGAACTGTGGTTTGGCAAGAAACCTAAGCTGTCGTTTCTTAAAGTTTGGGGTTGCGATGCTTATGTGAAAAAGCTTCAGCCTGATAAGCTCGAACCCAAATCGGAGAAGTGCGTCTTCATAGGATACCAAAAAGAAACTGTTGGGTACACCTTCTATCACAGATCCGAAGGCAAGATATTTGTTGCTAAGAATGGATCCTTTCTAGAGAAGGAGTTTCTCTCGAAAGAAGTGAGTGGGAGGAAAGTAGAACTTGATGAGGTAGTGGTACCTTCTCTTGAATTGGAAAGTAGTTCATCACAGAAATCAGTTCCAGTGATGCCTACACCAATTAATGAGGAAGCTAATGATGATGATCATGAAACTTCAGATCAAGTTACTACAGAACCTCGTAGGTCAACCAGAGTATGTTCCGCACCAGAGTGGTACGGTAATCCTGTTCTAGAAGTCATGTTACTAGACCATGACGAACCTACGAACTATGAGGAAGCGATGATGAACCCAGATTCCGCGAAATGGCTTGAGGCCATGAAATCTGAGATGGGATCCATGTATGAGAACAAAGTATGGACTTTGGTTGACTTGCCCGATGATCGGCAAGTCATTGAGAATAAATGGATCTTCAAGAGGAAGACATACGCTGATAGTAGTGTTTCTATCTACAAAGCTCGAATTGTCGCAAAAGGTTTTCGACAAGTTCAAGGTGTTGACTACGATGAGATTTTCTCACTCATATCGATGCTTAAGTCTGTCCGAATCATGTTAGCAATTGCCGCATTTTATGAAATCTGGCAAATGGATGTCAAAACTACATTTGTTTAATGGATTTATTACAGAAGAAGTTGTATATGATGCAACCAGAAGGTTTTGTCAATCCTAAAGGTACTAACAAAGTGTGCAAGCTCCAGCGATCCATCTATGGACTGGTGCAAGCATCTCGGAGTTGGAATATACGCTTTGATAAGTTGATCAAAGCATATAGTTTTATACAGACTTGCGGTGAAGCCTGTATTTACAAGAAAGTGAGTGGGAGCACTACAGTCTTTCTGATAAGTATATGTGAATGACATATTGTTGATCGGAAATGATGTAGAATTTTTTCTGGAAAGCATAAAGGAGTGTTTGAAAGGAGTTTTTCAAAGAAAGACCTCGGTGAAGCTGCTTACAGATTGGGCATCAAGATCTATAGAGATAGAACAAGACGCTTGATAAGATTTTTCAATGAGTACATGCCTTGACAAGATTTTGAAGTAGTTCAAAATGAAACAGTCAAAGAAGGAGTTCTTACCTGTGTTACAAGGTGTAAAATTGAGTAAGACTCAAAACACGACCACGGCAGAAAATAGAAAGAGAATGAAAGTCATTCCCTATGCCTCAGTCATAGGTTCTATAAAGTATGCCATGCTATGTACCAGACCAGTTGTGTGCCTTGCTATGAGTTTAGCAAGGAGGTACGATAGTGATCCAGGAGTGGATCACTGGATAGCGGTCAAAGTTATCTTTAGTTACCTAAGAGGACTAAGGAAATATTTCTCGGTTATGGAGGTGATAAAGAGTTCATCGTAAAGAGTTACGTCGATGCAAACTTTAACACTGATCTGGATGACTCTGAGTATCAATCTGGATACATATTGAACGTGGGAGAAATTAGCTAGAGTAGCTCCATGCAGAGCATTGTAGACATAGAAATTTGCAAAATACATACGGATCTGAATATGGCAGACCCGTTGACTAAACCTCTCTCACAAGCAAAACATGATCACACCTTAGTAAACCCTTTGGGTGTTGGTCACATGGCGATGTGAACTAATGGTGTTAATCACATGGCGATGTGAACTAGATTATTGACTCTAGTAAACCCTTTGGGTGTTGGTCACATGGCGATGTGAACTATTGGTGTTAATCACATGGCGATGTGAACTAGATTATTGACTCTAGTGCAAGTGGGAGACTGAAGGAAATATGCCCTAGAGGCAATAATAAAGTTGTTATTTATATTTTCTTATATCATGATAAATGTTTATTATTCATGCTAGAATTGTATTAACCGAAAACTTAATACATGTGTGAATCCATAGACAAACAGAGTGTCACTAGTATGCCTCTACTTGACTAGCTCGTTAATCAAAGATGGTTAAGTTTCCTAGCCATAGACATGAGTTGTCATTTGATGAACGGGATCACATCATTAGAGAATGATGTGATTGACAAGACCCATCCGTTAGCTTAGCACGATGATCGTTTAGTTTGTTGCTATTGCTTTCTTCATGACTTATACAAGTTCCTATGACTATGAGATTATGCAACTCTCGAATACCGGAGGAACACTTAGTGTGCTATCAAACATCACAACGTAACTGGGTGATTATAAAGATGCTCTACAGGTGTCTCCGAAGGTGTTTGATGAGTTGGCATAGATCGAGATTAGGATTTGTCACTCCGATTGTCGGAGAGGTATCTCTGGGCCCTCTCGGTAATGCACATCATATGAAGCCTTGCAAGCAATGTGACTAATGAGTTAGTTACGAGATGATGCATTACGGAACGAGTAAAGAGACTTGCCGGTAACGAGATTGAACTAGGTATGATGATACCGACGATCGAATCTCGGGCAAGTAACATACCGATGACAAAGGGAACAACGTATGTTGTTATGCGGTTTGACCGATAAAGATCTTCATAGAATATGTGGGAGCCAATATGAGCATCCAGGTTCCGCTATTGGTTATTGACCGGAGATGAGTCTTGGTCATGTCTACATAGTTCTCGAACCCGTAGGGTCCACACGCTTAACATTCGATGACGATCGGTATTATGAGTTTATGTGTTTTGATGTACCGAAGGTAGTTCGGAGTCCTGGATGTGATCACGGACATGACGAGGAGTCTCGAAATGGTCGAGACATAAAGATTGATATATTGGACCATGTTATTCGGACACCGGAAGTGTTCCGGAAGGTTTCGGATAAAACCGGAGTGCCGGAGGGTTACCGGAACCCCCCCGAAAAGTTATGGGCCCTTAGTGGGCTTTAGGGGAGAGAGAGAGGGAAGCAGCCAGGAGGTGGCGCGCCCCCCCAAGGGGAGTCTGAATTGGACTAGGGGAGGGAGGCGCAGCCCCTCTTTCCCTCTCCCTCTCCCTCTCCTTCCTTCTCCTCCTAGTTGGACTAGGAAAGGGGGGAAACCTACTCCTACTAGGAGTAGGATTCCTCCCCCCCCTTGGCGCGCCCTATGACGGCCGGCCGGCCTCCCCCTTGCTCCTTTATATACGGGGGCAGGGGGGCACCCTAGGACACACAAGTTGACAGTTGTCTTAGCCATGTGCGGTGCCCCCCTCCACAGATTTCCACCTCGGTCATATCGTTGTAGTGCTTAGGCGAAGCCCTGCGTCGGTAACTTCATCAACACCGTCACCACGCTGTCGTCCTGACGGAACTCTCCCTCGGCCTCAGCTGGATCAAGAGTTCGAGGGACGTCACCGAGATGAACGTGTGCAGATCGCGGAGGTGCCGTGCGTTCGGTACTTGATCGGTTGGATCGCGAAGACGTTCGACTACATCAACCGCGTTACTAAACGCTTCCGCTTTCGGTCTACGAGGGTACGTGGACACACTCTCCCGCTCGTTGCTATGCATCACCTAGATAGATCTTGCGTGTTCGTAGGAATTTTTTTGAAATTACTGAGTTACCCAACACCAATATAAGGTTTTGAGACAAAGACCGGGTACAAGATATGAACTAGGGTTTGAGAGGAGATGGTGCTGGTGAAGATGTTGATGGAGATTGACCCCCTCTCGATGAGAGGATCAATGGTGATGACGATGGCGATGATTTCCC
The DNA here is from genome assembly GCA_011799875.1 of Thinopyrum elongatum. NCBI lineage: Eukaryota > Viridiplantae > Streptophyta > Magnoliopsida > Poales > Poaceae > Thinopyrum > Thinopyrum elongatum. The sequence goes on along the minus strand of CM022301.1, from coordinate 395,927,604 downwards.
CCTCCCGGAGGGATGTTTCCTCGGCAGAACAGCTCCGTCGGAGCCCTTGATTGCTTCTGCCCAGGTTCTGCCTCGAGACGGCAGCGCTTCATCCCGAAAGCTTCCTTCTTATTTTTTCCAGGTCAAAACACACCATATAGCAGAAGATGGGCGTCGGGGGTGATGGTGTCCTGGACTAGGGGGTACTCACCACATCGTCTCCCGATTAATTGGATTGGGCCGAGGACCCCCAGGGCCGTTTACTCATGGGCCAGTTCGGACAGCCGAAGTATACACGAGGAAGATTCCACAAGACTTGGTGATCAAGACAAGGACTCCTCTCCACCGGCGTATTCGACTAGGACTCTTGTTATCCTAGGCCTCTGATACATTATATAAGCCGAGGTCGGGCTAGTCGATGGGGGCGAGATCATTATGACATCAATCATCATACCTCTAGGGTTTAGACCACAACATATGATCTCAAGGTAGATCAACTCTGTACTTGATATTCCATCAATATAAACAAGAGCAGGACGTAGGGTTTTACCTCCATCAAGAGGGTCCGAACCTGGGTAAAACATCGTGTCCCCTGTCTCCTGTTACCCATCGATCCATGACACACAGCTTGGGACCCCCTACCTGAGATCTGCCGGTTTTGACACCGACAATGGTGCTTTCATTGAGAGTTCCGCTGTGTGATCGGCAAAGGATCAATGGCTCGCCCGCAGATCAACTGCGATGTCGGCATCTTCGTTGCTGGCTTGACTGGTCACCTTGGCTCGACCGAGGACTGCGCTCCATCTCCAATCGTCATGTTCGGACGAGGGCCTTCATCAAACATCAACTCCGATCTCTATCATGATCACGGAGGAATCATCCTTGGAGCTCGGGGGCTCAACGTCAACATTGCCCTCAGGCGACCGTGCTGTTTTTCTAGACAACAAACTTTTATCTGGCTCCACCGCCTCCTCGAGTGTCGTTTTAATGATTGCTTTGGTGGAATTGTGCGGAATTAAGTCTACAACAACCATGCAAAATTTCGCCGAGTTCCGATGGAGGAATCTCCGGCGATCTCCGATATACCGGAGCCCTATCGAATCTGAATGGGAATCTGGACGAGTTTGGGGCGTGGTGTCCAGCATCTAGCTCGGACATCCTTTGGAAGATCCAACCGTTGATCAGCTGCGGAATTCCTATATCTACCACCCCTCAGAATTTCAGCTCGATCCGACGGTTCAAACTCCGAGAACCTTCCGATAAGTGGACCAATTTTCAGATCTATTTTCTGCGCGAATATGGATCCGACCCGAATTCATGTTTCTTTATGAATGTGATATTGGACAACCTTTTTAAAAGAATTTTCTTCTAGAGTATTGTGCGTTGTTTTTAAACACGTGCCCATAAAATTTTAAGCCTCCTCTGAGGTAATCTTTACCATCACGCTGGTGTCAAACCAGTCCGGCAATATTACTCCACGGCTGCCGACCTGCGCTAGACGCGTCGTCGCTTTTTGAGCGAGCTCAACTTCTTCGGATCATCATCTCGGCGAGCCGAACAAGAGTTCGGAATCGCCAAGGATAAATCATCACCAACATCGCCGCCCCACGGATTACACGGAGCGGGCACACCGGCATCGCCGCATGGCCACTTCATCAAGCCGGCATTGACCGCGTCACAAGTTACGACCTGCGTCGGCATGGCCGCACTGTCGCTTCTTCAAGCCGATGTCCGTTACGCCGAAATGCTTCAACACCTCGGCTGACATGGCAACTGCAATGTCTCCTTACCGACCTGCTCCGTCACCTCGGCTAGACCGGGGGCTTCGCCATCTCTTCATCAACCTACTCCGGAGACTTCGGCGTCACCAGCCGACCAGCTTCGTTACGTTAGCTAGACCGGGGGCTTTGCCTCGGCGAGACAATCTTTGCCAGCATCGCCATGCCATTGCTTCATCACCCATCAGGTAATGGGTGTGCGGATCGAGTCCCAATTTTGGGAGTAACCTTTCTTCGGACTGCTACAACAAATAAACCAGGTGCTATTAATCCTAGCAATTTTTGCTTGTTTGGGTTTATTTTTCCCAAGGAATTATTACTCTGGTTTGTTCCATCATCTGTACACAGGTCTATCAAATGGTGGCCGCATTAACGACGGTCGCGTGGTGGTTCGGTCAGTTTCCGTACATAGTTCGGCGAACGCCGCATCCGGAACTCAGACCGACCTGTGAATTCGGGCTTTGCCACGCCTTTACCGCATCACGCCGACGCCCTGCATCGACATTGACTTCGGCGCCAGGGCACATCTCTTTAAATAAATTATTTTTGCGAAAAGCAATTATGCAAGGATTTTATATATATTTATATTATTCTTTTTGGACCGCACTATTTTATGTGTGCAGGTGATTGACTTCGACTGCGTCACGCGGTCATTTCGGCAAGCCAATGTCGTCGTCCCAATTGGCATAAATCGGCTCGCATGATCATCTTGTTGATTGAATTGCCATACCGACATGTTCGGTTGCCTCGGAGACTTCGGCATCATCAAGAGGGTCCTACCTCGTCGGGTGTTTGGCGCACGGGCCATATTTCTTTTATTACTCACTTTGCATGAATTATTAATCATGCAACCTTTTTTTATCACTGTTATCTCCGGCTTGCACTATCTTCCGTGCACAGGTAAATGATCTGGATTGGGCAGCGCTGTCACCTCGGCTGGACCGGGGGCTTCGTCATCACTTCATTAACCCACACCGGGAACTTCGGCGTCCTACTGTCGGCCTACTCCGTCGCCTCGGACGAACGGGGGGTTCCACCTCGCCACATTGGCCGTGCTATGTCGCCACTTCGGAGTGCCGAGCTCTTCGCTCCTCCATCTCGGGACCGGCTTAGGGGCTGGGACCTCGTCCTGCCGTAAACTCGGACCGCGTCATCGATGCCGAGCACATTAACCAGCTAAGTCGCATTCATGCCCAAAGTTTTAAATTTTTAATTTGTGTTCGGTTCAACCGTGATCACGTGAGTTGTTTGTTAAAAGAAACTCCCTTTACCCATGTTAGCTGGGGGCTCTTAAATTTACATGAGCCGTTTTATAATAAGTGTGTTTTCTTCTTGTTCTTTGTAAAGTCTTTTTCTATCACTCCTTCCTCGACTCGAGTGTGTGGTCAATAGCCGGATAGCCTGGGTCCGATCTTGACCCACTTGCAGTCTTGAGATCGGATGTGTCATGTTAAAGCATGACAGAAGCACAAATTTTTTTAGACCAATTTTCGGATTGGCACCAATTGACTTGATTTAGTTCGGACGTGGAGTTTCCGCATAAGTCTTTTGGTTTTTAAGCCTATGGCACTTTTAAACTATTTGTGTGTTTCCAGCATAAGTCTCGCAGTGCAACGCCGGACACCTTTAGAGATTCGGCAAAACATTCTTGGATATTGCTTTATATGCATCGGTTTCGAATTGTGTCTTTGGTCAATAGTTGGGTTGCCCGGCTCCTGTGCTTGCCTCCTACATTCCGCTTTGTTCGGCTAGGTGTGCAAAGGGAGAACCACTGCGATTGTGCTTCCAGTTATCATGGTTAAGCGCCTCAGTGGAGAAAGCCGAAAACTGACTGTCACAATAAGTGTAAACTAGTCAGCGATCCGATGACTGTGTTAACTTATAAGATCGATAGAGGTCACCCCATGTTAAATGACGGTCCGTTCATAACATTGGCCGAAGTGTTTACGGCTTGACCTCGACTATCGCCGAACACTAACTGGGGGGTAGTAACTGGCCTCCCAACTTTAAGCTCCTATGACTAAGTGAAAGTTATAAAGCCCGCATATCTGATTGCCTCGTTTCCGCTAACACAACCGCCTTCGGGCACCGAGATGTCGGCTAAGGGTTGTTTTGTTATTGCGAAAACACCCTGCGTAGCATCTACAAGGGGGTGGAAGCTGACGTTGGGCCACTTTCAAATGATAAACGGTCGCAACGGAGTCAAAATAAACATATCATCAGCGTTTGTATTTAATATACGAGGGCCTCCTTCTGCAATCATTGTTATAAAGCCATAAATATGCATCAATTTGACTTAAGATTTTGGCCAAGCTGGGTTGCCTGGCTCCTCTGCTTACCCCTACGTTCCCGATTGTTCGGTTAGGTGGTAAAGGGAGCACCTCTGTGATTGTTACTACCGGGTCATCCGAGTAAGTACCTCAGGCTGGGTGAAGCCGAAAGCTAGCAATCTTAAAGGATCACATTGGTCGGCAACGACGGAAGTGAAAATTTTGGTTCATTAATACCATAGAGTTCGGGAACTTTCCCCGAACTAAATCCTCAATATTTTCCTCCCACATTGATCGGAGGTGAGGTTTCATGATCATGATAAGCATGACGACCCAAAGAAAGGAACCGATAGCGGGACTATTTTCTTTGGAAGATGTTTCTTACGTTAAAATGTAATATAACATATCTCTCTATGTACCTTTGTTTATAAAACTGTATGACCGGATTGCCTTGTTTTCCATAAATCTTTGCCCTTATAACGGCTTTATAAAGTAGGAAAACACTCCTCGGCTACTGGCCGAAGAGGTTGAAGCCGATGGTCGGTCAACAAAGTTTTGTACAATGCAGATCCGAGCACTAATGATGTAAAGTACTTGGATACATAGAGTCATTACACATAATTTGTGATTTTACTATGGACATCGATCTTTAATTCGGCCACCCGTGCCCGCATTAAGACTCGGGGGCTACTGGGCTTCGGGCTTATTATTTACAAATATTAAAGGGGCACATTGATCCCCTGATCTGGTGTTGCCACCCGACCAGTGTCTCGGGGGCTACTGCATTGCTTGTTCAATGTAGAAAATTCAAAGTGCTTAGTGTTCGGCTTGATCGAACTATAGGCAAACGCGTCTTCGGACAAACAACAGGTACCATCTGGACCTATCTGGCATCAAGCTAATATATTATGGCAACTTCTCAAGACCCTCTCTCAAGGGCCCGTTCGCCGATCACTATTATCTCTAATATATTACACTGCGTTTCTATTCCTACGTATGCTGCCGAGCTAGGAGTTGATCCTCAGGCCGATTTCGCGCATCGACCTGAGTCTTAGGGGCTACTTGGATCAGCGGTTTCATGTTTTCCTTTAGGTGCATCACGGGTTTTAGACCGACACACACATTGAGGGCTACTGGCTATATATCTCGGCGGAGAATAAATTGCACCAATTAAAAATATTCACAAAAAATCAGCCCGCGGTCGGGGTGGTGCACCACCTCAGAAGCAGTCCGGCATAAAGCTCAGGCGCCAGTGGCTGGCTCCATAGAGGGCACTTCGGGCATTAAGCTCGGCTGAATTCATTCAATCTTTTAAAGACCGAGGTAGTTTATGACACCTCGGACGCTGACCATCGTTAGAGCTCAGATACAGTCCGGCGTTGGAGCTCGGATACAGTCCGGCGTTGGAGCTCAGATACAGTCCGGCGTTGGTGCTCGGCTGCAAAAGATACCTCAAATACAGTCCGGCGTTGGAGCTCGGATGCAAGAGGCCACCACCGCATGGGAACAACTTCAAACCCGAGGTGTGGCGTAAAAAATAACGAGGCATTGATAAAGGCCGAGAACTTAAAGGGGCTCCTCGGATACCCGACGTGTAAACCCTTCGGATTCACTTCGGCGATCCTCAAGATCGAAGATGAGAAGATTTGTTGAACCAGTTTTCAAGACCGACGACCGAAGATGAAGAACAGTTCGGAAGAATCGAGGAGCATCCCCAACTTGAAGACCAGTTCAGGGGGCTACTGATGGTGTCCTGGACTAGGGGGTACTCACCACATCATCTCCCGATTAGTTGGATTGGGCCGAGGACCCCCAGGGCCATTTACTCATGGGCCAGTTCGGACAGCCGACGTATACACGAGGAAGATTCCACAAGACTTGGTGATCAAGACAAGGACTCCTCTCCACCGGCGTATTCGACTAGGACTCTTGTTATCCTAGGCCTCTGGTACATTATATAAGCCGAGGCCGGGCTAGTCGATGGGGGTGAGATCATTATGACATCAATCATCATACCTCTAGGGTTTAGACCACAACATATGATCTCAAGGTAGATCAACTCTGTACTTGATATTCCATCAATATAAACAAGAGCAGGACGTAGGGTTTTACCTCCATCAAGAGGGCCCGAACCTGGGTAAAACATCGTGTCCCCTGTCTCCTGTTACCCATCGATCCATGACACACAGCTTGGGACCCCCTACCTGAGATCTGCCGGTTTTGACACCGACAGGGGGCCTGCCAGGTGGCCCACAAGGACGGGGGGCACGCCCAGGGGGGTAGGGCGTGCCCTCCACCCTTGTGGATGACAGGTGCGCCCCTCTAGTACTTTCTTCGCCCAATATTTTTTATTATATCAAAAATGACTCTCCATGAAGTTTCAGGACTTTTGGAGTTGTGCAGAATAGGTCTCTAATATTTGCTCTTTTTCCAGCCCAGAATTCCAGCGGCCGGCATTCTCCCTCTTCATGTAAACCTTGTAAAATAAGAGAGAAAAGGCATAAGTATTGTGCCATAATGTGTAATAACAGCCCATAATGCAATAAATATTGATATAAAAGCATGATGCAAAATGGACGTATCAGGTACACATCAATGTCATTGCCGGGTTGCTTAGGGCTTTGGATGAGCACTGGCATCATAATGAACTTCCGCTTCATGCACAACCAAGGAGGAAGGTTATAAATACATAGAGTCACAGGCCAGGTGCTATGATTGCTGCTCTGCTCCCCAAAAGGATTAATGCCATCTGCACTTATACCAAACCATAAGTTCCTTGTGTCATCTTCAAACTCCGGCCAATTCTCTCGATTTTTCTCCAATTCGAGCCATCAGCGAGTACTCTCAACTTCCTGTCTTTCTTACGGTCTTCTTTGTGCCATCGCAACAACTTGGCATGCTCTTTGTTTTGGAACAAATGTTTCAACCGTGGTATTATAGGAGCATACCACATCACCTTGGCAGGAATCCTCTTCCTGGGGCACTCGCCCTCAACATCACCAGGGTCATCGCGGATGATCTTATAGCGTAATGCACTGCATACTGGGCATGCATTCAAATTCTCGTACTCCTCACCGTGGTAGAGGATGCAATCATTAGGGCATGCATGTATGTTCTGAACCTCTAATCCTAGAGGGCAAACAGCCTTCTTTCCTTCGTACATACTGTCGGGCAATTCGTTGTCCTTTGAAAGCATCTTCTTTAACATTTTCAACAACTTTTCAAATCCCTTGTCAGATACACCATTCTCTGCCTTCCATTGCAGCAATTCCAGTGTGGTACCCAGCTTTTTCTTGTCATCTTTGCAATTTGGGTACAACAATTTCTTGTGATCCTCTAACATGCGCTGCAACTTCAACTTCTCCTTTTCACTTGCGCAGTTTCTCTTTGCATCAGCAATGGCCCGAGCAAGATCATCAGCGGGCTCATCTGATGCCTCTTCTTCAGCTTCTTCCCCCATTGTAGTACCATCGTATTCAGGGAACCCAGGATAGTTCTCATCATCCTCTTCTTCTTCATTATCTTCCATTAGAACCCCTCTTTCTCCGTGCTTGGTCCAACAGTTATAGCCGGACATGAAACCGGACGTAAATAGGTGGATGTGAAGGACTTTTGAGCTAGAGTACTTCCTATCATTCTTACAGACACCACATGGACAACACATAAAACCATCCCGCTTGTTTGCCTCAGCCGCGCGCAAAAAACTATGCATACCATTAATGAACTGGGGAGAACGCCGGTCATCGTACATCCATTGCCGGCTCATCTTCATTACATAGCACCGAAAAGACCAAATTAATACAAGTTCATACACACTTATTCTCATAAAACAACATACAACTATCTAGCTAAAGCATTTAAATGCAACAACAAATGCGATCAAAATCGCAACTAAGGTAATAATTGATCCAACAGCATAATGATACCAAGCCTCTGTATTAACGACATATTTTCTAATATTTCTAATCTTCAAGCGCATTGCATCCATCTTGATCTTGTGATCATCGATGACATCAGCAACATACAACTCCAATTTCATCTTCTCTTCTTCAATTCCATTTAATTTTTCTTTCAAATATTGTTTTCTTTTTCAACTAAATTTAACTTCTTGACAAGAGGGTCGGTTGCAATTTCCGGTTCACATACCTCCTAGATAAAAATATCTATGTAAATTTGATGGGCATAATTGTCATAAACACGAAATGCAACAAATAGTTATAAAAAATATTATACCACATCCGAATCATAAACCAGACAAGGGCCAACGGGGACGGATATCAAAACCATGGCACTACGTATAACAAACAATCATACAAGTAAGAAAATTATACAAGCAACTATCTAAATCATACAAATAAGGATTTTTTTCACAAAAAGGATAAGAACAAGAGCCTCATGATGACCCACAAGTATAGGGGATCTATCATAGTCCTTTCAATAAGTAAGAGCGTCGAACCCAACGAGGAGCAGAAGGAAATGACAAGCGGTTTTCAGCAAGGTATTCTCTGCAAGCACTGAAATTATCGGTAACAGATAGTTGTGTGATAAGATAATTCGTAACGGGTAATAAGTAACAAAAGTAAACAAGGTGCAGCAAGGTGGCCCAATCCTTTTTGTAGCAAAGGACAAGCCTGGACGAACTCTTATATAAAGCAAAGCGCTCCCGAGGACACATGGGAATTGTTGTCAAGTTAGTTTTCATCATGCTCATATGATTCGCGGTTGTTACTTTGATAATTTGATATGTGGGTGGACCGGTGCTTGGGTGCTGCCCTTCCTTGGACAAGCCTCCCACTTATGATTAACCCCTCTCGCAAGCATCCGCAACTACGAAAGAAGAATTAAGATAAATCTAACCATAGCATGAAACATATGGATCCAAATCAGCCCCTTACGAAGCAACGCATAAACTAAGGTTTAAGCTTCTGTCACTCTAGCAACCCATCATCTACTTATTACTTCCCAATGCCTTCCCCTAGGCCCAAATCATGGTGAAGTGTCATGTAGTCAACGTTCACATAACAACACTATAGGAAAGACAACATACATCTCATCAAAATATCGAACGAATACCAACTTCACATGATTACTTATAACAAGACTTCTCCCATGTGCTCAGGAACAAACGTAACTACTCACAAAGCATATTCATGTTCATAATAAGAGGAGTATTAATTATCATTAAGGATCTCAACAAATGATCTTCCACCGAATAAACCAACTAGCATCAACTACAAGGAGTAATCAACACTACTAGCAACCCACAGGTACCAATCTGAGGTTTTGAGACAAAGATCGGGTACAAGAGATGAACTAGGGTTTGAGAGGAGATGGTGCTGGTGAAGATGTTGATGGAGATTGACCCCCTCTCGATGAGAGGATCGATGGTGATGACGATGGCGATGATTTCCCCCTCCCGGAGGGATGTTTCCCCGGCAGAACAGCTCCGCCGGAGCCCTAGATTAGTTCTGCCCAGGTTCCGCCTCGAGACGGCGGTGCTTCGTCCCGAAAGCATCCTTCTTATTTTTTCTAGGTCAAAACACACCATATAGCAGAAGATGGGCATCGGGGGCCTGCCTGGTGGCCACAAGGACGGGGGGTGCGCCCAGGGGGGTAGGGCGCGCCCTCCACCCTTGTGGATGACAGGTGGGCCCCCTCTGGTACTTTCTTCACCCAATATTTGTTATTAAATCCAAAATGACTCTCCGTGAAGTTTCAGGACTTTTGGAGTTTTGCAGATTAGTTCTCTAATATTTGCTCCTTTTCCAGCCCAGAATTCCGGCTGCCGGCATTCTTCCTCTTCATGTAAACCTTGTAAAATAAGAGAGAAAAGGCATAAGTATTGTGCCATAATGTGTAATAACAGCCCATAATGCAATAAATATTGATATAGAAGCATGATGCAAAATGGACGTATCAACTCCCGCAAGCTTAGACCTCGCTTGTCCTCAAGCGAAAGCCGATATCGAAAAATATGTCCACATGTTTAGATATAGAGGTGTCGATAAATAAAATACGGACATGAGGGCATCATGATCATCTTTAGAACAACAACATATATTGTCATATAATTTCTTATGCTAAAGTAACAATTCGTTCGCAAGGTAAAGTATGAATCAAAAACTTCATTGAAAACTAACAAACTATGATCTCAGTCATTGAAGCAATTGCAATTTATCATAACGTCGGAAAGAGTCAATATAAGAGCTTTTCAGCAAGTGCACATACTCAACTATCATTTAGTCTTTCACAATTGCTAACACTCACGCGATACTTATGGGTTCAAAGTTTCCATCGGACACAGAGAAAGATAGGGGCTTATAGTTTCGCCTCCCAACCTTTTACCTCAAGGGTAATGTCAACAATAATACTTTACGATAACCTACATCCGAGTGGATATATATATCTGGATCTTTCTCCAACACATAGTGCTTGCCAAAGGAAAAAGTGTAAAAAGAAAGGTGAAGATAACCATGACTCTTGTATAAGGGTAGAAGATAAAAGTAAAAACATAGGCTCTTCGCAGAGGGAAGCAGAGGTTGTCATGCGCTTTTATGGTTGGATGCACAAAATCTTAATGCAAAAGAACGTCACTTTATATTACCGCTTGTGATAAAGAACTTTATTATGCAGCCGTCGCTTTTATTTCTTCCATATCACAAGTTCGTATAAAGCTTATTTTCTTCACACTAATAGATCATACATATTTAGAGAGCAATTTTTATTGCTTGCACCGATGACAACTTACTTGAAGGATCTTACTCAATCCATAGGTAGGTATGGTGGACTCTCATGGCAAAACTGGGTTTAGGGATGTTTGGAAGCACAAGTAGTATCTCTACTTGGTGCAAAGAATTTGGCTAGCATGAGAGGGAAAGGCAAGCTCAACAAGTTGGAGGATCCATGACAATATAACTTCTATTCAGATATAAGAAAACATAACCCATTATGTTGTCTTCCTTGTCCAACATCAAATTTTTAGCATGTCATATTTTAATGAGTGCTCACAATTACAAAAGATGTCCAAGATAGTATATTTATATGTAAAGCCTCTCTTTCTTTATTACTTCCTATTAATTGCAACAATGACCAAAACTATGTTTGTCAACTCCCAACAAATTTTATTCATCATACTCTTTATATGTGAAGTCATTACTCTCCATAAGATCAATATATGATCTTTTTATTTCTTTTTATTATTTTATTCCCTCAAGATCATAGCAAGAAAACAAAGCCCTCAACTCAAAACTACTTTTTATTATATAACTCACGGACTCGATTACATAGATAAAGATCAAATCAAAACTCAATGCTAAATCATACTAAAACTTTATTCTACTAGATCAAGATATAACCAAAAGGATCGAACTAGGAAAAACGATAAAAGTAAAGGTGTGATGGTGATACGATACCGGGGAACCTCCCCCAAGCTTGGCAGCTACCAAGGGAAGTGCCCATACCCATGTATTTATGTCTCTTTCTTCGGAGGTGGTGATGATGGAGTTGTTGATGAAGTAGGCTTGTCATCCATCTTCCAAGGCATAGGCTCACCATCATAGAAAGATGAACGAGTCTCCGGGATCCTCAAATCTGCAGCCAAACTCATCCTCTTAAATCTGTATTCATACTCACAGTTTTGGTTTTGCAGGTCATAGATCTGGGATTGGAGATGCTCGATTTTCTCATGAAGCTTGAAGATGGCCTCCCCGATGTTCTTGGCATCCAGCTTGTGATTGTTGGTGAACTCCGTGATCATCATGTGATTGGCGTTGAGTCCACGTTCCACCATCCCTTGGCACTTGAAAACTTGTTGCTCCATTGCTTCGAGTCTTGTCTCCACGCTTCCGGTCTTCTTCGGTCCCTCAACATCGCGGATGTGCAGTACCCCCTCACGCATCTCAATGGTTTGAGGGTGTTGCAGCACCTCCGCGAGATAAGGGTTGATGACCTTCTCGAAAAACTTGTCCTTGGGGGCGCTTGGAGACGTCATGGCGATTTGGATCTGTTAGAAAAACAGCTCGAAACAAGAACAGGAAATATTGCCGTGGTACGGTGGTCAAAATCTTCGGGAGATTATATAATGAATTTTTTCCGACCAAAAGAAGTATTGAGCAAGAAAACGGAGTCCGGAGGGCACACGAGGTGGCCACAAGGTTGGGGGGCGTGCCCTCCACCCTTGTGGACGCCTCGTGTCTCTTTCGGACTACTTTTAATTTTCCTAATTTTTTAAATATTCCAAAACGGAGAAAAAATATCATTGGAAATGTTTTGGAGTCGGTTTACTTACTGTACCACATACCTATTCCTTTTCGGAGAGTGAAATGTTCAGGAAAGTGTTCCTTATGTACTCCTCCGGTGTTACGGTATCAATTATATTGGTCTCAACATTTATGGGAGTACCTGAGATATAATGTTTGATTCTTTGACCGTTTACCACCTTCGGCGTTGTTGATTTTTATGGCACCGGAACGATAGACCTCCTCGATAATGTAAGGACCTTCCCATTTAGAGAGAAGCTTTCCTGCAAAAAATCTTAAATGAGAGTTGTATAGCAAAACATGATCACCTACATTAAACTCACGCTTTTGTATCCTTTTGTCATGCCATCTTTTAACTTTTTCTTTAAACAACTTGGCATTCTCATAGGCTTGGGTTCTCCATTCATCAAGCGAGCTTATGTCAAATAACCTCTTCTCACCGGCAAGTTTGAAATCATAGTTGAGCTCTTTAATTGCCCAATAAGCTTTATGTTCTAGTTCAAGAGGTAAGTGACAAGCCTTTCCATAAACCATTTTATATGGAGACACACCCATAGGGTTTTTATAAGCAGTTCTATAAGCCCATAATGCATCATCAAGTTTCTTAGACCAATTCTTTCTAGATCTATTAACAGTCTTTTGCAAAATCAATTTAATCTCTCTATTGCTCAATTCTACTTAACCACTAGACTAAGGATGATATGGAGATGCAATTCTATGGTTAACATCATACTTAGCAATCATTTTACGGAAAGCACCATGAATAAAATGTGAACCACCATCAGTCATCAAATATCTAGGGACTCCAAACCTCGGAAATATAACTTCTCTAAGCATTTTAATAGAAGTGTTATGATCAGCACTGCTAGTTGGAATAGCTTCTACCCACTTAGTAACGTAATCAACAGCAACTAAAATATGTGTATACCCATTAGAGGAAGGAAAAGGTCCCATATAATCAAAGCCCCAAACATCGAATGGTTCAATAACAAGTGAATAATTCATAGGCATTTCCTGACGTCTACTAATATTACCAATTCTCTGGCATTCAGCACAAGACAAGAAAAACTTACGAGCATCCTTGAAGAGAGTAGGCCAATAAAAACCAAATTGCAATACCTTATGTGTAGTTCTATCTCCAGCGTGGTGTCCTCCGTAAGACTCGGAGTGGCACTTGCGTAGGATCTGTTCCTGTTCATGCTCAGGTACACAACGTCTAATAACACCATCTACTCCTTCTTTATAAAGGTGTGGGTCATCCCAAAAGTATTGTCTTAAATCATAGAAAAACTTTTTTCTTTTGCTGGTATGTGAAACTAGGTGGTATAAATTTAGCAACGATGTAATTAGCATAATCAGCATACCATGGAGTATTACGAGAAGTATTTATGACAGCTAATTGTTCATCAGGAAAGCTATCATCAATAGGCAGTGGGTCATCAAGAACATTTTCTAACCTAGACAAGTTGTCTGCAACGGAGTTCTCAGCTCCCTTTCTATCAATAATATGCAAATCAAATTCTTGTAGCAAGAGAACCCATCTAATAAGTATAGGTTTAGCATCTTTCTTTCCATAAGATATTTAATAGCAGCATTATTGATACATCTCCAACGTATCTATAATTTTTGATTGTTCCATGCTGTTATACTATCATTTTTGGATGTTTTACAATCATTTTATATCAACTTTATATCATTTTTTGGGACTAACCTATTGACATAGTGCCCAGTGCCAGTTGTTGTTTTCTGCTTGTTTTTTACATCGCAGAAAATCAATACCAAACGGAGTCCAAATCCAGCGAAACTTTTTGTGGATTTTTGGAACAGAAGACATCCAGTGGGCCGGAGAAGCACCTGGGGGGGTGCTCTGAGGGGAGCACAACCCACCAAGGCGCGCCTAGAGGCCCAGGCGCGCCCAGGTGGGTTGTGCCCACCTCAGGGGCCTCCCGCACCGCCTCTTTGCTCTATAAATACCCCAATATTCCAGCAACCCTTGGGGAGTCGACGAAAATCAATTCCAGCCGCCGCAAGTTCCAGAATCACCAGATCCAATCTAGACACTATCACGGAGGGGTTCATCATCCTCATTGGTGCCTCTCCGATGATGCGTGAGTAGTTCATTGTAGACCTTCGGGTCCGTAGTTAGTAGCTAGATGGCCTTCTCTCTCTCGTTTGATTCTCAATACAATGGTCTCTTGGAGATCAATTTGATGTAACTCTTTTTGCGGTGTGTTTGTTGGGATCCGATGAACTTTGAGTTTATGATCAGATCTATGTTTTTATCCATGAAAGTTATTTGAGTCTTCTTTGATCTCTTATATGCATGATTTCTCATAGCCTCGTATTTCTTCTCTGATATTTGGGTTTTGTTTGGCCAACTTGATCTATTTATCTTGCAATGGTAAGAGGTGCTTTGTGATGGGTTCGATCTTACGGTGCTTGATCCCAGTGACAGAAGGGGAAACGACACGTATGTATCGTTGCTATTAACGATAACAAGATGGGTCTATTTCTACATAAATAGATCTTGTCTACATCATGTCATCGTTCTTATTGCATTACTCCGTTTTTCCATGAACTTAATACACTAGATGCATGCTGGATAGCGGTCGATGTGTGGAGTAATAGTAGTAGACACAGGCAGGAGTCGGTCTACTAATCTTGGACGTGATGCCTATATAATGATCATTGCCTGGATATCATCATGATTATTTGAAGTTCTATCAATTGCCCAACAGTAATTTGTTTACCCACTGTTTGCTATTTTTCTCGAGAGAAGCCACTAGTGAAACCTACAGCCCCCGGGTCTCTTCTTTAATATATTTGCCTTCGCGATCTATTTTTATTTGCTTTTATTTTCAGATCTATTAATCCAAAAATACCTTGCTGCAATTTTTTACTTATTTATTTTATCTCGCGTTCCCGCGAGATCTATTTATCCAATCTACTACAATTTTACCTATCCTTTTACCCGTGAGGGATTGACAACCCCTCTCTTACGTCGGGTTGCAAGTATTTGTTCTTTGTGTGCAGGAGTTGTTTACGTGTTGTTGCGTGGTTCTCCTACTGGTTCGATAACCTTGGTCTCATCACTAAGGGAAATACCTACCGTTGCTGTGCTGCATCATCCCTTCCTCTATGGGGAAATACCGACGTAGTTCAAGCAAACATCAAAAGGAATTTCTGGCGCTGTTGCCGGGGAGACATCATTAACATCTACCAGGTTCCTAATCACAAATCTCATCTCCTTGCAATTTACATTATTTGCCGTTTGCCTCTCGTTTTCCTCTCCCCCACTTCTCAAAAATTTGCCGTTTTATTCGCCCTCTTTTTCATTAGCCGTTTTCTTGTCAGATCTATCTTTTTGCTTGCAATCATGAGTGATTTCGGTATGGCAGAAACAAATGATGGCCTAACTCCTAAAATGGAGCGTATGGGTAATACGGATGGCAAAACTTTTGTTTTGGGGCAGGGGAATGTTATGGGAAAAGAACATATACAAGAATTTTTCAATTGTGTTGGAAATTTGACTCTTGATGATGCTCCTATACTTAAAAGGACTAAATCTTATGCGGAAGCTATTTCAGCGCTAGTTCTGAAACTTGAAAATAGATTTATCCATACTCATCCTACCTTGCAAAGATTGTTTCATGAGTTACCCGTTATAAAGAATCCTAAAGCCAAAAATTTGGCCACTCTTGTTCTTATGAATGAATTTGACTACATAATACGGGAAGCTAGAGAAATCTTTGATTTTTATGGTATGAATCGTGAAAAACCCATGATAGATGAAATTCTCTATAATAGTGATTATGCTTTAAGACATTTACTTGGGGATAATCAAATCTTTGATGAGAATCTTAAAAAGCAAGTCCCTGTTTTAGATATTATCCAACAAGTTTTTAATGATGTTATTCAACATTATTCTTGGATCACTGCCAGAAATCAAAAGGGATATGATGATAAGCAACTTGATTGTGCTAAATTTTCCATGGATAATGTGTTTTATGTTGTTTTTGCAAAACCGCCTGAGAAAAACACCTCCAAGGAAAACAAGAACAAAGATGACAATACTTAGATCCTTTGCTTTATGCCTAGCTAGGGGCATAAAACGATAGCGCTCGTTGGGAGGCAACCCAACTTGTATCTTTTTGATTTTTGGTTTTCTTGCTGTTTTCAATAAAATACCCAATTATGTGTCTGGTTAGATGTGTTTTTGTGGTTTAAATTAGTGTTTGTACCAAGTAAAGCCTTTGGGATAGCTTTGGTGATAGTTGATTTGATCTTGTTGGAAAACTGAAACTTTTTCGTCCAGTAAAATAATTTTGAAAATTCACAGCAGAGACTAAAAATTCTGAATTGTTTACACAAGATTGATATACAAATTTCCTCTGTTGTCCTAATTTTTCAAAAAATTTGGAGTTACAGAAGTGTGAGAACAATTCGTATCTTTGTAGACTGTTCTGTTTTTGACAGATTCTGTTTTCTTTGCATTGTGTGCTTGTTTTGATGATTCTATGGTTTTCTTTGAAGATTTTTTTCCATACAAAAGTTAGAATACAGTAGATATAATGCAAGAACAAAATTTGAATGGGTTTTCTACAGTACTTAAAGTAAAGATGGGTTTTCTTATACTAACGGATCTCACGAAGGTTTTGTTGAGTTTTGTGTGATTGAAGTTTTCAAGTTTTGGGTGAGATTAGGATGGATGAAGGAATAAGGATTAGCAAAAGGCTAAGCTTGGGGATGCCCAAGGAACCCCAAGATAATATTCAAGAAGTATCAAGCAACTAAGCTTGGGGATGCCCCCGAGTGGCATCCCCTCTTTCTTCTAACGATCATCGGTATTTTACTTGGAGCTATATTTTTATTCGTCACATATTATGAGTTTTGCTTGGAGCGTCTTGTATGATATGAGTCTTTGCTTGTTTTGCTTTTTATTTTAAGTCTTGAATCCTTGCTGGAAACACCTTTTTGGGAGAGCCAAAAATTATGCTATGCTTGCTCCTATGCTTCACTTAAATTTTTATGAGCTATGGAATTGCTCTAGTGCTTCACTTATATCTTTTTGAGAATGGTGTGCTTTGTTATTTTTGAAGAAATGCTCTCATGCTTCACTTAGATTTATTTGGGAGTTAGTAAAATTTTAAAGAAATTCTCTCTTGCTTCACTTAGATTAATTTGAGAGAAAGAAATATTATGCTCATGTTCTTCACTTATATTTGTTTGAGCTTATTAAAAGCAACATATGAAACTAGTCCCAAAGTGATAGATATCCAAGAAGGATATAATAAAAACTTTCATGAAGATCATTGGACAAAATAAACTTGATTCTTAGTAATAGTTTTGAGATATGATGATAGTGATATGTGAGTCATGTTGATGAGTAATTATGCTTTAGTAAGAATATTGGTGTTAAGGTTTGTGATTCCCTATGCAAGCACGAAAGTCAATGGTTATGCAATGAAATTATATCCTACTTGTGGTGCATTATTCGGTGTTAATTATGCTTAATGCTTGCGTACGAGATTTTTCGTTTCTTCGTTGGACGCTTCTCAATATTTTTGCTAGCCTTCATTTGCACTAAGTATGATCACTACTTGTGCATCCAAAACCCTTTAAACCAGTTTTGCCATATGACTCCACTAAACCTACCTATATGCGGAATTTCCGTGCCGTTCTAAGCAAATTTGTATGTGCCATCTCTAATTTTCAAAATAAATTTCTCTTTTGTGTGCTCGTACCGCTCGCGAGGCGGTGAGGGGTGGCCGATATTTTTCCATGCTAGATGTGTTATTCTCACGATGAGTGTTTATTCACTTGTCATTGCACGAGAGTACGACAAAGGTATTAGGGATGCCCAGTCCCGAAATGAAAAAATGAATTTACTTTATGTTGTCAAATAATAAATTCCTTGGAAAGTGTTGGTATGGAGGGCACCCGTGGATACGGCTAGCCATGGAAAGTGAAAGAAATGGTGGAAAAAGGAATAAACTTTAATTTTTGTTTGGGAACCGCCTATGATATATCTAGCATGGAAAGTATTGGAAACTCTTAGTCATTTTCGTTGGAGGGAAAAGTATGCCTCTCAAAATGTTTTTATCTCTCAATTTAAGCTTTGAGCTCTGGCACCCCTACAAATCCCTACTTCCCTCCGCGAAGGGCCTTTCTTTTACTTTATGCAATTTTTATTTTTACTTGATTCTCCATCTTCTCTTATAAAGCACCAACTAAGGGGCACTATGATCGTACTTGAGCATTGGGTATAGCTAATATTCGAGTGTGTTTCATGAATGGATCAATGATTGAGCATAATGGGCTAGGGATAACTTGCTTTAGTGTTGATATTTTGAAAGACATGGTTGCTTGTTGATATGCTTGAGTATTAAAGTCCTCATGTCAAAACTAGACTATTGCTTTGAACCATATAAAAGTCCAAATGTCCATGCTACAAAGAAAAGAATATGTGATGAACATGTTAGGCAGCATTCCACATCAAAAATTCTGTTTTTATCATTTACCTACTCGAGGACGAGCAGGAATTAAGCTTGGGGATGCTGATACATCTCCAACGTATCTATAATTTTTTATTGTTCCATGCTGTTATACTATCATTTTTGGATGTTTTACAATCATTTTATATCAACTTTATATCATTTTTTGGGACTAACCTATTGACATAGTGCCCAGTGCCAGTAGCTGTTTTCTGCTTGTTTTTTACATCGCGGGAAATCAATACCAAACGGAGTCCAAACGTAGTGAAACTTTTTGGAGATTTTTTTTGGACCAGAAGACATCCAGTGGGCCAAAGAAGTACCGAAGAGGGAGCCCGAGGTGAGCACAAGACACCGGGGCGCGCCTGGGCCCCCAGGTGCGCCCTGGTGGGTTGTGCCCATCTCGGAGACCTCCTGCACCGCCTCTTTGCTCTATAAATACCCCAATATTCCAGAAACCCTAGGGGAGTCGATGAAAATCAATTCCAGCCACCGCAAGTTCCAGAAACCACAGATCCAATCTAGACACCATCACGGAGGGGTTCATCATCCTCATTGGTGCCTCTTCGATGATGCGTGAGTAGTTCATTGTAGACCTACGGGTCCGTAGTTAGTAGCTAGATGGCTTTCTCTCTCTCATTTGATTCTCAATACAATGGTCTCTTGGAGATCAATTTGATGTAAATCTTTTTGCGGTGTGTTTGTTGGGATCCGATGAACTTTGAGTTTATGATCAGATCTATGTTTTTATCCATGAAAGTTATTTGAGTCTTCTTTGATCTCTTATATGCATGATTGCTCATAGCCTCGTATTTCTTCTCCGATATTTGGTTTTTTTTGGCCAACTTGATCTATTTATCTTGCAATGGGAAGAGGTGCTTTGTGATGGGTTCGATCTTACAGTGCTTGATCCCAGTGACAGAAGGGGAAACGACATGTATGTATTGTTGCTATTAAGGATAACAAGATGGGGTCTATTTCTACATAAATAGATCTTCTCTACATTATGTCATCGTTCTTATTACATTACTCCATTTTTCCATGAACTTAATACACTAGATGCATGCTGGATAGCGGTCGATGTGTGGAGTGATAGTAGTAGATGCAGGCAGGAGTCGGTCTACTAATCTTGGACGTGATGCCTATATAATGATCATTGCCTGGATATCGTCATGATTATTTGAAGTTCTATCAATTGCCCAACAGTAATTTGTTTACCCACCATTTGCTATTTTTCTCGAGAGAAGCCACTAGTGAAACCTACGGCCCCCGGGTCTCTTCTTTAATATATTTGCCTTCACGATCTATTTTTATTTGCTTTTATTTTCAGATCTATTAATCCAAAAATACAAAAATACCTTGCTGCAATTTTTTACTTATTTATTTTATCTCACGTTCCCGCGAGATCTATTTATCCAATCTACTACAATTTTACCTATCCTTTTAGCCGTGAGGGATTGACAACCCCTCTCTTACGTCGGGTTGCAAGTATTTGTTCTTTGTGTGTAGGAGCTGTTTACGTGGTGTTGCGTGGTTCTCCTACTGTTTTGATAACCTTGGTCTCATCACTGAGGGAAATAACTACCGTTGCTGTGCTGCATCATCCCTTCCTATTTGGGGAAATACCGACGTAGTTCAAGAAAACATCAATGATCAGTGCGAACAGTTACTTTGGAATCAACAATATAGGATCTGAACTTATCACAAGCAAAGACAACTACTAAAAATTCTTTTTCAGTAGTAGCATAATTCCTCTGGGCACTGTCTAGAGTTTTACTAGCATAGTGAATAACATTTAATTTCTTATCAACTCTTTGCCCTAGAACAACACCAACAGCATAATCACTAGCATCACACATAATTTCAAAGGGTAAATTCCAATCAGGTGGCTGAATAATAGGTGCAGAAATCAAGGCTTTCTTAAATATTTCAAATGCTTCTACACAATCATCATAAAAAAAGGAACATCTTTTTGCAAGAGATTAGTGAGAGGCCTAGAAATTTTAGAGAAGTATTTAATAAACCTCCTATAGAAACCAGCATGGCCAAGGAAACTTCTTATACCTTTGATATCTTTAGGACACGGCATTTTTTCAATAGCATCTACTTTAGCTTTATCAACTTCAATACCTCTTTCGGAAATTTTATGCCCCAAGACAATACCTTCATTAACCATAAAGTGGCACTTGTCCCAATTCAAGACAAGATTAGTCTGTTCACATCTCTGCAAAACTCGATCAAGGTTGCTTAAGCAATCATCAAAAGAAGTTCCGTAAATGGAGAAATCATCCATGAAAAGCTCAACAATCTTTTCACAAAAATCAGAGAATATAGCAGTCATACATCTTTGAAAGGTAGCAGGTGCATTGCATAAACCAAAAGGCATGCGTCTATAAGCAAAGGTACCGAAAGGGCAAGTAAAAGTGGTCTTTTCCTGATCATCTTTTAACATAGGTATTTGAGAGAAACCAGAATAACCATCTAGAAAGCAAAAATGTGTATGTTTGGATAATCTTTCTAGCATTTGATCAATAAAAGGTAGAGAGTAATGATCTTTTCTAGTAGCTTTATTTAATTTGCGAAAATCAATTACCATTCTATAACCTGTAACAATTCTTTATGGGATCAATTCATTCTTATCATTAGGAACAACAGTAATACCTCCCTTCTTAGGGACACAATGAACAGGACTTACCCACTTACTATTAGCAATAGGATAAATTATACCTGCCTCCAGAAGCTTTAGTATTTCATTTCTTACCACTTCTTTCATCTTAGGATTTAACCGTTGTTGGTGATCAACAACTGGTTTAGCATCATTCTCCAAATTAATTTTGTGCTGACATAGAGTGGGACTAATGCCCTTAAGATCTTCAAGAGTATATCCAATAGCGGCACGGTGCTTCTTCAGAGTTTTCAATAATTTCTTTTCTTCATGCTCTGAAAGGTTAGCACTAATAATAACATGATATATCTTCTTTTCATCAAGATAAGCATATTTCAAAGTATCCGGTAATTGTTTAAGCTCAAACACGGGATCACCCTTGGGTGGAGGAGGATCCCCAAGGATTTCAACAGGCAAATTGTGTTTCAAAATAGGCCCTTGATTAAAGAATATCTCGTCTATTTCCCTTCTTTCATTCATAAACATATCATTCTCATGGTCTAGCAAATATTGTTCTAAGGGATCAGTAGGAGGCACGGCAATAGAAGCAAGACCAATAATTTCATCCTTACTAGGCAATTATTTATCATGGGGTTGTCTATGAAATTTAGAGAAATTAAAATCATGAGACATATGCCCTAAACCGACAGTAACAATATCTTTCTCGCAATCTATCTTAGCATTAACAGTATTCAACAAAGGTCTACCAAATATAATGGGACAAAAGTCATCTTGTGGGGAAGCAAGAACAAGAAAATCAGTAGGGTACTTTATTTTCCCACACAAGACTTCAACATCTCTAACAATCCCAATTGGTGAAATAGTATCTCTATTGGCAAGCTTAATAGTAACATCAATATCTTCTATCTCAGCAGGTGCAATATCATTCATAATTTCTTTATATAAGGAAAAGGAATTGCACTCACACTAGCACCCATATCACATAAGCCATGATAACAATGATCTCCTATTTTAACTGAAACAACAGGCATGCCATCAACGGGTCTATGTTTATCTTTACTATCGGGTTTAGCAATTCTAGCAGCTTCATCACAGAAATAAATAACATGCCCATCAATATTATCAACCAAGAGATTTTTAACCATAGCAATACTAAGTTCAACTTTAATTTGCTCAGGGGGTGTAGGTGTTCTAGTATAACTCTTACGAACCATAGTTGAAGCTTTAGCATGATCCTTTATTCTAACAGGAAAAGGTGGTTTCTCAATATAAGCAGTAGGAACAATAGGATCAACATTATAAGTAATAGTTTCTTCTTCAACTTTAATAGGTTCAACTACTTTAACTTCAATGGGAGGATGATATTTAAACCACTTCTCCTTAGGGAGCTCAACATGAGAAGCAAAAGATTCACAGAAAGAAGCTACTATCTCAGAGTCAAGTCCATATTTAGTGCTAAAATCACGAAAAGCATCGGTATCCATAAAAGATTTCACACAATCAAACCTAAGGTTTATACCTGACTCATTACCTTTGTCGAGTTCCCAATCTTTATAGTTGCGTTTAATTCTTTCCAATAAATCCCATTTGAATTCAATTGTCTTCTTCATAAAAGAACCAGTACAAGAAGTATCGAGCATGGATCGATCATTATGAGAAAGCCGAGCATAAAATTTTTGAATAATAATTTCTCTTGGGAGCTCATGATTGGGGCATGAATATAACATTGAATTAAGCCTCCCCCAAGCTTGAGCGATACTTTCTGCTTCACGAGGCCAAAAATTATATATATAATTTCGATCACGATGAACCAGATGCATAGGATAAAACTTTTGATGAAATTCCAATTTCAATCGGTTGTAGTTCCATGATCCAATATCATCACATAGCCTATACCATGTCAATGCCTTATCCTTCAAAGATAAAGGGAAGACCTTCTTCTTGACTTCATCCTCGGGCAAACCTGCAAGCTTAAATAATCCACAAACTTCATCCACATAGATTAGATGCATATCAGGATGTAATTTTCCATCTCCTGTGTAAGGATGAGCTAGCAGTTTCTCTATCATACCCGAAGGAATTTCATAATAAATATTTTCAGTAGGTGCAGTAGGTTGAGGGGCAACTCTTTGCTCTTCTGGTCGGGGTGAAGATACCCCGAACAAACCCCTCAAAGGATTACTTTCCATAGTAACAAGTGACAGTAAATTTCACCACACTATATAAATGTTTCCTTACCAAAGGCGCTTCACTCCCCCGCAACGGCGCCAGAAAAGAGTCTTGATGACCCACAAGTCTAGGGGATCTATCATAGTCCTTTCGATAAGTAAGAGTGTCGAACCCAACGAGGAGCAGAACGAAATGACAAGCGGTTTTCAGCAAGATATTCTCTGCAAGCACTGAAATTATCGGTAACAGATAGTTGTGTGATAAGATAATTCGTAACAGGTAATAAGTAACAAAAGTAAACAAGGTGCAGCAAGGTGGCCCAATCCTTTTTGTAGCAAAGGACAAGCCTGGACGAACTCTTATATAAAGCAAAGCGCTCCCAAGGACACATGGGAATTGTTGTCAAGTTAGTTTTCATCATGCTCATATGATTCGCGTTCGTTACTTTGATAATATGATATGTGGGTGGACTGGTGCTTGGGTGCCGCGCTTCCTTGGATAAGCCTCCCACTTATGATTAACCCCTCTCGCAAGCATCCACAACTACGAAGGAAGAATTAAGATAAATCTAACCATAGCATGAAACATATGGATCCAAATCAGCCCCTTACGAAGCAACGCATAAACTAGGGTTTAAGCTTCTGTCACTCTAGCAACCCATCATCTACTTATTACTTCCCAATGCCTTCCCCTAGGCCCAAATCATGGTGAAGTGTCATGTAGTCGACGTTCACATAACACCACTAGAGGAAAGACAATAGACATCTCATCAAAATATCGAACGAATACCAAATTCACATGATTACTTATAACAAGACTTCTCCCATGTCCTCAGGAACAAACGTAACTACTCACAAAGCATATTCATGTTCATAATCAGAGGAGTATTAATTATCATTAAGGATCTGAACAAATGTTCTTCCACCGAACAAACCAACTAGCATCAACTACAAGGAGTAATCAATACTACTAGCAACCCACAGGTACCAATCTGAGGTTTTGAGACAAAGATCGGGTACAAGAGATGAACTAGGGTTTGAGAGGAGATGGTGATGGTGAAGATGTTGATGGAGATTGACCCCCTCTCGTTGAGAGGATCGATGGTGATGACGATGGCGATGATTTCCCCCTCCCAGAGGGATGTTTTCCCGGCAGAACAGCTCCGCCGGAGCCCTAGATTGGTTCTGCCCAGGTTCCACCTCGAAACGGCGGCGCTTCGTCCCGAAAGCTTCCTTCTTATTTTTTCTAAGTCAAAATACACCATATAGCAGAAGATGGGTGTCGGGGGCCTGCCAGGTGGCCCACAAGGACAGGGGCGCGCCTAGGGGGGTAGGGCGCGCCCTCCACCCTTGTGGATGACAGGTGGCCCCCCTCTCGTACTTTCTTCCCCCAATATTTTTTATTAAATCCAAAATGACTCTCCGTGAAGTTTCAGTACTTTTGGAGTTGTGCAGAATAGGTCTCTAATATTTGCTCCTTTTCCAGCCTAGAATTCCAGCTGCCGGCATTCTCCCTCTTCATGTAAACCTTGTAAAATAAGAGAGAAAAGGCATAAGTATTGTGCCATAATGTGTAATAACAGCCCATAATGCAATAAATATTGATATAAAAGCATGATGCAAAATGGACGTATCACCTCACCAAGGTGGTGCCAGCGACGGGACGGCGCAGGCGATCGACGGCGGTGAGGACGGGGATGGGAAGGCACTAAGTAAACCACACATACACATATGAACTAAGAAGTTAATTTGAGCTCAAATTGCATATAAATCAAACAAACTCTCACATAATTACTCCCAAACTAAAACCCACAAATGACTATTCTTATAGAGCATTGCACGAGCTAAACTAGCAATGAGAGATGAAATGACAAAGTTGCTAACCTTTTAGAACACTTGGATAGATGGGGTGCCTCAAATCTTGACAAATTTTGGCAAAAAATGGAGGATGAGCTCGAGCTAAGGGGAAGAACAGAGAGGAGAAAGGAGAAAACAGAGAGGATGAGCTCGGGACGAAGCAGGGGTTTATATAGAGACAACTTTAGTCCCGATTGGTTATACAAACCAAGACTAAAGGTCCACCTATAGTCCCGGTTGGTGATACCAACCGGGACTAAAGGGGCTCGTGGGGGCCCCAGCCTGACGCCAGCCTGCCACCACCCCTTTAGTCCCGGTTTGTATCACCAACTGGGACTATAGGTCAAAAATGAACCGGGACTAATGGTGGCCGTGCCCCCGTCCGCTCCTAGCTATTGGGATCAGGACTAATGATCACATTAGTCCCGGGCCCAAAGCAGGCCGGGACTATTGCTCCGGACGAAAGGTCTGTTTTCTACTAGGTCCACCTCAAACTCATGATCATCTAAATGCACTTCATTGGTTTGAAACCAATGAGAATTGTTGAAGCCAACAGCCATAGTTGACATATATGTCTCATCATTAAAAATACAAAGTATGTACAAGAAAACTAAGCTATCCATATGTATCTATTCATGGAAAAAACAACAACGAAAAAAGGGGGTGAAATCATACCTTGTGGGCATTTCATAAAACACCTTATGCGCATCGGCCACCGGCACAACAAGCGAGGTCACCAGCGCTTCGGTCGGCGCCGCATCCCCCGCACGCCCTGCAAGCTTCTTCTTCGGCCGCCTAGAAGAGCCGTCCGCCGCTTTGTTCTTCTTCCCGAACACCTTGCCCGCCTTCGCCACCGCCGCATTTGGTCGCTTGGAGAGGGGGGCCCGTGGCTTTACGGTGGGAGCCGGCGCGACGCCACCTGCCGAGGTCGTCCGTGGCACCATGAAAAAGGCCACGCGTGAGACCGGTGCTTGGAGGAGGGCCAGCGGCAGCGAAGCCGAAGCTCAACCCTGCGCTAGGGTTTGCGCCGCCGACGGTGGCGGCGACGGAGGGGTCGCGGGTGTAGGGAGGGGTTGGGAGGATGTCGGCACGGCCTTCCATCGGTCGAATTTCGCCGGCGGCGGCGTGGGGCGGGGCGAAGGTGGGGCGGCCGGAGTGGGTGGCGGCAGTGGGTCGCGGGCGCTCGAGTGTTCAGCGCGCGGGAGCGGGCGTACGAAATAAGCGGCGCGTGATGCCGTTTTGCTTCGCGCGCTGAACCAACTATATCGCGCGCGCGTTTTTGCGCGTCCGCTGGAGCGTCTGGAACGGCTGCGCGCTAAAAAGATAACTTTTTCAGCGCGGCGCTAAAATCACGCGTCTGTTGGAGATGCTCTAAACCGTTAGCAGTGGCGGGTGGCACTATTAGCCCCTCATAATTCTTTCATGTATCATTGGGGGCTGTCCATTTCGCTGATCACATCTTTTGGCTTAGTAGCGGTGCTCATTTTTTGTCGCCATCCACTCGTAATAATTTTGATCGAAAGAAAAACACAGCCATGGCAGCTTTTTGTTGTAGTGGTTTTCTGAGAGAGGCCACCGAAGTAGAACCGGTATCTCAATACTACCCCCTTCGTTTCTAAATATGTTTCTAAATATAAGTCTTTTTACATATATCAATATGTACTACTTCCTCCGTTCTTAATTTTTGTTTTTTTAGAGATTTCAAATGGACTACCATATACGGATGTATATAGACATATTTTAAAGTGTAGATTCACTTATTTTGCTTCGTATATAGTCATTTGTTGAAATCTCTAGAAAGACAAATATTTAAGAACGGAGGAAGTACATACGAATATATATAGAAGTAGTTTAGAGTGTAGATTCACTCATTTTGCTTCTCTATATTGAAATCTCTAAAAAGACTTTTATTTAGAAAAGGAGGGAGTACAACTTTTTCCTATTTATTCCGCACGGTCAACGGCTCATATAACTCAATACTAGTCGCCCGCGCAACTAGTAAATCGGTCGTTGTCAAGTTCTATCAGCAATGTCCCCATTTTCGATCTCTGCCAAATACGGTCGAGAAAGGCATGTCGTGTAATGTATTTATGCTGTCACCGGTCATTGTCAAGTTCATTTTCACATAGTTTGCATTTTTTAGCGTATATACGCTCGTACATACACACATATACTCATCTACATGAACATATGCACGCACACTCTATGAGTATCTTCGAGAGACTGAGCCGACATATTATTTTAATATTGATGAAGTTGTCACAAATGTCTTCGTAGTCAATGAGACGTCTGCTCCTATTAAATGCATATCGCCGGAAGGCCTGAAATAAAACAAAAAATGCGAGCACCAGTGTCAAGTGTGGTACTTGAGCCGTCGTCACAAACGTCTTCGTAGTCAACGGGACGTCCCCTCCTACTGAATGCATATCGCCGGAAGACCTGAAATAAACCCAAAAAATGCGAGCACTAGTGCCAAGTCTAATACTTTTGCCTTGATAGGAAAAGTATACCACTATCCTCGTAACCATGCAACCACAATCTGCATTCCGGTGTGCATGCAAAACAGGGACCGCTGCCTGCATGATTGGCACATGTTCGAACTATCACTACTAGGGAAAACCCTAGTAGTAGCGCGGGGTAATTGCCTAGCAGTAGCTCGGGGGCCTGCGCTACTACTAAGGCGCTACAGCTAACTTTTAGCAGTAGCGCGGGTGGTACCCGCGCTACTGCTACTTCTAGTAGTAGTAGCGCGATTGCCACCCGTGCTACTACTACTTAGTTGTAACGCGGGTCAGGGCCCCGCGCTACTACTAACTAATTGAAAATTAAAAAAATAAATTCCATCCATGGCGGCTGCTTCTGCTGGGCGTCATCGTCCTCTCCATCCATGGCTGCTACTGGTCCTGGAGGGGATGAAGTTGTCCATGATGATGGTGCTTCCCCACCCAACTTGTGCCCGCACCTCTCGTCTACTGCTGCTACAAAAGAAGAGAAAATTATTAGAAAGAGGAAGAGAGAGATAGAGAGCAGTAGGAGGAGGAACTCACCGGTGGCCGCCGGAGTTGGATCCGACGCCCGAAACCCTAGATGAAGCCCGGTGACCTGCTGCTGCTTGTCGTGGGACCCTTGACCCGGCGAGGAGGTGCAAGTGGCTGCGTCCATGGCGGATCTGGCCGCCGCCATGGACGACGCTTTGCTGGTTTCCCTCTCCTTCCAACAGCGGAGAAGAAGGAGGATGGAGGGGGAGGGGAGGGGTCTACAGTGCGAGAGGATGCCGCCGGATTTGTGAGTGGCACCGAGGTGCGAGGCCGGCAGTGGCGGTGGGTGAGGAAGGGAATCGCGGGTGGGAGGAGAAGGGGAATCAGAAGAGTGTGGGTTTGGATTTGGGCCTCCGCACGCTATGTGTACACATGTCTTGGTGGGTCGATAGTAGTAGCGCGGGTTTATACCCCTCGCTACTACTATGGCATGTCCCGGGTGGGCACGGTAGAGACCACTTAGTAGTAGCGAGGGTTATAAACCCGCGCTACTACTATCAACTTAGTAGTAGCGCGGGTTTATACCCCTCGCTACAACTATGGCATGTCCCGGGGGGGCACGGCCGAGACCACTTAGTAGTAGCGAGGGTTATAAACCCGCGCTACTACTATCAACTTAGTAGTAGAGGGGGTTATAAACCCGCGCTACTAGTAAGTAGCAGTAGCGAGGGGTATAAACCCACGCTACTAGTAAGCGTCTGCCTGTAAGCTTTTCCCTAGTAGTGTATAGTAGCACAACTTGTTTTTTTTTGTTGATAAAGTTGATTTTTTTTTTACTCAAAACGAAGCATCGAGAGAATATGAAATACAATAAGCACACGCTCGGCCTCTGCGTATTTAGTATGCACACAGTCAACATCAACTCATACACACATGAAAACACGCCGACAACTAGCAAAGCCAAATAAGGCTAAAACTATGCGTAGACGAGGAATAAAAAAACTACAAAGCGACCAGATATGCAATCGGCAAACTATAACAATGACCATGCCCGCACCAACCATCTCATAATTTTAGCACAACTCGTTTACCTTCTTCATCTAAAGCACATCCAAGCTCTTTTTTGTTTGGTTATTATTTTCTGGAAGCACATTATCTTGCATGAGGTTCATGTATATAGCATTTTTTATTTTCGGTTTATCTCAACGTCGTAACATTTTAAAACAGCCTAACCAACTAGAATTACAACTAGCATAGCCTGCGCGGCGGCACGCCGCGCCCATCGATACAACATATCTATATGCGGTGTGCTGTTTATTTATGGCAAGTACTTTTAGGGTTGTGCTGATAGGGTCACATAAAAATAAAATGAGGTGGAAATAGATGTCGATACATGCATAAAATACCAATGTAGGATGATATGATGAAAGCAAGTACATTTATTGCTATACTAAACATGAGAACACACACCAATACATATCTGATAAAATCTACTTATTGGAACTGCGCACAGTCCGGATTATAGAACAAACATTACTCGATGACACTATTGCAGTGAGATAGAAAAAGTGCAGACGATTACTTGCTAGATCAGGTCATGTAGTATAGCCTCCAGCAAGATTAGTGCCCGTGATAAAGTGATAGAGTGCTTTTGCAAATTCCAGAATTTTTGCACTCCATTCATACACAAAATTTTTATTGAGTATGAAACATATTCGTACACCGAGAAATCATTACATCATGCCTACCGAAGGGTTTGAGTTTTCTCATCTGTTTTTGATTTATTTTTTCGGAATCCCTGTGAAGCTTGAGATCCTGCAATTGGTAAGTTTGGGTACACAGGCTGATACACTCTTTGTGTGCACGTAGCATTTCCCTTTCATTTTTGATTTGTTGCTTGGTCAGCCCGGAGTGTCGGCCTGTCACTGGTATCGGATTGGTTGCTGCCGTTGATCGCTTCGTGGTTGGCTACGTTTGCCGGAACGACTTGATAACATCCATGCATGAGAATAGGAAAGGTGATGTGACTACGTGGTTGAGAATTTGTTTAAAAAAATCATGATTAGTAGAGGATATTTACAGCCCCTGATTACGTAGAAAATCTCGATCTCTCTCTGTACCGCCTAATGTAGAAGCCGAATGGAGGAAGAAACGCATAGACACGATTAAAGGAGATAACATCGGCTGTATATGATTGTATTTTGCCGCTGCCGAGCACATCACGAACACGGAACACATGCACCCACCCAGTGCACGCACATCTAGCCCACGTACCACACGACACAGCCGAAGAACGCAAGCCGTGCGTGCGAGGCGGCGCGAGGGGCGAGGCCAAGAGCGAGCTAGAGGCAGTCGGCGTGGGCTTATCTTCCTGCATCTGATGCGGAGCCGCGCAGACAGAAGCTGGGGGTGCCTTCTCACGTCCGCTTCGACGGTAACCTAGCTGAGGCCGCATCTCTTGACGACGACGCACGGCGGACGGCTCCGGTAGCATGGAACGGCAAGATGCCGGTGGTCTAGGCGGGCACTGGGTCGAGGCACCCGCGACGTGGCAAACTCGCACGTCAAGCACGAGATACACCTAGGCAAACATAGGACGGCGGGGTGCCGATGGTCTGGGCACGCGTAAGCTTGTGTCGTCGGCAAGCTGGGTGAACTCGAGGTCAGAAACGTCAGCACCGCATGCATCCGCGACGTGGCCTCGTCGCACAAAAGGAAAACCACAAACCAAGAGTGGAATCAACAGGCCGTTTCTCCAAACGAATCTCCTCCCTCTGCTGCCCACGAGAGCCACCAACACCAGAGCCCAACGACAAAGAAGAAGACCCTACACAAACACGGCAGCAAAACAATTAGCATGTAGTACATAACAAGAGCCCTACATAAGCAAACGGAAAAACACAAGCCAAACAAACCAGATTGTGGCGCCAGATCCGCCGCGCATCCAGAACTGGAAGACCGCACTGAACGACCACATGCAGAGCCCGCAGTCCGAACAGAGCGGCTGCTCCGACAGAACGGACGATCATCAGACGCTAGAGCATGATCTATGCACAAGGACGGACGCGAGGCGACGGCAGGCGTGACAGAAACGCCCTGAACCACCACACCGGCCAAGCACAGAGCCCCGCGACCGAGGAGGCCGAACAGGTCGCCGCGGACCATTACGACAGGAAGTAGGAGGAACCATGCAAATCACGTATGCAAGCTGGAAGCAGGCGCAGTACGATAATACGGCAAAGAGAACCACCTATTTATAAGCTCCGCATCGGAAGACAAAAGCGGTGGCGACAAAAAAGCAATCTCTCCAGAATATATGACGACAGCGGCACCGCACATAAATGAAAACAAACTCTAGATCACCCGATCTAAGCGGCACCGATCAACAATTAAAAAAGCACATACAGCAGCCGGTCAAAGCGGCACCGTTGTTCCAAACAACGACATGAGAAGCTTCCACATAACCAACAGAAGCGGCACCGCCTCTTCCCAATCTTGAGCGGCACCAATGACGCAAGTACAAGAAAACACGTGGAAGCCAATCAAGGAAAGAAGCCCATCGACGCAGACATGCACACAAGCAATAGAGGCTTGGTTATAGTCGACATTAACTGTGTCCACTCTGCACGCATTTTGCATGTGTAGAAACTTTTAACCACTGAACCACACACACAGCTGACCCGCAAAAAAAAAAAAAAAAAAGAGCCACACACACAGCCATTTGCCTTGTTTTAGATTTTTCTTCTAGATGGTTTGATTGATTGGTTTTACACTTTAAGCTAGCTCCCTCCCACAGACATAGTTCGTATACTCAGGAGGTAACGTCACTCGTGTACATAGCTTATACTCGTACGGGTGGTATAAGTTACAACAGGTATTGATTGGTGGGAAGAGACATATGAAACTGTACGTTTCCATATAAGTACTATAACTAAAGCGGGAAGTTTTTGATTTTTCTGGTTTTTGTGATTTTTTTTTGGCGCCTACTGTTCGTATTCCACTGCAACGTCGGTGTCAGCGGACAGTAAACTTGCTGCGAATAAACAGTACCTTCGTGAACAGTAAGTACGTGCGAAACAGTAACCTGACCATGAACAGTCATACAAACAGTGTTTCCTTTCTTAAAAAAAACCCCCCAAGAAAAAATGTGCAAATTTTAATAAAAAATAGGATATTTTTTTTTCGCAAAAAAAAAGAAAGATATATTTTACACATCATTTCTTTCCCCTTCCTTCACCCTCACGTCCTTCTATACAGAGTTAAGATTTAGAATTTTCTATACATCATTTCTCGACATCGATGTACCGATGTACAACACCGGCGTACCAATACACAGCCGCCTCAATCGTCTTCTAATTCTTTCCGATGATAGTGTTAATAGAGCACAAAATCAGTTGGCCGGAATTGTATATTTACACGAACAGTAATCCATGGGAAGAATAAATTCTAGACCGATTACTGCTCATTTTGACAACATAACAACAATTAAAAATACACTAACAAATACCTGAACAATAACCGGACATTTTTCGAATGAACTCAGGGCTACTAACCGAAACAATAGTCCAAATAAACCGAAACAACAACTCCGAATAACCCAGAGCAATAAAATCAGCGAAACGGAACAACACCTGAATAAACCAAAAACATTAACCCACACGGATCATAAAACTGAAATAGTAACTGAATTTTAAACCAAAACAATACACCCGAATAAACCGAAACAACTAAAAAAAGAAAGAAAAAAAACACTATGCATTCACGTGAACAGAAATCCATAAGAAATATATTTTAAAAAACCAAAAAAATGGAACTCCTCCTCCCTTGACCCAAAACAGTAAAATCAGCAAAACGGACCAACACCGGAATAAACCGAAAACATTAGCCCACCCGAATCATAAACCGAAACAGTATCTACTAACAAATATCCATACAAAAACCGGACATTATCGGAATGAACTCAGGTCACGGGCGCAGCGTTGTTCCATTTAAGACGACGTAAATATCTTCAGCTGGGCCCAGTACTCACCGTTGCTCTTTACTCCTTCCTTATCCATTCCGATAACGAGAGAGCCAGAGAAGGACGAAGAAAAAAAGAAGCCGGCTGTTCGCCTCCACCAGTCCATCCCTACCACGCTGCCCCCAACGTTCACTGCTACAGTCCTCCACCGACCGTCATCGACGCAACTCCCCGGCTGCGCTTCCATCCCCATCCACCTCGCCATTTTTCCGTTCTACAAGGCGGCAGCACGCCGCCGCATGGGGAAGGCGGAGAACAGCCAATGCGCGGGGCGACTTCCACGGGGCAACACTTAGCTGTGTCGTCCTCTGCCCGATTGCTTGGTGTCGGCTCTCCACGCCCATGGCCCGTCCCTCCCTTCTCTCACGCCCAGGGCCGTCTGAGTTCCTTGGCAAGCGGCGGCCGCGGCCGTCCTTGCCGTACAGATGTACGACCATGAGACGCACATACAACTGTCCTACATGGTGAGCGGGCCTCTTCATCGTTTTTAGGAATTTTCAGAATCAATGCTCCTTCTACCTCTATGCTAATTGGCAACCATCTTGCTATGATCCAGTTTTGTTCAATACAAATTCACATGTTTGCTAAATCACGTAGTCCCTGTGTAAACATGTGTAGCTTGATTTTACATTACACTTTGAACACAAAGTTAATTAACACTCCATTGCCCATGTATGTTATTTTTGCTTGGTCCAGGGTCTCATGAAGAAGCAAGAAAGGGAACACCAAATATACCTCATGTTTTTTTATCTATCTATGCTTTCCTGATTTAATTGGAAGTAGTCAATCATACGTAAAAGTGGGTTTGTGTGGTTTGCTTTTATCATTCTGTTATATGTCAGAAGAAGCCACAGAAATAACATTGAAAGCAACTTGGTTGGACTCATGCCAACACACTGACCTCTGCTGCCACTAAGGTCTGTTCGAAATAAATTAGTGAAAATATATTCTGACAGCCACTTTGCTTCTCAACCTTGCTGATCAAATTGATTTTATCTTGATTTGATCGAATAAATGGATGAATTATGTCTAACTAAATTATACGTTTCCTTTGATTTTATTATAAGCATGCCTCGGGTGCCATTTCAGGTTAGAAACAACCTGCAGAACAAAATGCTACGAGGGAGGGACAACTAACACAGAGTTTCCTAAGGTTGTGAGGCTGTGAACATGACAATGTTCAGTATTGCTGCTGCATTGCTCAGATTCCCAGAAATAATTAAGGTAATGAATGCCATGCCCTATTTTGACCGCCAATTATTGCTCCTATCGGAAGTACATATTTGAGATGCACTTCCATGTTTGTGAGACCAATTTCATGGCCAAGGTTTGCCATATCAGTTTTTGAAAATGAAGGAAAAGGGGTATGCAATGAATGTGCCAACATATACATGGTGATGCCTATAAGTTATCTGAAAAATTTCGGACTTGCAACATTTTACTTTGACAGTACTGTTTCTTTTGTTGATAAACTAATATGAAAACTTGCGACTCTCGATGCTTTGAGTTGAACACACATTCCATATATTTCTAAACTAACACTTACATCATGGAAAATGGAGGTGGATTGATTATGATTTGTTTGCTTCTCTTCAATTCTTAATAGCTGCAGTTCTATATATGCATAGTAGTTTTTCACCTAAATCAGGAGCAGATAGATTGTTCTCTATTGAACAACTATAGACTATAGGGCATGATAGGATATATTGTTCAGAAAAATTATCATGTCATATATTCCACACCATTATCCTGCGTGTTTAGAATCCAATTATATAGATCACTTATTGTTTTCTTTGAGACACAGATATCAGTGGCATGCTACACTGCCAGCTTTGCTAGCATCCAACAATGCCAAAAATAATATTTCAGTTTCCCTTGTGCTCCGTGGTTAAGAAACAAATGAGTAACAGTGGCATAAGTGCAACAAGAAACAGAAAATCACATATAATAAGTGCAGCAAAAAACCGAAAATTACATATAAAAAATAGCCCCCCTCCCACTATGCACGGGTGCAAATATAAGGACATAAGTTGACAGAACCTACAGGGATGCTCCTTCGGAAGTGCACACAATTGAAATGAAGCACACCCAACCCGCCTTCCATGTGCCGGGCCAATGTGTCTGCGCTCTCACTGTATGAGAAGCGCACATTTTGAATCGAACTCCAGTTGAAACACACCCACACCACGAACATGGTGAACACTCCAACGGATGAACGAGTACATCTCTTTGACAACAATGGGCTCCGACGAGGCCTCAATCTCCTCGAGAACAAATCCGGTGCCATCGTTGCGATTTGTTCTTCCCCAATATCTCACAGAATGACCAAGTACTTCAAGCTGTGTATGCATTTCTACGATTATGTATACGTCTATCAGCCATACATCCTAGTAGATCTTAATGTACAAAAGGATCTATGTCCAAGCTGTCAAACTAGGATGGAATTCAGCGGAGTTTTGTTAGAGGAAACACGTATGGACGTACACACGTAGGGCCAGTGGTGTAGGAGGCAAGGAAGATGATACAGTGCTGGGGGCTATTTATTGCCTTCTCTCTACTGAAACGGAGTTTCCATCAATCCGGCATGTCTCGCCTCACACAACCTGGATGGTCAGTTTAGTTTTCATCCCAAAAAAACTGATGACCAACTGGGTGTGTATTTCTGCTGGCACCGGTTGTTGCCTAGTGCTTAAAACGGCTCTCATTTAGTTTGCGTTTGGATTCCTAGGCTTGCCAAACAGATGGGTTTTGGCTCTACTTTCACTAGGAACACGCTGCATGCATGGTTGGAACTTGGAAGAGGGTCGAACTTGAACCATGCACGGCACTTTTACCGTCTTCATCTCAATCACACTCTTTTCTTCTGTTATTTCTAGAAGCAGCACACAATCTTGGCACGAGGTCTGATTTTCTTTATAAAGGTCATTTCCATTCAATCGTTATAATGAGCCGGTACAACCGCACCGAGCAAATGTCTGGCCTCTGCCCAACAAGATGCACAGAGTCAACCCGTCCAGAAAAAATAAAATAAAAATAGTCTAAAAAGGAAAAGCAACGTATGAGGGAGGACGTCCTATCCAAAGACTACATTGTCATCCACGGTGAAGAAGACCTCCCTGGTCGTAAGCTCTATCCAAGTAGAAACCCCCTTGAGAATATGTCAGTGATTTTTTAACCAATACCCTTCAATCAATTGCCAAGCATATTATGCGCTGCTACTGGACTGGTAGGCGCTTGAAGTTATCTGAATTATAGACCATACCACATTTTATGCTCAGTAGAAGCTGGATGGGCTCCAAACGTGTGAACAATTCATTACATGCTTCAAGGCCCCAATAAATCCCAAAGAAATATTGGGCTCATCTTGGCCCAAGGCTTGTATGATTGTTACATATTTATGCCTAACAATTACATATCACTAGTAGAAAACATGGCTTTGGTTGAGGTCAGAATAAGGGCATTAATCCCGGTTCACTTACGAACCGGGAACAAAGAGTGCATTAGTCCCGGTTCGTGAGGCCAGGGCGCCGGCCGGGCCTCGGGGGCCATTGGTCCCGATTCGTCTGACACCTTTGGTCCCGGTTCCAGACACGAACCGGGACCAATGGGCCTCGCTCCTGGCCCAGCACCTTTGGTCCCGGTTTGTGGCTGGAACCGGGACCAATGGTCAGTCTTCTGTCCCGGTTCTAGCCACCAACCGAGACTAAAGATAAGCCTATATATACCCCCGCCCCTGCCCGCTCACTCCTCTGTTTTTTGGCCGGCCGGTGTGTGCAGCTGTGTGTTGCTCTAGCTCTCACCTCCTATGCACATGAGGTGTTCGATGAAATGCCCGAGCCACACTTAAGATTTCTCCTCTCCAAGCTCGACCTCCAAGCTCCATTTTTCTCAAGATTTGTCTAGGTTTGGTTGTCCGTCCTGTCCCGTCCCCATCCTCACCGTCGTCGATCGCCCGTGCCGATCTCGTCGCCGGCACCACCGTGGTGAGCCTCTTGTTCGTATCTTCTTTCTAAAAGAAAAAAATTCTTACTTGTATGATTTAGATAGATACTTGTATAATTTTCTTACTTTTATTATTGTTTGTTATTATATAATGCCATGGTTTTGGTATCCGCCCCCGTCGGCCCTCGTCTTGTCTATGATTCGGATGTGGTATATTATCTTTTATAGCTATTTGTTTCATTTAGTGTTTATGACAATTATGCCGACCAACGTGACATAGATGTTTTTATCTAGGAGGTATGTGAACCGGAAATTCCAACCGACCCTCTTGTTGAGAGGTTAAATTTAGTTGAAAAAGAAAACAATTACTTGAAGAAAAAAGTGAAAAGAATTGAGGAGGAGAAGATGGAATTGGAGTTGCATGTTGCGGATGTCGTCGATGATCACAAGATCAAGATGGATGAAATGCGCTTGAAGATTAGAAAGATTAAAAAATATGCCATTGATACCGAGGCTTGGTATCATTATGCCGTTGGATCAATTGTTACCTTAGTTGCGATTATGATCGCATTTGTTGTTGCATTGAAATGTTTTACATAGTTTCAATGTATGTTTTAATTAGATGCTCTAGAGAGTTATATGTTGTTCAATGAGAACTATGTATGAACTTTATGTATTTATTTTTTCAGTAATAACATTTGATCACTACTGTACTTTGGTTTTAATGTGATGATGAACTTGTATTAATTTGGTCACTTCTCTATTCATGATGTTCTGTAATGGTTTTTGATACACTTAATTATATAATACACGCAGATGAACCATTTGTCCTAACCAATGATGTGGCGCAGGTTTTCTATGTGAAGGCCATGTCTACCAAACCGAGAAAAAGAAAAGATAAGGAAGTGAATACATCATACGATGAGCCAAAGCGCCACATAGTTCTTTCAGGGAAAAGAGACATCGTGGGAGTGAAGGGCAAGACAGATATGTCTGAAGATTATGAAAAGTTTCATGAAATTTCTCCCTTCAAAGTGAAGGCTGACCCAAGCACCCTGTTAAACGATGAAGATTATCCATGATTACGGCGCAATAAGCAAGGGACACACGCGAAGAAAAAATGAAGACTTTCTCTTCAGAAAGATTCTGATGATGGCTTTTATCTAGAATATCACTGCAGTTACATGTCAAGTAATGAAATCCCTTTTGTAACAGATGAGTTTTGTCTGAAATCCTGATACTTCGAAAGAGATTGTCCATTTTGTACACGAAGTGCATCCAGTTTTTGCCGTAACCCTCTCAACTTTTTAGCACATGCTATGTGGGTGAAATGATGATACCATGCCAAGTTTCAACCTTTTCAGAATTCATTTGTAGTACTTTTCAATTTCATGGCCATTTAGCTAAAAAAAATCAGTAAATGCATGAAAAATACCAAATGAAGTTAGGAAGGGTTGAAAATTGATGATGTGGCTTTGAATGGTGCATGTTGAACGCACAAAAAGCCTAGAGTTGAAATAAGTTCAAAAAATGAAATCCCTTTGTAACATATGAGTTTTCGTCCGAAACCCTGATACTTCAAAAGAGATTGTCCATTTTGTACACGAAGTGCATCCAATTTTTGCCGTAACCCTCTCAACTTTTTAGCACATGCTATGTGGGTGAAATGATGATACCATGCCAACTTTCAACCTTTTTAGAGTTCATTTGTAGTCCTTTTCAATTTCAGGGTCATTTAGCTTATAGAATGAACTAAAACAAAAAGAATGAACTAAAAAACTTTTATAAAACTCTAATAGCAAAAAGAATGAACTAAAAAGAATCAATTAAAATATTTTGTTATGATCAACTAAAACAAAACTATAATATTCTTCAATAGCAAAAAGAATCAACTAATTTTTTTTATAAACCTCTAGTTATTATCAAAATAATATTAACTTAAAATTATATAAAATTTATGCAACTAAAATTATCAAAGTATTTTTTGTTAAAAACTTTAATAGCAAAAAGAATTTTCATAAAGTATTTTCTGTTAAAAACTTTAATAGCAAACTAAAATAACATAAAAGATAAAAAAATGCCGCCTACTAGGCCACCACGGCCTGCATACGACTAGAAACCCATCTGTATATGGGCCAGGATGCAGGCCCGCGGGCCCAGAAGGCCCAACAAGGCAGTGTCAAAGGTTAGGCAAGTATTGCCTGCATTAGAGAGGAGCTCGACAGCTCAGCCGCAACGCGCCTTATAAACTAGTGTTGGCGTCTCTCAACTAGCGAGGTGGGACTAAACTCCCACCACCCCGCGCCAGTGCCATGACCATGCCTTTAGTCCCGCACTACTAGGGAAAACCTTATACACAGAAGCTTACCAGTAGCGCTTGTTAAAACAAAGCGCTACTGCTACTTACCCTAGCACGTGCACATGAACCGTGCTACAGATACGGGTGTAGCAGTAGCGCTTCTTCTGGGAAAAGCGCTACTACTAAAATTCCCACTACTAAGCCGGTAGGCTACGAATAGTAGTAGCTATCTTGGGCAAACCGTGCTACCGCTAATATTATTGTAGCAGCGCGTTTTCTAGGAAAAGCGCTACTGCTAATGAAAAGAAAATAAAATGAAAAACAAATAGAAAAGTAAATGAAAATGAAAGAAATAGAAAAAGGAGAAAGGAAAAAAGAGAATATAAAGAAAAAGAAAAATAAAGGAGAAAGGCATAGCAGTAGCGTCTGTTCATAACAGGCGCTATATATAATATAGCAGCAGCGTGTTTTGTAGACCCTCGCTATAGAAAGGAAAAAGAAAAAAAGAAAAGAAAAAGAAAAATGAATAGCTATAGCAGTAGCGCGTTTTGCAACAAGCGCTATAGCTAACTTAGCTATAGCGCTTTTTGCCTACCAACGCTACCGCTACGTTTGACTTAACCCCCGCGCGGTTTCTTTCCCCCCGGCCACCACTTCTCCCCCAAATCCCTCGCCCCACTTCGCCGCCGTCTCCCCACTTCGTCGTCGCCCCACTTCACCGTCGTCTCCTGCCGACGTCGACGCCCCCGGAGCCACCAGAGTTGCGCGCCGTCGACGCCACCGGAGCCGCCCCCAACGCCACAGGAGCCGCGCGACCTCATCAACGCCACCGGAGCCGCCCTCGCCGCCACCGGAGCCACCCTCGACGCCCCTACCTCCCTCGCCACCACTGCCTCCCTCGCCGTCGCTGGAGACGCCCCTGCCTCCCTCGCCACCACCGGAGCCATCCTTTGTAAGCCCCCACCCCTCCTCTCTCTCTCTCTCATGCATAGCACAAACATTGGACGGAGAACTAGCTAGCTAGGTTAACTAGTTTAATTAGGTTAATTATCTAGGTTAGTGCAAAATTTTAGTTAGGGCTTTGATAGAGAACTAGCTAGGTTAACTAACTAGGTTAACTATCTAGGTTAATTAGGTTCATTAGGTTCATTAGGTTAACAAGCTAGGTTAACTAGGTTGGCTAGATTAGAGCAAAAATTTGGTTTAGAGCAAAAATTTAGTTAGAGCAGTAGGTTTAACTAGGGCAGTAGGGTTAGAGAAAATGGAGTTCCTTTGCAATTTAATTGGGTTCTGTCCTAGGCAGAGAAGGGTTAGACAAAATAATGTGTGTATGTGTGTGAGAGGAATAGCTAGAACAGAATTTGGGTTCTGTCCTAGGCAGAGAAGTGTTTAGTGAGGTCATTTTGCAAAGTTTTTTGATTTTTGAAAAGACCACTATTTTTCAAGGAAAAGATTTTAGGCAAGTTTTATTTTAAAGATGATCCCTTCCTAGACTTTTAGCTTTAAACAAAAAACGAAAGCATTTAGCTAAAAATAAAAAATAGTAGCTATGGCATTTAGCTATAAACAAAAAACAGAATTGATGTTATATGATATATGTCATTGATGTTCATTTGCATATTCCATTATTGTTGATTATATCTTTTCATTGAAGTGGTCATGTTATATCTTTTCATTGAAGTGGTTCGATTGTGCCCAAGTGGCCTTTTGTTGTTTGCAGGGAATGATTCTGAGTGGCCTATGTTTTACCAGAATGTTGATTCATTTCCGTTCCGGCAAATTTCAGGCACTCTATTTGTCCAGTTTGTAGCAAAGGTCATGCCGAAATTTTCCATGAATTTCGGCATGACTTCTGATACAAACTAGGACATATCGAGTACCCGGGATTTGCCGCAGCGGGAATGAATCAACATTCCTGCAAAACATTGACCTTTTTTATGTCATTATTCATTTTATTAGGTCTAGAATTAATTGACTAGATTTAATCGTAGGAAACATGTCTAGCAACGATGAAGGACAGGGTTCTGGTGATTGCAACGTCTACACGGTGGCAGACGCCTATTTGAACCTTCTCGATGAGCAACGGTTGTTGCAGGGCCCACCTGTCACATCCGAGACTGAGACCGACATCGAGACCGGCGCCGAGACCGGCGCCGAGACCGGCACCGAGACTGGCGAAGCCGGTATAGAACCGAAACCAAAGAGGCAACGGCTCCCAAACCAGCTCATCACTACTAGACTGGTGGTCACGGAGGTGGACGACGGCAATTTTGAGCCAAAAGAGCCTGCGGAAGCGCGCGTGTGCTACGGCAATCAAATAGGCTGCATCCTACGGGCAACCGCCACCATCAACGATGAGAAACTAAAGAAGATACCAGATATGAAGGAGTCCCTCCTAACTAAGCTGCACCAGGTATGCTTGTTCCTGGGCAGGACAAAATCAAATATACTGATCCAGATAAAGACCCGACAATGAAGAAGATAAACAAACGCGCCCTGGGCAAGTTTAGCGGCGCGTTGTCCGCCTGGAAAGTAAGGGTGAAACATCGGATCATCGACAAAGAGGAACACTACTCCGAGATTGTAAAGGATAATCCGAAAATTACGGAAGAGCAGTTTGAAATATTCAAGGCGGCTTGCATTGCCGAAGCTGCCAAAGAAAAGTCAGAGTACATGAAGGGGCTTCGAGAGAGGAACATGGGGTGCCACCACCTCGGAAGCCGTGGTTACGCGGGGAAGAGGTCCATATGGGCCAAGGAGGACGCGGAACGCGAAAGTCTGGGCATCCCAGACCCCTTGGCGGAGTTCACCGTCCCGTAGGAGCGTGATCTCATCAGGGTCCGGTACCATTGGGACCTAGTCAAGAAGGTTTTCGAGACGAATGCGGTCACGACGGAGTTCATGAGACTGCTGGTAGTTTTAGCTTCTGATCAATTCGACTGCACGTTTAGTCATATTTCTAAACGATCCTTGTTCCTTTTGCAGAAAGAGCAGCACAGGATTGCGGCCGAAAGCGACTCGCCATCTGAGGCATTGGCGAGGCCCAAGTGGGACACACCATTCAACCGGGCCTTGAACATATTGAAAGGACTCCCGGTGGACACTCGGCCGTCGTATGGACGCGTGCACGGCGTCGGAGACGGCGCCACATGGAAGAAGTACTACCGTGAGACCACGGAGGAGAGATAGGAAAGACGGAGGTTAAATGAAGAAAACATCGACAAGAAGGTTGCGATTGCGGTTGATAAGAAATCAGTTGAGACAGTCGCAGCAGCGGTAGCTGCCGCAAAACAGGAGATTGCAACTTCGTATAGTGTCTTGGTTCTGGCTATCGTCAGTTGGACCAAGCAAAATCTAAATAAGGATGCAGCGAACTTTCCCCTTGCCAACTTCTTGGGGAGCGGCCCAACTAGCGTTGCACCAGCACCTGCTCCTGCACCGGCTCCCGCACCTGCTCATAGCAGTCCGTTCTCCATCTCGGACGTGCTTAGCGGTGCTTCGTCTTTGGCTGAGCTCGACGCCCTCACGGTACCTATCACACCGGCCCTCTTCAATATATGTATAATCTCCCGTTTCCATTGCCTTTCAGATGTCTCACGTTGTAGACATGTCTTTGCAGGCCGACGTAACCCCGTGCACCATACTGTACACCATCAGCGGCCAGAAGGTGGACGTGGGGAAGGCGACGATAATGAAGCCGAAGGAACAATTGTTCCACAGCCGGCCGATCCCCCCTGACCTCTTCAAGGTTTTCGTGGCTAGTGTCAAACCGGGCCATGAGAATTTGTCTCTTCCGGTAGCACTAGGGGGAGATGACGACGAGACCCCGCGGCGGCTTGGCGATTGCAAGCGTTGGGTCCTGTTGTGGCCGAAGAGTCTGCTTCGTCTGGAGGCGGCCGGGAGCACACCCACGACCAAGCAGCCTCAGCAAGGTATGAACACCAACACCCCACCTACCCAATTAGCGTCGCCTGTTGTGCCGGGTGAGGAAGAAACAATGCATGATATCGATGCCATCGATGAGGATGACGATGACACTCTACAGTATCTCAATACTGGCGCCTCTGACGACGGAGGATTGATGGCTCAGCAGTATGAGTACTCAGGGTTTGAGCGTCATGAGTCAGTGCCTGAATTGCCGGAGGATGAACGTATTATAGACGACCTTCTAGTAGCAAAGAAGCATAGGAAGAGATCGAGGAAAGGCAACAAAGCTGCTTCTATGATCCAGCCGCCTCAGCAGCCTCGGGTTCAAGATCGTATACCTATCCCCGGTGCGGCAAAATGGCATATCCCCGATGATCCGATCCTACCTAAGGCAGCGGTAGAGGCCATATACGGCGATCTAAGGAGACTTCATGACAATGTGCTGCGGAGACAGAAAAGCCTGATCGCCTCGAAAAATCCAGGATACCCACTCTATGTGGTTAACGTGCCACA
Source organism: Thinopyrum elongatum (assembly GCA_011799875.1). Taxonomy (NCBI): domain Eukaryota; kingdom Viridiplantae; phylum Streptophyta; class Magnoliopsida; order Poales; family Poaceae; genus Thinopyrum; species Thinopyrum elongatum. Next base: position 395,883,495 of record CM022301.1, on the reverse strand, counting down.
GCAAAGGTTGTACGTCGACACATTCCCCGAGGAGAAATTCTTCCTTCGATTCGATTACATCTTCGACATGTTTCACTTGAAAAAGCTAGATTTTACGTTTGTCCGCCTTTTTGCCTTGTACATGAACTACATCATCACGACTGAGCAGATACCTTATATCTGTGTCGCTGACCCGTACTTCATGCACGAGGCCTTCTTGGCAGTCTGCCCAAAGCACCGTGAATACGCAAATAACTACATCGCTGATTTCATGGTCGGCAATAAGGACAAGGAGACGATTCTGGTGCCTTATCATCCCATGTAAGTCATCTGCGCTGATATCCTTCCTTCGATTTCAATCATTTCATTTGTAGGCGTGGAGGCTAATTTGAGGTGTACTTATTTTGCGCAGCGACGGGCGCGCCGTCCTCATCATCCTTTACCCTCGATTCTCCCACGCTCTTTACTTGGACTCGTCGAAGAACATGAAGAAAAAGGATTACACCCACATCAAGTCTGTTCTCGATAGTGCTATCTTTAGCTACGGCCTACGGGGTGGAGAGATCAAGACCAGGAAGACAAGGAACCGCGCGCCCTCCTTCGGCCATATGACCGACTTCTGCTGCATCCAGCAACCGAGTGGTACAGTCAGCGATGTGATTCTATGTCCTCCACCACTTGCTGGAGTACAGACGGGATCAGCAGAACCTTCGCATGTCACCTAGATCCGGCGATGCCCATATTCTGCAATGGGTAAAGAACCTAGGAGATATCCCGGATCATCGACTCCGAGCTGAGTTTTATCACATCCAGCGTGAACTTGCCCAAATCATCATGAAGGAGGTCCTCGAAAAAACAGGGATGTTCTACGAAGAAGGGCAAATGTCGCGGGAAGACGTCCGAACACGTGTAGCCGCTCAGCGTCTCGACCTGAAGCCTTTCACTGCGCTCGGGAACTATCTCCCTGACTTGGATGGATGGCACGACATGTTGGAGTGATTGACGATATATGACAATGTGTCCGTTTAGTCCATACTTTCTCTATCACGAAACTTTGAGTTATGCACGACGAAACTTTATTTGTGACGTAATTAAACCGTCCTCCTCAACTAGCGAAGATCACTCTAGTTAGGGAATTTTGGGTACGATGAACTTTGTTATTTATGCTTATGATATGTTGCTTCTATTTTTGCCAAGTATGTCTCTTTCTGTTGCTCAACTATATATGTTGCATATCATCGACTCATGTGACGATGCAGGTGCATAGATCATCCATGGCGAAGAAGTGCTATGCCAGGAGTATACGACGAGTGGCCGGAGTGTCAGGCCCAGGTGTACTGGTTTCCGGTTTCCGAGCGACAGCCAGTAGTTAGTTTTGGTTCACGCTAGTGCGAGAGAGGGATACGAACCGACGCCTCAAGAAGTACTACATTATGTATGATGAGACATATCATGTAACTTGTACAGCTATATCGTGATTATGATGTGACGACATAATTTGTGTTGGATGATATGATGAGACTATCATATGTATGATATGATGAGCATATTGCATGTTTATGATATGATTAGAATACTGTATAAACCTGTACAAAAACATCGCAAATACATAGCAAAAAAAAAGATATGAGAAAATATAGTAGTAGTGCTCTTTAGCGCTGGACAGGAAAACGCTACTGCTAAAGCACTTAGCAGTAGCGCTGGTATGGAAAGCGCTACTGCTAAGTAGGTATAGCAGTAGCGCGTGTCAAAGTGCGCTACTGATAAACTTTAGCTGTAGCGCCATATCAGTAGCGCGGGCACCCGCGCTACTGATACACCAAATACCCGCGCTACTGCTAGGCTTTTCCCTAGTAGTGCTGGTTGGTGGCTCAACCCGGGACTAAAGGCCCCCCTTTAGTCCCGGTCCGGGCCACCAACCGGGACTAAAGGCCTGTGCTTCCCACCCTTTGGGCTGCTGAAATACACCTTTAGTCCCGGTTGGTGGCTCCAACCGGGACTAAAGGCCCTCCTTTAGTCCCGGTCCGAGCCACCAACCAGGACTATAGGGGTGGATATATAACCACACATTTAGAAAATTTCGAACCACTTCTCCAGTCTCCCCCGACGACGAGAAGCAGAGCACGACGCTCCAGGCTGCCAGACCTCCCCGTCGCCTCATCGAGCCCGCTTCTCGTCGCCGCCCCCGACGCTGTCCCCGAGCCCGCTCACTCATCGTCGCCGGCCGAACCTCCCCGAGCATCGCCATGCCCCCGTGAGCCGCCCATTCTCATCGCCGGCCGGACCTCGTCGCCGACCGTCCTCGTCTGCTTCTACTAGTCACTCAATGAGCCGTCATGAGCTCCTTGGTGAGCACTCTTCCCCCCTTCAATTTCTTTGTTACAAATTTTTGGGTTAGGGTAGTCACTCAACAAGATTCTCTCAAATTTCTATAGAAATATTAATATAGAAAATTTGATGTGGCAAAGTAATGTTGTGGCAATCATCTTTTGGGCAATTTGTGGCAAGTTGTGGCAAAGTTTAGAAATTTCTGAATTTTTTGACAGTGCACATCAAGTGTTTGATGAAATGCCAGAGGGCTCTAGGAATTTTAGGAATTTTTGAGAATTTTTGTGGTGAGGTGTTGATGCTCAAAAGGGAGTCTCGCAAAGTTTCAGAATTTTTGGAGTAATTTAAATTGGGTTTTGACCATGGAGTTTGAATTTGGTCCAAATTTGAACTGAATGAAATTTGAACTATGGAACCAAATGTTTTTGGTGGAATGGGTTGTGGGTACTGTCAAATAGATGGAGTAATTTTTGTGGGTGCAAAATAATTTGTGAGAATATAGCTCCTTTGCAAATCAAAGAACAAGAAAATCTATTGTAGAAAACTGTTGATGTTTGTAACTTTGTCAATTTTGTGTGAATTAATGCATGTACCATATGAGCAACTTGTCAACATGACATTGGATCATTTTTATGTGTACTTGCTGCTAGTAATTTTGTCATGCCATGATACACTACAAGAGATTGGGCCTACTATGACGAGCTAAAAAATGTCATCGAATAGCTAATAACGTCACAAATTACCCCCCAGTGACATTTTATGGGCGTCACAAGCATCGTCACGGAATCAACGTCACAGATTACTCCTAGTGACTGCGCACACGCAAAAACGTCATCGAAATTGGGATCTTCAGTGACATTATATAGAACGTCATCGACTTGCTATTTCCATGACAGTCAATTAATGTCACATGTTAGGAAAAAATATGCCATATTGTGTCATATTCGGTGACGAGGCAATGTCACTACCTTTATGCCACATCAACACCCGAGCGGCTATCCCACTAGTAGTGCCACTACTTTTATTATGGATGAAGATGACGCCATCAAAATATATTTACCTTCTTTCGAATCTAAATTACAATGAAAATAAGTATTTATTTCACATCACATCACATAAGATTATATAAAACAGTTGAAGAGAAAAATCACATCATAAATTGATATCGAAGACAAATCATATTATATATGAAATCGTCTCAGCCAAATCATTCTGTAAACAAAAATGACGGTAAAAAACTGACTCAAGTTTGATATAGACAATAGACAAGATGAAAACTAATATTAACTAAAGACCACATATGTTGTCCTCATGATTGCAATGTAAGGATGGCATTCATGAACCATCAGGTTGGGACTGGGAGTGGAGTTGCTTGCTGAGTTGCTTGAGCCCTCAAGAGAAAATCAAGCAGATTATCCGTCTCCTTTTGCTTCTTTGCCCAGGCTTCATTCTTCTCTTACTGGCTCTTCTTTAGAGCTTCCAATTCTTCTTGCTGCTTCTTTTGTATCTCTTCAAATGCTCTCTCTTGTGCTACAAGTCTTGCGGCTAAATCCTCGTGATGCCTATAAATGACAAAACACAACAATGTTGCATCGTAATGAGATGAAAACAGACAAGATAACAAGGTACAAGGGTACCAATTTAAAATAGAGAAGTATATTATTAAATGTCAAGGCAAGCATGTCGATGGGCCAATGAAACAGTAAACCCAAGAATAACTTATAATGTTTTAAAATATGCATAACCAACAACTTGATTACATGAAGCATCACCAAAAGGATATCAAGTCAACAACCCAGGTTAAAAGAAGCACTCCTTAGTTGAACTTTCGTTCACTTCAATGAGTGCATTGTGTACACAGAAGCAAGCAAAATGAAACAATAAGAACAGAAAGGGAAATAAGAATATTACCCGTCATTTGCATCTCTTGCCTCTCTATCCTTCTGTACAATTCTTTCTTCTAGAACTCAGATCTGGGCCGATGAAGTAGAGCTCCCAGACCTCCCGAATCTTGATGCACACCCCATGCTAGAAAGGAAGGTGCTATGGGCGCTTTCTTCCTTTAAAACTTCAGCCACAATCACTGTATCAGATACTGGCTACTCACCTTCTGATTGTGTTTCCCTTTTCTTTTCCATCACATTCTATAGTAGAAAGAAAAACATTGATGCTAAGGAAAAGTTCATACGCTAGCAATATGAGAATCCATTTCAAGTCAGAAACAATAGAGGAAGAAATTTTACATGAGCTAGAAGTGACGGCTCGCTCATGCTACCAGTCTTGCTATTTGTATGGGTGTCTTTGAAAAACTCAATGGGACTTGGGTCCTGATTATTGTACTTGTCTTTTTTCTACAAGATATATGAAATTGTAACATTAATACTACATATATATTGGCCATATGCAATAGACATAGGCTACAAGTAAGATATTTGGAATTTTTACAGGTTTGCTCAAATAGGCAACATAGGACATCGATCCAGTGTTTTGGTGATGCTTGATAGCTTCTCGGTTTTCCTTGTTCATTTGACATATTTTCTATACAAAGAAAATGAATATAAGTATTTACATATGGTACAGTAGATGTGAATGCAAAAACTATTGTTGGTTGCATATCTTGTTACAAACCTTGTTTATTTCATCAGATCATTTATTGACAAGGCTGGTCCAATTCTCATGAGTAATGTTTGGTGGCTTATATTTTAATGCTTCCTGATCAGTATAACCATTGAAGAATTTCTTCTTTAGCCTGTACCGTTGTTGTCGAACACCCTTCTGGATTACTTTTGTGCATACATCATTCCCAACCTTGTCATCCTTTTCCATCTCAAAGTTAATCTGAAATACCAATCATATATAGGATATATCATTAAATTGACTATGCAACATGTGAACACGTGAATGAAAATGAAGGAAACTATCCCACCACAATATCTTTAATAGCATGGGGAATAACATGTTTGAGTGGGCTTTTGGCATAGTCATTCCAGTGTGTAGCAACATGCATTTTTCTCCTGATAATAATACCACACTTAGAAGAAAGCTTTGCTTCTTGGACTGGGTCTGTAGGTCTCACTTTCCCCGCTATAAAATAAATACGCATCTTCCTCCCTCCATTCTGTTTGCATACTCCTGAATCCCATGCCCCATGGTTGGTCTACATCGACGACCTCTCCTTGACGGCGTGGATCAATTGGACCAGTGGAGCTTGCTAATGCATCTACATTACAAGCTGGCAGATAAATTAGAAGGTTACAGTTTCAAGTAGAAAATAGATGGTGTGAAGCGATGATGTTGCATATACCTTGGCCTTGTAATATAATCATGTTATCTGATTATCCGGATGTGCCTGTCATGTCTTGAGAACCTTGTACCCCTGAATCAGCGCCAGGCGTCCTTAGAAGTTAGGTGAGGTGATGTGCTTGTTGGATTTGGTGCAGACTGTTCTTGATGGTTTGTAGCTTCAACTGACTCAGTTGTTGTGGTAGCTCTAGATCTTGTTATTCTTGAGGTGGCAGTTGCACTATTTTTGGATCTGACACGCTTTTTCATTTTTGGCATGGTAGAACCTTCAGGTGGCTAGGTCAAACAAGCGAGTAAAACAAGGTAGTGATACTTATAGTGCACAATGACATATGTGAATCAATCTTTGAGTCAATTATTTGTGATACTTATAGTGCACAATGACATACGCATGATACAAGCAAGGCAAAATTAAAGCCAGTGAATCCACATTGTACATATTATTTAAGATGTAAGTCTGCATGATATATTACCATTGCTTTGGACTTAGCAAGAGCGACCACCTCTTCATCTCTCAAATCCTCTTCCTCTACATGGGCCTCCTCTTCAGCATCTGGTTCATAATCTGAGTAACTGCGATCATCAACACCTTGTGCCTTTTGTGTCAATTGTGCATTAGAGGCACTAGGGTATACAAGGCTAAGAGCTAAGCTTTGTATGTCTTTAAGAGACTCCCGCTCCGCAGCCTTGCGTTCCGCAATCCTTGCATCCCTTTCCTTCAAATATGCCTCACCCTTGCTCTTCTATTCCGCAAGATATTCCCTGCTATGCATATCACTCTCCAGAATATGGTGTCATGATTTTAGTAACTAAAGCTGGAAAAGATGACAGAGAGTGAACTTAATGAATTGCCGAAAGATCTACCAGCCTAAATTATCAACATTAGATGACTGAAATCTGCTTAAACTTGTTTGGAGGAGTACTTGTAACGTATATGATTACATTAACTTATCTCTTGAAACTTGGCTTTCATTGCTAGTAGACAAAAAAGGCTAGATTGTGTAAAACAGTTATAAACAAGCAGCTCTGCTAACAAGTAGTTCATGTGTTCCTTTATACTCAAACTTGGAATTGATTCTTGTCTAATTTGAGATGGCCAGGGACGTATGTTAGCAGGTGCAACTGGAGTGGTTGAACAAGGCCTAAAAAATTGGAGGGCCCCCGACCTTGTAGGTAATTAAGATGTTAATTAAATAGAAAATTAATTAGAGTAAAAAATGATGATAATATCGCACCCCAAGGCCCAAGCCACCTCCTACTTCTCTCTCGAATCCTGATCCATCAAAATTACTCCCAGCGCCGCCCCCTCTTCTCTCTCTCTCTCTCAATGCATTGCTACTATTCCAAAAAAGAAAACAATCACAAGGCCCAAATTAAATTACTCTAGCAGATTATGGTCATGTGCTCTAGCAATCACCCACTGGAGCTTTACGAGCAGTCTTACATGATTTACAACTACAATGCTACTCTGAAGGTTGTGGGAGTTCTCAGCACCCTATTCTTTTATTACTACTCCAGTTTATAACTAGACTACTACATCCAGTTTGTTGTTCTTTCTTGAATTTGTGCATCTGGTGCTGAATTCTACATGAAATTTATACTGCTGCAGTGATTAACAAACTATACTCCAACGCCGGGACTTAAATTTTGATTTGCATAGGGCCTCTGATTTTCTACGTACAGTCCTGGAAATGGCAAAAACATTACTGTATGATGCATTTGAGGGTTGCGGAACAGATCAAAATAAATAAAATACTTGGAAATATGGAGCATCCAGAATTTTGTTAAACAAGAACAAGTGCAGACTCGGCCTTTATTCAGTTTCGAACAAGTGCAGACTCAGTCTTTATTCAGTTTTGAACAAGAACAAGTGCAGACTCAGTCTTTATCCAAAATTTGAAATAAAGAACATACACTGTGAACTCCATATGGTAATATATTGTATCAAGAACAAGTGCAGACATTAAGTTTTGATGATCCTAGGTAAGGACTATTTATGGGGCAGCAGAACCACAAACAGGGAAGCCACATGGTCATTGAATTACAGGAGATCTCACGACAACTGAATAAAGACCGAGTAAATCTTACAGAGCTATTGGATTTGCCACATGGTCGTTGTATTCACAGATGTACACGACCGCGTGTGCTTTTCTCCCCCAAATCCCTTCCATGGTGATCCCTTACGTCTTGAGCTTGCGGGATGAGGAGGGCGAGATGAGAAAATTTCTGTCAGCCGTCGCCGGTCGCTGCAATTGGTGGGGAAAGAGAGCCGGATGGGGCGGCCTCCTCCAATCCGCAGTCGCTGGTTGATGTAGTGGATCTGAGCTCGGCCGGTCGGGCGGCCTCGTCCAATCTGCCGGCGCCGGTCGCTGCAATCAGGGGGATAGAGAGGAGTGCTCGCGGGGATGGTTGTGTGGTGGATCCCAGCTCGGCCGGCGGGCAGCCACCCCCAATCTGCCGGCCCTGATCGCCGCAGTTGTGGGATATAGGAGAGTCCATTGAATCTGGCGAAAACATGCCGGAGTGTGCGGTGGCTTTTAGTGGTGCCTCTTCGCGGGCGAAATAGAAGGATAAATTTTGGCCGGGTCTTTGACGGGTGGGGACACTAGGTTGATGCGGGAAAAAAAAGAGAAGTGGAGGGAAAAGAGTATGTGGGTGGAGGGAAACTAGTTTTTTTTTGCGAGGAGATGGTTTATTTTAAGAATTTAATTTCCACTTAACATTATGTAATTCATTTAGTTCAAAATAAGTAGCAAATGATTTTTTTAAAGTAAATCTTACATGAACATTATGATGTGATATTTTCTGTGATTGTTTTGGGAGAATTGTAAATAAATATGCGCCCCATTCAAGTTCTTTGCCCATTCTGTTTATAGATAAGAATAAAAAAAGTAATATGTCATCGACTCTCCTATTTCCGTTTTAACTTTTGAGATAGAACGAAACCAAATTACCTCATGAGCGCCCAATTGAAGTTTTCAGCACAGACACTGCCGAACGAAAAAAATTGTGATAAAATTTATATTTTTAATGCCCGATTAATTTTTTTGTCAAGCCACTACCTATTTATATTAGAAAGAACAAAATAACCATCTAAAAAAGAACAAAAGAAGGTTTCCCTTTTTAAGAATACAATAGTGATAAGTATTTTTCATGGCCACCACCTACTTATATTACATAGAACAAAATAATTACAACGCTCAATAGGCTTTGAAAAAATGATGGAGGGTCCACTACCAAAATCAACGCATGGCTCCTACCTCTCAATAACCCGTGAACTAGCTATGGTGGGTCCACTACTAGACGCTACATGACAAAAAAGATCGTCACACATTTGTAGTATTCGGTGACTCTAGCAAGTTCGTCATGCAAAATACCAAACCGTCACAGAAATTGGCAACCAGGTAGGCTGAAAGGCCGACGTATTCCAGTGACGTCTAACATAATCGATTTGCGGTAATTGATGACGCCGCCGACAAGAACATCATGCATTAGGCATTTCGGTGACGTTGTCCACCATCGTCACAAGAATTTTTGTCACAGTATGTCAATTTTGTTGTAGTGATATGCCCTAATGTGAGTGCTATGAGCTTGCAAACATGCCTAGTCACTGTTTCTGTTTTCAGACTTGTTAATTTCACTAAGTGCTAAACTGTCTGTCATAAAACTTGCCAACTTTGCTTGTTGGTTGCTACCAATCTAGACCTCATATGGATATGATTCCTTCATGTGATTTGGTGTTTGTGATGTGTACTTTGATGCCATGCTTTTGGTGGCTATGTTACCTTACTGTAGCATGTTTAGTTGTTGCTCTCAAGTTGCTATCATGTTATATTTGTCAGCTTTCACTAAGTCTGAGATCTATTATATCTTTGAATTATGAACATAGGAAATGTCTGACGACGATAGGATCCAAGAGTGCGAGTACTGCGGCGACGACCGGGGTCTGTGCGACAGGCCTCACCTGGAAGGCGGTCGACGCTTCAGTGTTAAGCTCGATGAGACCTTCGATGTTTATACGGTACGCAACGACGACAAGTCTTTTTCCATAATTAAGTATGAGTTATGTTTCTTCAATGTGTAATTTCCGCTTTCTATAATTCAACTAGTGCATCCCATGCCATGCAAGATGTTGTGTCTTGGAAAAGCTGGATTTCGAAGATGATGAGAATATGCAGATAAAGAGAGTTCAGCTCAGGACCCATCATGGCTATAGTTTTGCTGTCAAGCTATACAATGCGGTGACCTACTCCCATTTTGGTTACGCGAATTGGGCAGCATTTGGCAAGGCGTATGGTTTTCAGGAGGGTATGTTTGTCACCTTCGATCTGGGTGATGATCCTGAAGATAATATCTCCATTTGGGTCGATGTTCATACGCTTCCACTTCTACCTCTATGTGAGTTTCTCAAACATATTCAATAAGTAATTTATATTGTATTTTTAAAAATAGTTGACAGCTTATTTCCATTGACAGCTTATTTCCATTCTTCAAGAAATGTACGGAAAGTAGTAGACAAAACCTACTACAGTTATGGGTCTGAGCTAAATTGCGAGGAGATACATCATTTTGTTTCATGGATTAAAGATGTTGAGAATTTTAAGATGAATTATCATATCTCAAGTTATTCTCAATACGTGCCACTAGCGCACGTGTTGAACTACGGTAACATCCATCGAGATATCATGGTAAGATTTTTCCTATTATGTTATCAGTGCATTTTTTGCATAGATTCTTTTAAGCTAAACTACATTTTGCTAAGTATGTTATTATGATGTTCTTCAACAGAAACTCCTGGTGGATTGTATACCTAGATTTATGGAAATGAAAGGTGACATGAGGATTGTTAGCTTACGGCCAAGTTGGCCTACGTACCACTGCAGTGCATACACGATTCGTCGAAGCGATGGCATCCTCACAATCAAAGATTGGAGAAAAGTTCTGAAAGATCGCAGAGAACTACTTGGGGGCAACATCAAGCGCAGCCCACAAATGGGAGACATGTTCATCTGTATTCTCCATAATGGAGAATCAGGGGTTTACCTGTTTTATACTATTTTACCTTCAAGAGAGTAGGAGGTCTTAGGTAGTTATGTGCCACATTGTGCTAGAATGATGAGCTAGTTCTTATATGACTATGATGATGACTTGTTATCATGATGATGAGTTATGTGCTACCTTTGTGCTAGATTGATGAGCTAGTTCCTATATATATGACTATGATGATGAGTTGTTATTATAATGATGATGATGATTAATGGTTCCTTCATTTGCTTACTAGCTAGTGTCGAGTTCACTCTATATGTAGTAGCTAGCGTCGACCAAGCACGGAGAAAGAGAGGTCACTTCTCTCTATATGTAGTAGCTATAGCTAACACAATATGAAACACCTAAATTAACCCTCCAAAACCCCTAAACCCCCCCTTTCAAAAAAAACCCCAGCGCCTGGGAGCTGCTGATGCGTGGCTGCTTTTTAGTCCCGGTCGGTGTTACCCACCGGGACTAAAGGTCCTCCTCCCTGGGTGCCCAACAACGGCTATGTGGAGCTCATTTGGTCCCGGTTCGTAAGCAAACCAGGACTAAAGGTTTTGGGCATTAGTCCCGTCAGTTTTGTCCCGGTTCCAGAACCGGGACTAAAGGCCCTCTAGAACCGGGACTAGTACCCTGTTTTCTACTAGTGTATAGTGGTGGGTACTGTAGTTTAATGGGAATGGTCCGGTCCAGGTATCTTCACGGAATTTGACTTGGAAACCAACCTTAACCAAGAAGGTTCCAAATTGAAAAAAAGAAATCCTTTATCTACATCAGACCAGACCAAAAAGAGAATCATTATCTCTTCAATGGATTTGAGAAATTGCTCTGTATCCCACGTACTTATTACGAATGATTTTTCACCACAAGTCATTTCCATTAGGGAGTTTGTAAAGCAATTTCTCACTGTGTTCTAATTCCCGATTAATATCTCAACATAAAAATATGTAAACACAACTTAATTAAATAGAAATACCATAACCGACCTAGCTTGATGCCAAAGCCAAGCTAAAAGTCCAAAATTACACAGCTTGTTACTATGTCCACTTGGTGACCCACAAGTATAGGGGATCAATCGTAGTCCTTTCGATAAGTAAGAGTGTCGAACCCAACGAGGAATAGAACGAAATGACAAGCGGTTTTTAGCAAGGTATTTTCTGGAAGCACTGAAATTATTGGTAACAGATAGTTTGGTAGTAAGATAATTCGTAATGGGTAACAAGTAATAAGTGTAGCAAAGGTGCAGCAAGGTCGCTCAATCCTTTTTATAGCAAAGGATAATCCTAGATGAACTCTTATATAAAGCAAAGCGCTCCCTAGAACACATGGGAATTATTGTCAAGCTAGTTTTCATCATGCTCATATGATTCACGTTCGTTACTTTGATAATTTGATATGTGGGTGGACCGGTGATTGGGTGCTGTCCTTATTTGGACAAGCCTCCCATTTATGATTAACCCCTCTCTAACGCATCCGCAACTACGAAAAAAGAATTAAGATAAATCTAACCATAGCATGAAACATGTGGATCCAAATCAGCCCCTTACGAAGCAACACATAAACTAGGGTTTAAGCTTCTATCACTCTAGCAACCCATCATCTACTTATTACTTCCCAATGTCTTCCCCTAGGCCCAAAATATCATGGTGAAATGTCATGTAGTCGACGTTCACATAACACTACTAGAGGAAAGACAACATACATCTCATCAAAATATCGAACGAATACCAAATTCACATGATTACTTATAACAAGACTTCTCCCATGTCCTTAGGAACAAACGTAACTACTCACAAAGCATGTTCATGTCAATATCAGAGGGGTATTGAATATCATTAAGGATCTGAACATATGATCTTCCACCAAATAAACCAACTAGCATCAACTACAAAGAGTAATCAACACTACTAGCAACCCACATGTACCAATCTGAGGTTTTGAGGCAAAGATTGAATACAAGAGATGAACTAGGGTTTGAGATGAGATGGTACTGGTGAAGATGTTGATGAAGATTGACCCTCCCACAATGAGAGGATCATTGGTGATGACGATGGCTTTGATTTCCCCCTCCCGGAGGGAAGTTTCCCCGGTAGAATCGGTCTGCCAGAGCCCTAGATTGTTTCTGCCTAGGTTCCGCCTCGAGACAGCGGCGCTTCATCCAGAAAGCTTCCTTGTGATTTTTTCTAGGTCAAAACCCTCCATATAGCAGAAGATAGACACCGGGGTCTGGCCAGGGGGCCCACAAGCTCGGGAGGCGCGCCCTGGGGGGTAGGGCGTGCCCCCAAACTTGTGGCCACCTGGTGGGCCCCCTTTTGTTGTTTCTTCGCCCAATATTTTTATATATTCTAGAAAAATTCTTCGTAAAGTTTCAGGACATTTGGAGTTGTGCAGAATAGGTATCTCAGATTTGCTCCTTTCCGGTCTAGAATTCCAGCTGCCGGCATTCTCCCTCTTCATGTAAACCTTATAAAATAAGAGAGAAAAGGCATAAGAATTGTATCATAAAGTGAAATAACAACCCATAATGCAATAAATATCAACATAAAAACTTGATGCAAAATGGATGTATCAACTCCCCCAAGCTTAGACCTCGCTTGTCCTCAAGCGAAAGCCGAAATCGATAATTATGTCCACATGTTTAGAGATAGAGGTGTCGATAAAATAAAATACGGACATGAGGGCATCATGATCATCCTTAGAACAACAATATATTTTCATATAACTTCTTATGCTAAAGTGATAATTCATTCACAAGGTAAAGTATGAACCAAAAACTTTATTGAAAACTAACAAACTGTGATCTCGGTCATTGAAGCAATTGCGATTTATCATAACATCAGAATGAGTCAACGTAAGATCTCTTATTTAGTAAGCTCACATACTCAACCATCATTTTATCTTTCATAATTGCTAACACTCACGTGATACCTATGAAATCAAAGCTTCAATAAGACACATAGGAAGATAGGGGCTTATAGTTTCGCCTCCCAACCATTTACCTCAAGGGTAACGTCAACAATAATAATTTGTGATCACTTACATCCGAGTGGATATGTGATGACCCACAAGTATAGGGGATCTATCGTAGTCCTTTCGATAAGTAAGAGTGTCGAACCCAAAGAGGAGCAGAACGAAATGACAAGCGGTTTTCAGCAAGGTATTCTCTGCAAGCACAGAAATTATCGGTAACAAATAGTTGTGTGATAAGATAATTCGTAACGGGTAACAAGTAACAATTGTAGCAAAGGTGCAGCAAGGTGGCCCAATCCTTTTTGTAGCAAAGGACAAGCCTGGACAAACTCTTATGTAAAGCAAAGTGCTCCCGAGGACACATGGGAATTTCTGTCAACCTAGTTTTCATCATGCTCATATGATTCGCGTTCGTTACTTTGATAATTTGATATGTGGGTGGACCGGTGCTTGGGTTCTGCCCTTAGTTGGACAAGCCTCCCACTTATGATTAACCCCTCTCGCAAGCATCCACAACTACGAAAGAAGAATTAAGATAAATCCAACCATAGCATGAAACATATGGATCCAAATCAGTCCCTTACAAAGCAACGCATAAACTAGGGTTTTAGCTTATGTCACTCTAGCAACCCATCATCTACTTATTACTTCCCAATGCCTTCCCCTAGGCCCAAATCATGGTGAAGTGTCATGTAGTCGACATTCACATAACACCACTAGAGGAAATACAACATACATCTCATCAAAATATCGAACGAATACCAAATTCACATTGTCGGATTCAGGGCTCCGCAGACCCAAGAAAGGTTTGAACTCTGGGGTGCGTGCGAAGAACTCAATCTCCCCAGCCTGCCAACTCGTCGATCTCACCGCCTAGCTCGACGAACAGGAAAGAAAAGGGACTCAGCAGTTTACCCAGGTTCGGGCCACCTTGCGGTGTAAAACCCTACTCCTCCTTTGTGGTGGATTGGCCTCGAGGTGGGCTGAGGATGAACTAGTACAGAGGGAGAACAACCTCAAGAGGAGTGTTCTTGTGCTGGTGTGAGCTGGTGAGGATGATCTGGTTCCTCCCTTCTATGGTGGTGGCCTAGCTATATTTATAGTGGCCTCGGTCCTCTTCCCCCAAAATGAAGGCGGGAAGGGATCCCACAACGGCCAAGTTTGAAGGGACACAAGTAGTACATCTTATCCTGACGAAAGGTGGTCTTTGTCTGCAAAGCTTCTGGTCATGACATCATGGTGGGCTCGGCGATGACCTCCGCCCTGCCGTCCTGGTCTTGTAGCACGGGAATGGAAACCTTTGGCTGATTTCTTGGAACTCTGCGTCTGCACTTGCTTCCTTAGCACCGAAGAGGAAACCTGCTGTACTGCGCTTGCTGGCACCCGCCTGGCCTTGGTCGTCATGGCTTGCGTCATCTGAACCTCATGAGGTGGGGCTTGCATGGAAATCTCTGCTCCTCAGGAGCCGGCCTGGGGAAGCCACTCCCTCTGGAGGTCTTGGCGTCGTCCGCCTCGCGAGGCTCGGCCCCTCGCGAGGGTCTTGTGTTGTTGATGTTGGAGAAGGGCTGTACCATGCCGCTGATGCAGCCACGCTGCGGGCCGCAGGCAGGCAAGTCTGGGTACCCCGGTTCCCAGAACGGCGACAGTAGCCCCCGGTCCCAAGGCGCGCTCGGACTTGTCTTCGAGGCGAACCCAAAGGGCAAGGGCGAAGCGACGCGGGCCCTAACCGCCTGCGGACCCAGTCGATGCATGGCGCTTGATGGGATGTGGGCGTCTCCGCTTCCCACGCAGCCTCGGCAACTGTCCGACTTGACAATAACCTGCTGCATGCAAAAAGATCATCATTACCGGAGATCGTGGAGGCTGGCGGTTGGCCTCCCTCTGGCTATAAATGGGAGGAGGGGCGGAGCCCCCTACTCATCTCCGTCTTTCCGCTGCTTGCTTCTTCTTCTTCCCGCTCGCCTCACCGTCTTGTTGACGCACCATGGCGCCGGGGAGGAGGTTTTCCGCGGCGGAGAAAGGGAAGGCTCCCAAGGAGGGGCCTGACTCACCACCGCCCAAGAGAGGCCGTGGGAGACCCCGAAAGCATGCAGCGACTGCGGCGGTGGCCCCTCGAGGGCGCGGGCGTGCTCCTTCGACAGCCGGCGCCGCCTCCGGCAGCCGTGGGGGAGCTTCTTCCCGCGGCAAGGGCTGCCGCGGTCGGGGCGGCTTCGGCGATGAGGGGAGGCGAACGGTGGTCGTCCGGCCGCCACGACCGCGCTCCCACTCATCCGACGTGCTCCTGGAGTTCGTCGTGTGGTCGGAGAGGCCTGTGGGCATCTGGTTCCAGCTGCCGCGCTCCTTTGCAAGCGTGTTACCGGCCGGAGGGCCTGGTGGCCTCTGGCTGCAGGCCTCTGGCTACTGCAGCAAGGCCTCCTAGGTGGATGTCGAGGTCACCTTCGCCGGCAATGTGTTCCTGAACCGCGGGTGGCAGCCGTTCGCCCGCGCACGTGGCCTACATGGGAGGTGCACCCTCCATTTCAGGTATGACGGCGCCGTGACCCTCTACGTCAGGGTCTTTGGGGAAAGCGGCCGGCGCCTGGGGTGCTGCTCGGAGAGCGACATCGATGACGAAGATGACGGTGATGGCGCCGTTGCTGGCGGTGAGCTTGCCCTTGGCGACGGCCATGCCGGCTCCAGCAGCGGGGGCTCCTCTTCCGGGCAGAGTACGATCGACGGCGACTGCGATGAGCCGCCACGCCACCGGGCTCAGACCGGGGAGGGCGACGAGCCGCATCACCGGCGCGCCCCGGTGAAACAGGAGGAAGACTTCGACTGAGCTTGGGTGTCGCCGGGACCGAGCCTCAGGAGTCGCCGTAGCCGCGCAGCTTGCTTTTGTTTCTTTTTTCCTCCTGCATTGAAAGAAGTAGAGGGCCTTGTTGGGGCATGTAATGAACCCTGGTGCTTGCGCCGTTATGCTATGCTCGTTGTTTTCATATCATGTTGTGATGTCCATGTTTCTACTAGGTGCGTTCAGGGTAACTTAGCTCGATGTGCTCGCGGTAGGCTTCCATGTCGCGAGGGCATGCCTTTCCAGGGGCATCTTCCAAAGGATTCATTCTTGAAAACTCGAGAGTCGTTGAGCCTCGGGAGGCATCATGTAGCTGCAGGGTTAGAAAACCTCATGAGGCGTCTCGTCCTACCTCACGCAAGCCCTCGAGCGTGGGTTGGTTGGAGCTAGTACACTGCATCGCGATGCCTGGAGGCATGGACTTAAGAGGGTGCGCATGCCCGTGAGCTCGTTCAAGGGCATCACGCGAGGATTAAGGCGCCGAAGCCAGGGTACTGAGGCTTTGGCGAGATGTGTCCGCGGGCGGGCCCGAGCGCACACACCTGCCCAGCCCCCGCGCGCGGGACGCGCGAGGAGGAGCGACGGGCAACTGCTGCTCCTCCTGAGGTAAGAGCTGGAAGAGCGAACGGTGAAAGGAGAAGAAATTTCCCAACCCTCAAATGAAACGCGAAAAATCTCAAATTCCATTCAAGAAGTTGCAAACCAACTACAGAAAGCAAGCAAAAGAACAGCCGCGTCCGGCACCTATACTAGTCTTCTTGTCTTCCCACCAGCGCGGAGCATGGGGCCTCCACTAGGACGTGGGTGGGAGCCCCCGCGAGGCCCAGTGGCAGCGCTCAGGAGACTCCGGGGTGTGTACAGCCCCAACTCATTATTACGTGAGAGTGTCATGAGCAGAGATCTTCATGGGCGCATGGCCTTGGTCATGGGCGAGTTGAGGAACACTCCCTGCCCCCTGGGCAGGAACCCCGCTCCGCGCATCCCCCAGCCACCGTTGGGGCGTCCGGAAACCAGGACAGGACCAAGGGGCAAGGGGCCACGCGAGCGGTGGCGAGGGGGTTGTGGGCCTCCTCCAGGGGAGAGGGCTCACCGGCGCCTTCCCTAGGAGAAGACCCGCTTCTGGCTTGCACACACCAGGGTGGGGGTGGCACCACTCGTAGTCTGACTCCGGAGGTTCCTGCGAGTTAGTACACATAGCCGCGCTTGCCGTCCCGCCGTTGATCTTTCTGCAAGAAGATGAAGGCACTGAGGATCCTGTGAGGTGACGTGCGTGGGGGCGGGCCGCGTGCCAGAGCTTGATCTATTATGTTTATCAGCGCTTCAGGGACGGACCCGAGCATAGGCGCCGTGCCAGCAGCCCCCGTGGCGGGATGAGCAACAGGCAGGTTCGCAATGCACGGAGGCCACGAAGGGGCGACAAGACACCGGGCTGGCATGTGATAATCATAAAGCAACTCATGAAGAGGTAAGGCCAGCTCTGATAGATGCAAAGAACGATACATGCCATAGGGATGGACCCACACG
Organism: Thinopyrum elongatum; assembly: GCA_011799875.1. Taxonomy (NCBI): domain Eukaryota; kingdom Viridiplantae; phylum Streptophyta; class Magnoliopsida; order Poales; family Poaceae; genus Thinopyrum; species Thinopyrum elongatum. The sequence continues at coordinate 395,865,530 of CM022301.1, read as the reverse complement.
GCTTGGGGATAATGCAGCCCGAGGGGCACCCCCAACTGAACAAACTGAAAAATGTCACCTGGCACCGTTGCTGAAGAAGTGTTGGAGTAGCTGAAGATGCGAGCCGCAGAAGTCGTTCCTCACGAGCCGTCCAGGTCCTGAGCCTCGTAAGGCCCCGGGGGCCCGGGAGGCTCGCGAGGATCCAGCGCCTCCTCCGATAGGATCGCCTGGTGCCTGGCCTCGTGAGCCGCCAGGATGCTCCGCATGTAGCGCTGGTGCGTGGTAGCCCTGTTCAGCAGACCGAAAGGCATGCGAACATAGCTGTGAGGGGGGCCCTCGCACCGGCCCACACGAGACGGCCAATAGATCTCCTGAGACGTGGCTCTGTTGAGCCCTGGGATGTTGACGCAGACACGCAGCCTGCTGCCCTCGTCAGGGGAGGGAGCTGCACCTGGTGGTGCGGGGCGATGCTCGCCTTGCATGGCCCTCGCCTCCTAAAGATCCTCGATCGCCTTGGTGATGAACTCCTGAGCGCCTGGCGCCTCGCGCCCTGCGCTCTTCTCGCTGAGGCGCGCGTTGAAGAACGCCTCCACATGGTACCCAAACGCCTCCCTCGTGACGCTGGCCAGGTCTGAGGCCCTCCAGAGGAGAGCCCCCAAGCCCAGCCTGAGAGGGGCGCCGGGCTTGCCTTCCTATGCAAGAGGGGAAGGTGCCCCATCAGTGGGCGCAGGTCCTAAGGCACGGTCGTCGGGCGCCCCATCCTTCTGGGGTCCCGGGCGGAGCAGTTGCTTCTTCTTCTTGGGAACGGCCTTGGGAGGGTAGGCAGCGCCCTCATCGTCTGGGTTCTCAACCACTGCACCCTGGTAGGCGCGCTTGAGGGAGCACACCGCATCCTTATTGTCGCAGGCGACCGTGATGATGCCGCCGCTCCCTGGCATCTTGAGGACATTGTAGCCATGGTGAGTGGCGGCCATGAACTTGGCCAGAGCTGGATACCCGAGGATGGCGTTGTACGGGAGGCGGATGTGGGCGACGTCGAAGTCGATGAGCTCAGTGCTGTAGTTGTCGCGCTTGCCGAAGGTGACAGGGAGGCGGATCTACCCTATCGGGGTGGTGGAGCCGTCGGTCACTCCTGAGAAGGGCTTGGTAGGCTGAAGCTGGTCGTACGGCACCTGGAGTTTGTCGAACGTCTCAACGAAGAGGACATTGAGTCCCGCACCGCCATGGATGAGTGTCTTGGTGACGAGGACGTTGCTGATGGTAGGCGAGCAGAGCATTGGGAGCGCGCCGACAGCGGCCGCGCACTTGAGCTGGTCAGTAGAGTCGAAGGTGATGGCACACTTGGACCACCTGAGCGGACGCGTCACCTCGAGCTTGGGGAGGGCCGCGTTCACCTCACGAGCGAATTGCTTGAAGATGCAGTGAGAGGCGGGAGCCTGAGCCTCCCCCCCCCCAGGATGCAAGCCACGGCTTGAGGCTCTTGGAAGCCCCCAGCCCCATCATCTTGGTGGTGGTCATCATTCCTCCTTGGCGGCGGTGGCAGCGGAGGAAGGCCAGCGTTGCCCTGAGGGCGGTCCTCATGAGGCTGGTCCCTCCAGGGCCCTCGCGAGGCTGGCCCTGCCAGCGATCCTCACGAGGTTGTCCCAGCGTCCCCCGCCTCGGCCCCCTCCACGGCCGTAGCCGCGGTCGTTGCGCTCCGGGCGGCGGCCAAGGCGCCCGTCCCTGATGGCCCTGAGCTCTTGGCAGTCATTGGTGTTGTGGCTGTGCATGTTGTGGAAGACGCAGAACGGGTGGCTGCCCTTGGAGGACTCTGGGTAGTCGCAGCCATGCTTCATCTTAGGTTCGGCCGCGAGCATGGCTGGTCCCTTGCGCTTCACGTCCTTAACCTTGGCCTTCTTGTCTTTTGGATCAGCCTCCGGGAGCTCAAGGAGGGAGAGGCGACCTTACTCAGCCCTCGCGCACCTGGCTGCCATGTTGAACATCTCTAGAGCCGAGCACAGGTCCTCGTGTATGGCGAGCTCCTCCTTCATCTTGACATCCCGGACGCCATCAGTGAACGTAGAAATGATGGCCTCATCCGACACCTTGGGGATCATGAGGCGTACATTGGTGAAGCGCTGGATGTATTTGTGCAAGGTCTCCCCTGGCTACTGCTTGATGCGCCGCAGGTCTCCCGCAGCCGGGGCACGGTCGCGAGTGCCCAGAAAGTTGGCGATGAAGCGCTCTCGCATTTCATCCCAGGAGGAGATCGATCCGGAGGGGAGGTTCAGGAGCCATGAGCGCGCGCCATCCTTGAGGGCCATGGGGAACCAGCTCGCCATAACCTTCTCTTCGCCGTTGGCCGCCTCGATGCCCAGCTCGTAGAGCTGGAGGAACTCGGCAGGGTCGGGGGTGCCGTCGTAGCGTGGGGGCAGGTCTGGCTTGAACTTCCCTGGCCAAACGATGCTACGCAGCTCCATGGTGAACGCACGGGAGCCCGCCGCAGAGGGGGAGCCTGGACTTGGCGCTCGCGCATCGCCGCCTCAGGCAGCACGCGGTCTTGATGTGGCGGTGCTAGAAGCGCGCACGCCTCTCCTTGAGGCTGCTGCACCACTTGACAGCTTTCCTCGTTGCGCACCGGCGCCCTGCGCGGTGGGTCGCGCCGAGGAGCCTCACGCCTTGGCTTGAGGGCGACTTCTTGCCTGGGAGGTGGAGGAGGCGCACCATGGGCCACGTCGCCCGCAAGAGGTCGCAGGGGAGGCAGCGAGCGAGACGGTGCAGGGGTCTCTCTGGCAGCGCTGATGAGCTCGGCGATGCGGTCCAGCCAGTCCTCGTAGAGGTCGTCGATCGGGCGATAGCGCAGAAGCTCGCGCGCCATGAGCAACACAGCCTGCGCGTTCGCCGGCCTGCGACGAGCATGGGAGGACGAAGAAGCCGTCGGAGTCGACGATGGAGTGGCGGTGCGCCTGTCGCGCCGCACAGAGGGATGCAACGACGAAGCCTGCTGCTTGTGGGCCGCGGGGCCGGTGGCAGCGTTTGCCACAGGCGATGGGGGACTGCAGGGAGCGCCGTCACCCGCAAGTGCTGTCTGGGCGACATGGGAAGCAAGAGCAGCCCGGCGCTCAGCGCGAACTCGACGAGCGTCAGCCATGGGAATGGTGGAACGATGGCGAATCGACCAGCAGAAGAGAGGCTTCGACGCACCCCTACCTGCGCGCCAAATGTCAGATTCAGGGCTCCGCAGACCCAAGAAAGGTTTGAACTCTGGGGTGCGTGCAAAGAACTCAATCTCTCCAGCCTGCCGACTCGTCGATCTCACCGCCTAGCTCGACGAACAGGAAAGGAAAGGGACTCAGCAGTTTACCCAGGTTCGGGCCACCTTGCGGTGTAAAACCCTACTCCTGCTTTTTGGTGGATTGGCCTCGAGGTGGGCTGAGGATGAACTAGTACAGAGGGAGAACAACCTCAGGAGGAGTGTTCTTGTGCTGGTGTGAGCTGGTGAGGATGATCTGGTTCCTCCCTTCTATGATGGTGGCCTAGCTATATTTAGAGTGGCCTCGGTCCTCTTCCCCCAAAATGAAGGCGGGAAGAGATCCCACAACGGCCAAGTTTGAAGGGAGACAAGTAGTACATCTTATCCTGACGAAAGGTGGTCTTCGCCTGCAAAGCTTCGGGTCAAGACATCGTGGTGGGCTCGGCGATGACCTCCGCCCTGCCATCCTGGTCTTGTAGCACGGGAATGGAAACCTTTGGCTGATTCCTTGGGACTCTGCGTCTGCGCTTGCTTCCTTAGCACCGAAGAGGAAACCTATTGTACTACGCTTGCTGGCGCGCGCTTGGCCTTGGTACTCATGGCTTGCATCATCTGAACCTCACGAGGTAGGGCTTGCATGGAAATCTCCGCTCCTCAGGAGCCGTCCTGGGGAAGCCGCTCCCTCCGGAGGTCTTGGCGTCGTCCGCCTCGCGAGGCTCAGCCCCTCACGAGGGTCTTGTGTTGTTGATGTTGGAGAAGGGCCGTACCAGGCCGCTGATGAAGCCACGTTGCGGGCCGCAGGCAGGCAAGTCTGGGTACCCCGGTTCCCAGAACGCCGACAGTAGCCCCCGGGCCCAAGGCGCGCTCGGACTTGGCTTCGAGGTGAAGCCAAATGGCAAGGGCGAAGCGCCGCGGGCCCTAACCGCCTGTGGACTCGGTCGACGCGTGGCGCTTGATGGGACGTGGGCGTCTCCGCTTCCCACGCTGCCTTGGCAACCGTCCGACTTGACAATAACCTGCTGCATGCAAAAAGATCATCATTATGGAAGATCGTGGAGGCCGGCGGTTGGCCTCCCTCTGGCTATAAATGGGAGGAGGGGCGGAGCCCCCTACTCATCTCCGTCTTCCCGCTGCTTGCTTCATCTTCTTCCCTCTCGCCTCACCGTCCTGTCGAAGCACCATGGCGCCGGCGAGGAGGTTTTTCGCGGCGGAGAAAGGGAAGGCCCCCAAGGAGGGGCCCGACTCACCGCCGCCCAAGAGAGGCTGTGGGAGACCCTGAAAGCATGCATCGACTCTAGCGGTGGCCCCTCGAGGGCACGGGCGCGCTCCTCCGATAGCCGGTGCCACCTCTGGCAGCCGCGGTGGAGCTTCTTCCCGCGGCAAGGGCTGCCGCGGTCGGCGAGGCTTCGGCGATGAGGGGAGGTCCGCGGTGGTGATCCGACCACCACGACCGCGCTCCCACTCATCTGACGCGCTCCCCAAGTTCGTCGTGTGGTTGGAGAGGCCTGTGGGCATCTGGTTCCAGCTGTCGTGCTCCTTGGCGAGCGCGCTGCCGGCCGGAGGGCCTGGCGGCCTCTGGCTGCAGGCCGACGGCTGCTGCAGCAAGGCCTCCTGGGTGGATGTCGAGGTCACCTTGATACGTCTCCAACGTATCTATAATTTTTTATTGTTCCATGCTGTTATATTATCATTCTTGGATGTTTTACAATCATTTTTAGTCATTTTATATGATGTTTTGGTACTAACCTATTGACATAGTGCCAAGTGCCAGTTGTTGTTTTTTGCATGTTTTTTACATCGCAGGAAATCAATACCAAACGGAGTCCAAATGCAGCGAACCTTTTTGTGGATTTTTTTGGACCAGAAGACATCCAGTGGGCCGGAGAAGTGCCTGGGGGGTGCTCCGAGGGGAGCACAACCCACCAGGGCACGCCTGGAGGCCCAGGCGTGCCCTGGTGGGTTGTGCCCACCTCGGGTGCCACTCGAACCGCCTCTTTGCTCTATAAATACTCCAATATTCCGGAAACCCTAGGGGAGTCATCGAAAATCAATTCCAGCCGCCGTAGAGTCCAGAACCACCAGATCCAATATAGACACCATCACGGAGGGGTTCACCACTTCCATTGGTGCCTCTCCGATGATGCGTGAGTAATTCTTTGTAGACCTACGGGTCCGTAGTTAGTAGCTAGATGGCTTCCTCTCTTTCTCTTGATCTTCAATACAATGGTCTCTTGGAGATCCATATGATGTAACTCTTTTTGCGGTGTGTTTGTTGGGATCCGATGAACTTTGAGTTTATGATCAGATCTATCTTTTTATCCATGAAAGTTATTTGAGTCTTCTTTGATCTCTTATATGCATGATTGCTTATAGCCTCGTATTTCTTCTCCGATATTTGGGTTTTGTTTGGCCAACTTGATCTATTTATCTTGCAATGGGAAGAGGTGCTTTGTAGTGGGTTCGATCTTACGGTGCTTGATCCCAGTGACAGAAGGGGAACCGACACGTATGTATCGTTGCTACTAAGGATAAAATGATGGGGTCTATTTCTACATAAATAGATCTTGTCTACATCATGTCATCGTTCTTATTGCATTACTCCGTTTCTCCATGAACTTAATACACTAGATGCATGCTGGATAGCGGTCGATGTGTGGAGTAATAGTAGTAGATGCAGGCAGTAGTCGGTCTACTAATCTTGGACGTGATGCCTATATAATGATCATTGCCTGGATATCGTCATGATTATTTGAAGTTCTATCAATTGCCCAACAGTAATTTGTTCACCCAGCGTTTGCTATTTTTCTCGAGAGAAGCCACTAGTGAAACCTACGGCCCCCGGGTCTCTTCTTTAATATATTTGCCTTTGTGATCTATTTTGCTTTGCTTTTATTTTCAGATCTATTAAACCAAAAATACAAAAATACCTTGCTAGACTTTATTTTATTTGGCGTTCGATCTATCAATATTTACTACTCTCTCATGTCCGTTTGCCAATTTTTTGCGCCGTTGCCCGAAAGGGATTGACAACCCCTTTTACACGTCGGGTTGCGAGTATTTGTTATTTGTGTGCAGGTGCTGTTTACGTAGTGTTGCTTGGTTCTCCTACTGGTTCGATAACCTTGGTTTCATCACTGAGGGAAATACCTACCGCCATTGTGATGCATCATCCCTTCCTCTTTGGGGAAATACCGACGTAGCTTCAAGCCGCATCAAAAGGAATTTCTGGCGCCGTTGCCGAGGATGATCTTCAACATATACCAGGTTCCTAATAACAAATCTCATCTCCCCGCAATTTACATTATTTGCCATTTGCCTCTTGTTTTCCTCTCCCCCACTTCACAAAAATTTGCCGTTTTATTTGCCCACTTTTTCGTTTGCCGTTTCCTTGCCGGATCTATCCTTGTTTTTGCTTTTTAGTCATAATGGCTAGCGTGCCTACTCCTCCTTTGTCACCCGATTTTGAAGTTTTATACTTCAAGCAATGACAAGGAGAAAATATGAAAGATGCTTAGTATAGGCTAATGGAATCTTACCGTGTTTGCAACCTAAACGGAGATGCAAAGATTTTACTTCGTAATTTTTACATAGGATTGGCTTTGCATCATAGAAAACTCTTAGATTTTGCCGCTAAAGGGAATTTTATCGAGCTTGATGCCAATGCTGCCTATGAAATTTTAGAAGGAATTTTGGGGGTTCCACCTCAAAAGAAGGGGTTTTCTTTCACCCCAGAGGGAGTTCAAATGTTGGACAAGCTTGGTGATTTGCACAAACATATGGTTGAATTGCAAAAGTATAATGAACCCCTCAAACATCTTAATGGTAGTATCAATCGCATGAATACTTTAATTACTCTTTGCAATAAGCGATTGGATATTTTAGATCTCAAGATGGTATCTTTCCCTGAGAATTTAGGGAAGCGCAAAGAGCCTCCCGGGTTTGAGAAAACCCTCACAAAAATTGCCAAAACCATGGATGACAAAACTTAGATACTTGCATTATGCCTAGCTAGGGGCGTGAAATAATAGCGCTTGTTAGGAGGCAACCCAATGAATAAAATTTATTTTTGCTTTCTGTTCTTCAGGGTTTGCACAATTATGCTACTGTTATGATTGTGTTTTTTGAGTTTTAATTAGTGTTTGTGCCCAGTAAAGCCTTTAGGATTATGTTGGGTGATAGTTGATTTGATATTGCTGAAAAACAGAAACTTTTGCGCTCACGAAAATAATTCTAATTTTTATCAGAAGAGCGCTTTTGAGTTCATTCTTTTAGCAGAAGATTAATATACAAATTTCTCACGTGGTCATAATTTTTCAGAATGTTTGGAGTTTCAGAAGTATTCAAAATATCCAGATTGCTACAGACTGTTCTGTTTTTGACAGATTCTGTTTTCTTTGCGTTGTGTGCTTGTTTTGATGATTCTATGGTTTTCTTTGATGATTTTTGCCATAGAAAAGTTGGAATACAGTAGATATAATGCAAGAATAAAATATGAATTGGTTTTCTACAGTACTTATAGTAGTGATTTGTTTTCTTATACTAACGGATCTCACGAAGGTTTTGTTGAGTTTTGTGTGATTGAAGTTTTCAAGTTTTGGGTGATCTTACGATGGATGAAGGAATAAGGATTAAGAAGAGCCTAAGCTTGGGGATGCCCATGGCAACCCAAGCTATTATCCAAAGAGAAGCAAGCAACTAAGCTTGGGGATGCCCCGAGTGGCATCCCCTCTTTCTTCTAACGACCATCGGTATTTTACTCGAAGCTATATATTTTTCGTCACATACTATGAGTTTTGCTTGGAGCATCTTGTATGATATGAGCCTTTGATTGTTTTGCTTTGTGTTCTAAGTCTTGAATCCTTGCTGGACACACCTATTTGAGAGAGCCAAAATTATGCCATGACTTATTAGAATTGCTCTCTATGCTTCACTTAAATTTTTATGAGCTATGGATTTGCTCTAGTGCTTCACTTATATCTTTTTGAGCATGGTGTGCTTTGTTATTTTTGAAGAAATGCTCTCATGCTTCACTTAGATTTATTTGGGAGTTAGTAAATTTTTTAAGAAATTCTCTCTTGCTTCACTTAAATTAATTTGAGGGAAAGAAGTATTATGCTCATGATCTTCACTTATATTTGTTTGAGCTTATCAAAAGCAACACATGAAAATTAGTTCCAAAGTGATAGATATCCAAGAAGGATATAATAAAAACTTTCATGAAGATCATTGGACAAAATAAACTTGATTCCTTGTAATAGTTTTGAGATATGATGATGTGATATGTGAGTTATGTTGATGAGTAATTATGCTTTAGTAAGAATATTGGTGTTAAGGTTTGTGATTCCCTATGCAAGCACGAAAGTCAATAGTCATGCAATGAAATTATATCCTACTTGTGGTGCATTATTCGGTGTTAATTATGCTTAATGCTCGCTTATGATATTATTCATTTTTTGGTTGGTCGCTTCTCAATCTTTTGCTAGCCTTCATTTTGCACTAAGTATGATCACTACTTGTGCATCCAAAACCCTTTAAACCAGTTTTGCCACATGAGTCCACTATATCTACCTATATGCGGTATTCTTTTACCGTTCTAAGCAAATTTGTATGTGCCATCTCTAATTTTCAAAATAAACTTCTCTTTTGTGTGTTCGTACCGCTCGCGAGGCCGTGAGGGGTGGCTAATATTTTCCATGCTAGATGTGTTATTCTCACGATGAGTGTTTATTCACTTGTCATTGCACAAGAGTAAGGCAAAGGTATTAGGGATGCCCAGTCCCGAAATGAAAAATGAATTTACTTTATGTTGTCAAATAATAAATTCCTTGGAAAGTGTTCGTATGGAGGGCACCCGTGGATACGGTTAGCCATGGAAAGTGAAAGTATGGTGGAAAAAGGAATAAACTTTATTTTCTGTTTGGGAACCGCCTATGAAATATCTAGCATGGAAAGTGTTGGGAACTCTAAGTCATTTTCGTTGGTGGGAAAAGCACACCTCCCTAAATGTTTTTATCTCTAAGTTTTTCGCTTTGAGCTCTGGCACCTCTACAAATCCCTACTTCCCTCTGCGAAGGGCCTTTCTTTACTTTATGCAATTTTTATTTTTAATTTGAGTCTCCATCTTCTCTTCTAAAGCACCAACTAGGAGGCACTATGATCGTACTTGAGTATTGGGTGTAGTTAATATGCGAGTGTGTTTCATGAATGGATCAATGGTTGAGCGTGATGGGCTAGGGATAACTTATTTTAGCGTTGATATTTCCAAAGACATAGTTACTTGTTGATATGCTTGAGTATTTAAGTCATCATGTCAAAACTAGACTATTGCTTTGAATCATATAAAAGTCCAAATGTCCATGCTATAAAGGAAAAAATATGAGATGACATGTTAGGCAGCATTCCACATCAAAAATTCTGTTTTTATCATTTACCTACTCGAGGACGAGCAGGAATTAAGCTTGGGGATGCTGATACGTCTCCAACGTATCTATAATTTTTGATTGTTCCATGTTGTTATATTATCATTCTTGGATGTTTTACAATCATTTTAAAGTCATTTTATATCATTTTTTGGTACTAACCTATTGACATAGTGCCAAGTGCGAGTTGCTATTTTTTGCATGTTTTTTACATCGCAGGAAATCAATACCAAACGGAGTCCAAACGTAGCGAAACTTTTTGTTGAATTTTTTTTGGACCAGAAGACATCCAGTGGGCCGGAGAAGCGACTGGGGGTGCTTCGAGGGGAGCACAACCCACCAGGGCGCGCCTGGAGGCCGAGGCATGCCCTGGTGGGTTGTGCCCACCTCGGGTGCCCCCCGAACCGCCTCTTTGCTCTATAAATACCCCAATATTCTAGAAACCCTAGGGGAGTCGTCAAAAATCAATTCCAGCCGCCGCAGAGTCCAGAACCACCAGATCCAATCTAGACACCATCACGGAGGGGTTCACCACTTCCATTGGTGCAGAATCCATGAAAGTTATTTGAGTCTTCTTTGATCTCTTATATGCATGATTGCTTATAGCCTCGTATTTCTTCTCCGATATTTGGGTTTTGTTTGGCCAACTTGATCTATTTATCTTGCAATGGGAAGAGGTGCTTTGTAGTGGGTTCGATCTTACGGTGCTTGATCCCAGTGACAGATGGGGAACCGACACATATGTATCGTTGCTACTAAGGATAAAACGATGGGGTCTATTTCTACATAAATAGATCTAGTCTACATCATGTCATCGTTCTTATTGCATTACTCTGTTTCTCCATGAACTTAATACACGAGATCCATGCTGGATAGCGGTTGATGTGTGGAGTAATAGTAGTAGATGCAGGCAGGAGTCGGTCTACTAATCTTGGACGTGATGCCTATATAATGATCATTGCCTGGATATCATCATGATTATTTGAAGTTCTATCAATTGCCCAACAGTAATTTGTTCACCCACCGTTTGCTATTTTTCTCGAGAGAAGCCACTAGTGAAACCTACGGCCCCCGGGTCTCTTCTTTAATATATTTGCCTTTGCGATCTATTTTCCTTTGCTTTTATTTTCAGATCTATTAAACCAAAAATACAAAAATACCTTGCTGCACTTTATTTTATTTGGCATTCGATCTATCAATATTTACTACTCTCTCACGTCCGTTTGCCAATTTTTGGCGCCGTTGCCCGAAAGGGATTGACAACCCCTTTTACACGTCGGGTTGCGAGTATTTGTTATTTGTGTGTAGGTTCTGTTTACGTAGTGTTGCTTGGTTCTCCTACTGGTTCGATAACCTTGGTTTCATCACTGAGGGAAATACCTACCGCCACTGTGCTGCATCATCCCTTCCTCTTTGGGGAAATACTGACGTAGCTTCAAGCCGCATCACACCTCCGCCGGCAACGTGTTCCTGAACCGCGGGTGGCAGCCGTTCGCCCATGCACGCGGCCTGCATGGGAGGTGCACCCTCCACTTCAGGTACGACGGCGCCGCGACCCTCTACGTCAGGGTCTTCGGGGAAAGCGGCTAGCGCCTGGGGTGCTGCCCGGAGAGCGACAGCGACGACGAAGATGACGGCGACAGCGCCATTGCTGGCGGTGAGCTTGCCCTTGGCGATGGCCGCGCCGGCTCCAGCAGCGGGGGCTCCACTTCCGGGCAGAGTACGAGCGACGGCGACTGCGACTGCGACGAGCTGCCACGCCGCCGGGCTCGGACCAGGGAGGGCGACGAGCCGCATCGCCGGCGCCCCCTGGTGAAACAGGAGGAAGACTCGGACTGAGCTTGGGTGTCGCCAGGGCCGAGCCTCAGGAGTCGCCATAGTCGCGCAGCTTGCTTTTGTTTCTTTTTTCCTCCTACATTGAAAGAAGTAGAGAGCCCTGTTGGGGCGTGTAATGAACCCTGGCACTTGCACCGTTATGCTATGCTCATTGTTTTCATATCATGTTGTGATGTCCATGTTTCTACTAGGTGCGTTCAGGGTAACTTAGCTCGATGTGCTCGCAGTAGGCTTCCATATCGCGAGGGCATGCCTTTCCAGGGGCATCTTCCAAAGGCTTCCTTCTTGAAAACTCGGGAGTCGTTGAGCCTCGGGAGGCGTCATGTAGCTGCAGGGTTAGAAAACCTCTTGAGGCATCTCGTCCTACCTCGCGCAAACCCTCGAGCACATCGGATATAGATCATACATATTTAGAGTGCAATTTTTATTGCTTGCACCGATGACAACTTACTTGAAGGATCTTACTCAATCCATAGGTAGGTATGGTGGACTCTCATGGCAAAACTGGGTTTAGGGATGTTTGGAAGCACAAGTAGTATCTCTACTTGGTGCAAAGAATTTGGCTAGCATGAGAGGGAAAGGCAAGCTCAACATGTTGGAGGATCCATGACAATATAACTTCTATTCGGATATAAGAAAACATAACCCATTATGTTGTCTTCCTTGTCCAACATCAACTTTTTAGCATGTCATATTTTAATGAGTGCTCACAATTACAAAAGATGTCCAAGATAGTATATTTATATGTGAAACCTCTCTTTCTTTATTACTTCCTATTAATTGCAACAATGACCAAAACTATGTTTGTCAACTCTCAACAACTTTTATTCATCATACTATTTATATGTGAAGTCATCACTCTCCATAAGATCATTATACGATCTTTTTATTTCTTTCTTTTATTTATCAAGATCATAGCAAGAAAGCAAAGCCCTCAACTCAGAACTACTCTTTATTAAATATCTCTCGTACTCGATTACATAGAGGGAACATAAAGGAAAACTCAAAGCTAGATCATATTAAAACTTTTATTCTACTAGATAAAGATATAACCAAAAGGATCGAACTAAGAAAAACGATAAAAGTAAAGATGTGATGGTGATACGATACCGGGGCACCTCCCCCAAGCTTGGCAGTTGCCAAGGGGAGTGCCCATACCCATGTATTTAGATCTCTTTCTTCAGAGGTGGTGGTGATATTCTTGGCGATGATGCCCCTTAAGGTGCGATTCTCCTCCTCGAGCTTATTATTTTGCTGCTTAAGGTCCATTATTTCCTTGCGAAGTTTGCCCGTGATGGCTAGAGCTCCAATCACCCATGGATGTTTCATAGCTGCGGGGGAAAAAGCAACACTCTTTTTCATATTTTCATAAGAGAGAAATCTAGCATTGGGAGGGATGACCGAATTAGGTATTGCTGAGCTCTGAAGTTCCTCCAGCATGGCTCTAGGTTGAAGCCAAGAGGTAGCTTCTTGGTCCTCCTCCATGGCATCCACTCTTTTCAGGTCGGCCTCCATCTCTTCCTCCGTTGATTGCCCAAAGTGATCAGCTTCACAGCTTGCTCTTGGGCCCGGTGTCGGGTGAGAGACACGACTCTCCCCGACCGACTCTTGCGAAGACATCTTGCTCTAATTCTGCTGCAGAAACAACTCAAAATGAAAATAGGGGATTTTGCCATGGTACGGTGGTCAAAACCTTCAGGAGATTATATAATGAATTTTTACCGACTAAAAGAAGTATTGTGCAAGAAAACGGAGTCCGGAGGGCACACGAGGTGGCGGCAAGGGTGGGGGGCGCGCCTCCCTACCTTGTCGCTTCCTCGTGCACTTTTCGGACTACTTTTAATTTTCCTAATTTTTTAAATATTCCAAAATGGAGAAAAATTGCCATTAGAACAGTTTTGGAGTCGGTTTACTTACCATACCACATACCTACTCCTTTTCAGAGCTTGAAACGTTCTGGAAAGTGTCCTTTATGTACTCCTCCGGTGTTACGGTATTGATAATATTCGTCTCAACATTTATGGGAGTACCTGAAATATAATGTTTGATTCTTTGACCGTTTACCACCTTCGGGTTGGTGCCTTCGGCATTGTTGATCTTAATGGCACCGGAACGATAGACCTCTTCAATAATGTAAGGACCTTCCCATTTAGAGAGAAGCGTTCCTGCAAAAAATCTTAAACGAGAGTTGTATAGCAAAACATGATCACCTACATTAAACTCACGCTTTTGTATCCTTTTGTCATGCCATCTTTTAACTTTTTCTTTGAACAACTTGGCATTCTCATAGGCTTGGGTTCTCCATTCGTCAAGTGAGCTAATGTCAAATAACCTCTTCTCACCGGCAAGTTTGAAATCATAATTGAGTTCTTTAATAGCCCAATACGCTTTATGTTCTAGTTCAAGAGGTAAGTGACAAGCTTTTCCATAAACCATTTTATACGGAGACATACACATAGGGTTTTTATAAGAAGTTCTATAGGCCCATAATGCATCATCAAGTTTCTTAGACCAATTCTTTCTAGATCTATTAACAGTCTTTTGCAAAATTAATTTAATCTCTCTATTGCTCAATTCTACTTGACCACTAGACTGAGGGTGATATGGAGATGCAATTCTATGGTTGACATCATATTTAGCAAGCATTTTACGGAAAGCACCATGAATAAAATGTGAACCACCATCAGTCATTAAATATCTAGGGACTCCAAACCTCGGAAAAATAACTTCTTTAAGCATCTTAATAGAAGTGTTATGATCAGCACTACTAGTTGAAATAGCTTCTACCCACTTAGTAACGTAATCAACAGCAACTAAAATATGTGTATACCCATTAGAGGAAGGAAAAGGTCCCATATAATCAGAACCCCAAACATCAAATGGTTCAATAACAAGTGAATAATTCATAGGCATTTCCTGACGTCTACTAATATTGCCAATTCTCTGGCATTCATCACAAGACAAGACAAACTTATGGGCATCCTTGAAGAGAGTAGGCCAATAAAAACCAGATTGCAATACCTTGTGTGTAGTTATATCTCTAGCATGGTGTCCTCCGTAAGCTTCGGAGTGGCACTTGCATAGGATCTGTTCCTGTTCATGCTCAGGTACACAACGTCTAATAACACCATCTACTCCTTCTTTATAAAGGTGTGGGTAATCCCAAAAGTAATGTCTTAAATCATAGAAAAACTTTTTCTTTTGCTGGTATGTGAAAGTAGGTGGTATAAATTTAGCAACAATGTAATTAGCATAATCAGCTTACCATGGAGTATTATGCGAAGCATTTATGACAACTAATTGCTCATCAGGAAAGCTATCATCAATAGGTAGTGGGTCATCAAGAACATTTTCTAACCTAGACAAGTTATCTGCAACGGGGTTCTCAGCTCCCTTTCTATCAATAATATGCAAATCAAATTCTTGTAGTAAGAGAACCCATCTAATAAGTCTAGGTTTAGCATCTTTCTGTTCCATAAGGTATTTAATAGCAGCATGATCAGTGTGAACAGTTACTTTGGAATCAACAATATAAGATCTGAACTTATCACAAGCAAAAATAACTGCTAAAAATTCTTTTTCAGTAGTAGCATAATTTCTCTGGGCACTGTCTAGAGTTTTACTAGCATAATGAATAACATTCAATTTTTTATCAACTCTTTGTCCTAGAACAACACCAACAACATAATCACTAGCATCACACATAATTTCAAAGGGTAGATTCAAATCAGGTGGTTGAACAATATGTGCAGTAATCAAGGCTTTCTTAAGTATTTCAAATGCTTCTACACAATCATCATAAAAAACGAAAGGAACAACTTTTTGCAAGAGATTAGTGAGAGGCCTAGAAATTTTAGAGAAGTCTTTAATAAACCTCCTATAGAAACCAGCATGACCAAGGAAACTTCTTATACCTTTGATATCTTTAGGACACGACATATTTTCAGTAGCATCTACTTTAGCTTTATCAACTTCAATACCTCTTTCAGAAATTTTATGCCCCAAGACTATACCTTCATTAACCATAAAGTGGCACTTCTCCCAATTCAAGAAAAAATTAGTTTCTTCACATCTCTGCAGAACTTGATCAAGGTTGCTTAAGCAATCATCAAAAGAAGTTCCGTAAATGGAGAAATCATCCTTGAAAACCTCAACAATCTTTTCACGAAAGTCAGAGAATATAGCAGCCATACATCTTTGAAAGGTAGCAGGTGCATTGCATAAACCAAAAGGCATACGTCTATAAGCAAAGGTACCGAAAGGGCAAGAAAAAGTGGTCTTTTCTTGGTCCTCTTTTGACACAGGTATTTGAGAAAAACCAGAATAACCATCTAGAAAGCAAAAATGTGTATGTTTGGATAATCTTTCTAGCATTTGATTAATAAAAGGTAGAGGGTAATGATCTTTTCTAGTAGCTTTGTTTAATTTGCAAAAATGAATTACCATTCTATAACCTGTAACAATTCTTTGTGGAATCAATTCATTCTTATCATTAGGAACAACAGTAATGCCTCCCTTCTTAGGGACACAATGGACAGGACTTACCCATCTACTATCAGCAATAGGATAAATTATACCTGCCTCCAAAAGTTTTAGTAGTTCATTTCTTACCACTTCCTTTATCTTAGGATTTAACCGCCATTGGTGATCAACAACTGGTTTAGCATCAGGCTCCATATTAATGTTGTGCTGACATAGAGTGGGACTAATGCCCTTAAGATCATCAAGAGTATATCCAATAGCGACATGGTGCTTCCTCAGAGTTTTCAATAATTTATTTTCTTCATGCTCTGAAAGGTTAGCACTAATAATAACAGGATATATCTTCTTTTCATCGAGATAAGCATATTTCAAAGTATCAGGTAATTGTTTAAGCTCAACCACGGGATCACCCTTGGGTGGAGGAGGATCTCCAAGGATGTCAACAGGCAAATTGTGTTTCAAAACATGCATTTGTGTAAAGAATATTTCATCTAATTCCTTTCTTTCATTCATAAACATATCATTTTCATGATCTAGCAAATATTGTTCTAAAGGATTGGTAGGAGGCTCGGCAATAGAAGCAAGACCGATGATTTCATCCTTACTAGGCAATTCCTTATCATGGGGTTATCTATGAAATTTAGAGAAATTAAAATCATGAGACACATCCCCAAAGCTTACAGTAACAATTTCTTTCTCACAGTCTATCCTAGCATTAACAGTATTCAAGAAAGGTCTACCAAATATAATGGGACAAAAATCATCTTGTGGGGAACTAAGAACAAGAAAATCAGTAGGGTATTTTATTTTCCCACAGAAGACTTCGACATCTATAACATTCCCAATTGGTGATATAGTATCTCTATTGGCAAGTTTAATAGTAACATCAATATCTTCTATCTTAGCAGGTGCAATATCATTCATAATTTCTCGATATAAGGTATAAGGAATTGGACTCACACTAGCACCCACATCACATAAACTATGATAACAATGATCTCCTATTTTAACAGAAACAACATGCATGCCAACGATGGGTCTATGTTTATCTTTAATATCAGGTTTAGCAATTCTAGCAGCCTCACCACAGAAATAAATAACATGCTCATCAATATTATCGACCAAGAGATCTTTAACCATAGCAATACTAGGTTCAACTTTAATTTGTTCAGGGGGTGTAGGTGTTCTAATATTACTCTTAAGAACCATAGTTGAAGCTTTAGCATGATCCTTTATTCTAACAGGAAAAGGTGGTTTCTCAATATAAGCAGTAGGAACAATAGGATCAACATTTTAAGTAATAGTTTCTTCTTCAACTTTAAGAGGTTCTACTACTTTTACTTCAATGGGAGGATGATATTTAAACCACTTCTCCTTAGGGAGATCAACATGAGTAGCAAATGATTCACAAAAGGAAGCTACTATCTCAGAGTCAAGTCCATATTTAGTGCTAAAATCACAAAAAGCATCGGTATCCATGAAAGATTTAACACAATCAAACTTAAGGTTTATACCTAACTCCTTACCTTCGTCGAGTTCCCAATCTTCAGAGTTGCGTTTAATTATTTCCAATAAATCCCATTTAAATTCAATAGTCTTCTTCATAAAAGAACCAGTGCAAGAAGTATCGAGCATGGATTGATCATTACGAGAAAGCCGAGCATAAAAATTCTGAATAATAATTTCCCTGGAGAGCTCATGACTGGGGCATGAATATAACATTGACTTAAGCCTCCCCCAATCTTGAGCGATACTTTCTCCTTCACGAGGCCAAAAATTATAAATATAATTCCGATCACGATGAACGAGATGCATAGGATAATTTTTTTGATGAAATTCCAATTTCAATCGGTTGTAGTTCCATGATCCAATATCATCACAAATCCTATACCATGTCAGTGCCTTTCCCTTCAAAGATATTGGGAAGAACTTCTTCTTGACATCATCCTTGGGCAAACATGCAAGCTTAAATAATCCACAAACTTCATCCACATAGATTAGGTGCATATCGGGATGTAATATTCCATCTCCTGCATAAGGATTAGCTAGCAGTTTCTCTATCATACCCGAAGGAATTTCATAATAAATATTTTCAGTAGGTGCAGTAGATTGAGGAGCAACTGTTTGCTCTTCCGGTTGAGGTGAAGATACCCCGAACAAGCCCCTCAAAGGATTATTTTCCATAGTGACAAGTGACAGTAAATTTCAGCACGTAATATAAATGTTTCCTTACCAAATTCCACATACCAAAGGCGCTTCAGTCCTCGGCAGCGGTGCCAGAAAAGAGTCTTTATGACCCACAAGTATAGGGGATCTATCATAGTACTTTCAATAAGTAAGAGTGTCGAACCCAACGAGGAGCAGAAGGAAATGGCAAGCGGTTTTCAGCAAGGTATTCTCTACAAGCACTAAAATTATCGGTAACAGATAGTTGTGTGATAAGATAATTCATAACGGGTAACAAGTACAAGTGTAGCAAAGGTGCAGCAAAGTGGCCCAATCCTTTTTGTAGCAAATGACAAGCCTGGACAAACTCTTATATAAAGCAAAGTGCTCCCGAGGACACATGGGAATTTCTGTCAAGCTAGTTTTCATCATGCTCATATGATTCGCGTTCGTTACTTTGATAATTTGATATGTGGGTGGACCGGTGCTTGGGTTCTGCCCTTACTTGTAAAAGCCTCCCACTTATGATTAACCCCTCTCGCAAGCATCCGCAACTACGAAACAAGAATTAAGATAAATCTAACCATAGCATGAAACATATGGATCCAAATCAGCCCCTTACAAAGCAACGCATAAACTAGGGTTTAAGCTTCCACTACTAGGAAAAGGGCTATAGCTGATATGAACATTAATGGCGCACCATGTATGTGGTGCGCCACTGCTATATAGCAGTGGCGCACCAGATACAGGTGCGCCATTAGTGTCCTCATTACTAATGGCGCACCAGACACACGGTGCGCCATTACTAGCAAATTTTATTATTTTATTATTTTTCCAAAACTATTAATGGCGCACCAGGGCACAGTGCGCCATTATTAGTTTTAACTATTAATGGTGCACCACACGCTCCGTGCGCCACTACTAACAATTTTTTTTTCAAAACTAGTAATGGCGCACCTGTGTGAAGTGCGCCATTACTAGTTCAAACTAGTAATGGCGCACCACAACCACGGTGCGCCACTACTAACAATTTTTTTTTTTTGCAAAACTAGTAATGGCACACCCCTAACTTGTGCGCCATTAGTAACCAGGGTTACTAATGGCGCATTTTTAGGTGGTGCGCCATTAGTAACCTGAGACCAACTAGATATTTTGGACAGCCACCTACCACACTCACTTTCCCCACTTCATTCTCTCCACCTCCTCCTCCAAGCTTGTCTCGGCTGCCTCCTCCTCCTCACCTTATTTGCACCATAGATTCACCCAAATTAAGTGGTTAAATTACCTTTTTTTGATAGGTAAGTAAGGGGAAAGCTTTCTTTAATTATGTTGTAGATCTACTTTTTTCTCCCTCCAACAACGTGCACATGCACTTTTTATGGCCTAGATCTACGTATGTTTGTGGTGTTGCATATGTTTGTGTTTGCAGGTACCGGTATTTGAAATGCGATAGTTGCCAATATTTTGCCAGAATGTTGATTCATTTCCGTTTCGGCGAGAATTTGGCACTATGCATTCTTTTTGGTCCTATTTTTAGGCAAAGTCATGCCAAAATTTTTCTTGGTTCTAAAATATCGTTTTGCTCTACCCCGCAGGCGACCATGGTCCGCACGATGACCGAAGGCATCGTGAATAGGTTTTTGAGCTCCGCGAAGGCCGAGATGCTTCAAAAGAATGAGACGGAGATAAGATGTCCGTGTCGAAGATGCAAGCTGAAGAGCCTTATTACAGACCCGGATTCCGGACAGGTGCGGGACCACCTACTCTTGCGTGGTTTCATGGATGGCTATCGGTGGCAAGGTGATGAAGATGACTATGAAGTCGTCCATGGGGGCCGGGCAAGAAATGAGGAAGGGCAGCAAGACAACCGCGGCGGCGAGGGCGGGCGAGAAGACGAAGAATCTCCAGGACATGATCACG
The DNA here is from genome assembly GCA_011799875.1 of Thinopyrum elongatum. Lineage (NCBI taxonomy): Eukaryota > Viridiplantae > Streptophyta > Magnoliopsida > Poales > Poaceae > Thinopyrum > Thinopyrum elongatum. The sequence continues at coordinate 395,845,496 of CM022301.1, read as the reverse complement.
ACGGTGATGCAGTACACAGTCATCATGTAGAAGATGCCGGACATGATGATGAGGAAGATCAAGACGAAGGGCATGATCATGAAGATGAAGATGCCGGAGCAGACGACGATGGACCATCGATGGGCTAGGTGCAGGACCCTCATATTCAAGAGCTGCTTCTCAAGCAGACGGATAACGCAAGAGTTGCCGCCCGAGAGAAAGCCAAGATGGATCAACTAGAGATAGACGCGGTTACTCCATTATATTCTGTCACTCTAGCAACCCATCATCTACTTATTACTTCCCAATGCCTTCCCCTAGGCCCAAATCATGGTGAAGTGTCATGTAGTCGATGTTCACATAACACCACTAGAGGAAAGACAACGTACATCTCATCAAAATATCGAATGAATACCAAATTCACGTGATTACTTATAACAAGACTTTTCCCATGTCCTCGGGAACAAACATAACTACTCACAAAGCATATTCATGTTCATAATCAGAGGGGTATTGAATAGCATTAAGGATCTGAACATATGATCTTCCACCGAATAAACCAACTAGCATCAACTACAAGGATTAATCAACACTACTAGCAACCCACAGGTACCAATCTGAGTTTTTGAGACAAAGATCAGATACAAGATATGAAATAGGGTTTGAGAGGAGATTGTGCTAGTGAAGATGTTGATGGAGATTAACCCCCTCTCGATGAGAGGATCGTTGGTGATGACGATGGCTTCGATTTCCCCCTTTCGGAGGGAAGTTTCTCTGGCAGAATAGCTCCGCCGGAGCCCTAGATTGGTTCTGCCCAGGTTCCGCCTTGAGACGGCGGCGCTTCATCCCGAAAGCTTCCTTCTAATTTTTTCCAGGTCAAAACACATCATATAGCAGAAGATGGGCATGGGGGGCCTGCCAGGTGGCCCACAAGGCAAGGAGGCGCACCCAGGGGGTAGGGCACGCCCCCCACCCTTGTGGCTGCCTGGTGGGTCCCCTCAGGTGCTTTCTTTGCCCAATATTTTTTATATATTCCAAAATAATTCTCCGTGATGTTTTAGGACTTTTGGAGTTGTGCAGAATAGGTTTCTCAAATTTGCTCCTTTTCCAGTCCAGAATTCCAGCTGCCGGCATTCTCCTTCTTTATGTAAACCTTGTAAAATAGGAGAGAAAAGGCATAAGTATTGTTGCTAGAATGTGTAATAACAGCCCATAATGCAATAAATATCAATATAAAAGCATGATGCAAAATGGACGTATCAATATGTATGTCTGGATCTTTCCCCAACACATAGTGCTTGCCAAAAAGAGAAAATATAAAAGGAAGGGTGAAGTTCACCATGACTCTTGCATAAAGGTAGAAAGTAAAAGTAAAAGATAGGCCCTTCATAGAGGGAAGCAGAGGTTGTCATGCGCTTTTTATGTGGATGCATGAAATCTTAATGCAAAAGAATATCACTTTATATTGCCGCTTGTGATAAAAAAACTTTATTATGCAGTCTGTCGCTTTTATTTCTTCCCCATCACAAGTTCGTATAAAGCTTATTTTCCTCACTAAAAGATCATACATATTTAGAGAGCAATTTTTATTACTTGCACCGATGAAAACTTACATGAAGTATCTTACTCAATCCATAGGTAGATATAGTGGACTCTCATGGCAAAAATGGGTTAAATGTTTTTGGATGCACAAGTAGTATCTCTACTTAGTATAAGGGAACATAACATCTTGGATAGCATAGGATAAGAAGCAAGCTCAACATGATGGGGGATCCATGACAATATAACTTATATCTAGATATAAGGGAACATAACATATTATGTTGTCTTCCTTGTCCAACATCAACTTATTAGCATATAATATTTTAATAAGTGCTCACAATCACAAAAGATGTCCAAGATAGTGTATTTATATGTGAAACCTCTCTTTCTTTATTACTTCCTATTAATTGCAACAATGACCAATACTATGTTTGTCAACCCTCAACAAATTTCATGCATCATACTTCTTATATGTGAAGTCATCACTCTCCATAAGATTATTATATAATCTTTTTATTTCTTTTATGCTTTTCCTTTTTTCAAAATCAAAGCATGAAAGCAAAGCCCTCAACTCAAAACTAGTCTTTATTATATAACTCTCGCACTCGGTTACATAGATAGAACACAAAGCAAAACTCAAAGACTAGATCATACTAAAACTTTTATTCTACTAGATCAAGATTTAACCAAAAGGATCGAACTAAGATAAATGATAAAGATAAAGATTTAATGGTGATATGATACCGGGGCATCTCCCCCAATCTTGGCACAAGCCAAGGGGAGTGCCCATACCCATGTACTCAATTCTCTTTCTTCGGAGGTGGTGATGATGTCGATGATGTGGGAGGCTTGTCCTCCGCCTTCCAAGGCATAGGCTCACCATCGTAAAAAGATAAACGTGTCTCCGGAATCCTCAAATCTACAGCCAAACTCATCCTCTTAAATCTGTATTCATACTCACAGTTTTGGTTTTGTAGGTCATAGATCTGGGCTTGGAGGTGCTCAGTTTTCTCATGAAGCTTGAAGATGGCCTCTCCAATATCATTGTTGTCCAGCTTGTGATCATGGGTGAATTCCGTGATCATGGAGTGGTTGGCGCTAAGTCCGCGTTCCACCATCCCTTGGCACTTGAAGACCTCCTGCTCCACCACTTCGAGCCTGGCCTCCACGCTTTCGGTCCTCCTTGGCCCTTGAACATCCCGGATATGAAATACCCCCTCATGCATCTCAATGATTTGAGGGTGTTTCTGAAGGAAATATGCCCTAGAGGCAATAATAAAGTTGTTATTTTATATTTCCTTATTCATGATAAAGGTTTATTATTCATGCTAGAATTGTATTGATCGAAAACTTAAATACATGTGTGAATACATAAACAAATACCGTGTCCCTAGTAAGCCTCTACTAGACTAGCTCGTTGATCAAAGATGGTTAATGTTTCCTACCCATAGACATGTGTTGTCATTTGATAACGGGATCACATCATTAGGAGAATGATGTGATGGACAAGACCCATCCGTTAGCTTAGCATAATGATTGTTCAGTTTATTGCTATCGCTTTCTTCATGTCAAATACATATTCCTTCAACTATGAGATTATGCAACTCCCGAATACCGGATGAATACCTTGTGTGCTATCAAACGTCACAACGTAACTGGGTGATCATAAAGATGCTCTACAGGTATCTTCAAAGGTGTTTGTTGAGTTGGCATAGATCGAGATTAGGATTTGTCACTCCGAGTATCGGAGAGGTATCTCTGGGCCCTCTCGGTAATGCACACAATAAGCTTGCAAGCAAATGACTAAGGAGTTAGTCACAAGGTGATGTATTACGGAACGAGTAAAGAGACTTGCCGGTAACGAGATTGAACTAGGTATAGAGATACCGACGATCGAATCTCGGGCAAGTAACATACCGATCGACAAAGGGAATTACGTATGTTGTCATAACGGTTCGACCGATAAAGATCTTCGTAGAATATGTAGGAGCCAATATGGGCATCCAGGTTCCGCTATTGGTTATTGACCGGAGAGGTGTCTCAGTCATGTCTACATAGTTCTCGAACCCGTAGGGTCCGCACGCTTAATGTTCGTTGACGATATAGTGTTATATGAGTGATGTGATTTGGTGACCGAATGTTGTTCGGAGTCCCGGATGAGATCACGGACATGACGAGGAGTCTCAATATGGTCGAGAGGTAAATATTGATATATAGTACGATGGTATTCAGACACCGGAAGTGTTTCGGAGGGTACCGGGTACTTATCGGGTCACCGGAAGGAGTTTCGGGCATCCCCGGCAAAGATATGGGCCTTATGGGCCAAGTGAGGGAACACACCAGCCCACAAGGGGCTGGTGCGCCCTCTATAGGGCCGGCCTAAGGGGAGGGAAAGGAAAGGTGAGGAGGAAAGGAAAGTGTGGATTTGGACTCCCACTTCCTTCCCTCTCCCCCCTCTTTCCTTTCCCCTTGTCCAAACATGGCAGGGGGGCAGGTGGCCAGGGCCAGGGCAGGAGCCCTAGGGCCGGGCGGCCACCTATGTGGTGCACCAGGCTGCCTCCCCTCCCCCTCCCACCTATATATATGTGGGAGGGGGGGGCCTAGCACACCCCTGATCAATTGTTAGCCGTGTACGGCGCCCCCCTCCACCGTTTACACCCCCGGTCATATTTTCGTAGTGCTTAGGCGAAGCCCTGCGGAGATCACTTCACCATCACCGTCACCACGCCATCGTGCTGACGGAACTCATCTACTACCTCGCTGTCTTGCTGGATCAACAAGGCGAAGGACGTCACCGAGCCGAACATGTGCTGAAAGCAGAGGTGCCGTACGTTCGGTACTAGATCGGTTGGATCACGAAGAAAGTTCGAGTACATCAACCGCATTGTGAAATACTTCCTCTTACGGTCTACGAGGGTACGTAGACACACTCTCCCCTCTCGTTGCTATGCATCTCCTTGATAGATCTTGCTTGTGCGTAGAATTTTTTTTGTTTTCCATGCAACGTTTCCCAACAGTGGCATCATGAGCCAGGTCTATGTGTAGATGATATGCATGAGTAGAACACAAAGAGTTGTGGGCGGTGATAGTCATACTGCTTACCACCAATGTCTTATTTTGATTCGGCGGTATTGTGGGATGAAGCGGCCCGGACCAACCTTACATGTCCACGCACATGAGACCGGTTCCACCGACAGACATGCAACTAGTTTTGCATAAAGGTGGCTGGTGGATGTCTGTTTCTCCTACTTTAGTTGGATCGAATTTGACTACGGCTGGTCCTTGAAGAAGGTTGAAACATCAAACTTGATGAATCACCGTTGTGGTTTTTGCCGTAGGTAAGAACGGTTCTTGCTAGAAACCCGTAGCAGCCACGTAAAACTTGCAACAACAAAGTAGAGGACGTCTAACTTGTTTTTGCAGGGCATGTTGTGATGTGATATGGTCAAGACATGATGTGATATTCATTATTGTATGAGATGATCATGTTTTGTAAGTTATCGGCAACCGGCAGGAGCCTTATGGTTGTCTCTTTATTGTATGAAATGTAAACGCCATGTAATTGCTTTACTTTATCACTATGCATTAGCGATAGTTGGCGAGACGACCATGACGCAACGATGGAGATCAAGGTGTTGAGCCGGTGACGATGGAAATCATGATGATGCTTTGGAGATGAAGATCAAAAGCACAAGATGATGATGGCCATATCATGTCACATATTTTGCTTGCATGTGATGTTTATCCTTTATGGATCTTATTTTCCTTAGAACGGCAGTAGCATTATAAGATGATTCCTTCACTAAATTTCAAGATAAAAGTGTTCTCCCCGAGTATGCACTGGTGCTAAAGTTCATTGTTTTGAAGCACCTCGTGATGATCGGGTGTGATAAACTCTACATTCACATACAACGGGTGTAAGACAGTTTTGCACATGCAGAATACTTGGTTTAAACTTGACGAGCCTAGCATGTACATACATGGTCTCAGAACACTGGAGACCGAAAGGTCCAACATGAGTCATATAGTAGATATGATCAACATAGAGATGTTCACCATTGATGGCTACCCCATCTCACATGATGATAGGATTTGGGTTAGTTGATTTGGATCACCTATCACTTAGATAACTTGAGGGATGTTTATTTAAGTGGGAGTTCTTTAGTAATTTGATTAATTGAACTTAATTTACCATGAACTTAGTCTTATAGTTTTGCATATCTATGTTATAGATCAATGGCCCGAGCTACCGTTCCCCTGAATTTTAATGCGTTCCTAGAGAAAGCTAAGTTGAAAGATGATGGTATCAACTACACGGACTAGGTCTGTAACTTGAGGATTATCCTCATTGCTGCACAGAAGAATTATATCCTTGATGCACCGCTAGGTGAAAGGCCTGCTACAGGAGCTGAAGCTGATGTTATGAACGTCTGGCAAGCTCGATCTGATGACTACTCAATAGTTCAGTGTGCCATGCTTTACGGCCTAGAACTGGGACTTCAAAGATGTTTTGAACGTCATGGAGCATATGAGATGTTCCAGGAGTTGAAGTTAATATTTCAAGCAAATGCCCGGGTTGAGAGATATGAAGTCTCCAACAAGTTCTATAGCTATAAGATGGAGGAGAACAGTTCTGCCAGTGAACACATACTCAGAATGTCTGGGTATTATAATCACTTGACTCAGCTGGGAGTTGATCTTCCAGTTGATTGTGTTATTGACAAAGTTCTTCAATCACTGCCACCAAGCTACAAAGGCTTCGTGATGAACTATAATATGCAAGGGATGAACAAAACAATTCTTGAGCTCTTCACAATGCTTAAGGCCGCGGAGGTCGAAATCAAGAAGGAGCATCAAGTGTTGATGGTTAACAAGACCACTAGTTTCAAGAAAAAGGGCAAGGGAAAGAAAGGGAACTTCAAGAAGAATGGCAAGCAAGTTGCCACTCCCGGGAAGAAACCCAAAGCTGGACCCAAGCCTGAAACTGAGTGCTTCTACTTCAAAGGGAGTGGTCACTGGAAGCGGAACTGCCCCAAGTATTTGGCGGATAAGAAGGATGGAAAAGTGAACAAAGGTATATTTGATATACATGTAATTGATGTGTTCCTTACTAATGCTCGTAGTAGCACCTGGGTATTTGATACTGGTTCGGTTGCTCATATTTGTAACTTGCAACAGGGGCTGCGGAATAAACGAAGATTGGCTAACACTAAAAAAAAGACACATCTGTGACATTTTGGGCCGAACGAATTTTTTTCCTGTCATGCTTATGACACTTCTATGACGATAATTATGACAAAACCCGGTATCATCATAGATGTGGTGGGCTCCTACTTCTATGACAAAAAATCATGATAGAAAATGGGCTTTTCTTCCTGGGCGGGCCGGAGACGCACCTGCATGACATTCTTTGGGCTGTCCATGACGGAAAAAATCATGGTAGAAGCGAGGGCAAGGAAAATTTTGGGGAGTTCCCGGTTACGGTGGGTGGTCGGGGCCGAGGGATGCACGGAGGGATTACGCGTTTGTCTCGTACACGTACGGGCGTGTGTGCGAGGCGTTGCGCTCTAACTGAACCCGAGCGAGGCGTTGGGCTCTAACTGAACCCGAGCGATTGCACTAGCTATGTTACTGAACCCCGATCGATCCCTTGCTGTTAACTGAACCCGAGTGATTCCTTCGCTACTGCTGCTAACTGAAGCCGATCGAAGCTGCCTCTTGACCAACAGTCCCTGGTGGGGGTTGGATGAATAGTTCCCGGTGGGGGTTGGATGAACAGGATCCCGTGCTAGTAGAGGCCGTTGTCGTTGGATGAACAGGACCCCGATCGAGGAGGCCTGGTGGAGGGTGGATGAACAAGACCCCGTGGAGGCTCAATGAACAGTAGCCGGTGGAGGGTTGATGAATAGGACCCCGTGGAGGGCTGGTTGAACAGGAGCTGGTGGAGGCTGGATGAACAGGACCCCGTGGAGGGCTGGTTGAACAGTAGCCAGTGGAGGCTGGATGAACATGCCCCCGTGGATGAACAGTAGCAGGTGGAGGCTGGAGGAAGTCGACAGTGGATGAACAGTAGTAGGTGGAGGCTGGAGGAAGTCGACGGTGGATGAACAGTAGCAGGTGGAAGCTGGAACGAGGTAGTAGACGGTGGATGAACAGTAGCCCCGTGGAGTCCCGTTTTGCGGTACGCCACACCCCTCCCGATGTACAGGACCCCGTTTCAACCGTAGGCGCGCCAACACAAGTCCGTTTCCTTCGTTTTGCGGTAGGCCACACCCCTCCCGATCAACAGCACCCTATTTCGACCATAGGCACTCGAACAGAAGGCCGTTTCCTCCGTTCTGGGGTACGCCAGACCCTTCCCGATGAACAGGACCCCGTTTCGACCGTACGCAGTCGAACAGAAGGCCATTTTCCTTTGTTCTGTGGTACACCGGACCCCGTTCCGGCTGTTCCATCCAAGCCGGTTGGCTCCCGATGAACAGGATGCGTTCCGACCCAGTAGCTTGGCTCCCGATGAACAGGACGCGTTCTGACCCAGTGGCTTCTTTCCCGATGAACAGGACGCTGTTTCCTCCGTTCCGACCCAGCCGGTTAGCTGCGATGAACAGGACAATGTCTCCGTTGCCTCTCCATGTACACGAGCCTTGGTCGTACAAATGCGCGAGTAGGCATTCGAGACCCCGCCCGTATGTACGTACGTGGCCGCATTTTTTGGCATCTGGCTGTACGTACGTGTACACAGTTTTGACTGGACTGCCTGAACTGCTACGTCGGGGGCTGTAGTACTACACGTGCCGCTGCTTGCTCGGTCACGGTTCATCGTTGTAGAGAGACCGATCAACCAGTATGTACATACACGTTTGCGACCAGAATGACAATGCTACGTACGCTTCGACCAGGTGGGTCCCGACTGTCAGGGAGGATAAGGAGGCACTTCCTTGCACGTGAAGTTATTAATGGTGGGTGATGCTTGCTTGAACTACGTCGGTATTTCCCCAAAGAGGAAGGGATGATGAAGCACAACAACGGTAGGTATTTCCCTCAGTGATGAGACCAAGGTTATCGAACCAGTAGGAGAACCACGCAACACCACGTAAACAGCTCCTGCACACAAAGAACAAATACTTGCAACCTGACATAAGAGAGGGGTTGTCAATCCCTCACGGGTAAAAGGATAGGTAAAATTGTAGTAGATTGGATAAATAGATCTCGCGGGAACGCGAGATAAAATAAATAAGTAAAAATTGCAGCAAGGTATTTTTGTATTTTTGGATTAATAGATCTAAAAATAAAAGTTGCAAATAAATAAAAGAGCGAATAGCAAAATAGATCTTGAAGGCAAATATATTAAAGAAGAGACCCGGGGGCCGTAGTTTTCACTAGTGGCTTCTCTCGAGAAAAATAGCAAACGGTGGGTAAACAAATTTCTGTTGGGCAATTGATAGAACTTCAAATACTCATGACGATATCCAGGCAATGATCATTATATAGGCATCACATCCAAGATTAGTAGACCGACTCCTGCCTGCATCTACTACTATTACTCCACACATCGACCGCTATCCAGCATGCATCCAGTGTATTAAGTTCATGGAAAAATGGAGTAATGCAATAGGAACGACTACATGATGTAGACAAGATCTATTTATGTAGAAATAGACCCCATCTTGTTATCCTTAATAGCAACGATACATACGTGTCGTTTCCCCTTCTATCACTGGGATCAAGCACCATAAGATCGAACCCATCACAAAGGACCTCTTCCCATTGCAAGATAAATAGATCAAGTTGGCCAAACAAAACCCAAATATCAGAGAAGAAATACGAGGCTATAAGAAATCATGCATATAAGAGATCAAAGAAGACTCAAATAACTTTCGTGGATAAAAACATAGATCTGATCATAAACTCAAAGTTCATCGGATCCCAACAAACACACCGCAAAAAGATTTACATCAAATTGATCTCCAAGAGACCATTGTATTGAGAATCAAACGAGAGAGAGAAAGCCATCTAGCTACTAACTACGGACCCGTAGGTCTACAATGAACTACTCACGCATCATCGAAGAGGCACCAATGAGGATGATGAACCCCTCCGTGATGGTGTCTAGATTGGATCTATGGTTTCTGGAACTTGCGGCAGCTGGAATTGATTTTCATCGACTCCCCTAGGGTTTCTGGAATATTAGGGTATTTATAGAGCAAAGAGGCGGTGCGGGAGGTCTCCGGGATGGGCACAACCCACCAGGGCGCGCCTGGGGGCCCAGGTGCACCCCGGTATCTTGTGCTCACCTCGGGCCCCCTCTTCGGTACTTCTTTGGCCCACCGGATGTCTTCTGGTCCCAAAAATTCTCCAAAAAGTTTTGCTCCGTTTGGACTCCGTTTGGTATTGATTTCCTGCGATGTAAAAAAACATGCAGAAAACAACAACTGGCACTGGGCACTATGTCAATAGGTTAGTACCAAAAAATGATATAAAATGATTGTAAAACATCCAAGAATGATAATATAAAAGCATGGAACAATAAAAAATTATAGATACGTTGGAGTCGTATCAGTGGGTCCCAGCGGTCAGGGGAGAGAATCATTTTTTTTTTGCCCGTAATATGGACGCACTTCCTTGCGTGCGAAGATGTAGCTGGTAGGTCCCAGCTGTCAGGTCGGAAACATTTTTTTCGCAAAATACAGAGTCCATTCTGGTGGTTCCCCGCTGTCAGGTGGAGGAATAATTATTTTACGCCTAATAAGGAGGCACTTCCTTGCTGCGGCCGTGGACCCAGCTGTCAGCCTCTCGACGTACAGTCCTCTTCCGATGGAAGTCGTTCCTTGACCATGTTGACCACGCCGCGCCGAGAGCACCAAGGCGGTGGATGAAGGCGAGGCCTGGAAGGGGACGACGCGGAGCCGGGGAAGACGCGGCAGTGGATGCCCATGCGGAGAGGAGTATGAGGGTTGACTGGTTCGCCTGCGGTGTGAGGCTACCGTCACCGCAGAATAACACGGTTGTGGGTGAGTAGAGGGATGGCTTGGCCAGCGGTGGGAGTAGGGTGGGGCGGTGAGGCCTACGCGGCAGCATAGCCAGCCACTGGAGGTAGGAGCAGGAATTCTCGTCAGCGCTGGTTTGGGCGGCTGTTGCAAGAAGAGCAGCGATTGAAGAAGCAGCAGGACCGTTCGATTAAAATCCAACGGCCACTTCTGCTAGAATTGTTTGTTGACTAAGTTGACAAAGCCCTGCGTACGCGTCAACTTAGTAGGCCCACAGGTCAGCCTCCGAACCGGTGCGCCCCAGATGTCAGTGGGAGGAATCATTTTTTTTTCGCGTAATAAGGAGGCAGTTGCTTGCGTGCGGCCATGGAGCATGGGGGTCCCTACTGTCAGCCTCTCCACGCACATCCCAATTCCGATGGCTGTCGTTTGTTGAATGTTGAGCACGCCGCGCCTAGAGCACCAACACGGTGGACGACGGTGAGGCCTAGGAATGGAACGACCCGGAGCTGGCGAAGACACAACAGTGGATGCCCACACTAAGGAGAGTATGGCGGTTGACTGGTTCAGCTGCGGCGTGAGGCTGCCATCACCGGAGAATAACAGGAGGTGCAGGTGGGTAGAGGGATGGCCAGGCCAGCGGAGGGAGTAGGGTGGGACGGTGAAGCCTACGCGGCATCACAGCCGGCCACAAGAGGAGGGAGCAGGCAGTCCCGCCGACGCTGGTTTAGGCGGCTGGAGCAGGAAGATCAGAGATTGAAGAAGCACGTCGGCTGTTGGATGGACATCCAACAGTCACTGCTGCTAGAATCATGTGTTGACTGACCAAGCCTGGCGTAAACTAGTCAGCCTCGAAATCTGTGGCGTGTACAGCCCATTTGCTAATTCATATGGAATTTATTACAGCCCATTTTCCAATTTTAGAATTGCTGCCCATTTTCTAGTTAGTGCGAGGGTTAAAAATTTGAACTAAAAATATGAGAAATTTTAAAAATTCGCATATTTTTGCTGGGGAACAAAATATTCTTAATCCAAAAATTAGTAGCCATACTAAAACAAATTTAAAATTAAAGTAGTTTTCGTTCAAATTAATATCAGTGAAGAACAAAAACAAAAAAGAAACTAATTGCCCATTTGCTATATTTTTTTTGGAATTTGCAACCCCTTTCATATTACTTTTAAGATATACCGCCCATACTCTTTGGCCAGGCCGGAATGCATCCGTCCTCGTCTTGAAAAATTTGCAGCCCAGTAAGTCGGAGAAAACAAATAGGCCTAGCTTGGGTATTCTTAAAAAAAAGAGGCGCCACAGAGACCACACAACCCAGTTTATAGCCTGCTCCTCTGAACAAATCCTTAAAAAAAAGTTGTGCAATTCTGTCGTTAATTGACTATACGTTGACAATGATGTGGGTCCCAGATATCAGCAGGGTAGATTAGAGTAAAAAAATGAGGGGTGCATCTGAGTAGTAAAAGAGGCGCTTGCTTATGTTCGGGAATGGACCTGGTGGGTCCGTACCGTCATACTCACAACTATAGTCCTCTCCCGGTTCACTATGTTGACAGGGCCGGACGGCGGCACCGCGGCCAGCGCACCAAGGCGGAGGACGACGGCGAGGCCTCGTACCGGAATGAACATGAGCCAGGGAACATGCGGTAGTATGGCCGTAGGCGGAGGGGAGTACGAGGGTTCACTGGTTCTGGTGCGGGGTAGGCTGCCATCGCCGGAGAAGAATAGGATGTTGGGGGGAGTAAAGGGATGGCCTGGCTAGCATTTCAGGGTACGACAGGGCGGCGATGCTTGCACGGCAGTGCAACCAGCCATAGAAGGCGGGAACAGGCGCTCCCGCCGGCGCAGGTTTGGTTTTGGTGGCTGGACCGGTCAGACCCAAAACCTCATTATGCTGGATTATAAGAATTAATTTTATATGGCTAAAACTTATTGTAAAATGCTGCGGAGCACCTTTTTCTGCTTGAGGTTTTTTTTAGACAATTTTCTTCTTGAGGTGTGATGCCGAGCACATTCAGAAGCCCTGGGATAAAGTGGTGTCTCCAATGTGTTGGGCTGGGTTGGGCATTCTTATCAAAAAATAATAATGGACCGGAACTATTTATGACGTTGACTATGATTTGCATGGGTCCACTGGTTGCAGGAAGAAAATGGTGGGAGAAAAAAGACTGGTCGCTATCTTTGCCTAAGAATAATATCGACTGAATATAACAACACTCTCATAGGAAATAATATCCTCCTGTTAAAAGTTGACTTTTCAAATCATAAATTTAAAGAACTGGTGCATGAGAATTTAGCTTTATTTATTTATTTACATATTTATGTTTAGGGGACCATGAACATGTACCTGGGCCGGTTTCATGTGAGAGCCTCCCTTCTAGTTAATTATGGGCTCCTCTATTGGGCCTTCATCAGTGGGCTGCATGTTATCGACAAGTGGAAAATGTGTTCCGTACCAAAAATAGTATGCGCTACGTACGGGGCACTAAAGGATCGGTCCGTGCAACGACTTCCAAAACATTGTGTTTGTCGTTCTAACAATACATTTATTCAACCAACAGACGAAATATACTTCTGATTCTACATTGAAAACAACAGCAGCATCAACTAGGGCTGGGGGTGCAACAGAAGGAATAAGCAGGCCAGAAGAGTAAAGACGCAGCTCTCTCTTCCTAACCAAACATCAGCCATCATTACAAAAGGGCTACCAAAAAAGAACAAGTGTATGCATCAAACTAAATAAATATCCTACTACACCAAGTGTACGCATCTAACTAACTGGCTCAGTTAGATGTTACTATTTATTAAGATGTGGAGATTGGCTGACGGCTTGAACCAGATGGGTGCCTGACGGGGGAAACTCCAGCCAACAGGTTGAAGTCTGATACTTGCGACCCTCTCTCCTACTTTGGGCTGCAGAGCGTGGTGGCACATATCAGGGTATGGTGCATGGAGAGACGCATGGTACGCTGTGTACACACAGTTTTGCCTGATGAACGAAACCGCGCTGCCATCATGATCCTTGCCGTCGGTTATCTCTTGGTTAATCAGATAATTCAGTCCGAGAAACAGAGAGCGTGTACCAAGGCTACTTACGAGCCTCAGTCAAAAATTCCTGAAGGCCCAGAGAAGCTGGTATCCTACTCAAAGACCTTGTAGTGACTGTGATTGTATCCCGCGAAACAACACGTCCGGTATGTGCGAACGATCATCAATCGTTCGCCATCGTCTGATTGAGCCAGGAGCCACCTGCAATTGCCATGCCGCTTTTCTTTGAAAGGTTCTAGGATTAGGAAGGGTAGGGACACCAGGCGGCCTACAACATCATATCAAGTTGGAGTCAAATAAAAAAGGGCTCGTACTGTACTCAATCTTAAGAACAGCATGTTATGAGCATGAATATTTTTTCAGTAAATGTTGACAGTAATATAAGCAAGCCATCATGATATCATAGGGAAGTAACATACTGCTATAACAGCCATTTGTAGCGATGACTGGAGTAGGCCAGCAATACGTCCAGCCATAGAAGGAGTCCACGGCATAAATGAAGCCCTTGTGTTCAATGGCATCAGAGAACCATGGAGGATGTATGATCCTACGATGGATGTGCAGATTTATCCACTTACTGTAGTGACCTGTCAGATAGGCGAGACCGCGGTTGAAGAATGCAATTAGCCTGAAGTCTTTATAATTCGCAGATCTTGTGGGCACTTGGCAGATTACAACATTGAGCAAATCAAACTTGGTATCATGTTGGCTACTGTAAGATTCCGAGTATTCCGGGCCATGGTGCCAAAGCAGTGCAGTGTTAATCGAAGGAAGGGGGATCAATCGTCGGGTGTAGACCTCCACGAGCATCCAGCTGCCGCGACCATCGACGAGCACCATCCAAGACGTGTTCATGCCGACCCAGTACATACCGTTAATGTAGTTGAGGGTGACGGGGATTGGATCGCAGTCGAGGGGGTTGATGCTCACCACCCTACGATCGTTATGCTGCGTGACACACCGTTTCTGAAGATCAGGCGGCATCAGCAAGTAGGAAGCTGGCTTAAAAAGCTCCGGCCTAAGGGCTTTGAGTAAACGGTACAGCCCCGATGAGCACGCGGCGAGTGGCATGGTACTGAGATTGTCCACACGCGAAACAATGAGCTTGATTACCTATGTGGGGAGCGAATTCCAGCCACTCTTTCAGCGGACACTGCTCGGTTCTGCCATTGATAGTGCTTGGGTTACGGAAGAGGGGGGAGGCGCCTTAGGGGGGATGGAAGATTGGACGATTATGTGCGGACAAGGATGGAGAAGTGAATATTTGCTGCGGGAAGTGGACAGGTGATGATGACAATAGCACGCCGCTTGACTTACGAGACATATCCCAGCAGCGTAGGGTCATATCGATGCCAGACAACTTGCTTGAGTGATCACAGTACTAGTACAATAAACTACAGTACCTACTACTATGCCCTAGTTTGCATATAGTGGAGTAGGACTCTGCTCTACTACTAGCACCGGAGGAGTAGTATATTCTAAAATAGTTACAAACTTTAATGCCCGAGCGTGGAACGACTACGAACCGCCATTGGTGCTAACTCCAATCCCCAGCAAACGTTCGCTGGGAGACATGGCAGTTGCAAACGCCCGCGACGCAGTTACAGTACATGTGTAAGGGTGGCGGTTTTGTCAAATACTCCTACTATGGCTTAAAAATAGGCCACCGTCGGATGGAAATCTGACGGTTATGTGGGATTCGCCAGGATTGGGCTCGTGGCAAACAATCGCCAGATATCATTATTAAAAAAAGGTTAAAACACTCGGGGCTATAACTTGCACCGGCTGACCACTAACAATGATACTAACATAGTTGTAAAATAGTCAAAGAACGTGCCTACGTGGTGTTTGGAATTATATGCAAACTAGCAAGATGCCCGTGCATTGCACGGAACATCAAGATGATTTTTTTTACAAAACACCTATTGTGATTGACCCATGCAGGAGTAATCCCATGTGTAAAAACTAATGATATCTCGAGAAGTTCATCGGAAAAATGGTATCTCGAGAATTTCATCGAAAAAATGATATCTCGAGAAAGATGAGGGATAAGGTGAGGAGGAGTGGGGCGTGGTGGTGACTGGTGGTCGGACTGGGCGGAGGCATGGGGATGGACGGCGCCGGCAGCGGCCACCATGCCAGATTGTTCCAGAGACTTCCTTTTTTAATTGCTCAGCAATGAGGTTGTGGGAGATAAGGATGAACGAGGCAAGGCCTTATTTGCAATTGTGGAGAGGGGTGTGGGTATCTTTTTGCAAAATTGCCATAGTTTCCTTCCTATCCGTCAGATATAGATTGGACGGCCTATATTGCAGGATAGCAGACACACCATCATCACCAACTCTGTTTTTTTCTAGGGAGTATTAGTAAGGACAACATCTACTGCTTCGTGTGCTACTCCTGCGCTCCATTCGGCGGGCGCAACGTCCCCTACAACCACTCCCTCCTGCGCTCCATTCGGTGGGCACAACGTCCCCTACAGCCACACCCATTTCATGGACGGCCTGGTCGATGCCTGCAAGATGCCCTGCGTCTACAAGAGTTTCGGCTGCGAGAGGTACGTCAACCAACACTTGCTGGCGGCGCATAGTTCCAGATACGCGCACGCGCCCTGCTACTTCTATGAGTGCATGCCGCCATTTGATGGCTCGCCGGCGAGCCTCGTGCATCACCTCACGGCACCGTCCGTCAATCACTTCTGGCCCGCGGCGGTGAACATCAAGTACGAGACGTGCTACCCATTCACCGTGCCGGAGTCGCTGGAGGATCACCGCCGCCTGCTAGTCGCGGAGCAGGATGGCAGCGTCATCCTCTTGGCCATGGGCACCAGCAAGGCCCGCGCAGGCCGCCGCCCCATCTCTGTAGTGTGCGTCAGGGGCAACGCCGCTGACGCTGTGATGCTTGCTTGAACTACGTCGGTATTTCCCCAAAGAGGAAGGGATGATGCAGCACAGCAACGGTAGGTATTTACCTCAGTGATGAGACCAAGGTTATCAAACTAGTAGGAGAACCACGCAACACCACGTAAACAGCTCCTGCACACAAAGAACAAATACTTGCAACCCGACGTAAGAGAGGGGTTGTCAATCCCTCACGGGTAAAAGGATAGGTAAAATTGTAGTAGATTGGATAAATAGATCTCGCGGGAACGCGAGATAAAATAAATAAGTAAAAATTGCAGCAAGGTATTTTTGTATTTTTGGATTAATAGATCTGAAAATAAAAGTTGCAAATAAATAAAAGAGTGAATAGCAAAATAGATCTTGAAGGCAAATATATTAAAGAAGAGACCTGGGGGCCGTAGTTTTCACTAGTGGCTTCTCTCGAGAAAAATAGCAAACGGTGGGTAAACAAATTACTATTGGGCAATTGATAGAACTTCAAATACTCATGACGATATCCAGGCAATGATCATTATATAGGCATCACGTCCAAGATTAGTAGACCGACTCCTGCCTGCATCTACTACTATTACTCCACACATCGACCGCTATCCAGCATGCATCTAGTGTATTAAGTTCATGGAAAAACGGAGTAATGCAATAAGAATGATGACATGATGTAGACAAGATCTATTTATGTAGAAATAGACCCCATCTTGTTATCCTTAATAGCAACGATACAAACGTGTCGTTTCCCCTTCTGTCACTGGGATCAAGCACCGTAAGATCGAACCGATCACAAAGCACCTCTTCCCATTGCAAGATAAATAGATCAAGTTGGCCAAACAAAACCCAAATATCAGAGAAGAAATACGAGGCTATAAGAAATCATGCATATAAGAGATCAAAGAAGACTCAAATAAATTTCATGGATAAAAACATAGATCTGATCATAAACTCAAAGTTCATCGGATCCCAACAAACACACCGCAAAAAGAGTTACATCATATTGATCTCCAAGAGAACATTGTATTGAGAATCAAACGAGAGAGAGAAAGCCATCTAGCTACTAACTATGGACCCATAGGTCTACAATGAACTACTCACGCATCATCTGAGAGGCACCAATGAGGATGATGAACCCCTCCGTGATGGTGTCTAGATTGGATCTGTGGTTTCTGGAACTTCCGGCGGCTGGAATTGATTTTCGTCGACTCCCCTAGGGTTTCTGGAATATTGGGGTATTTATAGAGCAAAGAGGCGGTGCGGGAGGTCTCCGAGATGGGCACAACCCACCAGGGCGTGCCTGGGGGCCCAGGCGCACCCCGGTGTCTTGTGCTCACCTCGGGACCCCTCTTGGTTACTTCTTTGGCCCACTGGATTTCTTCTCTTCCAAAAAAATTCTCCAAAAAGTTTCGCTGCATTTGGACTCCGTTTGGTATAGATTTCCTGCGATGTAAAAAAACATGCAGAAAACAGCAACTGGCACTGGGCACTATGTCAATAGGTTAGTACCAAAAAATGATATAAAATTATTGTAAAACATTCAAGAATGATAATATAATAGCATGGAACAATAAAAAATTATAGATACGTTATAGACGTATCAGCATCCCCAAGCTTAATTCCTGCTCGTCCTCAAGTAGGTAAATGATAAAAACAGAATTTTTGATGTGGAATGCTGCCTAACATGTTCATTAGATATTCTTTTCTTTGTAGCATGGACATTTGGACTTTTATATGGTTCAAAGCAATAGTCTAGTTTTGACATGAGGACTTTAATACTCAAGCATATCAACAAGCAATCATGTCTTTCAAAATATCAACACTAAAGCAAGCTATCCCTAGCCCATTATGCTCAATCATTGATCCATTCATGAAACACACTCGAATATTAGCTGCACCCAATGCTCAAGTACGATCATAGTGCCCCTTAGTTGGTGCTTTACAAGAGAAGATGGAGACTCAAATAAAAATAAAAATTGCATAAAGTAAAAGAAAGGCCCTTCGCGGAGGGAAGTAGGGATTTGTAGAGGTGCCAGAGCTCAAAGCTTAAATTGAGAGATAAAATCATTTTGAGAGGCATACTTTTCTCACCAACGAAAATGACTTAGAGTTCCCAACACTTTCCATTCTAGATATATCATAGGCGGTTCCCAAACAGAAAATAAATTTTATTTCTTTTTCCACCATTTCTTTCACTTTCCATGGCTAGCCATATCCACGGGTGCCCTCCATACCAACACTTTCCAAGGAATTTATTATTTGACAACATAAAGTAAATTCATTTTTCATTTTCGGACTAGGCATCCCTAATACCTTTGCCGTACTCTCGTGCAATGAAAAGTGAATAAACACTCATCGTGAGAATAACACATCTAGCATGGAAAATATCGGCCACCCCTCACCCCCTTGCGAGCGGTACGAGCACACAAAAGAGAAATTTATTTTGAAAATTAGAGATGGCACATACAAATTTGCTTAGAACGGCATGGAAATACCGCATATAGGTAGGTATAGTGGACTCATATGGCAAAACTGGTTTCAAGGGTTTTGGATGCACAAGTAGTGATTATACTTAGTGCAAATGAAGGCTAGCAAAAAGATTGAGAAGCACCCAACCAAGAAATGAAAAATCTCGTAAGCAAGCATTAAGCATAATTAACACCGAATAATGCACCACAAGTAGGATATAATTTCATTGCATAACTATTGACTTTCGTGCTTGCATAGGGAATCACGAACCTTAACACCAATATTCTTACTAAAGCATAATTACTCATCAACATGACTCACATATCACTATCATCATATCTCAAAACTATTACTAAGAATCAAGTTTATTTTGTCCAATGATCTTCATGAATTTTTTTATTATATCCTTCTTGGGTATCTATCACCTTGGGACTAGTTTCATATGTTGCTTTTAATAAACTCAACAAATATAAGTGAAGAACATGAGCGTAATATTTCTTTCTCTCAAATTAATCTAAGTGAAGCAATAGAGAATTTCTTTAAAATTTTACTAACTCCCAAATAAATCTAAGTGAAGCATGAGAGCATTTCTTCAAAAATAACAAAGCACACCATGCTCAAAAAGATATAAGTGAAGCACTAGAGCAATTCCATAGCTCACAAAAATTTAAGTGAAGCATAGGAGCAAGCATAGCATAATTTTTGGCTCTCCCAAAAAGGTGTGTCCAGCAAGGATTCAAGACTTAAAATAAAAAGCAAAGAAAGCAAAGACTCATACCATACAAGACGCTCCAAGCAAAACTCATAATATGTGAAGAATAAAAATATAGCTCCAAGTAAAATACCGATGGTCGTTAGAAGAAAGAGGGGATGCCACTCAGGGCCATCCCCAAGCTTAGTTGCTTGATACTTCTTGAATATTATCTTGGGGTGCCTCGGGCATCCCCAAGCTTAGCCTTTTGCTAATCCTTATTCCTTCATCCATCGTAATATCACCCAAATCTTGAAAACTTCAATCACACAAAACTCAACAAAACCTTCGTGAGATCCGTTATTATAAGAAAGCAAATCACTACTATAAGTACTGTTGAAAACCCATTCATATTTTATTCTTGCATTATATCTACCGTATTCAAACTTTTCTATGGCAAAAAATCTCCAAAGGAAACCATAGAATCATCAAAACAAGCACACAACGCAAAGAAAATAGAATCTGTCAAAAACAGAACAGTCTGTAGCAATCTGAAAACTTCGAATACTTATGTAACTCCAAAAAATTCTGAAAAATTAGGACAACGTGAGAAATTTGTTTATTAATCTTCTGCAAAAATAATCAAATCAAAAGCACTCTTCTGTTAAAAATAAGAATTGTTTTCCTGAGCACAAAAGTTGCTGTTTTTCAGCAAGATCAAATCAACTATCACCCAAATCAACCCAAAGGCTTTGCTTGGCACAAACACTAATTTAAAACACAAAAACACATCTAACCAGAGGCATAATTGGGTATTTTATTGAAAACAGCAAGAAGACCAAAAAGCAAAAAGATACAAGTTGGGTTGCCTCCCAACGAGCGCTATCATTTTACGCCCCTAGCTAGGCATAATGCAAAGGATCTAAGTATTGTCATCTTTGGTTCTAGATCCATATGATGCCCTCATGATTGATTCATATGGTGGCCTAATTCTTGTTCTAGGGAAGTGTTCCATACCCTTCCTTAGTGGAAATTGAAATTTAATATTGCCTTCTTTCATATCAATCACGACACTAATAGTACGTAAAAACGGTCTACCAAGAATAATTGGACTAGACGGATTGCAATCAATATCAAGAACGATGAAATCTATGGGCACATAATTTCTATTTGCAAGAATAAGAACATCATTAATTCTTCCCATAGGCTTTTTATTAGTAGAATCTGCCAAGTGCAAATTTAAAGAGCATTCTTCAATATCGGTAAGACCAAGCACATCACATAAAGAATTCGGAATTGTAGAAACACTAGCACCCAAGTCACATAAAGCAAAACACTCATAAGTTTTAATCTTGACTTTGATAGTAGGTTCCCATTCATCATGTAATTTTCTAGGAATTGAAACTTCTAATTCCAACTTTTCTTCAAAAGCTTTCATCATAGCATCAACAATATGTTTAGTAAAAGCTTTATTTTGTTCATAAGCATGGGGTGAATTTATCATGGATTGCAGCAAAGAAATACAATCAACCAAAGAGCAACTATCATAATTAAAGTATTTGTAATCCAAAATAGTGGGCACATCACTAGTTAAAGTCTTGACCTCTTCAAACCCCATTTTTATCAAATTTTTCAACAAGATTTTCACCCTCCAAATTATCGGGACGCCTTCTAGCTAAAGCTGACTCTTCTCCAGTCCCTTTATTATCAATCTTAATTTTACTAATCAAGGAATCAATAGAAGAAACACCAATCATTTTAAGATCGGCATCACTTTTATGAAAGCAATCACTAGAAAATGTTTTTTCTAAAAATTCTCATCTAGCTCTAAGCATAGCAGTTCTTTTCTTACTTTCATCCATAGAAACATATAAAGCTTTAATTGATTCCTCAACCTTAGGCACAAAAATTTTCATCTTGAGATTTTCTTCATCATGAGAAATTCTATCAATACTTCTAGACATATCATCAAACTTATTCAGCTTTTCTTCTATTGTAGCATTGAAAACCTTTTGAGTATTGATAAATTCTTTAATATTATTCTCAAGATCAGAGGTGTTCCTATTATTATTATAAGAAGGATTACCATAGGAATTGCCATAATTATTAGAGGAATTACTAGGAAAAGGCCTAGGATTAAAATTACCTCTATAAGCATTGTTATTAAAATTGTTTCGTGAAATAAAGTTCACATCTATGGCATCACTATTTTGCTGAATCAAAGTAAACAAAGGCATATCATTAAAATCAATAGGAGTATTTTTATTAGCAACCAACTTCATAAGAGCATCAACTTTTTCACTCAAAGAATTTATTTCTTCTACCGAATTGACTTTTTTACTAGTAGGAGCTCTTTCGGTATGCCATTGCGAATAATTCACCATGATATTATCAAGCAATTTGGTGGCTTCACCCAAAGTAATTTCCATAAAAGTACCCCCCGCGGCGGAATCTAAAAGATTACGAGAAACAAAATTCAATCCAGCATAAAAATTTTGTATGATCATCCAAAGATTTAACCCATGAGTTGGGCAATTCCTTAGCATCATTTTCATCATTTCCCAAGATTGTGCAACATGCTCATGCTCAAGTTGCTTGAAATTCATAATCTGGGTTCTAAAGGAAATAATTTTCATTGGTGGAAAATACTTAGTGATAAAAGCATCTTTGCACTTATTCCAAGAATCGATACTATTGCGAGGCAAAGAAGAAAACCAAATTTTTGCACGATCTCGCAAAGAAAACGGAAATAATTTCAACTTCACAATATCATTGTCCACATCTTTTTTCTTTTGCCTATCGCATAAATCCACGAATGTGTTAAGATGGGACGTGGCATCCTCATTAGGAGTACCGGAAAATTGATCTTTCATAACAAGATTCAACACAGTGGCATTAATATCACAAGACTCCGCGCTAGTGGCGGGAGGAGCAATCGGAGTGCTAATAAAATCATTGTTGTTGGTATTTGAGAAATCACACAACTTGGTGTTCTCTTGAGTCATTGTGACTACACAACAAGATTGCACTCAAAAGCAGACCTGTCAAGAAAACGGCGAACGAAAAAGAGGGCGAATAAAACGGCAAATTTTTGTGAAGTGGGGAAGAGGAAAACGAGAGGCAAATGGCAAATAATGTAAATTGCAAAGAGACGAGATTTGTGATTAGGAACCTGGTTGATGTTGATGATGTCTCCCCGGCAACGGCGTGAAAAATTCCTTTTGATGCTTGCCTGAACTACGTCGGTATTTCCCCAAAGAGGAAGGGATGATGCAGCACAGCAACGGTAGGTATTTCCCTCAGTGATGAGACCAAGGTTATCGAACCAGTAGGAGAACCATGCAACACCTCGTAAACAGCTCCTGCACACAAAGAACAAATACTTGCAACCCGACGTAAGAGAGGGGTTGTCAATCCCTCACGGGTAAAAGGATAGGTAAAATTGTAGTAGATTGGATAAATAGATCTCACGGGAACGCGAGATAAAATAAATAAGTGAAAATTGCAGCAAGGTATTTTTGTATTTTTGGATTAATAGATCTGAAAATAAAAGTTGCAAATAAATAAAAGAGCGAATAGCAAAATAGATCTTGAAGGCAAATATATTAAAGAAGAGACCAGGGGCCGTAGTTTTCACTAGTGGCTTCTCTCGAGAAAAATAGCAAACGGTGGGTAAACAAATTACTGTTGGGCAGTTGATAGAACTTCAAATACTCATGATGATATCCAGGCAATGATCATTATATAGGCATCACGTCCAAGATTAGTAGACCGACTCCTGCCTGCATCTACTACTATTACTCCACACATCGACCGCTATCCAGCATGCATCTAGTGTATTAAGTTCATGGAAAACAGAGTAATGCAATAAGAACGATGACATGATGTAGACAAGATCTATTTATGTAGAAATAGACCCCATCTTGTTATCCTTAATAGTAACGATACATACGTGTCGTTTCCCCTTCTGTCACTGGGATCAAGCACCGTAAGATCGAACCCATCACAAAGCACCTCTTCCCATTGCAAGATAAATAGATCAAGTTGGCCAAACAAAACCCAAATATCGGAGAAGAAATAAGAGGCTATAAGCAATCATGCATATAAGAGATCAAAGAAGACTGAAATAACTTTCATGGATAAAAACATAGATCTGATCATAAACTCAAAGTTCATCGGATCCCAACAAACACACCGCAAAAAGAGTTACATCATATGGATCTCCAAGAGACCATTGTATTGAGAATCAAACAAGAGAGAGAAAGCCATCTAGCTACTAACTATGGACCCATAGGTCTACAATGAACTACTCATGCATCATCAGAGAGGCACCAATGAGGATGATGAACCCCTCCATGATGGTGTCTAGATTGGATCCGTGGTTTCTAGAACTTGCGGCGGATGGAATTGATTTTCGTCGACTCCCCTAGGGTTTCTGGAATATTGGGGTATTTATAGAGCAAAGAGGCGGTGCGGGAGGTCTCCGAGATGGGCACAACCCACCAGGGCGCGCCTGGGGGCCCAGGCGCGCCCCGGTGTCTTGTGCTCACCTCGGGTCCCCTCTTCGGTACTTCTTTGGCCCACTGGATGTCTTCTGGTCCAAAAAAAATCTCCAAAAAGTTTCGCTGCGTTTGGTATTGATTTCCTGCGATGTAAAAAACATGCAGAAAACAACAACTGGCACTGGGCACTATGTCAACAGGTTAGTACCAAAAAATGATATAAAATGATTGTAAAACATCCAAGAATGATAATATAACAGCATGGAACAATCAAAAATTATAGATACGTTGGAGATGTATCATGCTGACACGAGGCCTGTGTACGGGTGCGTGCTGACTGTTACTGCCCCTCCGAAGTACGAGGGCACCCACGCCGCCTCCATCACACTGACTGGGACTGTGCCGAGCTGCTCCGATCCTGGCAATGTGAACATGGAAGACGCCTGGTATGATTTTCACCCCAAGATGGTGCACGGGGACTCCAAGGAGGTTCACCTGGTCATATGCATTACCAAGTCAACTGTTCATCATTAGTCTTCGCTCAATGTAATCCGCTGTCTAAGCTTGTGGAGACTTCTTATTTATATAGTATAGAACCTTCCATGCATGATCTTGCTCTATTTGAGTATCGCGCTTGAATAAAAGTGTATCCATTTACGGTTTAGTCTAGAATCTTCCATGTATGCTTTTGCTCCATTAGAGTTCTCGCTTGCCATTTATGAGATTAATTGAGAATTCTTACTACAGTAATGGTGAAAGACTTATGATGAACCATTTATTACATCTCCTCTGCCCCAGCTTTTCCCATAAGACTGTTGTCACAGTGGAGAGTAACATAAGTCGCCTCACTCATTCATTTGGGCTTCTAAACTACTACCTCCATCCTGGTTTATTAGTCACCATTGTAATTTGTGCTAAATTTTGACCAAAGATTTAACAGATAAATGGTTAGTGCATGTCAACAAAAGTTATATAATTTTTTGTGACATGCATAAACATTTCATTAGTTAAATTTATGGTTAAAATTTGACACAGATGACAATGGGGACCAATAAACCAGGACGGAGGTAGTAGTTATGGGATTACTAATCTAGAAGCCTAAAAGAACTGGCCCCTGGTACTCCTAGTAGTAGTACTCAAGTTGGAATTCCAATTGCATGGCACAACTTGTTAGGCAAAAAATTCGATACAGGGTGTACGAAGCGGTTTGGGAATTTGCATGCCTTCCCGACCAGTGAGATACTCCGTACAAAGTACGACAGAGAAATAACCACAAAGAAGGAAGCTAAAAGTAAACAATCAAACAAGCATTTTTGCATTTCTTTTGCATTGAATCGTTTCACAAGCTTGACTAGTGCTGTTTTTCTACTTTTACAAAAACCGCATCGTAATGTTAAAACGTGCATTTGCACGTACATAGGTAATAGTAGTAGCACAGTCTACAAGCATATATAGAGAGAGACATGTAGTGCGATATATAGTTAAGTTTGTGCTATATGCACGTACTTACAAAATGCGGACGGATACACAAGGTTTCCAAACTTTTCCTTTTACATACTTAATTAAGGATGCTAATAATTCCCGAACGTTCGGGATTTATCATTTGCGTCCCAAAACTAATGAGATCGCCTTACAAAACTAAATTATTCCTAATAAAAGCCACGGCGCTCGCATGAGCGCTTGCGGTGCGCCACGAGTGCCCTGGTGCGCGGCCGTTTCCCAGCGCGCCGACACAATGCCTCTTCCTCAGCCTCGCAACTCGTGAGGTGCTGATTGGCAGCTTGCCGGTGGGCGAGTGTGATCTCACCGGTGTGATGATCCGGCGCCAATAGGTACTCCTCCTTGCTAGAAGCGTGCACCCGGTCCACGTACCACCAAGCGTAGATGAGGCGCTTGGGCCCGACTGCACTTAGGGCTTTGGCACGGGCATCCTCCACCACCCTCACGCCCTCGCACGATCCTTCTGCCAAAGAGCCAATTACCTGACTCTCTCGGACGTGACATAGGCCTGCTAGGCAGCATGCCTCACGGCGCGCTTCTCTTCCTCGGCCTTCTTCTCCGCCTCTATTTTGGCGCGCTCTACCAGAGGCAAAGCCTCCCACAAGGCGACCTCCATTTCTTTCCAAAGGTCCTCAAGGCTGGGGGGCTCGGCGGGTGGCGCGACGTTCTCCTCGTGGTGGGGAGCCGACGCGTCCTCCGACGCGCATGCTGGCAAGACTGGGAACACCGACGCATCCACCTCGACGCATCACAGCGAGGAGCGGAATGCCGACGCGTCCACCTCGACGCATCGCGGCGAGGAGCGAAACGTCGACGCGTCCTCCTCAAATAGTGGCGGCAAGGAACGGAATGGCAATGTGTGACCCTCCGCGCGGTGCAGCGAGGGCCGCCTAGGGCTTGGGAGGGGCGATGCCATGGTGGTCGACGTGAGAGGGAGGGGGAGGAGATAGCGATGAACATGAGCGTTCTTCTGAATGCCGTGGGAGGCGGAGTATTTATAGCGAGCAATGGCACACCTATGTAAGATATGTTGCGTGATTAACGTAACAGCTACATGGGCATAATTGTTGGAGCAAATTACGGTGGAGGGAAGGGGTGGAAAGATTGCTGGTCACAATAGATTGGACGACCGCGGGGGGAGGAGAGTCATGCATGCAGATTTTTTCCACACGGGGTGGAGTGGTGGGACTGCCGGAGGGAGAAGGAGAGTCAAGCAGGCAGATTGTTTTCACACATGGAGAGGAAAAGATATGGAGACAAACGGGGTTCCTGCAGGTATGGGGAACGGTGCATAATAAGTCATCTTACATGCAATGAACTGACCATTGCATGCTAGGCTAGGTATAGTCTCAAGTCATTAAAAACATACACGCCCCACACATGTTCAGATTTCAAGGTGCACTAAATTATTGCATGCGATGATTAAGGCTGGCCGTAGTGGTGGTATCTTAGCTGGTATCATGCACACGGGAATAGCAAACATGCTAATGTGGCAAAGAATTAAAGAAGAGAGGGGGGTTAGAGTAACATAGGTAGATACCGTATCATGTTAAATACTATGCTACTTTGTGTCATGCATGGCACTATAAAGGTAGTCCCGTATCATACACTAGTATCATGCACATGATACTAGTATATGATACTTTCCACTATGAGTAGCCTAAAGAGAATATCCACTAATGCATGTAAAAATATTTGTCATTTCCTAGTGTTCATGCATGCATACAATGCGATAATGCATTGGTAAACACATTTTTTGTGAAGAACGAGAGCATTAATTGAGTACTTTTGCGGCCTACAAAAACTATTCCACCGCCTCTATCTTGGTAAGAGTAGGTGAAAATTTTGAATCGAGCCCTTTAAACTAGAAGGGAGGTAGTAGTACTCTAATAGCTAACCTTGTTGTGATGACTAGATAGGATATGGCACGCACCTGGACGGAGGAACTAGTCTGCATTGTGCAAATAAGTTTTGTCTGGAGTCAATGTACTTCTACTCTGACCAAACTTATAGAAAAATGTATAAACATTCACAATGTCAAATCAATATTTTTATACTCATTATGAAATATAGTTTCATAAAATATATATTTGGTATTGTAGATATTGATATTTTTAGTATAAATTTGATCAAACTTTGCAAACTTTGACTTGACACAAATCTTGCGTGGAGTAAAAAGGACCAGAGGGAGTATCATACATGCGGAGTCGGCAAAAAAAATTGCTCATTTATAGCCGTTCGAAGTCTCAAAGGGCGCGACCGAGCGAGGGAGGCGAAGGTCGTGGGAGGCGCGACGGTTGACGGAATTAAGTGAAGTTACATGCATGCGCCGGCATGGCGTGCGAACATGCAGAAGCTATACTGTCAGGCCTACGATATGGGTCTAGTAGACATGACATCTAGTGGGCCCCGCATAGTACTCGAGAACTCTTTGGGGGAATGCAGCCGTTTATCCACTGGGCAAGCCACCACCCCACGCCGTTCGCACGCCCTACTCGTCCCCGTCTTCTACCTTACAACAGTTCGCTCCCAGTCGTCCCGTCCTTTCACATTACACCAATTCCACTTCTCCTAACCTACCTCCAAAATCCATGACCTCCCAAATCTCCATCATTGGTGGTGAGTACAAGGTTAGAACCATCACCGGTGATGAGTTCATCGTCATCTACACCCGTAGATACGCGACGGTGGAAGCATACCTTAGTCGCTTCCTACACATGTTCAAAAGTTCAAAGGATGAGTGGGTCGCTGGGCTAGATGTTGAGTACACCACAGTCCTGGAAAGGAAGAAGCTTCTAAAGGAGGCAGAGATGAAGAAGCCCACCATGATCCAGGTTTGCGTACATAATGTGTGCTTGGTCTACCACATATGCCATGCCGACGTTAGGTTCCAGGATTTTGAGTCCTTCCTCAAGGACAAAAGAGTGAAATTCGTTACTGTAGACTTTACGAACGACAGGAGACTCCTGGGTCGGATAGGCCTCGTTGTAGGCCAGCCCTTCAATCTCCAGAAGGAAAGCCTGGTGTCCTCCTCTCAACCTTCAATGCTGACCCTGGCAGCAGCCATGATTGATCCTTCGTACGCTCAACTGAAGAAACCTCACCCGGAGTTTCATCATGCATGGGAGTCGAAGACAATAGATGAAGATCACATTGTGTACGCAGCAACGGATGCCTACCTTTGTTTAAATATCTACAAGGGTTGGATGAAGAAGCAGAGCCCAGTGTCCTGTTCAAGCAAAGAAGTGTCGGCGAAGAGGAAGAGGAAGAGGGACGAGGATGAAGTCAAGGACGTGGACTCGGACTCTGAGTAAGGTGGCAGTGACGTTGCTCATGCTGGTTCTACTGCAGTTTCAAGCGAACTAGTTGCTTAATTTTATTTCAGGGGTGTGTTGTGCTGAGCCCCCAGCAGAACAATGTTTATGTTCTTTCTCGTTATTTGAACTCTTTAGTACGTATAGTACTAGTATGTCTTACTACTGTTCTTCTTGTAGTTGGTACTACTAGTCGTATCTTCGCGTTCCTACTGTACTTAATACGTACTAGTAGTATAATTTGGGTCAGTCGATTTGTGAAAGAAGTTCGATGGAGCGAAGGAAGAAGACAGTAGAGAAGCTACCCCAGTATCTATATTAGGGTGGCAGGGTGCCCATGATCTATCTTATGAGTGTTGGGTGTGGAATGTAGTTCACCAGAAAAAATGGATCGTGCCCGGGGTTAAATGGATGGTGGGGGTGGGGGGAGCATGGCGGTGGCAGGCGGTTCAGGGGAGGGCAGGGCAGCGGCGGCAGGCTGTTAGGCCTGTGGCGAGCTGGCGGCTCGATGCCTGAGATAGAAGATGAATAGTGCATTAATTTCGAAGGTTGAAGAAGCCCTTCTGGCCGTCCATGTTGCATTCAACGGCTCACAAGAGTCGACTGACCCAAATTGTTCCTTCGGATTGCACGATCCACGTGGCATTCAAGGTCTCGAAGGTATATTCCACGTCCGCACCCGGTTTGCGCGCTCAGCGCGGGCGCGACCGGCTTCCGCCGCGACAGCCACCATGCGTGCCTCTTCCGCGCGGGCGGAGACGACAATGACACGCTAGCTCCTTCTCGCCGGCGTGCTGGAGCACGCGCTCGTCGTCCTCTTTGTACATTGCGGGCATAGACGCAGCTCCACCTGCTCGCGTGCTTGGCAGCGCGGCGGCATCATGAGGAGGGACTGCAGACGACGTGAGCGGGCGAGCCTTCGGCTTCATGGCACAGGGATGGCAGGGACACAGTGGTGATGGGCGAGAAATGGTCGGCCGGAGCAGGCGGGCGCCGGCATGCGCAACGGCAGCGGCGGCATATTGATGAGTGCGCGTATGGGAGCTTATATTAGTTTTATATAGGGTTGGTCAAACTTAAAAGAACACCGTACTATTACACATAAACATTAGACTGAGGCAGCGCTTATACTACCACATTAGTTACCACAGCATCGATACGGAATCCTGTGCAAGCACGTGCACCGCGGCCGCGCGGTCGATTGAACGGTGCATCACCGTGTCACGCTCGAAGGACATCCACCAAACCTTTTTGTGTGTGTGAAAACAATCCCCGAATATTACTCTACTTTTTTTCCCGGAAAAGTTCTTCACGCTACAATATTTCCATATATTTGAATTTAGCTTCAGTTCATGCTTATTTGGATTTGGACGTTTTACGTGCGCCCTAGACATTTTTTTTAATACTGATTCTGTGTGTGTGACTGAGAGAGAATGCGTGTATGTGTCCATATGTGTGTTGTGGTGGAAGGGCAATGTGGAGACGGTGTGTGTGTGTGATAGAGACATAGAGAGGTGTGAATGTGCAAATGATCATGCATGAGTGAGACATAGAGAGATGCTGATATGTTGTGTATACATGAGAGGTCTTCTATTTGTACTTGTGTGTGTGCGAGAGAGAGAGAGAGGAGCATCCGTAACACAACAACCATCTCTCTCGACTCGTCCGTGCCTCGCACGATCGCATGTAACACATGCATCAACGCACACATTTTGACACCCTCACCCGGCCCCTGCCCACCTCAAGGCCCGCACATTGCTCTCTATCTCGCACGCACAATCTCTTCATGAAAACCCTATTTAGCATGTAGCTTTCCGTCACATACACACACATTCTCTCCATAGGTTTGATTTCTCTAAAATCACACACACAACACACACACAACACACACCACACCAACACACACACACCCACACACACACACACACACACACACACACACACACTGCACACACACACTCCCCCTCCCCCGAGCACACAATTCATCCCCATCCATTTATATTCTACCACTCTTGCTTGTGCTTCTCTGCACCCCAGCATGCACACCACCTCAACCTTCAAAGAGGGCATCAAGGAGATCGAAGACGGCGACCACACTGCAATAGAGAATGCGGGGCCATTTGGAAGCAGGATGATGTGACGACGGTTGACTGACTCCTCCCCCCCCCTCTCTCTCCCGCACAAAATTATCAATCTCTCAACCCACGAGATCCTTCCCCTCTCGTCCATGTTTTCCCAGCTCTCTCATCAAACCCGTTGTCTCTTCTCCTTCCACATGTATAAAATCCGAATGCACACACATCTCACGTATATTACATGTCTCCATCTTTCTCACAGACCTAACTTCTTCCTCTCTCTCTCTCTCTCTCTCTCTCTCATTAGGTTTGTCTCCTATTCTCTCGCCCACATACATACAATCTTTCCTGCCCTATTTGCTCCATCTTCGCAAGCTCTCTCTACATGTTTCATTAGCAAATTGGGATGTGTTCAAAATGTTGCTTTATAATGGATCATGTAGAGTTATGGTTGGTTTTGTTGCATCCTACAAAGTAATAACTATGAAATGCATTTAGATTTTCATTTGACTGAGATTATGTAAGTTTGAGCATATTGTGAAGTACTAGAGACCTCATATACATCTTGGAATTCAACAATGATTCTAACTATTGAAATGTATAAACCATTACATTCGAAGTCAGTAGCCTAATATATTTATTTCACGATTACAACAAATGATTAATTCCACTACAAACTAAGAAAACAAATGTGTACTCCCTCTGTTTTTATTTAAGTCCGCGTATTAGCATTGGTCAAAGTCAAGTTTTGTAAACTCTCACAAAGTTTATAACAAAAAATATTAACATATACAATAACAAATAAATACCATTAGATTCATTATTGAATGTACTTTCACATCATACATATTAGCTATGGTAAATGTTTATATTTTTCAATAAACTTGGTCAAACTTTAGGAAGTTTGACTTCGTTCAAACCTAATATGCAGAGTTATTAAAAACGAAGGGAGTACTAGTAGTTACTAGTACTACTCGCTAGTTGCTTAGCCCAATCACCCAACACGCCAAACGGGGTGTTCAGTGTTACAAAATTTTGAGGTCGGCGGGAAAATCTCCCGCGACCCTGATTCGAGCAGTGTGAAGTTACCATCATACCCTTCGGAATAGGCCTACGGATGCTGGTGGGTAGGGGGTTGTTTTGGTAACTTCAGGTTCACCCTACCCTGCCAACCCCACCCCGGCACCCAGAGTAGTACACCTGAATACTCCCCATTTTCTATCCCCACCGCAAAATAGACTTCTCCATGGCACCGTAGCCTTCGTGCTCCTCCCCTTCTACATCGTCACATTCGTCCACCGCAGCGCATCTGCCTCATCGTTGACGTCGTATGCCACACTGGAGCCGGTCCACCGTCATCATCATACACGGAGCCTCTTCCCCGGCACCATCTTCCATGGTCTTGGATCTGCTTCCCGGAAGCCGACGCCAAGCACAGAAGCACCACCGTCGTGGAAAATGAACTGACTCCCGTTGCCGACCATGATGCACAGAGGCCGCCGCGACCATCGTACTCCTCCTCGATTGGTAATGTGTATATTGAATCTCTTAGCAGTACAAGTGCAGTTCCCATTTTGTTCATACCTACCCTTCAAATTTCCTGGTTGCTATTGTTCCCATAAAAGTAATTGGTTATAGCTTGCATTGTCCAACAGAATATCACCTTGTAATTTTGCGTCGCTCCTGTATTGCACTGTGCTTGGGTAGGTTCTTCATCTGCAGCCAGTAGTGTGGCAAATGATGGAAAGTTTTTTAGAAGTAGCAAGATGCCCATGCATTGCACGGAACATCAAGATGCATTTGTATGAGTAGTTTATCTTGTGGGAGAAAAGGATGAATGAGGGAAGGCCTTATCTGCAAACTTGGAGAGAGGTGCGGGTATCTTTTTGCAAAATTGCCATAGTTTCCTTCCTATCCGTCAAATATAAATCGGACGGCCTATATTGCAGGATGGCAGGCACACCATCATCACCAACTCTATTTTTTATAAGAGTAGTGATAAATATAAATATAAAATAAATATATAATATATAAGAGTAGAGAAGAGAGTAGAGATAGCAGGGACGTCAGGAAAGGATCGCGCGCGCGGGGGAAAAAGCGGCCGGGCGCGCGCTAGTGTCGGCACGCGACGTCTGGCGCGCTTTACAAAATCCAACGCCCTCCCACCGCTTTGTGCCTCGCCACCTCTCTCTCACCGCTCTTTCTTGCCTCACCGCCGCCGCACCACCGAGAAACTTGGGGCTACCGCAGCGTCCGCGTGCGCCCCTCCGGCGGCTTCTCGGCCCAGATCCGGTTCCGCGAGATGCGCCTCGGCCTCGGCACTTTCGACACCACCCATGAGGTCGCCCGCGCATACGACACGGCGGCGTGGCCCCCCCGGCGGCCTTGTAGAGACATGAACTTCCCCAACATGCCGACGCGGGTGCGGGAGCAGGAGCTCGCGCCTTCGCCGCGGCTTATCACCACGAGGATCGTCGCGACAACCGAAGGCGGGAGCACCGTCTCGGCATCGCCGAGATGGACGAGGAAGCCATGGCACTGTGGCAACAACGCTTCCCGCAGGACATCATCAATGAGCGCGAGTTCTATGTGCAAAGGAGGGCAGAGAGGAAGAAGAGGACGGCGGAGCGAGCCGCCTATCGCGAGGACAGGGGTATGCGGAAGGCGGCCGCTCAATTCAACATCAAGCTAGGAGCAGCGTCGCCTTGGGACTCCGACGACGATCGGTATCTGGACGCCTACATTGAGACGCCGGAGGAGGACATCAGCGAGGCGGAGTCGAACGACGAGGATTAGTTGAACTATCTATTTTTTTATCTATCTATGCTGAGAACTATCTATGTATCTGTCTATGCCAGTATCGACTCGGAGTCGAATGTGTATCGAGTCAGAGTAGAAAGGAGAAAAAAATATAGTGCGTCTGCTGGAGCGGCTCGTGCGCACAATTTTTTGCAGCGGCCGCTGGAGCCAGCACTCCACGGCCCGCAAAAACTGGCTATTCCAGCGCTGTAAATGCTTTTTTAACGCGCCGCATGTTGCGCTTCTGTTGGAGATGCTCTAACATGGCAGATGAGTGCTTTAATGTTTCCCACAAGATGCTTGAGTATTACTATATTTTTCTTGCCATGTTGAGATTTTAAAACTACGAGTGCGAACATGCAGAGGAGCAATGAAGACCAAACACGGGACATTGGGGACATCTTCAAGGAACGTGGCAAGTTAAAGAGGAGCTGCACCGAACCTGTAAAACGAGCTTTGGAAAGTAACACCCTTTCAATTACTTTCATTTAGCCTCGTGTTCTTCGATGTGTATATGTTGTAGTTTCTATTTCTCTTAGCCTCGTGTTCTTCGATGTGTAATAAGAAGAGTCTTAATCGTCCTAATGCTTTTGTTTTTAGCTTGATGTAGGAAGTGGGTGTTCTCACCTTGGAGTCTGTTTTTTTATTTCTCCTTTTGAATTCACTTCTCCGAGTCCTGTTTATCTGGCTTCTACTAAATGGATCTGGGTTGCTCTGACTATTGATCTAAAAAGAAGTAACTTCATGTCAGGATGCAGTTCCTGCGAGGAGGGAAGTATGGTCAACCTCGAGATCATATTTCCAAAATGAGGCTGAATTACACACAAGGTGCCCGTTCCCTAATGATGCTGGATTACACACAAGCCAGGTGGAGTCGTCAATTGTTCGTGTCCTCGTGGCTCTAGTAAAGGCTGAAAGAAAGCGTGCAGTAGCCCTTGAGAATGTAGCTGAGTTCCTGAAGAAGCGAAAAGAGCAATCAGATGCTCTCTTCACCCAAGCCAAAGAAGAGATGGAAGAAGCCAGAAAGAAGCTAGCAGAGGCAGAGCAGGCTAGGTGTCTCCTGCTATCTAAAACTGTTGTCAATACAAATTTTCCTTCATAATAGCTAGGTTCAAATGTTTATCCAGTCAGCATGCCTTTTGTGATGTCCGTGCATCTATTGATGTGGCACAAAATAAAATTTTTTCGGGTCATGTAATAACAGCAATTACTTTCCAAACAATAACAGACAAAGCATTGGACATGGTATAGTTCACACGCAAGCCCAACATTCCAAGTTCAACGTCCACATCAAACTCATGTTCACAGATATCTGCACATTCATAGATAATGTCCACAACCATGATTCACTTCAAAGCCAAAAAAATGTGAGGAGAGTTATAAATAAAGAAAAATCTCTAGTTCCTACTACCAGTGCGAGCACAACAAGTCAAGACCATACATAATTAATTATATTTTGGACATTTTTTGACTAAAAGCGAATAACTTCTGGAAGCAGGTATAATTTCTAATGTCGGCCGCGGCTGGGGTCCACAATGTTTTGAGCCAAACTAGGCAACACACCGGGTGTCTGCCGGCGACGCGGTGGTCGTAGCATTCGTAGGTTCGGAGCGGCGGCGGCTCCCGTGGTCTACTATTCCTCGGTGTCGGCGGTGGCGGCAGACGTGTTGGCCACCTCCGCCAGCATGCCGTGGTTTCGCCAACGTTTGCGTCGAATGGTGCGGCCAACCACAGTGCACTGGACGCCGTCGTCCCCCGTGTGCCGGTGTGCAGCAACTGGCCACTCCTGTGCGAGCAGGCTTGGAGCGTCGAGTTGATGCACCAGGGGCCAGCTTGGAGCGGTGACTTGCTCCTCCGCTTGCCCGCCTGCAGCCTCGCCCATGGTACTGACGGCCTGGGGCGGGGAGGGAGGTGGGGCAGCGAGTTGCCTGGCTCGTCGGGGCACCCAGCCAGCTTTTATGCCGGAGAACTCATCTTCCTGCTCACCGGATGCTATGGATAGTGTGGAGAAAATGGTGCAAGGAGGATATGGGGAGCGGCGGTGTGGTGTGGTTCTTGACAGGCGTCTGGCCTCGTTTAAATAGTGGGTGGACGAGAGGAGCCAACCGGCATTGTGTTCTAAAATGCCGGTCGGCTCGCTAAAGGACGTGTTGCCGGCACACGTGTGGATTCAATGGAGGCAGGCAGGGCAGTCTGAAGCTGGTTGCATGCGGCGAGGAGGTGTGTTCAGCCTGGCCTGCAGCGAGTGGGGCCCTCTTGGCCGGCGCGCCGGTTCAATGCCTACGCTATGAGAGGTCGCGTCCGTGTCAGCGCAATCCCTCCCTCCAGTCCTTTTTTGTTTGGGTATAACAAAATCTCATTTTCCATTCACATTTTAAAAGTAAAATTCGTGGACAAACTTTGACCCAAAATACGATGGGGACTAGTAAACTAGGATGGTGGTAGTAGTTATGAATTCCATTTTCGCTCCATACCAATCGTTCTAAAAACTAGTATAATGTGCCATTGAAAATCGAAACTCTTACCCCGCTAAAAAAATGATATTTTAAACAGGGCTACTCGATCAGTGGCGACTGGCGAGCCACCGCCTCCAGGTCGTTTACCTGTGGTCCCGACCATCAATTCCTACGGATCAAATTATCACGCGAGCTGACTATTCCTACAAAGGTGCGCTCCACCACGTACCCGGTACCCGCGCATGCAGCAATCGTGCACCTAGGGTTTTAGGGTTTATTTGTTTATGGTGCCTTTACGTAACTCTCATGTGTGCGAGACAGCGAGAGACCGACTACGTGTGTGCGCCTCTTCTCTTCGTATATGTACTCCACCATTTGTCTGGTGTCCAAAAAATTATACAGTAGTAATAACTAGCAATGTGCCAATGCGTTGCCACACGTTCAAAGTAGATTAATACATATTCACTGATTTGATATAAAAGAGTCTAGTTTTGAAATACGTATATCACTAAAAATATGTTATTTTTCACTCAAAATATATACCTCTTGCGGTTTTGATGAGATAAGGGAGGAATGTGGTTGGTTTCAAGATTCGAGAAGTGGTATATTGTTGCAAAAAGCCCATGTGTGTGTGTGTGGTGTGTGTGAGAGAGAAAGGAAGAGAGGAGGAGGACGGAGTGCGTGTGTGACAAAGACACAAAGAATGTGTGTGCAAGAGGTATCACCATAAAATGAGGCGATAGTGTGTGTGTGCACCATCGAGAGGGCGTGTCTCAAGAAGGGACGAAAAATCTACATAGATACAAGGAGCGCGAGAGAGACATGTACGAGATAGTGGAAGCAAGAGTGTGCGGATGTATAAACCTATCTGGAGGCTAGTCAATCAATGTTTGTGAGAGAAATACGAGTCGGGGGTGCAAAAGCGAGAGTTTTGTGTGTGTGTGTGAGAGATGGCAGTCGGGAGGGGGAGTGGAAGCAGGAGTTGTGTGTGTGAGAGAGAGAGAAAGGGGGGGAGAGTTTGTCTGATCGGTAAACAAATGAATAATGTCAGTTTTATAACTGAGGTGAAGACGGAAAGGAGACCGCAACAAACGTTGTGTGTGCGGGAGAGAGTAATTTTAGTGGTAGGAGTCATATCTAGAAAGATATAGGGTGTGTGAGAGAACCCTAGAGATAAAGACAAAGTGAAAGACGAGTGAGAGTGTGTGTGTGGCGGTGAAAAAGAAAGCTTAGGTACCTAGTGATACCAGAAAATGATAGAGACGTGAGAGATAATGAAAACCATGTAATGTATAATGATAGGGAGAGTGTGACACTTCTCAAGGGAGACGTTGAGAGACCATGTTTGCGAAAATAGGAGAAACATGAAGTGAGCGTGCGGGTGAGCTGAAGAAAAGAGAGTGATAGCTACATGAAGGAGCACGCGAGAGAGATGGGCGTGAAAGGAGATTCAAATATTTAGTTGCGTGTATAGAAAATGTGAACATAAAAGGGATTCAAATATTTGAATTCGAGATGATGATACATGTAATTCATACTCGAACCAAAATTGATCTATCAAACATGCATACTCATAAGAATTCACGCACATCTATGTTATTTAATATCTAGATATTACTGATCCATACATTTGAGTAGAACATAATTTGGTTTAAATTTTTTGAATTCAACCTTATGATTTTGAGATCATTGTATTTGTAAATCATATTATATAAATAAAGGAGCAGAATTCTTTGTTGTGCATTTGAAAGTATATATAAAAAAATGATGTATATAGAATTTTATTTGAATCAAAAATGGATCCTGCCTGACAAAAAAGAATACAAAATGGATTGGAATTGAGTTGGCACGGTAAACGTGCAAGCTTTTTCTCAAAAATTTGAACGAAGCGGCCAAACTCACAGTAACCGCCCGAAACCAAAATATGGGAGATGGAAATTACTGCCTGTCCCTGACATGCAACACATGTCGGCTCGATTTCAATAGGTCTTGATAGGGGCAGGTTTGTAATTTCACTCAAATGTGAAATAACCGCCTCTCACCCGGATTCATACACGGTGGGTGCCAAAACACTGTGTCTCCTCGGTCGAAATCGCCTCTCACCCGGATTCATACACGGTGGGCGCCAGAACAAACTCTCCTCGGCCGAAATCTTCGTCGGCAAATATTCGGTGTATGCGAGATTACCGTCCTATCCCAAGCAGCCCAATATTCCTCTGATGTCTGAAATTTTAAATGGGGGATAAGTTGGTAACCTTCCCCGCATTTGAGACAAGCGCGTCCCAAAGACATGGTTCCCCCCCTACCTCTCTCCCTCCATTTCCTCATTCGTACTCCGTTGGCGCCAAAACACCCTCTCCACCCCAGCCTCCTCCGTCCGCCACCCCATCCACCGTCGTCCTCCTCCACCATGCCGGAGCTGATACCTTGACGCCATCGTCCATTACAAGAGATCGACCTCTCTCATCCACGTCTTCGGACCAGGATCCTTGCATCCCGTCCTCTCGCTTCATCCCCGCCGTCGTCCACCATGCCGGCGCCGCTCCTACGACCGTCTCGTCCACCGCGCCGGGATATTTCCCCTGCCGCCACCGTCTACCCTCCTAGATCTACTTCCACGCCACCGACAGCCATCGCTACCGCAGCACCGTCAAATTCTCAGCAGATGCATACACGGCGCCGCACCAGAGGCGGTACTCTTTCGTATCTGCTCAACTTATTTATCGCAGCAAGAAAATAGATCGTCACTGCTTTACTGTGATTTCTTGCCCATCACTTAGGATCTTACTTGTTAGTTGAAAGCAAACATTGGTTGCGAAGTTGCCTTTGTCCGGTTTGCACCTTCAGATCCGCCATGGCACGCTCAACACTATACTCGCAATGCTTATGGTTTTCCCCTTTTATATTCCACACTAGTTAAATGACAGTAGACTAAATTTCAAAATTGGGTCAGTCGATTTTTGAGAGCTCGCCGGAGTTCGCCGAAGGGAAGGAAGGGGCTCGGGTGGGGACGGTGGTTGTGGGGGGTGGTGGTGGGGCCTCGCCGAACGAAAAAAACTCAACGCGGGTGTGGGCGGGGGTGGGGGTGGCGGAGGAACCCAGGCGGTGGGGGCGGTTCAGGGGAGGGCGAAGGGGTCGGGGCCGGTGGTTCGGCCGGTAGCCCGTGCGGTGTTCTGTAGGGGAAGAATCAGAGACGAGGAAGAAGAAGGGTTAGGAGACATAGAATCTTCATCCAACCACCTGAAATGGTCGACTGACCCAAATGACGAAAGTCAGGCGACTTGCATGCAGACATTCCTTTATATTCAGTACCATCATCGTAGCTGCTTAGCACTGCTCCTCAATCCATCAAGCCAAACAACATGCCACTCATAATTCCAAACTTGTTGCTCAAATACGAATCTGATGTGATGCTGATGTTACTAAAACAGATAACGT
Organism: Thinopyrum elongatum; assembly: GCA_011799875.1. Lineage (NCBI taxonomy): Eukaryota > Viridiplantae > Streptophyta > Magnoliopsida > Poales > Poaceae > Thinopyrum > Thinopyrum elongatum. Next base: position 395,805,798 of record CM022301.1, on the reverse strand, counting down.
TTAATTGGTCAGCTAATGTTCCTACTTTACTTTCGAAAATCATGTGCACCACATATAGAGAGACAGCAGGGAGTTGCATTCTTAATGCGCTCTGGTTCATCATGTGTGGGCACTGCACAACGAACATTTTATTATCCAAAATCTGCTTGCTCTTCTTTAGCATGTTCCTCTTCTGTTCTTCTTTAATAAGTACTCTCTCCGTTCCTAAATACAAGTCTTTGTATAGATTCCACCATGGACTACATATGGAGCAAAATGAGTGAATCTACACTCTAAAATGTATCTGTATACATCTGTATGTGATCAATAGTGGAAATATCTACAAAGACTTATATTTTGGAACGGAGGGAGTATGATAGTAGTACAGTATGTTCCTTGTAGTGAAGAGGAGCAGGGACATTTGCAGTGTAGAGGTCTATTCGGTCAGTTGTGATGGACACTTTCAACTCTTCGGGCCTCTTTGATTCGTAGGATTTTGTAAACATAGGAATAGGAATTGTAGTGGCCTGCCCACTTGAATCCTATAAGATTAGCAAGGAAATGCGGGGAGCTGTGTCGCCTTTGAGAGTTACACTGATATTAACAGTACCGCACCTTCAGTTGAAGAGAGTTGGTATCCGAAGCCTTTCTTGCCGTACCGGCAATAGTAGCCCATATTTTCCAGCAAGTTCCACTTTCCTGATTTTACTTGTGATGCTTACAGTTTTCCCGTTATATCTACACTATGATCTGTGTAGCTGCTTTGTGTCGCATAGCAGCAGTCCACTCTTGAAGCTAAACAACACACCAATCATAAGTCCAAAGCTTACTTCTTCAAATACGAATTGTGATAAGATACTGATATTAGTTAACACACACACATTTAATTGGTCAGCTAATGCTCCCCACTTGATTTTCCAAATCCATGTGGCCACATATAGAGAGACAACATGGAATTGCATTTCTTTGGGCGATGTGATTCATCATGAGTGGGCAAACAACATTGTATGGAAAGAAGCGGAACCTCAAGAATATGCTTCCTCTTTTGTTCTTTAACATATTCCTCTTTTCTTATTCTGTATTTAGTACGTATAGTATGTTCCTTGTTAGGAAGGGGTGCAGGGACATCTGCAGTCAACAGCTGATAGAGATGGCCTGTACGTGATCAATAGGCTTTCAATTAGTAGCGGCAATACAACACCGTATTTTCTAGCCAGTTCCACTTTCCCTATTTATATATGCTGGTTATGGTGTACCCCTTTTATGTACACTACGATCTGCCTAGTTGCTATGTGTTCTTGTTATCATGGTTTGGCAATAAACTCTCTATATAGTATATTATGAACCTATCATCTGCCAACTATCCTTACTTCTGGAGACTATTTTTTTGTGTACTTGTGCCAGATTATATTAATGCACGCACCATATTACAGCACACATGGGCTCTCTCATCAGAATCCAGTGATAGCAAACAAGGGTTTATAGTGAGCCCCTATATTAGAATATATATCCTCTGCATTACAAAGATAATCTCACTACTATTTATGTTTTCATGCTTCTCAGATATTGTACGTAATCACAATGAATATCAGAATGCGCACATCAGAAGAATATTGTGGAACACTGCAATGACTAACAAAATTGGCACCAAGGCATTGAGTTCCATTCTGGATGCAATGAAACTCATACGCTCCCCACCTGCAGATTCTTGTTCAGAATATGATCCTAATGACTATTCTGACCTCGAGGAGTCAAAGGCAGATGGCATGTCCTGTTCACCCATCAAGGCGCCTGTTCTAATTTGGCAAGGTTTTATTGATTGCATGTATCTTGCATAAGGTGTCTTGCATTTCTTCTACTTTGTTGCACCGCCATCTGCTTAGTTTACTCATCATATATGTCAAGATGCCATGCCCATCCATTATCAATACATATTCCATCTATCATCATACCATGTTTTTCCACTCAAATGATGTTCTTATGCATCAGACATCAAAAAGGAAGTGGGTGATTGCCGAACCTGAAGGAGCACCAGCAAAGTCCTTGAAAAATGTGGTGGTGCCGGAGAAATCAGATAGCACCCCAATTATATTGGCTCTACAACCAGTGCCACAAAACATAGGACCGACTCCAGCAGACTGTACCCATACTTCACTGGCCAGACCACTAGCCCCACCACACAGGACCTGCACTCTAGCAAAAGGTATGCCGATTTCAGTTGCCATAGCACCAGCCGTACCACAGAAAAATCCCACTCCAGCAAAAAGTATAGCAAGTCCACCGGCCGAAGACCTATCCCAACTGCAGAGACGGCCAATTCCTACAGATTGGAACCCCATTCCAGTTATTCCCAGTTTAAAAGACAATGCTTTCAATGTTGTTAGGGACTACGTGCATATATTCCCATCATGGGAAGATTATAGTGAAGACAAACACCATTTTCACATCTTCCTATCCCACTTACGTGTAAGTGCTATTATTCATGGTGACTATTTTCCTGTTTTCTGCTGATTGAACACATCAATGATTTACATTACATTGTTGTAAGTAGGCGAGGGTCAATCTGGATAGTCATGTCAAGCAAAGTTTGCTTGCGCTTTTCAAGGAAGCATTGCCGCAGTATCGGTGTTACCTGAGGAAATCACACTTTGATGGCAAGTCTATAAACGAATTTCCGGTGAAGTCTCCTGTGCTAAATTTAGAAGACATTGAATGGAAAAACCTTGGTTTGCACTGGTCTTGTTCCCAGGATGAGGTACTGTGTATGATATCACATGACAATTTGAACTTCTACTTTTCTGCATGTGCCTTACGAATCTCTTTTGTAGGAAATCTGCTCAAAGAAGAATTCCGGTTTGAAAAGGACGACAGGATATCACAAATATGTTGCCCGCTTCTTTGCTCTTGTTAGTACATGTTGTCATGTATCACTGTACTTGCATTCATACCTGGTTCATTATGTGACAGCAGTATGCATGATAGCTTGCTTATCAATTGTTCGCTCCAAATTATCAGATCTGTATTAATGATTACATTAATGTAGAATATACCCAATGCCAATGAAAAAGTTTAGCTCTGCATTGTTCTTATAAGTACCTGCTGTCCTTTATCAGTGTACTTATATTGACAGCTAGTTGTTCATGTACCATCACTCTGCAGCTCATTTTCCTTTGCCCTCCATTTTCTACACATCAGATCTATATTTACTCTTACCATAAGGTTGGATAACATCAATGGTACTGAAGAAGTTTAGCTCTGCATTGCTCTTGGTTGTACCTTTTGCCTGTATCATTGTACTTACATTTATAGCTACTTGGTTATGTAGTAGCATCACTCTTCATCTTATCTTATATATTCTCCATTTTTTCTTATATTATCATATCTATATTTACTCTTAACAAAATGTAGAATAAAGGCAATGCTTATGAAGAAGATTCTGTGGTAAACTTCTGGAATTGCCCCCCCCCCCATCAGCATGGACAAGGGCTTTATAGAGCCGATCTTCAACACTAATGTAAGTTTTTCCTTCTCAAGCCTTCAAACTTTGTTGTGTATATTTGGTTAGGCATGACTGCAACAGCTGTTTATTTTTGGTGTTTGCATCAAATTGCATGTTTAAAGTTTATTATGAAGTTCATAAACAAAAGTTTGTCCTTCTCAATTTAAGTTTTCAGTTGTACAACCAAGTTCCTTCTTCATACCATGTAAATTAAACTATACAGAGCAAGTGATCTTCTTTTGCACTGCATGTATGCTTCTGTTCTTGATCCGTAATCCAGTGGTGTGGTGAAACTATCCACTACAGCACAATGTCATATTCTACAATGTCTTAACTATGAACAATGTCATATCATTCTACTATTATTTAAACCGTCTCTTTATTTGCCAATCTGAAATGGGATAAATTAACAGCACACTAACCATTGATACTTATGAGTTCTTGATCTGTAATCCAGTGGTGTCGTGAAGCTGCCAACTCCTTCACAATGTCATTTTCTGCCATGTCTTAACCTGAATAATACCATATTGTGTTAATGCTATTTTAAACTGTGTCACTTTATTCACCAATAAGAAATGTGATGACTTGTCAGCACTGATACTTATATGTGCAAAACCTGTCATCTGTCTACTTGTTACTCTTTCAGAGTGATGAGGATATAAGCGTCAAACAAGCGCAGTCTCATCAGCTTGCTCAGCTGCTTGCGCTGCAGCTCCCGAGTAGGGCTAACCTTTCTTGAACTCTATTGAAGTGCTGTCGGTTTTGTATATTATTTTGTCGGCGTGTTTATTTGCACTGGTGGCGATCTTTGATGCCCAGTGTATGTAATCTGCTGTATGCTTGTGCTTTATTATCATAGTGGCGAACTTTGATGCCCAGTGGATGTAATATGCCGTAATTTCTTTATTATATAGTCTAGGTTTTTTCTTATTCATGATGCTGTAGTTATTTTACTGTATATATATCCTGCTTCGCTCCTTGAAAAGTAAACTGGCCAAACCATAAAATTACGGTACATAATCGGGCCGTCATGCAAATCACTATGTATGGGCCGCATCATGGGCCCAGTCATCCTGGTCCGTTAATAGGCCTAAATGTAAACTGGCCCACTAGTAGTTTCGGGCCTTTAATAGGCCGAGTAAACCACCGGCCCTATTTTGGCAAGAAAATTCAATGGGCTTTTAGTAGGCTGAAAAATAGGTTGGGCCTGAATCGTGCCGAACAGCTCACGGGCCGACAGCAGGCCGAAATAGACCCCGGCCCATGATTGTGCCAATCACATCACGGGCTGTTAACAGGCCAAAATTGTCTCGGTCCTTGTTTGGCCCAATCAGATTAACGGCTGTGAGCAGGCCGGATGCAAAGTGGGCCATAATTAGGCCCAACTATATGACGGTCTTTTAAAAGGCCGAAATAAATATAGGGCCGAAATGTTAAACGGGACTTTAACAGACCGAAACTAATATCAGGCCGTACTATTAAATGGGCCTTTAGCAAACAGAAATCCTAAGCGGGCCTCAAGTGGGCCCAAAAGCACAGCGTCCAGTTGACGGGCCAAATCTGATATGGTCCATAATTTAGCCCAAAGAATGAAAGGCTCTTAAAGGGCCGGATCTGATATCACTACTGGAATCAGCTTGTTTGCCGTCCACCATGGCGGACGGCAAAGGCATGGATCACGGACGGCAAACATCTTTGCCGTCCGCCAGCAGACGGCAAACTTTCCGGCTGAACACGTGCCAGCAAAGGCCTTCTTTACCGTCCGCTTCCTAGAAACGGACGGCAAAGGATTGTGCCGTCTGCCATCCGAGGCTAGCAGACGGCAAAGACAACGGACGGCAGTGCGGTGGCGTGAGAGCCAGGTTAACGGCGCTCTTTGCCGTCTGCTAGCGGACGGCAAAGAGTCAAAGCTCTTTGTCGTCCACTGACAGACGGCAAACAGCTCAGCTAGGCAGTACTGGGAAGCTGCCACATGGCTAGCTATGCCGTCCGCTGGCAGACGGCAAAGTGATTTGAATCTTTGCCGTCCGCTGGCAGACGGCAAAGTGACCAAATAGGCAGCCAGTGTTCCCAGGTTTCACAGGTAGCTGCCACGTGTCCTTTTTGCCGTCTGCTAGCGGACGGCAAAGCTCTTTGCCGTCCGCTAGCAAACGGCAAAGAGGCTATGTATCCCCTGTTTTTATTTGAATCCATTTAATTTGACAGGGTTTCAAACACAGATATACATATATATATATTTTTCACAGGCACACACACATATACATATATGATGTATCCAACACACAGATATACATATACATATCTATCTCCATCCATGAAAACATACATATATACATAACAAACATAGTTCCATCCATATATACATGTTACATATCACAATGTTCATCCAACACATTGTTCCATGCATCCATATAACAATTTCCACATTTTTCATCGATACAAACGAAAAAAAGATAAGGGAAACAAGCACTCCATGCATCCATGCAAGCTTCCATATAGTGAATTAAATCTGCAAAATAGAAACAAGAAAGTTAGAAGAAGAAGACTAGAATCAGAAGAAGAAGAAGAAAATGAAGAAGAAGAAGAAGAAGAAGTGAGCATACTTAGGTAAAATGGAGCTAACCTAGCTAATTGTGCCATTTTTGAGTGAACTAAGCATATTATGCCATTTTTGATATAACTTAGAGCTAACTTCATTTTGGAGAAGAAGAAGAAAACTAGAAAGAAGAAGAAGAAGAAAACTAGAAGAAGAGAAGAAGAAGAAACTTCTTCTTAGAAGAAGTTCTTCTTCTTCTCTTCTTCTTTTTCTTCTTCTTGTTTTTCTTCCTATTCCTCTTTTCTTCTCTTCCTGGATTTTCTTCATCTATTATTTCATTTGTGGACTAAAAGGATAAATTATGTCATAAATGGACTAAATAGGCTAAATAAGAAGAAAAATGCCATTTTTGAGCTTACCTAGCTAATTATGCCATTTTTGACCTAACTGAGCATATTATGAGAAATAACTTAGAGCTTACTTCATTTTGGAGAAGAAGAAGAAGAAGAAGAAGAAAACTAGAAGAAGAAGAAGAAGAAGAAGAAGAAGAAAAAAAAAAGAAGAAGAAGCAGACTAGAAGAAGAAGAAGAAGAACTTCTTCTTCTTCTTCTTCTTCTTCTTCTTCTTCTTCTTTTCTTCTTCTTCTTCTTCTTCTTCTTCTTCTTTTCTTCCTATTCCTTCTTTTCTTCCTCTTCCTTGATTTACTTCATCTTATTATGTCATTTGTGGACTAAATAGGCTAAATTATGTCATAAATGGACTAAATAGGCTAAATAAGAAGAAAAATGCCATTTTTGAGCTTACCTAGCTAATTATGCCATTTTTGACCTAACTAAGCATATTATGCCTTCTTTTCTTCCTATTCCTTCTTTCCTTCCTCTTCCTTGATTTTCTTCATCTTATTATGTCATTTGTGGACTAAATAGGCTAAATTATGTCATAAATGGACTAAACACGCTAATTAAGAAGAAAAATACCGTTATCACGGAGATGTAGGAATGGTTGGGGCTGCGCCAGTGCCAGACGGAGGTGACGGACCGGTCGGGGTTCTGGCATTGGCAGAAGGAGTGGTCGATGCTTGTCGGGAGCGATGCTGCACCAAAGATCATTTCCCATAATGTCTCGTTAGCAGGTTCGCAAACTGAAATGTGAATAGCAGTAAGCAACGACCATTCAAATCAAACTCACCGTGGTCGCCGGAGCAATCTGGGGCATGGGCGGAGGGGCCTGACCGTTTTTCTCGCACAAGCTCTGCACATTTGGTTGTCACGAGTCAGTCATATTAGATAGTAATGCGAACATTACGTGCATGATTGGGCTAATATGCACGAGAAATGTACCACGATGAGCTCGTATAGGGCCCGGTTAGCGCTGTCGTTCCGGTTCCTCTCCTCCTCCAACAGCTTAGCCGTCTTCTCCTCCATCTCCCTCTCCCTCTCCATCGCCTCCCTTTGTGCCTCCCTTTTTGCCTCCTCCAGAAGCTCCTTCGTCTTCAATCTCTCTTTCTCAACAATAGCCTGCAACACACCACTCCTCGTTAGCATTGTAATCATCGACGGATGCACACACAATGTAATGGAGGAAAGGTGAGAGAGTCCGTATAACTAACCGCCATGGCGATCTCCGCGGGCCATGCATGAGGCATTATCTCAGGATCAGAGCTACTCAGGCACTTCTTGATCTGCGGGAGAGTCTTAGGACAACGTATCAGTCCATCACCAATGGCTAGAGAGCCATGGGACCTCCCACCACCAGATATCATCACCAGCTCTGTATCAAAAGGATCCTGGCTTGGGTTAAAGTCCTCCCCTTTCCTCGCCTTCCCCTCGTGTCTGTACTTCACAAGCTTGTGGTGGGAGGTCTTGTTGGTGAAGTTCTCTGGATCATCTAGGTCAGACTCCGTGAATGGCTTGGCCTTCTTGTACGGGGCCATATGGGCCATGCCATAGAGGTCGAACAGACCTGGCACAGGCTTCTTGTGGTGGTGCGCCTGAGAGAGAGGAACAAAATATTAGTTAAGGGCTCAAGCTAGCATGAAGAATGATATTGCTATGTAAATAGGTCATTTTGGAGCTAAGAAAGGTTATTATGTCATTTTCGAGGAAAATAAGCTAAGTTTAGGTCATTTTCGAGGTAACCAAGATTATTATGCCATTTTTGACCAAAGTATGCTAATTATGTCATTATTGAGCTATCCAAGGTTCTTATGTCATTTTAGAGCTAACTATAGCATATTTAGGCATTCTATAGAGCTATCTAAGATTATTATGTCATTTTAGAGCTAATTATGTCATGAATGAACTAGCTAAGATTAGTTTAGGTCGTTATTGAGCTATCGAAGGTAGTTATGCCATTTTTTAACTGACTAAAGCATATTAAGTCATTTTATAGAGCTATCTAAGGTTATTATGTCATTTTAGAGCTAAATATGTCATAAATGAACTATCTAGCATGAAGAATGAATTGCATGAATCATGTAGTAAACCACATACCCAGTTATCCCCATACTCAAACAGGTTGGAGCTCCCTTAATGGTGTGGCACACCTTCCATTTGGTCGCGCTTATCCTTGGCCCTTTGGTGTTCGACTTTCCATTGGGCAGAGCACCACGCATCCACCAACGCCTCCCAACAGTCCATCTTATCCACACACCATCTCGGGGGCACCTAAGTGAGTCAAGAGAAATTTCAGCGCTACGCCTACGAATCAAATCAAGAAAACTAAGTTCAAGGCCTTAAGAATAGGTAATTACCTGCATGTACTTCTCCTTACTCAGAAACTTGCCGCGACACTTCTGCTTGCCCCTCCTAATACCCTTCGAGGCGTAGTAGTCTCGAACGGCCTGCACCCGAGCCTCGTGCCTTAAGTTCTGAAGTAGGCGCTTGCACTCATGTTCGACAACCATACACGCGGCCTCCTGCTCTCCCTCTGAAACCCTGTAGAAGGTCTACAATCAAACAAGACAACACTGATTAGTACAATCACTAGGTACTGTTGATTTTTAATTCCGTAAAGGAGAAATTACCCAAAACCGACGGAACACAATGTCGGCCACCGTCTCGCACAAGACACCGTCGACCCTCTCCTCCGGCGGGGCCGGGGCAACCGAGTACAGCTCCCAGGTCAGTGCTAGCCGTGGAACCTGACCCTCACCGGGCAATATGACCCACCCAGGGAAGTGCTGCCGGCAAAGCACACCAAGGACCTGGTTGGGCCTACGGGAACCACAGGGGCATACCCAGCCCCTGCAGTATGACAAGGCCAACGCATTAGATATTAATTTGAAGGAACATGAAGGCAAAAGGTTAAAAAATAGTAAATGCACTTACTTCAACCCTTTAGGCGCAATCAACCACCTCTGGTCGGGGGTCGTCGGCATGGGCGGGAGCTTTGTACAGCCACGCTTGTAGACCTTCTTGCCCTTCTCAACCAGCTCGTCGTCGCTGTAGCTATCTTCTGAAAAGGTGTCCTCGCTACCATCCTCCGAGCCACTAGCCTCCGGAGTCTCGTGGGAAGAAGACTCCGGGATCGGAGTCTTCTGGGACGACGACTCCGGGACCTGGGACGAAGACCCCGTGACCGGAGTCTTTTGGGACGAAGACCCCATGACCAGAGTCTTCTGGGACGAAGACTCTAGGACCGGACTCACGTGGGGCGAAGGGTCGGCGACCCGAGTCTGGTGGGGCGAAGGATCAGCGACCGAAGGCTCATGGACCGGAGTCCGAGGGTCCACGTAAGACAGAGCACTCCTGTGGTCGGGTGAATCAGCTGAGGGTGGCGGCGAGGAAGGCGTAGCAGCCTTCCTACCTCTCCCACTGCCACGTCCACCTCTACCAGCCTTCTTCGTCCTCCCTCGACCTCTCCAAGCCGTAGAAGAAGCGCCCGCCGCAGCTGTCTGCATACCATCCTGCACCGCTCTCCGGAGGGGTTGCGCTGCAATAATGCAACCACCCCTCCCAGTAGCGCTCGCAGGAGGCTCGGGGCGCTCTGGACCCTTGCCCACCATCCTGTCAACACCTGCAATGACAAAAAGTAAACGAAATTAGTACAACATAAAAAATTTGGATACCTGACATGAACATAATAATATGTATATAATTTAAGTGTATCATAATCATGAACATAATAAAAATACACCCGATCAACACAAATATATATGGGGTCGGGGTGTGGTGTCAGGGTGTCGGGGTCGGGGTGTCGTGTCGGGGTCGGGGTGTCAGGGTGTCGGGTCGGGTCAGGGTCGGGTGTGGGTCAGGGTGTGGTGTCAGGGTGTCGGGGTTAAGGGTGGGTGTGGTGTCAGGGTGTCGGTGGTCGGGTGTCAGGTGTCGGTGTCGGTGGTCGGGGTCGGGGTCGGGTGTGGTGTCAGGGTGTCGGGTCGGGTGTCGTGCCGGGGTGTCGTGTTGGGGTCGGGTGTCAGGGTGTCGGGGTCGGGGTCGGGGGGTGGGTCTGGGTGTGGTGTCAGGGTGTCGGTTGGTTGGGGGTCGGGGTCGGGGGTGGTGTCAGGGGTCGGGGTCGGGGTGTCCGTGCCGAGGTGTCGGGGTGGTCGGTGTCGGGGGTCGGGTTTCTCTTTCCTTTCTTCTTTTCTCTTCTTCTTCTCCTCTCCTCTTCTTCTCCTTCTTCTCCTCCCTCTCTTTCTTCTTCTTCTCTTCTTTCTTCTCTTCTTCTTCTTTCGCTTCTGCTTCTTCTTATCTTCTTTCTTCTCTTCTTCAATAATCTTCCCCCTTTTGCTTCTTCTTCTTCTTCTTCTCTTCTTTCTTCTTCTTCTTCTTCTTCTTCTTCTCGTCTTCTTCTTCTTCTTCTCTTCTTCTTCTCTTCGTCCTCCTCCTCTACGCCTTCACTCCTTCCTCTGTCTTCTTCTCTCTTCTCTCTGATGGCTTAACCCTTCTTCTTCTTCTTCTTCTTCTTCTTCTTTACAATGTACTTCGCATTCTCTTCATTTCTTCTTTCTTTCTTCTCCTTCTTCTTCTTGTTCTTCTTCTTCCCGTCTCTTCTGTCTTTGGACTTTTCTTCTTTCTTCTTCTCCCTCCTCCTGTTCCTCCCTCCTCCTTCTACTTCTTCTTCTAAACTAAAACTAAAACTAATCTAAAATAAACTAAACTAAAATAAACTAAAACTAAAACTAATCTAAAATAAACTAAACTAAAACTAAAACTAAACTAAAACAGAAACTAAACTAAAAGAAACAAAAAGAAACTAATTAAACAAAAAAGGGGAGGAGCTCACCTGGTGGAGGGGGCGGACGGACGGCTGAGGGCGGCCGCTGGAGGAGGCGGCGACCCGGTGGAGGGGGAGGCCGGACGGCAGCGGCGGGACGGGGCGGGGACGGCCGCGGCGCGGCTGTTCGACGTGGAAGAGGCGGCGGGGCCGCGGTGGAGGTCGGGGAGGGGTGCGGGGCGGCCGGCTACACCGGACAGGGTCGGCGGCGGCGGCGCGAGCCGGTGTGGGTGGGGGATTGCGAGGAGGGAGGGGGCGGGGGGGGGGGGGCGGGTGACGTGGAAGGGGCGGCAGGGCTGCGGTGGAGGTCGGGGGGCGCAGGGGAGGGGTGCGGGGCGGCGGGGCGGCCGGCTACGGCAGACAGGGTCGGCGGTGGCGGCGCGGGTGTGGGTGGGGAGGAATGAGAGAGTGGAGAGAAGAGAGGGGGGCGGGACGGCCGTTAACGTACCCGCCTCTTTGCCGTCAGCCAACGGTCGGCAAAGTTTCTTTGTCGTCCGCTTGCGGATGGCAAAGAGGTGGGGCCGGTGGGCTTGAGTTGGTTAAACAATAACTGGACCCACCCACCTCTTTGCCGTCTGCTAGCGGACGGCAAAGATTCTTTGCCGTCAGCCAGCGGACGACAAAGAATAGGCTGATGGCAAAGACTTTGTTTGCCATCAGCCACATCTTTGCTGTCCGTTTTCTTGTGGCTGACGGCAAAGACCTTATTTGCCGTCAGCAAGCGGACGACAAAGAATTAGCAGAAGGCAAAGAAGTGGATTCTAGTAGTGTATGGGCCTTAATATGGCCCAGAATGTGGTAGGCTATTAACGGGCCAGATCTGATATGGGCCCTTATCAGGCCCAAAATATGGCAGGCTGTTAATGGACCGGATCAAATATGGGCCGGCATTTGGCCCAAAACATGGCAGCCTGTTAACGGGCCGGCCCACTAGTGTCTTCAAAATCTTGTGGGCCTTTAGCTGGGCTGGCCCATTATGGTCTGCAAAATCTTGTGGGCCTTTAGCTGGGCCGGCCCATTATGGTCTGCAAAATCTTGTGGGCCTTTAGCTGGGCCGGCCCATTTAATCTTTATGGGCCACTTTTGGGCCGGTCCACATGTCAACATATCATAGGCGCATCTCGCCCATTGGATGAGTGACATCTGTGCCAACGCGGAGCTGACACGTGCTTCCGTCGGCCAATGAGAATTTTACACGTGGAAAATTGCCATTGGTCATGGCTGTTAGCGGGTTATCGGATCCAAAACCGGACCCGATAGCGTAACAGCGACCCATTACGGTGGATGCCATGTGTCGGTTACCCTTGACGAAAGCACTTCCATGACGCTGCATTTATCGTCATGGAAGTGGACACTTCCATGATGATAATTTTGGTATTGTCATGGAACACTTCTACGACAGCACAGGTATGACTATCTTGATTCTGTCATAAAATCGTCATGGATGTACATGCATGACAAAAACGTGACCTACCGTGACAAACACATATCATCACGGAAGTGGTTTTTTTGTAGTGTAAGGACGAGGTGACGATGCGCGTCGGAAATGGTTCCAAGGTCGATGTGATCGCCGTCGGCACGCTACCTCTACATCTACCTTCGGGATTAGTTTTAGACCTCAATAATTATTATTTGGTGCCCGCGTTGAGCATGAACATTATATCTGGATCTTGTTTCTTGCGAGACGGTTATTCATTTAAGTCAGAGAATAATGGTTGTTCTATTTATATGAATAATATCTTTTATGGTCATGCACCCTTGAAGAGTGGTCTATTCTTGTTGAATCTCGATTGTAGTACACATATTCATAATATTGATGCCAAAAGATGCAAAGTTGATAATGATAGTGCAACATATTTGTGGCACTGCCGTTTAGGTCATATTGGTGTAAAGCGCAGGAAGAAACTCCATGCAGATGGGCTTTTGGAATCACTTGATTATAAATCATTTGATACTTGCGAACCATGCCTCATGGGCAAGATGACTAAAACTCCGTTCTCCGGAACAATGGAGCGAGCTAATGACTTATTGGAAATAATACATACCGATGTATGCGGTCCAATGAGTGTTGAAGCACGGGGCGGGTATCATTATTTTCTGACCTTCACAGATGATTTGTGTAGATATGGGTATATCTCCTTAATGAAACACAAGTCTGAAACATTTGAAAAGTTCAAAGAATTTCAGAGTGAAGTGGAGAATCATCGTAACAAGAAAATAAAGTTTCTACGATCTGATCGCGGAGGTGAATATTTGAGTTACGAGTTTGGCCTTCATTTAAAACAATGTGGAATTGTTTCACAACTCACACCACCTGGAACACCACAGCGTAATGGTGTGTCCGAACGTCGTAACCGTACTTTATTAGATATGGTGCGATCTATGATGTCTCTTACCGATTTACCACTATCGTTTTGGGGTTATGCATTAGAGACAACCGCATTCACATTAAATAGGGCACCGTCTAAATCCGTTGAGACAACACCGTATGAACTGTGGATTGGTAAGAAACCTAAGCTATCATTTCTTAAAGTTTGGGGTTGCGACACTGATGTCTAAAGGCTTTAGCCTGATAAGCTCGAACCCAAATCAGAGAAGTGCGTCTTCAAAGGATACCCTAAGGAAACAATTGGGTACACCTTCTACCACAGATCCGAAGGCAAAATCTTTGTTGCTAAGAATGGATCCTTTCTAGAGAAGGAGTTTCTCTCGAAAGAAGTGAGTGGGAGGAAAGTAGAACTTGATGAGGTAATTGTACCTTCTCTCGAATTGGAGAGTAGGACATCATAGAAAACTGTTCCAGTGATGCCTACACCAACTAGAGAGGAAGCAAATGATGTTGATCATGAAACTTTAGATCAAGTTACTACTGAACCTCATAGGTCAACCAGAGCACGATCCGCACCAGAGTGGTACGGTAATCCTATTCTGGAAGTCATATTACTAGACCAAGGCGAACCTACGAATTATGAAGAAGCTATGATGAGCCCAGATTCCGATAAATGGCTTGAGGCCATGAAATCTGAGATAGGATCCATGTATGAGAACAAAGTGTGGAGTTTGGTGGACTTGCCCAATGATCGGCAAGCCATAGAGAATAAATGGATCTTCAAGAAGAAGACTGACGCTGATGGTAATGTTATTGTCTATAAAGCTCGACTAGTCGCGAAAGGTTTTCGACAAGTTCAAGGAGTTGACTACGATGAGCTTTTCTCGCCCGTAGCGATGCTTAAGTCCGTCCGAATCATGTTAGCAATTGCCGCATTTTATAATTATGAAATCTGGCAAATGGATGTCAAAACTGAATTCCTTAATGGATATCTTAAAGAAGAGTTGTATATGATGCAACCAGAAGGTTTTGTCGATCCTAAAGGTGCTAACAAAGTATGCAACCTCCAGCGATCCATCTATGGACTGGTGCAAGCATCTCGGAGTTGGAATATACGCTTTGATGAGGTGATCAAAGCATATGGTTTTATACAGACTTACGGTGAAGCCTGTATTTACAAGAAAGTGAGTGGGAGCTCTGTAGCATTTCTGATATTATATGTGGATGACATATTGTTGATTGGAAATGATATAGAATTTTTGGATAGCATAAAAGGATACTTGAATAAGAATTTTTCAATGAAAGACCTCGGTGAAGCTGCTTATATATTGGGCATCGAAATCTATAGAGATAGATCAAGACGCTTAATAGGACTTTCACAAAGCACATACCTTTGATAAAGTTTTGAAAAAGTTCAAAATGGACCAGTCAAAGAAAGGGTTCTTGCATGTATTACAAGGTGTGAAGTTGAGTCAGACTCAAAGCCCGACCACTGCAGAAGATAGAGAGAAAATGAAAGTCAGTTCCTATGCCTCAGCCATAGGTTCTATCATGTATGCTATGCTGTGCACCAGACCTGATGTGTGCCTGGCCATAAGTTTGGCAGGGAGGTACCAAAGTAATCCAGGAGTGGATCACTGGACAGCGGTCAAGAACATCCTAAAATACCTGAAAAGGACTAAGGATATGTTTCTCGTTTATGGAGGTGACAAAGAGCTCATCGTAAATGGTTACGTCGATGCAAGCTTCGACACTGATCCGGATGACTCTAAATCACAAACCGGATACGTATTTATATTGAATGGTGGAGCTGTCAGTTGGTGCAGTTCCAAGCAGAGCATCATGGCGGGATCTATGTGTGAAGCGGAGTACATAGCTACTTCGGAAGCAGCACATGAAGGAGTCTGGATGAAAGAGTTCATATCTGATCTGGGTGTAATACCCAGTGCATATGGTCCAATGAAAATCTTTTGTGACAACAATGGAGCAATAGCCTTGGTGAAGGAATCCAGGTTTCACAAGAGAGCCAAACACATCAAGAGACGCTTCAACTCCATTCGTGAAAAGGTCAAGGATGGAGACATAGAAATTTGCAAAGTACATACGGATCTGAATGTGGCAGACCCGTTGACTAAGCCTCTTCCGCGAGCAAAACATGATCAGCACCAAGACTCCATGGGTGTTAGATTCATTAGAATGTAATCTAGATTATTGACTCTAGTGCAAGTGGGAGACTGAAGGAAATAGGCCCTAGAGGCAATAATAAAGTTGTTATTTTATATTTGCTTATTCATGATAAAGGTTATTATTCATGCTAGAATTGTATTGATCGGAAACTTAATTACATGTGTGAATACATAAACAAATACCGTGTCCCTAGTAAGCCTCTACTAGACTTGCTTGTTGATCAAAGATGGTTAAGGTTTCCTAACCATAGACATGTGTTGTCATTTGATAACAGGATCACATCATTAGGAGAATGATGTAATGGATAAGACCCATCCGTTAGCTTAGCATAATGATCGTTCAGTTTATTTCTATCGCTTTCTTCATGTCAAATACATATTCCTTCGACTATGAGATTATGCAACTCCCGAATACTGGAGGAATACCTTGTGTGCTATCAAATGTCACAACGTAACTGGGTGATCATAAAGATGCTCTACAGGTATCTCCGAAGGTGTTTGTTGAGTTGGCATAGATCGAGATTAGGATTTGTCACTCCGAGTATCGGAGAGGTATCTCTGGGCCCTCTCGGTAATACACATCATAAGCTTGCAGGCAAACAACTAAGGAGTTAGTCACGAGGTGATGTATTACGGAATGAGTAAAGAGACTTGCCGGTAACAAGATTGAACTAGGTATAGAGATACCGACGATCGAATCTCGGGCAAGTAACATACAGATGGACAAAGGGAATTACGTATGTTGTCATAACGGTTTGACCGATAAAGATCTTCGTAGAATATGTCGGAGCCAATATGGGCATCCAGGTTCCGCTATTGGTTATTGACCGGAGAGGTGTCTCGGTCATGTCTACTTAGTTCTCGAACCCGTAGGGTCCGCACTCTTAATGTTCGTTGACGATATAGTGTTATATGAGTTATGTGATTTGGTGGCAGAATGTTGTTCGAAGTCCCGTATGAGATCACGGACATGATGAGGAGTCTCGAAATGGTCGATAGGTAAAGATTGATATATAGGACAATGGTATTCGGACACCGGAAGTGTTTCGGAGGGTACCGGGTACTTATCGGGTCACCGGAAGGAGTTTCGGGCATCCCCGGCAAAGATATGGGCCTTATGGGCCAAGTGAGGGAACACACCAGCCCACAAGGGGCTGGTGCGCCCTCTATAGGGCTGGCCTAAGGGGAGGGAAAGGAAAGGGGAGGAGGAAAGGAAAGTGTGGAGTTGGACTCCCACTTCCTTCCCTCTCCCCCCCTCTTTCCTTTCCCCTTGTCCAAACATGGAGGGGCGCGGCCAGGGCAGGAGCCCTAGGGCCGGCCGGCCACCTATGTGGTGCGCCAGGCTGCCTCCCCTCCCCCTCTCACCTATATATATGTGGGAGGGGGTGCCTAGCACACCCCAGATCAATTGTTAGCCGTGTGCGGCGGCCCTCTCCACCGTTTACACCCCCGGTCATATTTTCGTAGTGCTTAGGCGAAGCCCCGCGGAGATCACTTAACCATCACCGTCACCACGCCATTGTGCTGATAGAATGCATCTACTACCTCGCCATCTTGCTATATCAAGAAGGCGAAGGACGTCACCGAGCTGAATGTGTGCTGAACACGGAGGTGCCGTACGTTCGGTACTAGATCGGTTGGATCGCTAAGAAAGTTCGACTACATAAACTGCGTTGTGAAACGCTTCCACTTATGGTCTATGAGGGTACGTAGACACACTCTCCCCTCTCGTTGCTATGCATCTCCTTGATAGATCTTGCGTGTGCGTAGATTTTTTTTTGTTTTCCATGCAATGTTTCCCAACAGTTTCATCACCTCCGGAAGGTAGGGGTTGATGACCTTCTCGTAGAACTTGTCCTTGGGGGCACTTGGAGACGTCATGTTGATCTAGATCTGTTAGAAAAAATAGCTCGAAACAAGAACATGGTATATTGTCATAATACGGTGGTCAAAACCTTCGGGAGATTATATAATGAATTTTTGCCGTGCAAAACAAGTATTCTAGAAGAAAATGGAGTCCGAGAGGTACACGAGGTGGCCACAAGCTCGGGAGGCGTGCCCTGGGGGGTAGGGCATGCCCCCCAGGCTTGTCGCCTGCTCGTGTGCTTTTTAGACTACTTTTTATTTTTCTAATTTTTTAAATATGCCAAAACGGAGTAAATTTGCTTTTGAAAAACTTTTGGAGTTAGTTTACTTACCGTATCACATACCTATTCCTTTTCAGGTTTCTGGAAGGTTTCCATTATGTACTCCTCCGGTGTTATGGAATGAATAATTTTAGTTTCAACATTTATGGGCGTACCTGAGATATAAAGTTTGATCCTTTGCCAATTCACCACCTTTGGGTTGTTGCCTTCGGCATTGTTGATCTTGATGGCACCGGAATGATAAACTTCTTCGATAATTTAAGGACCTTCCCATTTGGAGACATGGTCACCTACATTAAATTCCCGCTTTTGTATTCTTTTGTCATGCTATCTTTTAACCTTTTCTTTGAACAACTTGGCATTTTCATAGGCTTGGGTTCTCCATTCATCAAGTGAGCTAATGTCAAATAACCTCTATTCACCGGCAAGTTTGAAATCATAGTTAAGCTCTTTAATTTCCCAATAAGCTTTATGTTCTAATTCAAGAGGTAAGTGACATGCTTTCCCATAAACCATTTTATATGGAGACATACCCATAGGATTTTTATAAGCAGTTCTATAAGTCCATAATGCATCATGAAGTTTCTTAGAGAAATTCTTTCAGTCTTTTGCAAGATTAGTTTTATTTCTCTATTACTTAATTCTACTTGACCACTAGACTGAGGGTGATATGGAGAAGCAATTCTATGGCTAACATCATACTTAGCAAGCAATTTACGAAAAGCACCATAAATAAAATGGGAACCACCAACAGTCATTAAATATCTAGGGACTCCAAACCTCGGGAAAATAACTTCTTTAAGCATTTTAATAGAAGTGTTGTGATCAGCACTACTAGTTGGAATAGCTTCTACCCACTTAGTAACGTAATCAACAGCAACCAAAATATGAGTATACCCATTAGAGGAAGGAAAAGGTCCCATATAATCAAATCCCCAAACATCAAATGGTTCAATAACAAGTGAATAATTCATAGGCATTTCCTGACGTCTACTAATGTTACCAATTCTTTGACCTTCATCACAAGACAAGACAAACTTTCGAGCATCTTTGAAAAGAGTAGGCCAATAAAAACCAGATTGTAATACCTTGTGTGCAGTTCTGTCTCCAGCATGGTGTCCTCCGTAAGCCTTAGAGTGACACTTGCGTAGGATTTGTTCCTCTTCATGCTTAGGTACACAACATCTAATAACACCATCTACTCCTTCTTTATAAATGTGTGGGTCGTCCCAGAAGTAATGTCTTAAATCATAGAAAAACTTTTTCTTTTGTTGGTATGTAAAACTAGGTGGTAAAAGTTTAGCAACAATATAATTAGCATAGTCTACATACCAAGGAGTACTACGAGAAGCATTTATGACAGCCAGTTGTTCATCAGGAAAGCTATCATCAATAGGTAGTGGGTCATCAAGAATATTTTCTAACCTAGACAAGTTGTCTGCTATGGGGTTCTTAGCTCCTTTCCTATCAGTAAGATGTAAATCAAATTCTTGTAGCAAGAGAACCCACATAATGAGTCTAGGTTTAGCATATTTCCTTTGCATAAGGTACTTAATAGCAGCATGATCAGTGTGAATAATTACTTTAGAATCAACTATGTAAGATCTGAATTTGTCACAAGTGAACAAAACTGCTAAAATTATTTTTTGGTGGTAGCATAATTTCTTTGAGCATTGTCTAGGGTTTTGCTAGCATAATGGATAACATTTAATTTCTTACCAACTCTTTGTCCTAGAACAGCACCAACAACATAATCACTTGCATCACACATAATTTCAAAGGGTAGGTTCCAGTCAGGTGGTTGAACAATAGGTGCAGAGATTAAGGCTTTCTTAAGTATTTCAAATGCTTCTGCACAATCATCCTCAAAAACAAATGAAACTTCTTTTTGCAAAAGATTTGTAAGAGGCCTAGAAATTTTCGAGAAGTCTTTAATAAATCTCCTATAGAAACCAGCATGACCACGGAAACTTCTTATACCTTTGATATCTTTAGGACACGACATTTTTTCAATTGCATCAACTTTAGCTTTATCAACTTCAATACCTCTTTCAGAGATTTTATGCCCCAAGACAATAACTTCATTAACCATAAAGTGGCACTTCTATCAATTCAATACAAGATTAGTTTCTTCACATCTCTGCAAAGCTCAATCAAGATTGCTTAAGCAATCATCAAAAGAAGTTCTGTATACAGAAAAATCATCCATGAAACCTCAACAATCTTTTCACAAAAGTCAGAGAATATATCAGTCATACATCTTTGAAAGGTAGCAGGTGCATTTCATAAACCAAAAGGCATACGTCTATAAGCAAAAGTGCCAAAAGGGCATGTAAAAGTAGTTTTTTCTTGATCCTCTTGTGACACAGGTATTTTGGAAAAACCAGAATATCCATCTAGAAAACAGAAATGTGTATGTTTTGATAGTCTTTCTAGCATTTGATCAATGAAAGGTAGAGGATAATGATCTTTCCTAGTAGCTTTGGTTAATTTTTTGAAATCAATTACCATTCTATAACCTGTGGTAATTCTTTGTGGAATAAGTTCATTTTTATCATTAGGAACAATAGTAATACCTCCCTTTTTAGGGACACAATGAACATGACTTACCCATCTACTATCAGCAATAGGATAGGTTATACCTGCTTCCAGAAGCTTTAATATTTCATTTCTTACCACTTCTTTCATCTTTAGATTTAACCGTCGCTGGTGATCAACAACTGGTTTAGCATCAGGTTCCATATTAATTTTATGCTGACATAGAGTGGGACTAATGCCCTTAAGATCATCAAGAGTATATCCAATAGCGGCACGGTGCTTCCTCAGAGTTTTTAATAATCTCTTTTCTTCATGCTCTATAAGGTTAGCACTAATAATGACAGGATATATCTTCTTTTCATCAAGATTAGCATATTTCAATGTATCAGGTAATTGTTTAAGCTCAAACACAGGATCACTCTTGGGTGGAAGAGGATCTCCAAGAGTTTCAACAGGTAAATTGTGTTTCAAAATAGGCATTTGTTTAAAGAATATCTCATCTATTTTGTTTCTTTCATTCATATGCATATCATTTCCGTGGTCTAGCAAATATTGTTCTAAAGGATCAGTAGGAGGCACGGCAATAGAAGCAAGACCAATAATTTCATCCATACTAGGTAATTCTTTATCATGGGGTTGTCTAAGGAATTTGGAGAAATTAAACTCATGAGACTGATACGTCTCCAATGTATCTATATTTTTTGTTTGTTCCATGCTGTTATATTATCATTCTTGGATGTTTTACAATCATTTTATAGCAACTTTATATCATTTTTTGGGACTAACCTATTGACATAGTGCCCAGTGCCAGTTGCTGTTTTTTGTTTGTTTTTTTACTTCACAGAATATCAGTACCAAACGGAGTCCAAACGCAGAGAAACTTTTTGGAGAATTTTTATGGACCAGAAGACACCCAATGGGTCAAAGATGTACCAGAGGGGAGGCCCGAGGTGGGCACAACCCACTAGGGTGTGCCTGGGGGCCCAGGCGTGCCCAGGGGGTTGTGCCCCCCTCGGTGACCTCCCGCAACGCCTCTTCGCCCTATTAATTGCCAAATATTCCAGAAACCCTAGGAGAGTCGACGAAACACAATTCCAGCCGCCGCAAGTTCCAAAACCATGAGATCCAATCTAGACATCATCACGGAGGGGTTCATCATCCTCATTGGTGCCTCTCCGATGATGCGTGAGTAGTTCATCGTAGACCTACCACTACTAGGGAAATGCTTATAGGTAGGACATCAGTAGTAGCGCTGGAAAAAAGCAATTGCTGCTGCTAATTAGCAGTAGCGCTGGTCCAGGCTAGTGCTACAACTAATGCTTTAGCAGTAGCGCTGGAAACAGAAAGAGCACTACTACTAAGTGGGACCCAACGCTCCCACCGACGCTAGCTGTAGTAGCAGCGCTGTCCAGAAAACAGCGGTACTAGTAAGTTTTTAGCAGTAGCGCTTTATTTTACAGCACTGCTACTGCTTATGGGCCCCACTTAATAGTAGCATTCTTCCTGGAAAGCGCTACTACTAAGTACCATAGCAGCGGCGCTTTCTGGGAAGCAGCGCTACTGCTAGTTGCGGCTGGTGCCACCTTTTCACCCACCCCTCCCCCTCCTCCCCCTTTGCCCTCTCTCCCCCTCCTTTCCCCTCTCCCCTCTCCACCATTGTTGCCCTTCTTCTCTCTTCCTCTCCTCATTAATGCCCCCCTCCACCATAACTCTCCTCCATAAATGGCCTTCTCATCTCTCTCTTCCTACTACCTCTCTTCTCTCCCCATTAATGCCCCCCTCCACCATAACTACTCCCTCTCCATTAGTTAGCTAGAGTCATCTCTCCTCCCCAACAACTAGATCTAGCTAGCTCTTTTGCCATCCACACTTTCGATCCCTATAGATAGCGAAAGGCCTCATCTAACCGTGCACGGTCTCTCCAGATATATAGGTGAGTAAAAAAGTTGTTCATTTCAAGAATGGGAATATGTGTGTGAATGGGAATATGTGTGTTTGGGATATGGAGAGATTTGTGCGAGTGACATGCCCCCGAGTTGCTTATGTTTTGCCGAAATGTCGATTTATTTCCGTTTCGGTGAATTTTGAGCAAACTCGATATGTCCTATTTTTAGGCAAGGTCATGCCAAATTTTTATATGACTTTGATGCATGCATGCATTTTGTTTATAACCCTTTTGCTTGTTATACCGTGCAGTCGGTCATGAAGGTGGGTGGATGGAACGTGGAGCAATACATGCAATCCGCGGTGATGGACATGTATGCAAATAATCGAACTAGGATTAGATGTCCGTGTGCAAGATGCAAAGAAGGAGTCCTTTTGGACCCTTTTGATCATGGCACTTTGAAGGCGCACCTGCTGATGAATGGTCTCAAGGATGGCTATACTCGGTGGATAAGTGAAGAAGATGATGATGATGAGGACGTCCACATGGCAGGGAATAATGACATGGGGCTAGACGAAGAGATGACCAATCGACACGAAGACGATGGCGCCGGACATGGCGGCAGGGAAGAGTCCGGAATTGACGGCGGCGAAGAAAATTCCGGACACAGTGAAGAAGAGTACGGACAGGGCGGAGAAGAGGCGGCGGTCACGCCGCAGTCTTCGACGCTACTAAGTGCAGTCGTGCAGGACCCTCATGTTCAAGACCTCCTTCGCAAGAGTATGACTAGCGAGAGAGCTGCTTCTAGAGAGGAGGCCAAGCTGGCGCAACTTGAAGTAGACTCGAAGACCCCATTGTATGACGGTTGCGATCCCGAGGTGACCCGCTTGAGTTTCACGCTCGAACTTCTAAAGACGAAGGCCAAAAACAAATGGACAGACAAAAGCCTCGATGAGCATTTGAAGTATCTACATAACAAAGTTCTTCCCGCGGGGAACCTGTGTCCTACTTGTGTCGAGGAGGCCAAGAAAATCATTTGTCCTTTTGATTTGCCCCACATTAGGTACCACGCATGCATCAACGATTGCATCATTTATCGGGGGGAGCACGCGGAAAAAACCAGATGTCCAGTGTGCAATGCTTCTCGATACAAGAAGGCAGGAAAGAAAGCTCCTCAGAAAGTTGTATGGTACTTTCTGATCACTCCCCGTCTGCAGCAGTATTTCGTAGATCCTAAGGATGCAAAGCTCATGCGCTGGCATGCGGAGAGGAAGAAGCCCGAAGATGGAGATGATCCGAAGCTGAGACACCTCGTAGATGGTAGCCAGTGGAGAGCATTCAATGTTGTATATGGATTTGCTATAGAAGATCCAAGGAACATCGTGCTTGGTGCGAGTACCGATGGCATGAATCCGTTTGGAAACCAAAACACCAACCACAGCACATGGCCCATCTTTGTATGGATGTACAACCTCCCCCCATGGAAGTGCATGAAGACAAAGTAGATACACATGAGCATGCTGATTCAAGGGCCGAAATAACCGGGAAATAATATTAACCTATATATGGGGCTTCTGAAAGAGGAGCTAGACATGTTATGGAAAACACCGGCATGGACATGGGACACCAGCAAAGGAGAGTATTTCCATATGAGAGCCGCACTGATGACGACGGTTCTTGAATATCTCGGTTACAGGTACACCTCAGGCCAGGTGTGCCACGGATACTGCGGATGCACGAGGAGCATGGATGATACAACGTCTCAGTAGCTTACGTCAACGAAAGATGGCGGGTCCGGGAAAATCGTGTACATGGGGCATCGTAGATGGCTCGAGAAGGATGACCCGTGGAGAAAGCATGGAGATCTATTCAATGGGTTGGCTGAGCATCGAGGACCTCCACGTAAGAGGAGCAGCGCCAAAATCAATGAGCTGTTGAAAAACTAGGAACAATGCCCTGTGCCGGGAAGATGAAAAAGGCGCCAGAGCGGCTGCTGAAGGAATGGAAAACGAGGTCTGTTTTCTGGGACTTGGAGTACTGGCCCAATCACGCCACGCCTCATTGCCTTGATCAAATGCATATCACAAAGAATGTCCTCGAGAGCTTGCTTGGCACACTGATGAACATGCCAGAGAAGACCAAGGATGGGCCGAAGGCAAGGAAAGACATGGAAGATTTGAAGATCAGGAAAGATCTCCACCGTAAAAATTCGACGGAGGAGACGGAGACGGAGACGGAGGAGGGGGAAAGGGGCAGAAAAGTCAACAAGAAGGAGGAGAATTATTGCCCCCCTTCTTGCTTCACCTTAAGTGCGAAGGAGATCGATCAATTCATCAAGTGCCTTATGGGAATCAAAGTCAGTTCCGGTTACTGTGGGAAGATAAGCAGATTTCTAGACCCCAAGAAGAAAAGGTTCAGTGGGATGAAGTCTCGTGACTGTCACGTGATGATGACGCAGATACTCCCGGTTGCCATTAGAGGGATAATGGAGAAGCACGTTCATGACACACTTACTGGTCTCTGCAACTTCTTCGACATTATCTCTCAAAAGTCCATAAGTGTGAAGCAGCTCAGAAGACTACAAGAAGAGATCGTTGTCATGCTATGTGAGCTTGAGATGTACTTCCCGCCCGCGTTCTTTGACGTCATCATGCATTTGTGTGTGCACATCGTGGACAACATCATCGACCTCGGGCCGACATTCCTTCACAGCATGATGCCGTTCGAGAGGATGATCGGGGTCATCAAAGGATTTGTTTGTAACATGTCCCGTCCCGATGGGAGCATCGTCCAGGGGTATCTGACGCATGAGTGCATCTCCTTTTGCGAGAATTATATAGGCGTCGGAGACCCTGTTGTTGGTTTGCCCGTCAAGAAGCATGATGGGAGGCTCGAACGAGAAGGTCACAACAACGGCCGGAGGGAATTGCATGTGGACTACTCGGATCGACAGAACGACTTTGACAGGGCTAACTTAGTAGTGCTACAACACCTAGATGTGGTAGATGATTATGTGGCACGGCACAAAGAAAGCATCGCAAAGATGTACCGTGATAAGGGGATGCTTAAGACGGACGACGAAGTTACTGTAGAGCACAATGCCACTTTCTTGCGTTGGTTCAAAGAGCAAGTTCTTGAAAATCCCCCGAAAGAGGGCAGTTCAGACGGATTGCTCATACATGCCTTAGCACATGGCCCCGCGCCCAAACTCGCGACCTATCAGTCATACGATATCAACGGGTACATGTTCTACACGGAGGCCAAAGACATGGACAATGATTACCAGAACTCCAGGGTGACAATTGAATGCGTGACCAACGCCAACGGCACAATTGAAAGATTCTACGGAAGGGTCAAAGAGATCTGGGAGCTTGACTATGCTGGAATGCACGATGCGACGATGTTCCGTGTCAGATGGGCTAAGGACGTCGTAAGAGAAAACAAGTATTTCACTACCATGTCTATACCCGACGCGAAGAGCACTCCCGTGAACGTTAACGTCATCGCCAAAAATGAGGCATGGGTACACGCTAAGCATGTGACACAATGCTTCTTCATAACTGACCCGGCCAATCCCAGCCGTGTTGTCGTGAGGAGAGGCAAAAGGAGCATCGTCGGAATGGATGGAGTCACCAACGAGGAAGACTACGACCAATACGGCAACTCGATGAGGGAAGATGACGATGAAGATGAAGCATACATGAAAAGAAGAATAAATACTACATTACCTAAGAAAGATCATACTCCATGGTTCCGGAAAAGTCACAAGGAGGGGCTCAATTATTCGGCAACGAACATGAAAGGGAAGAAGCTCAATGTGAAATGTCGTCGACGCAGTTGAGCGAAACCATCATTTATATATATATGTATCTATTTTGTGTACGCACTTAAGTAACCGTTATCGGTCAAATGATGTATACATCGTATCCCCTTCAATTACCACCACATGCATGGTTCCGGTGATATTCGCGCAGTGTGGGAGGGAGACGTTCTCGTCGACTGCGTGCGAGGAAAACAAAAAAACAAAAACAAAAACAAAAGGGAGAAAGCAATACAAAAGAAAAAGAAAAGTAAACAGAAAAGGAAAGGAAAATAATAAAAGAAAAGAAAACTAAAAACTAGAAAAGGAAAATAATAAAAAGAAAAGAAAAATAGCAGTAGCGCTGGTTTACGACCAAGCGCTATAGCTAACTTAGCTATAGCGCTGGTCCGAAAACAAATGCTACTGTGCTATATGTATTTCAGAATTAAAAAAACAAAAATTGGAACAGTTAGCAGTAGCGCTGGACTAGGACCCAGCGCTATAGCTAAGTTAACTATAGCGCTGGGTCCTAGTCCAGTGCTACTGCTAGTTTTAGTTAACCCCCACGCAGGCGTTGAACTTTCGCCAAGTCCTTTTCCCCCTCTCTCTCCCACCTCTCTCCCCCACTCTCTGTCGCCGTCGTCGCTCTGCCCATCCTCGCCACCATCGACCCTGCACGCCGTCGCCCCTGCCCGCCGTCGACATCGTCGCCGGAGCCCTCCCTCGACCTCACAATCGCCGCGCGGGCCCCCTCTCCCCTGCCCTCGACCTCGTCGCCGCCGCCGCCCTCTCCCCTGCCCTCGACCTCGCCGCTGCCGTCATCTCCCCCGCCCTTGACCTCGCCGCCGCTCCGTAAGCCTCTCCCTCTCCTCTCCCCTGCCCTCCTCTCTCTCTCTATAGATGAACCCTAGGCAAAAAAAATTGACCATGGCCCTAGGGCAATTTAGATGAAGTATATGAACCCTAGGGCAATTTAGTTTTTGTAGGTATATAAATTAGCTATAAAAAATAGTAGCAAAAATTTATTGAAAAAGTAGCTAATTAGGGCAGTAGCAAATATAGTTAGGGCCAATTTTTTAGCAAATTAGCAAATTTAGCTGGAGCAAATTTCTTTAGGGCAGTAGCTAATGCAATAGCTAATTAGGGTATATAAAATACCTATAAATAAAAAAACAGTAGCAAATTAGTAAATTAGTTTAGGGCAAACTAGTAGCAAATTTTTGTAGCAAATTAGTAAATTAGTTTAGTAGCAAATTAGCAAACAGAGAGAGAGAGAGATCATTTAGGAAAAAACAGTAGCAAATTAGTTTAGGGCAATATAGTTTAGGAAATTAAGCAAATTTGTTTAGGGCAATTTAGTTTAGGGTATATAATATCAATTTAATTGGTTAGGGCAGTAGAAGAGAGAGAGCATTTAGGAATTTTTGTAGGTATATATAATAGCTATAAATAAAAAACAGTAGCAAATGTTTAGTGAGGTCATTTTGCAAAGGTTTTTAGTTTTTGAAAGGACCACTAATTTGCAATGTTTAGTGAGGTCATTTCACTCTATGTACTTGCTTGAATGATATATTTTGCAAATGATATATGTCATTGATGTTATATGATTTTGCAATGTTGGTTGAATGTCGAAGAATATCCGAGTGGCCTATGTTTTGCCGGAATGTTGATTCATTTCCGTTCCGGCAAATTTCAGGTGCTCCATATGTCCACTTTTTAGCAAAGGTCATGCCAAAAATTTCCGCGATTTTCGGCATGACTTGTGCTAGAAACTAGGACATATGGAGTGCCCGGGATTTGCCAGAAGGGGAATGAATCAACATTCCGACCAAATATAGGCCCCTTTTTTCTCTTCATTATATCTTTTATTTACAATTGTTCAATAGGAAACATGTCTACCCACGCCGAAGCCGGGGGTTCTGCTCGCCTCGAAGAAGACCCCATCGAGGCAGCAAATCACTATTTGGATTACCTGTACGAACACCAGACGCGGGTGCATGGTGGAGGCAATGGCACCAACCCCGACACCGGCACCAGCACTGGCACCGGCACCGACACCACCTCCGAGACCGGCAACGATGCTGTCGTAGCCGGTAAAGCACCAAAGCAAAGGAGGTCACGAAGACCAAATGAGCTCGGCATCGGACAAATTGTGGTCACGGAGATGCACCCCAAGAAGTTAGAGCCAACGGCGCCGGAGGAAGCGCGCTCGTGCTGGGGAAATCAACTAGGATGCATCCTCAGGGAAACCGCCAACATCAACGATGAGAAGTTGAAGAAGATACCACATATGAAGAACATGCTCCTAAAGAAGTTGCACAATAGGTTCCTCTTCCTCGGTCGGGATGAAAGCAAATTTTAAGATCCATGGGACGATGATGCCCAGACAAAGATAAACGACAAGGCGATGGTGACGTTCACCAACGACTTGTCCGCCTGGAAAGTTCGGGTGAAAAAAGCCATTGCGAAGAATGAACCGTGGTCCAAGATTCATGCTAATAATCCGTCAATAACGGAAGAGGACTTTGAAAAATTCAAGGAGACTTGCGCTAAATAAGAAGTCAAGGAAAGGTCAGAGAAAATGAAGGCGCTCCAGGCCAGGAACACGCCTCCCCACCACCTTGAAAGCCGTGGTTACGAGGGGAAGAGGCATGTATGGGCCAAGGAGGACGCCGAACATGAAAGTCACGGAATCCCAGACCCCTTGGCGGAGTTCACCGACCCGCTGGAGCATGACTGGATCAAGGCCCGGTACAAGTGGGACCGCGTCAAAAAGATCTTTTACACGGACCCGAACACGAGGGAGTTCATGAGACTTCTAGTAATTGTTATATTACCACATTATCATATTAGCTTCCAATCAATTCGACTACAAGTTTTGTCACATTAGTACACCATCCATGTTCCTTTTGCAGAAAGAGCAGCACCAAAAGGCAGCCGAAAGTGACGAGTCATCACAATCGTCGGCGAGGCCCAAGTGGGACACCCCATTCAACTGGGCCCTAAACATACTGAAAAAGGTCCCGGAGGACAAACCACCATCCTATGGACATGTGCACGGCGTCGGAGATGGCGCCTCGTGGAAGACGTGCTACCGCGAGGAGCCAGAGGAAAGAAGGAAGAGACGGTTGGTCGTCACTGAGCAGACCATCGACGAGAAGGTCGCGATTGCGGTCAATAAGAGCAAAGCTGAGACCAAAGAAGAGTTGCTCGGGGTAGTCAATGCAGCGGTCAGTGACGCGGTGGCCAGCTTTATTCCAGCAATTTTTGATTGGTCGAAGAGCAATCCAAATAAAGGGCCGGAGAACTTTCCCCTTCCCAGCTTTGTCGGGAGCAATTCGGTGAACATCACAGCACCAGCACCTGCTCAAGCAACCGCAAAAGGTCCCGCTCCTGTTCATAGCAGCCCGACCTCCGTCTCTGGCATGCTCGGCGGGCCTTCGTCGCTGGCTGAGCTCGACGCCCTCACGGTAATTACGCGTCATACCCTTTTCACCAGCATGTCTATAGTCTTCCATTTTAGTTGCCTTTCGGATGTTTGACGTCACAGACATGTCTTCTTCGTAGGCCGACGATACCCCCACCCTACTCTACGACATCAAGGGCCAGAAGGTGGTCGTGGGAAAGGCAACGATCGTGAAGCCGAAGGACCGCATGTTCCACAACCGAGAGATGCCCGATGGCGTCTTCAAGGTTAACGTGGCCAGTGTCTTAGCGGGCTTCAAGGATTTGCCTCCTCCGGTAGCAGTCGATGACGAGGAGACCCCTAAGTGGATTGGCACATGCAAGAGCTGGTTCTTGCCTTGGCCGAAGACTCTTGTTCGTCTCGAGGCGCCCAGTATCACACCAACGACAACTTCTCAAGAAGGTATGAACACCACCCCACCTACCAAATTACCTGCACCTGTCGTGGCGGGTGATAGCGGACGACGCGAGGGAGAGCCTCCATTAGTGCCAGATGATGTCGCCCCCGTTGTCGAAGAAGCAAATGCTGATGATGACATGGAGGAGGATGATGATGACCCAGACAAGTATTTCAATACCGCCTATGATGATGGAGGATTGACGGCTCCAGACGACGAAGACTCAGGCTATGAGCGTGGAGATGATGACTTGATGCTTCCTGATTTACCGGAGCCGGAACGTCCTAAGGCGGAATGCAAAAAGTCTCTCTTCAAACGATCCTCGCAGAAGATGCCTCCAGATGCCGCCTCTACCCAGCAACAACCCGAGGGCTGTCCACTGATTAGCCCGACGACACTGGGGGGTGGTGGTTAGGGAAGGTATGGTGGGCTCACTGCCGCCACCCGCCAAGAAGCAAAGGAGGATACTGGACAGGAAAGGCCCTAAAGGCGCCAGAGCTGCTTCAAGCAGCCAGCCGCCTCTGAAGCCCCGGGTGGTAGACAGAATACCTGTCGAAGGTAAGAAGCATTTCCATGTCGCCGGCGACCCAATCCTACCTGCCAAAGCGCTAGAGCACATACTGAACAATGATCTAAGGAGACTCCATGAAGATGTGCTGGCCAGAGAGAAAAGCCTTTTCATCACGGAAAAACCAGGATACCCGCTTTACGCGGCTCAGGTGTCGGGTGGGAAGTTGTACATCGAGACCTGGCCGGCGAATCAGTTCATCCTGCGATTTGACTACATCTACGACATGTTCCACATGACCAAGCTGGATTTCCAGTTCATCCGCATGTATGCGCTGTATCTCAACTACTTCATCAGGATCGAGAACATAAAATATATCTGCGTCGCGGACCCGTACTATATGCACGAGATCTTCTTGGCAGTTTGCAAAGAGCACCGTGACTATGCGACCAAGTACATCGGCGACTTCATGATCGCCAATAAGGACAAGGAAGCGATTATCCTGCCTTATCATCCCACCTAAGTCATCCGCGCATATCCTTTCGTAAGTGTTAATCATTCCTTTGCAAACATGGAGGCTAATTTGAGGTGTACTTAATTTGCACAGCGGGGGGGGGGGGGGGGGGGGGGGGGGGGCCGTTCCTCATCGTTCTGTACCCAGAATACTCCCATGCTATGTACTTGGACTCATCGAAGAACATCAAGAAAAAGGATTACACGCACATAAAGAGTGTTCTCGATAGTGCCTTGTTAACCTTCAGCCTATCTGGTGGATATATCAAGGTGAAAAGGCACAGGAAGAACGGGCTGGTTTTCCGCCATAAGACCGACTTCTGCTGCATCCAGCAACCGCACACCAGTAAGGCTGATGGATTCTACCTCATGCATCAAATGCTCGAGTACAGAAGGGATAATCAACGCCTTCGCATGTCAGTTATAACCAACGATGGCGAGATTGTCAACTAGGCCACAAGCATAGGAAAGACACCGGATCATCGAATACGAGCTGAGTTTTATCACGTACAGTGTGAACTTGCCCAAGTGATCATGAAGCAGGTCCTCGAACCAACAGGGATGTTCTACCATGGGCCAATCACGCGGGATGATGTCCGAGCACTGCTACTCGCTCAGCGTCTGGACCTGAAGCCTTTAAGGAAGCACGAGTGCTTCCTCCCTGACTATGAAGATTGGACCGCTGACATGGAGGACTGATTATCGATGACAATGTGTCACTACTGTCTTTCTACCGTAAAACTTTGAATTTATGCACGGTGAAACTATGTGATGTAATTAAATCGCGTGGTCCTGAACTAGCGTAGATCGCTCTAGTTAATTAGTTTGGGTATGAGGAACTTCGTCATTTATGTTTACTATATGTTGCTTGTATTTTGCTAATTATGCCTCTTTGTTTTCTTAAGTACATTATGTTGCATATTATCATTCAATTCATCAACTGATGATGCAGGTACATAGATCAGAGATGGCGAAGGACTGCTACGCCATGTTCATTGGGAGGGTTCCAAGAGTCTACGACCACTGGCCAGACACTCAGGCCCAGCTGGACAAGTACTCGGGTGCTAGCCACAGAGGGTTCGACAGCAGAGCCGAAGCGGAAAGTAGTTACTTGAGGTGGACGCTCCAGCAAGAGCGGGGGCGGAACCGCCGGTGCCTCAAGTACTACATAGCCGCGGTCTTGCTCATGTTGATCGCTCTTCTCTTCTACATCATGGTTTAGATAGAGATGATGAAACTTGTGTGTGTGTGCCATGACCATGCAGTTGCACTTATTCAAGACATGACATGACTTGTGTATTGCTATTTTCGAGATGTGATGATATTTGTGTTGAATGATGATGATGATGATGATGGTATGACGAGACTACTATGTGTATGATATGATGAGAATAGTGTATGTTTAGTATGATCTGATGAAACTACTGTATAGAGCATGTACAAATACATCACAAATACGTAGAGGGGGTATAAATCTGTGAAAGCAGGAATACTAGCAGTAGCGCTGGAAAGCATCTAGCAGCAGGCGCTGGATTATCAGTAGCGCTTTCTTTATTCAAGCGCTACAGATAGTTATCAGTAGCGCTGGTCGTGGCAGCGCTACTGCTAACCATACTTACCAGTAGCGCTGCCCTGACCAGTGCTACTGCTACAACTTAGCTGTAGCGCGTTGGCAGTAGCACTGGACCCAGCGCTACTGCTATATGTATTTCAAGCGCTACTAGTAGGATTTTCCCTAGTAGTGTACGGGTCCGTAGGCAGTAGCTACATGGCTTTCTCTCTCTCTCTCTCTCTCTCTTTCTCTCTTGTGATTCTCAATACAATGGTCTCTTGGAGATCTATTTGATATAAATCTTTTTGCGGTGTGTTTGTTGGGATCCGATGAACTTTGAGTTTATGATAAGATCTATATCCATGAATATTATTTGAGTCTTCTTTTGATGTCTTATATGCATGATTATTTATAGCCTCATATTTCTTCTTCGAATCTTTGGTTTAATTAGGCCAACTAGATCAATTTTTCTTTCCATGGGAAGAGGTGCTTTGTGATGGGTTCGATCGTGCGGTGTTCTTTCCCAGTGACAGAAGGGGCAGCAAGACACGCATGTATCATTGCTATTAAGGATAACAAGATGGGGGCTATTCCTACATGAATAGATCTCATCTACATCATGTCATCGTTCTTATTGCATTACTCCGTTTTTCCATGAACTTAATACACTAGATGCATGCTGGATAGCGGTCGTTGTGTGGAGTAATAGTAGTAGATGCAGGCAGGAGTCGGTCTACTAATCCTGGATGTGATGCCTATATATTGATCATTGCCTTGCATATCGTCATAATTATTCGATCTTCTATCAATTGCCCAACAGTAATTTGTTTACCCACCGTGTGCTATTTTCTTGAGAGAAGCCACTGGTGAAATCTACGGCCCTCGGGTCTATTCTTTATCATATTTGCTTTGAGATCTATTTTTATTCACTTTTATTTTCAGATCTATTATTCCAAAAACCCAAAAATACCTTTCTACACTTTTTTGTTAGTTATTTTATTTCGCATTTAACGGGAGCTATTTATCCAATCTACCACAAATTTATCTATCTTTTTTACCGTGGAGGGATTGACAACCCCTCTTACGCATTGGGTTGCAAGTATTTGTTCTTTGTCTGCAGGTACCGTTTACATAGTGTTGCCTGGTTCTCCTACTGGATTGCTACCTTGGTTTCATAATTGAGGGAAATACCTACCGTAGCTATGCTGCATCATCCCTTCCTCTTCGGGAAAATACCGACGTAGTTTAAGCGACATCAAAAGGAATTTCTGGTGTCGTTGCCAGGGAAACTTCATCAACATCTATTAGGTTCCTAATCACAAATCTCATCTCCATCAAATTTACATTATTTTCCATTTGCCTCTCGTTTTGATCTCCCCCACTTCACAAAAATTTGCCATTTTATTCGCCTCTTTTTCGTTCGCCGTTTCCTCGTCAGATCTGTTTTTGTGTGCAATCTTGTTTGCGTAGTCACGATGACTCAAGAAAACACCAAGTTTTGTGATTTTTCCAATACCAACAACAATGATTTTATTAGCACTCCAATTGCTCCTCCCACCACTAGTGCAGAATCTTGTGATATTAATGCCGCTTTGTTGAATCTTGTTATGGAATATCAGTTTTCCGGTACTCCTAATGAGGATGTCGCGTCCCATCTAAACACATTCGTCGAATTATGCGATATTGATATGTCTCCGTCGTATCTATAATTTTTGATTGTTTCATGCCAATATTATACAACTTTCACATATTTTTGGCAACATTTTATATGATTTATTGGACTAACCTATTGATCCAGTGCCCAGTGCTAGTTCATTTTTGTTGCATGTTTTTTGTTTCGCAAAATATCCATATCAAATGAAGTCCAAACGCGATAAAAATTTATGGAGAATTATTTTGGAATATTTGTGATTTTTGGGAGGTGGAATCGACGCAAACGGGGGCCCACAACAACCACAAGACACCTGGGCGCGTGAGGCAGCCCAGGCGCCTGGTGGTGGGTTGTGCCCGCCTCGTAAGTCAGTAAGAGCTCTACTTCGACTGCAAGGAATCTGATATCCGAAAAAATCATGTTAAAATCTGGGACGCCCCCGGCTCAATCGTGCACTAATCATACACGCAAATGCACACGATCAAGCCTAAGGACTCACGGGAAGATATCACAACACAACTCTAAAACATAAATAAAGTCATACAAGCTTTATATTACAAGCCAGGGGCCTCGAGGGCTCGAATACATAAGCTCGCATACAAGCATCAGCGGAAGCATCAGATATCTGAGTACAGATATAAAAGAAAGCACAGAAAGGCCTTTAGAAAGGCGGGGAAAAATAAAACACTACGATCGAAAGGTGTAGGCCTCCTGCCTGGGACCCTCCGATCCTACTCCTGGTCGTCAGTCAACTCATAGTAGCATCCACCCTCGGGGTAGTAGTAGCGATCGTCGGCGGGGACAGCTGTCTCAGGGGCTCCGTCATCTTGGTCACAACAAACTGATATGGGGAGAAAAGGAAAACAAAGCAACCGTGAGTACTCAGAAGTACTCAGCAAGCAAGGATCTACACTACATATGCAACATTTTCAAAGAGAGGTTGTATATGTGGACTGGGCTGCAGAAATGCCAGAATAGAGAGAAGGCCTAGTCCTATCGAAGACTAGCATCTTCAGTGGTTTTGCAGCATTAGAAGAGTGTAGACAGTACAATATAATGTAGCAGTATCATTAAGTCTCAACCTCACCCAGAGAACCTTTCTCGACTCCCTGCGAGAAAGCAATCCCAGAGCCATATAGTCATCAACCTCGTCCTGAGATCCCTTCTCGACTCCCTGCGAGAAGCAATCCCAGAGCCTCATATCCAGGTCTCATCTCAACTTCTAGCTGTATCAATCGGGATACAACTCCGAGTGTCCTTTACCGTAGGACCGGCTATCGATAGATGTGGTCTTCCTTGCAGGGGTGCACCAACTTACCCAACACGCTCGATTAACTTCGGCCGGACACACTTTCCTGGGTCATGCCCGGCCTCGGCCAAACGATACACCGCAACCCTACCTACAGCTCAGCAGAGAGGTCCCCGACGGTCTATATCCTAAGCGCTCAGGGGTCTTGGGCCATCGCCCTGTGCACTCCGCACTACTAGGAAAAGGCCTGTTAGTGGCGCACCTGTTTTGGCCATTAATGGCGCACTACAGGTGCGCCACTATCATCACGCCATTAGTATACCAGACAGTAGTGGCGCACCAGGAAGTGCGCCATTAGTATGCCTCCCTGGGGGCCATATTTACCTTGTGCTCTGGGTTACTAATGGCGCACTTCTATGTGGTGCGCCATTACTAAGTCAGACAGTAATGGCGCACCACATAGAAGTGCGCCATTACAAACAAAATTTTTTCAAAAAAAATTTTCAAATTTTTTTTCGTTTTTTTCTTAATCTCGGGTCACTATGGCTTAATCTCGGGTCAATATGCTTAATCTCAAGTCAAATGGCACTAAGTGGTCAAACTTCCCGGAAGGTCACCCATCCTCACACTACTCCAGCCCGAGCACGCTTAACTTCATAGTTTTATCCAACCCCAACACCACCTCACTTAACAAGCACTTGCTGATATATCTATGATATCAATCCTATTAAACCTTGTTGATGTCTAGGACTTTCTTCATGTTCATTAGTGTGATGAAATTTTCAAAAAATATTTCAAACTTCCTGGTCATATTACGTATCATATTTTGAAAAAAAATTCCAAAAAAAAAATTCAAAACCAAATTTTTTTTTCTGTTACTAGTGGCGCACCTAGCAAATGGTGCGCCACTAGTAAGTTTGGATTTTTTTTTCCATTTTTTCCCCTCTAGATCTTAAAAGCTCCGTATCTTTTGTTCTGTTAGGTTTTTGGGGATTCTGAAAATGTTTAATGGGGTTTCCCCATTAAATTTGGATGTAACTTTTCGAGTAGATGATTTTTCATATAAAAAA
This sequence comes from Thinopyrum elongatum, assembly GCA_011799875.1. Lineage (NCBI taxonomy): Eukaryota > Viridiplantae > Streptophyta > Magnoliopsida > Poales > Poaceae > Thinopyrum > Thinopyrum elongatum. Next base: position 395,769,277 of record CM022301.1, on the reverse strand, counting down.
CTTTTTCATCGGAGTTCGTATGCAAAAGTTATGCCCATTTTACAAATTCTCAAGAGATTTTGCAAAAAAGTCGAAAATTCATGTTTGTAAATTTTGCTAACAACTAGACCACATATCACATGGGAATCTTATTTTCTTTTATTTTTTTGACATTTCTATCATTTTCTTTTAATTTTTTTTTGAAACTGAAAAGGCGATCCACCCAGGGGGGTGCATTTGGTGAATAAATTGTAAGACTCAGAAAGTTAGTAATGGCGCACCACGTAACAGGTGCGCCATTAGTAACCCTGGTTACTAATGGCGCACCTGTTACGTGGTGCGCCATTACTAGTTTTGCAAAGAAAATAAAAATAAAATGTTTAGTAGTGGCGCACCAGTGGATAGTGCGCCATTACTAGTTTGAACTAGTAATGGCGCACTGTACCCAGGTGCGCCATTACTAGTTTTGAAAAAAAAGTAAAAAAAAATAGTTAGTAGTGGCGCACAGAGTGTGTGCTGCGCCATTACTAGTTAAAACTAGTAATGGCGCACTGTGCCCTGGTGCGCCATTAGTAGTTTTGGAAAAATAAAAAAAATAAAATTTGCTAGTAATGGCGCACCGTGTGTGTGGTGTGCCATTAGTAATGAGGACACTAATGGCGCACCTGTATCGGGTGCGCCACTGCTATATAGCAGTGGCGCACCACATACATGGTGCGTCATTAATGTCCATATCAGCTATAGCCCTTTTCCTAATAGTGCCGGGTCGGTGTGTGCAGGGTCGGGACGAGCACCACCTCAGTCCTGGATGGTACTTGCCCAGCCCGGCCACGAGGCTGAACTGGACGTCTGACAAAGCTTTCGGCTGATTCATACGATGCAGAGTGCCCATAACTCTTCCAAGGTGATGGTTAGTGCTATCAGGCCAGAGGCCTGCTCGGATCAAATATCAAAATTGTTAGTCGACTACGGCTTGCGGTAACGAGCAGAGACTCACGAAAGATGTGACCCCGTCGCCCCGTCTCGACTCGAGGACTTGCTGCAAGGGTTAAGAATGCCCGGCCGTGCCTCGTATTCATCACTCGGGCACCATACAGGCAACCCATCTTCACTTCACACACGGGTACCCCTCAGGGTCGACACGCCTATCCAGGTAACAGTGTAAAGTCCGAGTAGATGATTTTTCATATAAAAAACTTTTTCATCAGTGTTCGTATGCAAAAGTTATGCCCATTTTACAAATTCTCGAGAGATTTTGCAAAAAAGTTGAAAATTCATGTTTGTAAATTTTGCTAACAACTAGACCACATATCACATGGGAATCTTATTTTCTTTTATTTTTTTGACATTTCCATCATTTTCTTTTATTTTTTTTTGAAACTGAAAAGGCGGTCCACGGGAGGGGGGGGGTGCATTTGTTGAATAAATTGTAAAACTCAAAAAGTTAGTACTGGCGCACCACGTAACAGGTGCGCCATTAGTAACCCTGGTTACTAATGGCGCACCTGTTACGTGGTGCGCCATTACTAGTTTTGCAAAAAAAATAAAAATAAAATGTTTAGTAGTGGCGCACCAGTGGATAGTGCGCCATTACTAGTTTGAACTAGTAATGGCGCACTGTACCCAGGTGCGGCATTACTAGTTTTGAAAAAAAAAGTAAAAAAAAATTGTTAGTAGTGGCGCACAGAGTGTGTGGTGCGCCATTACTAATTAAAACTAGTAATGGCGCAGTGTGCCCTGGTGCGCCATTAATAGTTTTGGAAAAATAATAAAATAATAAAATTTGCTAGTAATGGAGCACCGCGTGTCTGGTGCGCCATTAGTAATGAGGACACTAACGGCGCACCTATATCGGGTGTAGCAGTGGCGCACCACATACATGGTGCGCCATTAATGTCCATATCAGCTATAGCCCTTTTCCTAGTAGTGCCGGGTCGGTGTGTGCAGGGTCGGGACGAGCACCACCTCAGTCCTGGATGGTACTGGCCCGGCCCGGCCACGAGTCTGAACTGGACGTTTGACAAAGCTTTCGGCTGATTCATACGATGCAGAGTGCCCATAACTCTTCCCACGTGATGGTTAGTGCTATCAGGCCAGAGGCCTGCTCGGATAAAATATCCAAATCGTTAGTGGACTACGGCTTGCGGTAACGAGCAGAGACTCACGAAAGATGTGACTCCGTCGCCCCGTCTCGAGGACTTGTTGCAAGGGTTAAGAATGCCCGGCCGCGCCTCGTATTCATCACTCGGGCACCATACAGGCAACCCGTCTTCACATCACACACGGGTACCCCTCAGGGTCGACCCGCCTATCCAGGTAACAGTTTAAAGTCCGAGTAGATGATTTTTCATATAAAAAACTTTTTCATCGGAGTTCGTATGCAAAAGTTATGCCCATTTTACAAATTCTCGAGAGATTTTGCAAAAAAGTCGAAAATTCATGTTTGTAAATTTTGCTAACAACTAGACCACATATCACATGGGAATCTTATTTTCTTATATTTTTTTGACATTTCTATCATTTTCTTTTATTTTTTTGAAACTGAAATGGCGGTCCAGGGGGGGGTCCATTTGGTGAATAAATTGTAAGACTCAGAAAGTTAGTAATGGCGCACCACGTAACAGGTGCGCCATTAGTAACCCTGGTTACTAATGGCGCACCTGTTACGTGGTGCGCCATTACTAGTTTTGCAAAAAAAAATAAAAAAAATGTTTAGTAGTGGCGCACCAGTGGATAGTGCGCCATTACTAGTTTGAAAAAAAAAGTAAAAAAAAATTTGTTAGTAGTGGCGCATAGAGTGTGTGGTGCGCCATTACTAGTTAAAACTAGTAATGGCGCACTGTGCCCTGGTGCGCCATTAATAGTTTTGGAAAAATATAAAATAAATAAAATTTGCTAGTAATGGCGCACCGTGTGTCTGGTGCGCCATTAGTAATGAGGACACTAATGGCGCACCTGTATCGGGTGCGCCACTGCTATATAGCAGTGGCGCACCACATACATGGTGCGCCATTAATGTCCATATCAGCTATAGCCCTTTTCCTAGTAGTGTCGGGTCGGTGTGTGCAGGGTCGGGACGAGCACCACCTCAGTCCTGGAGGGTACTGGCCCGGCCCGGCCATGAGGCTGAACAGGACGTCTGACAAAGCTTTCGGCTGATTCATACGATGCAGAGTGCCCATAACTCTTCCCACGTGATGGTTAGTGCTATCAGGCAAGAGGCCTGCTCGGATCAAATATCCAAATCGTTAGTGGACTACGGCTTGCGGTAACGAGCAGAGACACACGAAAGATGTGACCCCGTCGCCCCGTCTCGAGGACTTGCTGCAAGGGTTAAGAATGCCCGGCCGCGCCTCGTATTCATCACTCGGGCACCATACAGGCAACCCGTCTTCACATCACACACGGTTACCCCTCAGGGTCGACCCGCCTATCCAGGTAACAGTGTAAAGTCCGAGTAGATGATTTTTCATATAAAAAACTTTTTCATCGGAGTTCGTATGCAAAAGTTATGCCCATTTTACAAATTCTCTAAGGATTTTGCAAAAAAGTCGAAAATTCATGTTTGTAAATTTTGCTAACAACTAGACCACATATCACATGGGAATCTTATTTTCTTTTATTTTTTTGACATTTCTATCATTTTATTTTATTTTATTTTAACTGAAAAGGCGGTCCACTGGGGGGCTTAATTTGGCGAATAAATTGTAAGACTCAGAAAGTTAGTAATGGCGCAGCACGTAACAGGTGCACCATTAGTAACCCTGGTTACTAATGGCGCACCTGTTACGTTGTGCGCCATTACTAGTTTTGCAAAAAAAATAAAAATAAAATGTTTAGTAGTAGCGCACCAGTGGATAGTGCGCCATTACTAGTTTGAAAAAAAAAGTAAATTTTTTTTTGTTAGTAGTGGCGCACAGAGTGTGTGGTGCGCCATTACTAGTTAAAACTAGTAATGGCGCACTGTGCCCTGGTGCGCCATTAATAGTTTTGGAAAAATCAAAAATAAATAAAATTTGCTAGTAATGGCGCACCGTGTGTCTGGTGCGCCATTAGTAATGAGGACACTAATGGCGCACCTGTATCGGGTGCGCCACTGCTATATAGGAGTGGCGCACCACATATATGGTGCGCCATTAATGTCCATATCAGCTATAGCCCTTTTCCTAGTAGTGCCGGGTCGGTGTGTGCAGGGTCGGGACGAGCACCACCTCAGTCCTGGATGGTACTAGCCTGGCCCGGCCACGAGGCTGAACTGGACGTCTGACAAAGCTTTCGGCTGATTCATATGATGCAGAGTGCCCATAACTCTTCCCACGTTATGGTTAGTGTTATCAGGCCAGAGGCCTGCTCTGATCAAATATCCAAATCGTTAGTGGACTACGGCTTGCGGTAACGAGCAGAGACTCACGAAAGATGTGACCTCGTCGCCCCGTCTTGAGGACTTGCTGCAAGGGTTAAGAATGCCCGGCCGCGCCTCGTATTCATCACTTGGGCACCATACAGGCAACCCGTCTTCACATCACACACGGGTACCCCTCAGGGTCGACCCGCCTATCCAGGTAACAGTGTAAAGTCCGAGTAGATGATTTTTCATATAAAAAACTTTTTCATCGGAGTTCGTATGCAAAAGTTATGCCCATTTTACAAATTCTCGAGGGATTTTGCAAAAAAGTCGAAAATTCATGTTTGTAAATTTTGCTAACAACTAGACCACATATCACATGGGAATCTTATTTTCTTATATTTTTTTTGACATTTCTATCATTTTCTTTTATTTTTTTGAAACTGAAATGGCGGTCCAGGGGGGGGTGCATTTGGTGAATAAATTGTAAGACTCAGAAAGTTAGTAATGGCGCACCACGTAACAGGCGCGCCATTAGTAACAGGGTTACTAATGGCGCGCCTGTTACGTGGTGCGCCATTACTAGTTTTGCAAAAAAAATAAAAAAAAATGTTTAGTAGTGGCGCACCAGTGGATAGTGCGCCATTACTAGTTTGAACTAGTAATGGCGCACTGTACCCAGGTGCGCCATTACTAGTTTTGAAAAAAAAGTTAAAAAAAATTTTGTTAGTAGTGTAGCACAGAGTGTGTGGTGCGCCATTACTAGTTAAAACTAGTAATGGCGCACAGTGCCCTGGTGCGCCATTAATAGTTTTAGGGAAATTTTTTTTGCTAGTAATGGCGCACCGTGTGTTTGGTGCGCCATTAGTAATGAGGACACTAATGGCGCACCTGTATCGGGTGCGCCACTGCTATATAGCAGTGGCGCACCACATACATGGTGCGCCATTAATGTCCATATCAGCTATAGCCCTTTTCCTAGTAGTGCCGGGTCGGTGTGTGCAGGGTCGGGACGAGCACCACCTCAGTCCTGGATGGTACTGGCCCGGCCCGGCCACGAGGCTGAACTGGACGTCTGACAAAGCTTTCGGCTGATTCATACGATGCAGAGTGCCCATAACTCTTCCCACGTGATGGTTAGTGCTATCTGGCCAGAGGCCTGCTCGGATCAAATATCCAAATCGTTAGTGGACTACGGCTTGCGGTAATGAGCAGAGACTCACGAAAGATGTGACCCCATCGCCCCGTCTCGAGGACTTGCTGAAAGGGTTAAGAATGCCCGGCAGCGCCTCGTATTCATCACTCGGGCACCATACAGGCAACCCGTCTTCACATCACACACGGGTACCCCTCAGGGTCGACCCGCCTATCCAGGTAACAGTGTAAAGTCCGAGTAGATGATTTTTCATATAAAAAACTTTTTCATCAGAGTTCGTATGCAAAAGTTATGCCCATTTTACAAATTCTCGAGAGATTTTGCAAAAAAGTCAAAATTCATGTTGTAAATTTTGCTAACAACTAGACACATATCACATGGGAATCTTATTTTCTTTATTTTTTTAACATTTCTATCATTTTCTTTTTTTTTTTTTTGAAACTGAAAAGGAGCGAAGGAAGGATAGAAGGAGCGAAAGAGTGGAGAGTGAGGGAGAAGGGAGTGTGAGGATGAGTGATCGAAGGAAGACGAGAGGGAGAGGGGGTGTGGGACGATTCTTTCCCCCTATTTTTTTTTTTTTCCTTTTGTGAATAATTGTAAGACTCAGAAAGTTAGTAATGCACCACGTAACAGGTGCGCCATTAGTAACCCTGGTTACTAATGGCGCACCACTGTACATGTTGGCGCCTTAATAGTTTTTTGCAAAAAAAATAAAAATAAAATGTTTAGTAGTGGCGCACTGTACCCAGGTGCGCCATTACTAATTTTGAAAAAATAGTAAAAAAAAGTGTTAGTAGTGGCGCACAGAGTGTGTGGTGCGCCATTACTAGTTAAAACTAGTAATGGCGCACTGTGCCCTGGTGCGCCATTAATAGTTTTGGAAAAATAAAAAAAATAAAATTTGCTAGTAATGGCGCATCGTGTGTCTGGTGCGCCATTAGTAATGAGGACACTAATGGCGCACCTGTATCGGGTGCGCCACTGCTATATAGCAGTGGCGCACCACATACATGGTGCGCCATTAATGTCCATATCAGCTATAGCCCTTTTCCTAGTAGTGCCGGGTCGGTGTGTGCAGGGTCGGGACGAGCACCACCTCAGTCCTGGATGGTACTGGCCCGGCCCGGCCACGAGTCTGAACTGGACGTTTGACAAAGCTTTCGGCTGATTCATACGATGCAGAGTGCCCATAACTCTTCCCACGTGATGGTTAGTGCTATCATTCCAGAGGCCTGCTCGGATAAAATATCCAAATCGTTAGTGGACTACGGCTTGCGGTAACGAGCAGAGACTCACGAAAGATGTGACTCCGTCGCCCCGTCTCGAGGACTTGTTGCAAGGGTTAAGAATGCCCGGCCGCGCCTCGTATTCATCACTCGGGCACCATACAGGCAACCCGTCTTCACATCACACACGGGTACCCCTCAGGGTCGACCCGCCTATCCAGGTAACAGTTTAAAGTCCGAGTAGATGATTTTTCATATAAAAAACTTTTTCATCGGAGTTCGTATGCAAAAGTTATGCCCATTTTACAAATTCTCGAGAGATTTTGCAAAAAAGTCGAAAATTCATGTTTGTAAATTTTGCTAACAACTAGACCACATATCACATGGGAATCTTATTTTCTTATATTTTTTTGACATTTCTATCATTTTCTTTTATTTTTTTGAAACTGAAATGGCGGTCCAGGGGGGGTGCATTTGGTGAATAAATTGTAAGACTCAGAAAGTTAGTAATGGCGCACCACGTAACAGGTGCGCCATTAGTAACCCTGGTTACTAATGGCGCACCTGTTACGTGGTGCGCCATTACTAGTTTTGCAAAAAAAAATAAAAAAAAAATGTTTAGTAGTGGCGCACCAGTGGATAGTGCGCCATTACTAGTTTGAAAAAAAAGTAAAAAAAAATTTGTTAGTAGTGGCGCACAGAGTGTGTGGTGCGCCATTACTAGTTAAAACTAGTAATGGCGCACTGTGCCTTGGTGCGCCATTAATAGTTTTGGAAAAATATAAAATAAATAAAATTTGCTAGTAATGGCGCACCGTGTGTCTGGTGCGCCATTAGTAATGAGGACACTAATGGCGCACCTGTATCGGGTGCGCCACTGCTATATAGCAGTGGCGCACCACATACATGGTGCGCCATTAATGTCCATATCAGCTATAGCCCTTTTCCTAGTAGTGTCGGGTCGGTGTGTGCAGGGTCGGGACGAGCACCACCTCAGTCCTGGAGGGTACCGGCCCGGCCCGGCCATGAGGCTGAACAGGACGTCTGACAAAGCTTTCGGCTGATTCATACGATGCAGAGTGCCCATAACTCTTCCCACGTGATGGTTAGTGCTATCAGGCAAGAGGCCTGCTCGGATCAAATATCCAAATCATTAGTGGACTACGGCTTGCGGTAACGAGCAGAGACACACGAAAGATGTGACCCCGTCGCCCCGTCTCGAGGACTTGCTGCAAGGGTTAAGAATGCCCGGCCGCGCCTCGTATTCATCACTCGGGCACCATACAGGCAACCCGTCTTCACATCACACACGGTTACCCCTCAGGGTCGACCCGCCTATCCAGGTAACAGTGTAAAGTCCGAGTAGATGATTTTTCATATAAAAAACTTTTTCATCGGAGTTCGTACGCAAAAGTTATGCCCATTTTACAAATTCTCTAGAGATTTTGCAAAAAAGTCGAAAATTCATGTTTGTAAATTTTGCTAACAACTAGACCACATATCACATGGGAATCTTATTTTCTTTTATTTTTTTGACATTTCTATCATTTTATTTTATTTTATTTTAACTGAAAAGGCGATCCACTGGGGGGGTTAATATGGCGAATAAATTGTAAGACTCAGAAAGTTAGTAATGGCGCAGCACGTAACAGGTGCACCATTAGTAACCCTGGTTACTAATGGCGCACCTGTTACGTGGTGCGCCATTACTAGTTTTGCAAAAAAAATAAAAATAAAATGTTTAGTAGTGGCGCACCAGTGGATAGTGCGCCATTACTAGTTTGAAAAAAAAAGTAAATTTTTTTTTGTTAGTAGTGGCGCACAGAGTGTGTGGTGCGCCATTACTAGTTAAAACTAGTAATGGCGCACTGTGCCCTAGTGCGCCATTAATAGTTTTGGAAAAATCAAAAATAAATAAAATTTGCTAGTAATGGCGCACCGTGTGTCTGGTGCGCCATTAGTAATGAGGACACTAATGGCGCACCTATATCGGGTGCGCCACAGCTATATAGGAGTGGCGCACCACATATATGGTGCGCCATTAATGTCCATATCAGCTATAGCCCTTTTCCTAGTAGTGCCGGGTCGGTGTGTGCAGGGTCGGGACGAGCACCACCTCAGTCCTGGATGGTACTAGCCTGGCCCGGCCACGAGGCTGAACTGGACGTCTGACAAAGCTTTCGGCTGATTCATATGATGCAGAGTGCCCATAACTCTTCCCACGTTATGGTTAGTGTTATCAGGCCAAAGGCCTGCTCTGATCAAATATCCAAATCGTTAGTGGACTACGGCTTGCGGTAACGAGCAGAGACTCACGAAAGATGTGACCTCGTCGCCCCGTCTTGAGGACTTGCTGCAAGGGTTAAGAATGCCCGGCCGCGCCTCGTATTCATCACTCGGGCACCATACAGGCAACCCGTCTTCACATCACACACGGGTACCACTCAGGGTCGACCCGCCTATCCAGGTAACAGTGTAAAGTCCGAGTAGATGATTTTTCATATAAAAAACTTTTTCATCGGAGTTCGAATGCAAAAGTTATGCCCATTTTACAAATTCTCGAGAGATTTTGCAAAAAAGTCGAAAATTCATGTTTGTAAATTTTGCTAACAACTAGACCACATATCACATGGGAATCTTATTTTCTTTTATTTTTTTGACATTTCTATCATTTTCTTATATTTTTTTTCAAACTGAAAAGGCGGTCCACAGGGGGGGGTGCATTTGGTGAATAAATTGTAAGACTCAGAAAGTTAGTAATGGCGCACCACGTAACAGGTGCGCCATTAGTAACCCTGGTTACTAATGGCGCGCCTGTTACGTGGTGCGCCATTACTAGTTTTGCAAAAAAAATAAAAATAAAATGTTTAGTAGTGGCGCACCAGTGGATAGTGCGCCATTACTAGTTTGAACTAGTAATGGCGCACTGTACCCAGGTGCGCCATTACTAGTTTTGAAAAAAAAGTAAAAAAATAAATTTGTTAGTAGTGTAGCACAGAGTGTGTGGTGCGCCATTACTAGTTAAAACTAGTAATGGCGCACAGTGCCCTGGTGCGCCATTAATAGTTTTGGGGAAAATTTTTTTGCTAGTAATGGCGCACCGTGTGTTTGGTGCGCCATTAGTAATGAGGACACTAATGGCGCACCTGTATCGGGTGCGCCACTGCTATATAGCAGTGGCGCACCACATACATGGTGCGCCATTAATGTCCATATCAGCTATAGCCCTTTTCCTAGTAGTGCCGGGTCGGTGTGTGCAGGGTCGGGACGAGCACCACCTCAGTCCTGGATGGTACTGGCCCGGCCCGGCCACGAGGCTGAACTGGACGTCTGACAAAGCTTTCGGCTGATTCATACGATGCAGAGTGCCCATAACTCTTCCCACGTGATGGTTAGTGCTATCAGGCCAGAGGCCTGCTCGGATCAAATATCCAAATCGTTAGTGGACTACGGCTTGCGGTAATGAGCAGAGACTCACGAAAGATGTGACCCCATCGCCCCGTCTCGAGGACTTGCTGAAAGGGTTAAGAATGCCCGGCAGCGCCTCGTATTCATCACTCGGGCACCATACAGGCAACCCGTCTTCACATCACACACGGGTACCCCTCAGGGTCGACCCGCCTATCCAGGTAACAGTGTAAAGTCCGAGTAGATGATTTTTCATATAAAAAACTTTTTCATCAGAGTTCGTATGCAAAAGTTATGCCCATTTTACAAATTCTCGAGAGATTTTGCAAAAAAGTCGAAAATTCATGTTTGTAAATTCTTTTTGCTACAACTAGACACATATCACATGGAATCTTATTTCCTTTTATTTTTTGACATTTCTATCATTTTCTTTTTTTTTTGAAACTAAAAGGCGGTCCACGGGGGGGGGGGGGGGGGGGGTGGGTGCATTTGGTGAATAAATTGTAAGACTCAGAAAGTTAGTAATGGCGCACCACGTAACAGGTGCGCCATTAGTAACCCTGGTACTAATGGCGCACCTGTTACGTGGTGCGCCATTACTATGTTTTGCAAAAAAATAAAAATAAAATGTTTAGTAGTGGCGCACCAGTGGATAGTGCGCCATTACTATTTTGAACTAGTAATGGCTCACTGTACCCAGGTGCGCCATTACTAATTTTTGAAAAAATAGTAAAAAAAGGTTAGTAGTGGTGCACAGAGTGTGTGGTGCGCCATTACTAGTTAAAACTAGTATGGCACACTGTGCCCTGGTGCGCCATTATAGTTTTGGAAAAATAAAAAAAATAAAATTTCTAGTAATGGCGCACCGTGTGTCTGGTGCCCATTAGTAATGAGGACACTATGGCGCACCTGTATCGGGTGCGCCACTGCTATATACAGTGGCGCACCACATACATGGGTGCCATCAATGTCCATATCAGCTATAGCCCTTTTCCTAGTAGTGTCGGGTCGGTGTGTGCAAGGGTCGAGACGAGCACCACCTCAGTCCTGGATGGTACTGGCCCGGCCCGCCACGGCACGGCTGAACTGGACGTGTGACAAAGCTTTCGGCTGCATACGATGCAGGTGCCCATAACTCTTCCCACGTGATGGTTAGTGCTATCAGGCCAGAGGCCTGCTCGGATCAATATCCAAATCTTTAGGACTCGGCTTGCGGTAACAAGCAGAGACTCACGAAAGATGTGACCCCGTCGCCCCGTCTCGAGACTTGCTGCAGGGTTAAGAATGCCCGGCCGCGCCTCATATTCATCACTCGGGCACTATACAGCAACCCGTCTTCACCTCACACACGGTACCCCTCAGGGTCGACCGCTTATCCAGGTACCAGTGTAAGTCCGAGTAGATGATTTTTCATATAAAAAACTTTTTCAATCGGAGTTCGTATGCAAAAGTTTAGCCCATTCCAATTCTCGAGAGATTTTGCAAAAAAGGTCAAAAATTCATGTTGTAAATTTGCTAACAACTAGACTACATATCACATGGGAATCTTATTTCTTTTATTTTTTTAACATTTCTATCATTTTCTTTTTTTTTTTTTTGAAACTGAAAAGGCGGTCCACGGGGGGGGGGGGCCATTGGTGAATAAAGGTAAGACTCAGAAAGTTAGTAATTTTGGCACCACGTAACAGGTGCGCCATTAGTAACCCTTGTTACTAATGGCGCCACGTTACTGTGCGCCATTACTAGTTTTGCAAAAAAATAAAATAAAATGTTTAGTAGTGGCGCACCAGTGGATAGTGCGCCATTACTAGTTTGAACTAGTAATGGCGCACTGTACCCAGGTGCGCCTACTAGTTTTGAAAAAAAGTAAAAAAAATTTTGTTAGTAGTGGCGCACACAGTGTGTGTGGCGCCATTACTAGTTAAAACTAGTAATGGCGCACTGTGCCCTGGTGCGCCATTAATAGTTTTGGAGATAAAATAAATAAAAATTTGCTAGTAATGGCGCACGTTTGTCTGGTGCGCCATTAGTAATGAGGACACTAATGGCGCACCTGTATCGGGGTTGCGCCACTGCTATATAGCAGTGGCGCACCTCATACATGGTGCGCCATTAATGTCCATATCAGCTATAGCCCTTTTCCTAGTATGCCGGGTCGGTGTGTGCAGGGTCGGGACGAGCACCACCTCAGTCCTGGATGGTACTGGCCCGGCCCGGCCACAAGGCTGAACTGGACGTCTGACAAAGCTTTCGGCTGATTCATACGATGCAGAGTGCCCATAACTCTTCCCACGTGATGGTTAGTGCTATCAGGCAAGGCCTGCTCGGATCAAATATCCAAATCGTTAGTGGACTACGGCTTGCGGTAACGAGTAGAGACTCCAGAAGATGTGACCCCGTCGCCCCGTCTCGCGGACTTGCTGCAAGGGTTAAAATGCCCGGCCGCGCTCGTATTCATCACTCGGGCACCATACAGGCAACCCGTCTTCACATCACCACGGTTACCCCTCAGGGTCGACCCGCCTATCCAGGTAACAGTGTAAAGTCCGAGTAGATGATTTTTCAGTTAAAAACTTTTTTCATCGGAGTTCGTATGCAAATTATGCCCATTTTAATTATTCTCGAGAGATTTTGCAAAAAAGTCGAAAATTCATGTTTGTAAATTTTGCTAACAACAGACCACTATCACATGGGAATCTTATTTTCTTTTATTTTTTGACATTTCTATCATTTTCTTTTTATTTTTTTTGAAACTGAAAGGCGGTCCACGGGGGGGGGGGGGGTGCATTTGGTGAATAAATTGTAAGACTCAGAAAGTTAGTAATGCGCACCACGTAACAGGTGCGCCATTGTACCCTGGTTACTAATGGCGCACCTGTTACGTGGTGCGCCATTAGTAGTTTTGCAAAAAAATAAAAATAAATCTTTAGTAGTGGCGCACCAGTGGATAGTGCGCCATTACTAGTTTGAACTAGTAATGGCGCACTGTACCGGTGCGCATCTGTTTTGAAAAAAAAGTAAAAAATTTTTTGTTGTAGTGGCGCACAGAGTGTGTGGTGCGCCATTACTAGTTAAAACTAGTAATGGCGCACTAGTGCCCTGGTGGCCATTAATAGTTTTGGAGAGATAAAATAAATATATTTTCTAGTAATGGCGCACCGTGTGTCTGGTGCGCCATTAGTATGAGGACCTAATGGCGCACCTGTATCGGTGGCGCCCTGCTAAATAGCAGTGGCGCACCACATACATGGTGTGCCATTAATGTCCATATCGCTATAGCCTTTTCCTAGTATGGCCGGGTCGGTGTGTGCAGGGTGGGACGAGCACCACCTCTTCCTGGATGGTACTGGCCCGGCCAGGCAACGAGGCTGAACTGGACGTCTGACAAAGCTTTCGGCTGATTCATACGATGCAGAGTGCCCATAACTCTTCCCACGTGATGGTTAGTGTCTATCAGGCTAGAGGCCTGCTCGGATCAAATATTCAAATCGTTAGTGGACTACGGCTTGCGGTAACGAGCAGAGCTCACGAAGATTTGACCCCGTCGCCCCGCCTCGAGGACTTGCTGCAAGGGTTAAGAATGCCCGCCGCGCCTCGTATTCATCACTCGGCACCATACAGGCAACCCGTCTTCACATCACACACGGGTACCCCTCGGGTCGACCCGCCTATCCAGGTAACAGTGTAAAGTCTGAGTAGATGATTTTTCATATAAAAACTTTTTCATCGGAGTTCGTATGCAAAAGTTATGCCCATTTTACAAATTCTCGAGAGATTTTGCAAAAAAGTCAAAAATTCATGTTTGTAAATTTTGCTAACAACTAGACCACATATCACATGGTAATCTTATTTTCTTTTATTTTTTTGACATTTCTATCATTTTCTTTATTTTTTTTTGAAACTGAAAAGCGGTCCATGGGGGGGGGGTGCATTTGGTGAATAAATTGTAGACTCAGAAAGATGGCGCACCACGTAACAGGTGCGCCATTAGTAACCCTGGTTACTAATGGCGCACCTGTTACGTGGTGCGCCATTACTAGTTTTTGCAAAAAAAAAAATAAAATGTTTAGTAGTGGCGCACCAGTGGATAGTGCGCCATTACTAGTTTGAACTAGTAATGGCGCCTGTACCCAGGTGCGCCACTACTAGTTTTGAAAAAAAAGTAAAAAATTTTTTTGGAGTGGCGCACAGATGTGTGGTGCGCCATTACTAGTAAAACTAGTAATGCGCACTGTGCCCTGGTGCGCCATTAATAGTTTTGGAAAAAAATTGCTAGTAATGGCGCACCGTGTGTCTGGTGCGCCATTAGTAGATGACACTAATGGCGGCACCTATATCGGGTGCGCCACTGCTATATAGCAGTGGCGCACCACATACATGGTGCGCCATTAATGTCCATATCAGCTATAGCCCTTTTCCTAGTAGTGCCGGGTCGGTGTGTGCAGGGTCGGGACGAGCACCACCTCAGTCCTGGATGGTACTGGCCCGCCCGGCCACGAGGCTGAACTGGACGTCTGACAAAGCTTTCGGCTGATTCATCGATGCAGAGTGCCCATAACTCTTCCCACTGATGGTTAGTGCTATCAGGCCAGAGGCCTGCTCGGATCAAATATCCAAATCGTTAGTGGACTACGGCTTGCGGTAACGACAGAGACTCACGAAAGATGTGACCCCTCACCCCATCACGAGGACGTGCTCCAGGGTTAAGAATGCCCGGCCGCGCCTCGTATTCATCACTCGGGCCCATACAGGCAACCCGTCTTCACATCACACACGGGTACCCCTCAGGGTCGACCCGCCTATCCAGGTAACAGTGTAAAGTCTAGTAGATGATTTTTCATATAAAAACTTTTTCATCGGAGTTCGTAGCAAAAGTTATGCCCATTTTACAAATTCTCGAGAGATTTTGCAAAAAAGTCGAAAATTCATGTTTGTAAATTTTGCTAACAACTAGACCCACATATCACATGGGAATCTTATTTTCTTTTATTTTTTTTTTGACATTTCTATCATTTTCTTTTATTTTTTTTGAAACTGAAAAGGCGGTCCACGGGGGGGGGGGTGCATTTGGTGAATAAATTGTAAGACTCAGAAAGTTAGTAATGGCGCACCACGTAACAGTGCGCATTAGTAACCTGGTTACTAATGGCGCACCTGTTACGTGGTGCGCCATTACTAGTTTTGCAAAAAATAAAAATAAAATGTTTAGTAGTGGCGCACCAGTAATAGTGCGCCATTACTAGTTGAACTAGTAGGGCGCACTGTTCCCAGGTGCGCCATTACTAGTTTTGAAAAAAAGTAAAAAAAATTTTGTTAGTAGTGGCGCACAGAGTGTGTGGCGCCATTAAGTTAAAACTAGTAACTGCGCACCGTGCCCTGGTGCGCTATTAATATTTTTGGAAAAATAAAAAAAATAAATTTGCTAGTAATGGCGCACCGTGTGTCTGGTGCGCCATTAGTAATGAGGACACTAATGGCGCACCTTGTATCGGGTGCGCCACTGCTATTTAGCAGTGGCGCACCACATACATGGTGCGCCATTAATGTCCATATCAGCTATACCCTTTTCCTAGTAGTGCGGGTCGGTGTGTGCAGGGTCGGGACGAGCACCACCTCATCATCCTGGTACTGGCCCGGCCCGGCCACGAGGCTGAACTGGACGTCTGATAAAGCTTTCGGCTGATTCTACGATGCAGAGTGCCCATAACTCTTCCCACGTGATGGTTAGTGCTATCAGGCCAGAGGCCTGCTCGGATCAAATATCCAATCGTTAGTGGACTACGGCTTGCGATAACAGAGACTCACGAAAGATGTGACCCCATCGCCCCGTCTCGAGGACTTGCTGCAAGGGTTAAGAATGCCCGCCGCGCCTCGTATTCATCACTCGGGCACCATACGGCAACCCGTCTTCACATCACACACGGTACCCCTCAGGGTCGACCCGCCTATCCAGGTAACAATGTAAAGTCCGAGTAGATATTTTTTCATATAAAAAACTTTTTCATCGGAGTTCGTATGCAAAAGTTATGCCCATTTTACAAATTCTCGAGGGATTTTGCAAAAAATCAAAAATTCATGTTTGTAAATTTTGCTAACAACTAGACCACATATCACATGGAATCTTATTTCTTTATTTTTTTGACATTTCTATCATTTTCTTTTATTTTTTTTGAAACTGAAAAGGCAGTCCACAGGGGGGGGTGCATTTGGTGAATAAATTGTAGACTCAGAAAGTTAGTAATGGCCACCATGTAACAGGTGCGCCATTAGTAACCTGGTTACTAATGGCGCACCTGTTACGTGGTGCGCCATTACTAGTTTTGCCTAAAAATAAAAATAAATGTTTAGTAGTGGCGCACCAGTGGATAGTGCGCAATTACTAGTTGAACTTGTAATGGCACACTGTACCCAGGTGCGCCATTACTGAGTTTAACTAGTAATGGCGCACTGTGCCCTGGTGGCCATTAATAGTTTGGAAAATAAAAAAATAAAATTTGCTAGTAATGGCGCACCGTGTGTCTGGTGCGCCATTAGTAATGAGGACACTAATGGCGCACCTGTATCGTTGCGCCACTGCATATAGCAGTGGCGCACCACATACATGGTGCGCCATTAATGTCCATATCAGCTATAGCCCTTTTCCTAGTAGTGCCGGGTCGGTGTGCGGGGTCGGACGTGGCACCACCTCAGTCCTGGATGGTACTGGCCCGGCGCCGTCACGAGGCGAACTGGACGTCTGACAAGCTTTGGCTGATTCATGCGATGCAGAGTGCCCATAACTCTTCCCACGTGATGTGAGTGCTATCAGGCCAGAGGCCTGCTCGGATCAAATATCCAATCGTTAGTGGACTACGGCTTGAGGTAACGAGCAGAGACTCACGAAAGATGTGACCCCGTCGCCCCGCTCGAGGACTTGCTGCAAGGGTTAAGAATACCCTGCCGCGCCTCGTATTCATCACTCGGGCACCATACAGGCAACCCTCTTCACATCGACACAGGGTACCCCTCAGGGTCGACCCGCCTATCAGGTAACAGTGTAAAGTCCGAGTAGATGATTTTTTCATATATAAAAACTTTTTCATCGGAGTTCAGTATGGCAAAGTTATGCCTATTTTACAAATTCTCGGAGATTTTGCAAAAAAGTCGAAAATTCATGTTTGTAAATTTTGCTAACAACTAGGCCACATATCACATGGGAATCTTTTTTCTTTTATTTTTTTGACATTTCTATCATTTTCTTTTATTTTTTTTGAAACTGAAAAGGCGGTCCACATGGGGGGGGTGCATTTGTGAATAAATTTGTAAGACTCAGAAAGTTTAGTAATGGCGCACCAGTAACAAGTGCGCCATTGTAACCCTGGTTACTAATGCACACCTGTTACGTGGTGCCCATTACTAGTTTTGCAAAAAAAAAATAAAAATAAAATGTTTAGTAGTGGCGCACCAGTGGATAGTGCGCCACTTACTAGTTTGAACTAGTAATGGCGCCACTGTACCCAGGTGCGCCATACTAGTTTTGGAAAAAAAAAGTAATTTTTTGTTAGTAGTGGCACACAGTGTGTGGCGCCATTACTATTAAAACATTAATGGCGCACTGTGCCTGGTGCGCCCTTAATATTTGAAAAAAATAAATTTGCTAGTAATGGCGCACCGTGTGTCTGGTGCGGCCATTAGTAACATGAGGACACTAATGCGCACCGTTCGGTGCGCCACTGCTATTAGCAGTGGGCACCACTTACATGGTGCGCCATTAATGTCCATATCAGCTATAGCCCTTTTCCTAGTAGTGTCGGGTCGGTGTGTGCAAGGTCGAGACGAGCACCACCTCAGTCCTGGATGGTACTGGCCCGGCCCGGCCACGAGGCTGAACTGGACGTGTGACAAAGCTTTCGGCTGATTCATACGATGCAGAGTGCCCATAACTCTTCCCACGTGATGGTTAGTGCTATCAGGCCAGAGGCCTGCTCGGATCAAATATCCAAATCTTTAGTGGACTACGGCTTGCGGTAACAAGCAGAGACTCACGAAAGATGTGACCCCGTCGCCCCGTCTCGAGGACTTGCTGCAAGGGTTAAGAATGCCCGGCCGCGCCTCATATTCATCACTCGGGCACTATACAGTCAACCCGTCTTCACATCACACACGGGTACCCCTCAGGGTCGACCCGCTTATCCAGGTAACAGTGTAAAGTCCGAGTAGATGATTTTTCATATAAAAAACTTTTTCATCGGAGTTCGTATGCAAAAGTTATGCCCATTTTACAAATTCTCGAGAGATTTTGCAAAAAAGTCAAAAATTCATGTTTGTAAATTTTGCTAACAACTAGACTACATATCACATGGGAATCTTATTTTCTTTT